>JAQQAC010008350.1:66806848-66844069 GCA_029783875.1 Phataginus tricuspis | reverse complement strand
TGTGTGTGTGTGTGTGTGTGTGTGTGTGTGTGTGTGTGTGTGTGTGTTTCTCAATACCCCAAGAGATATGCCTCCTATGTTAAAAAAAAAGCAATACACCATTAAATATTTTTGTAAATCCAAATTCCTCACCCCCTACTTCCTCCACTTATCCTCTCCTCATACATCATACTTCTAGCCCCAAAGTGCATAGTGATTCTGGAAGAACTTATAAAATTATGAATAAGTAAATATTGATGAAAGTGCTTTATAAGAGCTTGAAAAAAAACCTAAAAACATGAGTTATGAATACTTTCTAATATCCACAACTTATATCTGGGGACAAACTAGGAAATATCTCACCTGAGAATTAGAGACATTAAGAAACTCCTTCTTTCCTTGCTACCTTTATTTATCCTAAGAAAATACCATCCTACTATCCCATGGATTATACCCAGAAAACGCCACCACTACAAGTTCATATAATTTACCCAGTAATATCAGAGCTCCTATTACATGGTCAGCATTGTGCAGAACATTATGACATAGCCATGAGAATGACTAAAGATGATTCGCCGTAATTTCTAATCTCAGGAAGCATACTTGTTGGTACAGCACAAATGCAAATGATTAGTGAAAAAGCAATTCTGACACAATACATTTGCAACTAGGGCTCAGAGGAAAGAGATTGGAGTGGTGCATGTGGAAAGAAAAACAATAGAAGATTAAAATATGGACAAGCCCTGAAAGAATCGGAAGATACTGACATGTGAGAAGGGGAAGGAGGCAAGAAGGAGGAGCTTCCAGACAGACATATATTGCATTTGCCTTTGAACAAGTGTTCATTCTGAGCCCGGATCAATGAGGAAGGGAGATAAGGTTGGAGGTTACTTAGTAGTAGAAAGCAAAGCAAGATGGGTAGGCTGGGGTTTGACTGGGGAAAGCAGTGAGAACCAAACAAAAGAGTAGATTTGATTGGACAGCAAACAGCATTTCCAGAAGTATCAGAGCACTACAGTGAAGGAGTGATTTGGGGAAGGTTAGCCTGGCAAGGAGAATTTGAGGGATTAGAAAGGGAAACAGAATAGCAGGTGATGACTCAGGCAGGAGCAGAGGAAGGCCTGGACTAGGAAAGTGGCAGTTAGAATGTAGTAACAAAAATAAATATTTTATAAGCTAGTTATTATAATCCGCACCTCCTTGATAAGGAAGCTGAGCTCTGCAAAAGTTAAGAGAGTTCCCAAAGGTCACACAGCTAAGAGGGAAACGTGGTAGACAAAAATTAAATAAGTACATACATACATATGCACATCCACACACCACCTTACATGCATTCATACCCCATACATACAAGCAAGAGTAACATGGAAAGAAAAAAATGACCAAATCTAAGACTGACCATCCATATGGATGGATTAAAAGGACAAAGGTTAATCTTGGTAACTGGGATAATGGTGATTTCACTGAAAGATATGAGGAAATTTGGGAGGGAAAGAGAACTAGTATGATTGTAGGAATGCCGCTTTGGAGGTGACCACAGGATTCTCAGTATAAGTTCAAGACAGTAATATGAACTGCGTTAATGTTCAAAATGCCTAGAATGTAGGATGCGCAGAAGGAGTGGTGGGGGATGGGCCTGGCAAAGAAGGTCAAGGGGAATCACCAAAGAACTGCAACCCTTGGGAAGACGGCGGAAGACGAACCAGAGAGAGTGACAAAGCCAGGGGCTTGACTCTTGCCCATTATTTGGAGGAGAGCCAAAGGAAGAACCAACAAAAAGACAAGTAAAACAAGCAAATGAGAGCGATGGAGAAAGAGTTAGAGCAGGAAGCTGAAAGGAAGAGACTTTTAAAAGAAAGGAAGAAACACACAACAACCCTAGTGCTTAAAATTATTTTAAAAATGCCCCTTTTATAAGAGGGTAAAAGGGGCATTACGATTGGCAGACATAGGGTGGGGGGGCACAGGGGGTACTGTACAGCTCAGAGAAGACAAGTAGCGATTCTCATCTCACTACGCTGATGGACAGTGACTGTGGTGGGGTTGGTGGGGGGGACCTGGTGATGGGGGGAGTTCAATCATCACGGTATTGCTTATGTAATTGTAGGTTAATGATACTAAAATAAAATAAAATATTTAAAAAAAAAATTATTTAAAAAAAAACCTTTGCTTATTCAAACACAAGTATCCTATGGAAGCTGATCGTACAAGATGTCCCTGAGGAACCGGGCCTTGCAGTGTTCGTGATCTTGGGTAGTTCCCCTGCCCCACCCACACCGAATTTGAGCTGCCCTGTGACTCCCACTAACCAACAGCATGCAGCAGAAGTGACACTGTGATCATTCTGTACCTAGATTTTAAGAGGTCTGGCGGCTACTGCCTTCCCTTTGTTTGCTTTTGGGAGCTCTGAGCTGCCACATTAGAAGGCGACTCCCTTGATCCAGCTATCACAGAGAGAGGCCATGCAGAGGGGAGGCACCCCAACATTCCATGGGGAACGAGGGAGGTCCAGCCATCCCAGCACCGCGGGCAAGCTCTAGACGATTCTGCTAGCTGCAGACGGTGATACGGCCATCATCTGACTGCAGCCACACTGCAAACCTCAGGGAAGAATAGTGGTCAGCTGAACACAGTGAACCTGTGGAAATGTGGGAGATGATAGAATGGTTGTTGCACTAAGCCCCTAAGTTTTGGAGTGTAACGTGCCTCTGTGTAGCATGGTGCCTTCAGCTTTATCAGCCTTAACCACTGAGCGCTTGTGAGGATAAACATCCTAGTGAGGTGACTGCCGCCTGGGGAATCTCCCAACCCCAGCAAGTACAGGAAGCCAGGCAGGGTTATAGCAAGTCAGCGAGGGGGGCTGGGGAGACAGAGGAAACACACAGGTTCTGGTCAGCCTGGCAAAGACAGGAGCATGTGGCCAAAGGAGGAAGAAAGAAAGCATTGTAAGGAAATGGTGCTTTCCTTTACTAAAATGAAACCTCAAACCTCCAGGCTTTTCTACAGGGGAAAATCACCCCCCACCCCCCCACCGCCATGGGGCCCTGCCACTCCCCTTGGGAATAATTTTTTCTCCCCTTAGGATTTTCTCATTTCAAATAGTGCTGCTACCATCTCACCCCAGAAGATGTTGGGTGCCCTTTCTTTCCATAAAGCATAAACAAACTCCCTTCTCTGTGCCTCTAAGAGTAATTGAGGGAGGCTAGTACTATAAAAAGGATTTCATTAAATAAGAAGGCAGAGAAAGGGCAGCAAAGAGAGAAACGAAAAAATCCTCAATGACTAATATATCCATGCCAGTTCCAAAGGGCTGGCCAACTTCGAAGGCACCTTTAATCAGTCCTCTCTTCTTGAGTCCTGGCTTATTCCATTTACACATTCTTCAAACACTGACTGACCCTGCTGTGTGCCAGGCATAGCTAAGATTGTAGGTTGATAAATAAAAGATACAATTCCTACCCACAAGCAGCTTATGATGTAGCAGGTGATAGTTAAATGAACAAGGGGCATACAGAAGGAACAAAAATCTCAGATGGGGTTTGAGTGGTGGTGGAAGGTTAAGGAAATTTCTCTGAAAGAGCAACTGAGTTCTAGAAAATGCATAGGAGTTTGTCAAGCTAACAAGTGAAAAGGCTTTACAGGATGTGGGACCACCAAATCCAAATAAAAGGAGATTTGAGAAAAATGTAGTTGCCAAAGGTAAAACTAACAGTTCATGGTACCTAGAAAATAATGCGTTGGAGGGCCAAAGATACGAGATGAAATTAGGGAGGTGGTCTGTGGCCATAACAATACAGCTTTGAGGTGCCATGATTAATACTTTGGATCTTACCCGGAGGGCTACAGTGAAGAAATCATCATAGATGAATGACATAAGAACTGCATTTCAGAGAATACTTCAGTCATTTTGGAAAAGTTTGGACGAAAATAAAGCCTCCATATAAAGTGTCTATGACATACATATAATTTTTCTACCCAAGATATTGCATGGGGGATAAATAAATAATACATTGTATTTACAGTTAAGACCAAGAAAGATTCAAATTCTGCAGGCTTCCTATTATGAACCCTCTGAGTTTTTGTCTTGTTTCCAAAAGTTGTAGATTCTCCAGTGGATTCATAACAAGAATGATCACACCTTCACATAAGCTCTCCTCACAAATGTTGGTAATTTTCTCCCAGCCCATTAGCACACAACTAAATTTTAATACATCACAACAATCACACCTCTCCAAATTTTTTTCTGTCAGAGAAACTAAAGACAAGCACTGCTATATTCATAATTTTCCCGAGCCACCATGAGGCACAGTTCTATTTATTATACAGCTGATGCATATATAAAGGAAACGGGAAAACAACTCATAGTGGTAGATATGAAATGCCAACTTCCTCATCTATCCAATAATTTATAAAATGCTTTATGCATGGGTTTTAAAGAGTTTTCTTCATAAATATTTAACTTCAATTGCTTCTCAGCACTGTTAATGCAGGTGTCACCTCTGAGAGAAGGGACATGCCTGACTGGGCAAATTAAGAACAAGACAAGAAAACTGCTTAACCTCATCTTTCTAGTCCAAGCTCTGGACACTAACTAACTTCAGAGAATTTGGACCATCAATCAGTCTTCTAAGCTGGTCCACACAGTGTCCTGTCCATATAGAAAGATCTCTTAGAGCTCTGCTGGGCCACAGTTCTGGAGCAGAAGCAGAATTGGAAACCTGATTATTTTATTCCCTTTCCAAGATTATTTCCACAGAGTGTCTCATTTCCTGCTGGTGACATAAAGATGTCTAGGACACACAGGGAGCTGACTAGGAACAATAGGACAGACCCAGCAAGGGTTCTGCCCCATAGTAAATATGTTCAAGTAGCCCATTACACATTAATAGCTATCGATCAGCAAATTTAGCTCATTTACTTGAAATAAAATACTGGATATAATTTTAGTTAGGAACATCCCTGTCATTTAAGAAAATAGGAGCTGAAATAGTCTGATTTTGGAGGTATTTTCCTTCTTAGGATATCTGTCATCTCATGAACCATTCCTCTTCAGGCTCCTCCTTGCCTTAAATAAGATTAATAGACATTTCTGAGAGTCGTGTTCATTTTTTTCTTGTGAAGAATAAAATGTGGGCAAGGAACATAATGGGA
Organism: Phataginus tricuspis; assembly: GCA_029783875.1. Classification (NCBI taxonomy): domain Eukaryota; kingdom Metazoa; phylum Chordata; class Mammalia; order Pholidota; family Manidae; genus Phataginus; species Phataginus tricuspis. The sequence continues at coordinate 66,838,939 of JAQQAC010008350.1, read as the reverse complement.
GTTTGGAAAATTTAAATATTTATACCCTGAGGAGAATTAAGTCAGTTCGATATGGTAATGTTTTAAATGAAATGCTAATAAGCAAATGACTGTGTAATCGCACCCTCTCCTATGACAATCATTTGATAAAGCTCAAAGTCGGCTCTGTGATTTGATACGAACGGCCAAACTTTCAAGGGCAGTTTTCCTTCTGTGGGTGCTTAATTTGGGACTGTGAAAAAGGATGCTTAGTGAAAGCAAATACTATATTACAGTTGAATTATAGCTGCACTAACTAATTGTAACTCTGCTCCCTAAAGCCCTGTGTGGGTTGGCAGAGCCACTGATGAGGCATTGTTTGTAAGAGGAGAGAAGTCGCCGCGGGGATTCAGGCTACAGAGGACTCATTGACTTCAGTGCCAGCCTCAAGATTTGTGGGGTCAGGAGACTGGAGTAAAATATGAGGCTGCCTGACAGCAAAAGCTGTTTAAAACTGGCCTTGCTCACCTTGGAGGATAACCAAGGAGCTGATCATTCCACTGCACTCTACCGCTGCCAGCCGAGAGAAGGGACAACAGCAGGCTGGCTGGGGCAGTCCCCAGCAGGGAGCGCTTGTGCATTCACAGCCGTGCATGTAATATCAGAAAATTCACCTACCGGCAACACAGTGTTACCCTTCGCCCTTCCTTCAGTGAATACCACATATTTGTATGAACTTGCTGTTTTTTTCCCACATACCTAACATATTGCTAGCCATCTACTGAGAGAAAGATTCTCCTTTAGCAAACCAGCTGAGAGAGGTGAGTGCAGCCAATCACTGTTCTTTGACTGCTAATGTTGTTCTATCCACAGGACATCAAGGAGGAAGGGACAGGAATTTTTTTTTTAAAAGCCCCCGACAAATGGGGAGATGAAAGAAAAAAATGTATCCTGTTTCCTTCCCACGAATAATGAGACACAATTATCTCTTTTGAGGGAGCCTAGACATGTCATATAAATTACAAATTGAAGACCCAGATTGGACCCTGGAACCATAATGGACCCTATGTCATCCAATTCTTTCACTACACAAATAACGAAGACGAGTTCAGAAAGCTGTGTTGATTTTCTCAAGGTCACATGGTGTATTAGTCAGGGTTCTTCAAGAAAACAGAACCAACAAGATAGATAGATGGTTGAACAGACTGATAGATTTACTACAAGGGATATGTGGTTGGATAGATAGTGTGGGTAAAATAGCAATATTTCTAGAATCTCTTGCCTGGCCTTAGTGCATCTCCATATCAATAGGTGTTTCCAAGGGGTGGAGAGAAGTAGTCCATCTCCATATCAATAGGTAATTACAAGGGGGAACAGGGCATATCTGTACTGAAGAGGCTGGGTGGAGTCCCTTCTTCTGCAGCGGGTTGCAAGAGACATGGGCGAGCAGAAGTGGACAACTGCTTGTAAGCAGTAAACAGGTTTCTACCACTCTATTTCTATTTCTCCCTTTGTCTGATTTTTTTTGCCCTAGGATTGATTTCCCCCTGAGTTACATAAATATATATATATATATATATATATATATATATATACACACACAGAGAGAGAGAAAGATTTATTATAAGGTATTGGCACACACAGTTGTGGAGACTGATAAGTTTGAAGATCTGCAGTCAGCAGCTGGAGACCCAGGACAGCCTATGGCACATTTCCAGTCTGAATACTCGTAGGCCTGAGAACCAGGAGAGCTAATATTTCTGTTTGAGTCTGAAGGCAAAAAAAAAAACATCTCCCAGCTCTTTCTCAAGCAGGAGAAAATTCCCGCCTATTTGAGGTACGCCAGCTTCCTTGTGGTAGTCAGGCCTTCAGCTCATTGGGTGGGGCCCACCAGGTGGGGCCCACCCACATTAAGGAGGACAATCTACTTTATACAGGCTACATTTCCAAATGCTAATCTCTTTCAGAAACAATTCACAAAAATAATGGCTGCCCCTTCCCATGAGTGACTGACTCTCCTAGCTGGGACAGCTTTGGGCTACAGAGGGGATGGAGCCCACCTGCAACTCTGAGCTGGGCCTCAGCCGGAGATGGAACCCCTGCCTGCCCCCAGGGAGCCGGGACCCAGGACCAGGACCCATGGTGACAACACCTTTCAGCCTCGTCCTCCAGCATCCCTACTTCCTCCCCAGCTCTCTGCAGCCTCTCAGTCCCCTGGGCCAGCTCCCCCTGCTGCTTGTTGCCTCAGGAAGAGACGACATCTCTGAGTGGCTTCACTGCCCTGCTCCATGAGCTATTTCAATCTTGACATGAAAGTGAGAGTGGAGGAGGGTGACTCAGCTCCTCGTTTTCTGGGGGAGATGCCTTTGGAGGCTGTGTGATGGCCTGTGGTTTCTCCTCTCACATGGTTGTGTCATCAGGAAGGAACCTCGTTTGCCAAATAAAGATTTGACTCAGAAATAAAAAAAAACATCCTGTGGCACAGTCAAGTTGGCACATAATATTAAACATCACACATAGTTCACTAGGGGAGATTTCAGCCTTGATCAGCTTCCCTCACTTCTGAAGGTGGTCTTTGCACTATGCAATGTTGCTGATTAGAAATGAAATTATGTGCAAGGCATTTATATAAGACTGGGTGATTCATTTTAATCAAGTCAAGATTTCTTCTGATGAATTATGAGGGACATTATTCACTGGTCTAATTTTTGGATTATAAAAATAATAATTATTGCATTGTATTTGAAACTCTCAGGAACCCAAAACTGTGAGTTTGAGAGGTATTCCTGCACAGATAATTGGTGATCAACAAGGTCAGGGTTTAGGCAGAGGGTGTTGTCTGCCAGAGTACCCATAACATCCTAAAGTAGTTCATGAGTACCAAGGAGAGTGGTGTCTCTCAAACACCGTCCATTTCCACCACTACACACCCTTAAGATCTATAACATTCCCCCAAAAAATGTTATGTCTATTTTTCTAAAGATGGCATCAGTTGGTCTTCACAGAACAGACAGAATCATTCACCCGATGTTTTCCTGGAAGACACGCTGGCAAACTCCATCTCTGGGTTCTCATATCCTATCTTCTGACTATGTAACACGAGGAATTTGGAGATGGAAGATACAAATAATCACCAGGATATGAATCTATAGCAGGTGTGCCCAGGCATATGCTTCCCCATGAAAAGAAAGGAAATGGGCTTAATATAAGGAAGCTTCACAAAACTGTAGTTAAATAAGTGGGTTGACTTCTGATATTCCCCTTGAATGATTCAATAGTGACAAAATAAGTATTTTTATTTTTTTCTACATCCATGAGAATCATAGCTTCTGCATTGGAATAAGCAGACTATAACAGGAATGCATACATATAGGAATAAGGGCAATTTCACCATCATTCAGTTGTTTGTATATAGAAATATAGAAGAGGGCTGATCTCTCATTTTCTGTGTGCTGTAAGAACTAAGACTGCATGAATATTTCTCCAAATGAGAAAGCCAAACAATTATATTGTTTCTATTTCATTCAGCTTAATAAAAGAGAAACAAGAGAGTTTAAAATTAATTGCAAGAGCCAGACTAGTACTGCACAAGTTAATAAGGTACTTTTATGAGCTGTAATTTTTATTTATTTATTTGTCCAATTAATTATTTATTATATGCATTGGATATGGCCAGTGTGTAATAGCCTTCTGGGTGCATTTAATGCTGTAATTACCCCAAAGTGAGCCCTTCCCTTACAACTTGTCACCTAATCAGACTCCAGAAAGCAGAACATTCACATATAGAGTAAATGGAATTTGCTGAGCTCTCTCTCAGAGTGAGAGTTCAGGGATATTTCTTTTCACCCAGATAGAAGCCATGGTGATTTCTATGTGTGTCTGTTAATCAATGAGTCAGTAAATAAATTATTAATCACCTTCTATGTATAAGAACCTGTGGTAGGCAGGATGAGAAGAGGAAAAAAAGCACGTGACAAACTATACATCCATAAGCAAAACTAGCGGAGACGACCTACTAGGTGCCAGGCATATATTCTCCTTCAGAGCTCTACATTAATCCAATAGCAAAGATATCATCATCCCCATTCCCTCATCATACAGAGCACAAAGATGACTTAGTAGCCTGAATGATCTTTATTAACAGTTTCTCTGGTAACTGTGGCACTAGCCAGATACAACATAGGCTTCCCATTCCAGGCAATATTTAGAAAATGAATTAACTTGCAAACTCTCTGATAAAATAACACTGTACTTTTTAATATTGTTTTTATTAGGTGACATTCACATAAAATAAAACTAACCACTTTAAAGTATAAAACACAGTGGAACTTGGTACATTCACAGTCAGAACAAAATTATTTTAACTTATCTAGCTTGTTTGTGGATGAGAACACCTGAGGGTCCAAAGTTCTGAGGTTTAGTTCTTGCTCATCCAAACCAACTGTGCGCTTGGTTAGGCTGCTGAACTGCTCTGGAACTGAGGCATCTCTCTAGAATGGTCAGTTATTTTCACTGTTTGCATCAAAATCACTTTGAGAAGTGGTTAAAAAGATCTGGCATTTTTTCATCCCATCTAACTCAGTAGATTTGGCATATATGATTTTTAACAAGCCAAATTTAAGAACTATTAGACTTGATAATTTCTAAGATACTTTCATAACCTTATATTTAATGTGTCTGGGAACTAAGATTTCATCACACAAAGCCAGAGTTACCCATGATTCTAAAGCCTACAATGGCAATAAGCACATACCTATTGATAATCACTGTAAATGTAAATGGTCTAAATGCACCAATCAAAAGACATAGAGTCACTGAATGGATAAAAAAATAAGATCCATCTATATCCCGACTACAACAGACTCCCTTCAAACCCAAAGACATACAAAGACTGAAAGTAAAGGAATGGAAAAATATATTTCATGGCACTAATAGGGAGAAAAAGCAGGAGTTGCAGTACTTGTGTCAGACAAAATAGACTTCAAAACAAAGAAACCAACAAGAGACAAAGAAGAACATTAGATAATGATAAAGGGGTCAGTCCAACAAGAGGATATAACCATTATAAATATCTACGCACCCAACAGAGTATCACCTACATATGTGAAACAAATACTAACAGAATTAAAGTGGGAAATAGAATGCAATCATTCATTTTGGGAGACCTAAACACACCACTTACTCCAAAGGACAGATCAAAAGGACAGAAAATAAATAAAGAGACAGAGGCACTGAACAATGTATTAGAACAGATAGACTTAAAAGACATCTACAGAACACTCCATCCAAAAGCAACAGGATACACATTCTTCTCAAGTGCACATGGAACATTTTCAAGACTAGATCATATACTAGGCCACAGAAAGAACCTCACTAAATTCAAAAAGATTGAAATTGTACCAACCAGCTTCTCAGATCACAAGGTATGAACTAGAAATAAATTACTCAAAGAAAATGAAAAAGCCCACAAACACATGGAGGCTTAATAACATGCTCCTAAATAATCAGTGGATCAATGACCAAATAAAAACAGAGATCAAGCAATATATGGAGACAAATGACAACAATAATTCAACACCACAAAATCTGTGGGATGTAGTGAAGGCTGTGCTAAGAGGGAAATATATTGCAATACAGGCCTACCTCAGGAAAGAAGAACAATCCCAAATGAACAGTCTAAACTCACAATTAATGAAACCAGAAAAGGAGGAACAAATGAGGCCCAAAGTCAGTAGAAGGAGGGACATAATAAAGATCAAAGCAGAAATAAATAAAATTGAGAAGAATAAAACAATAGGAAGAATCAATGAAAGCAGGAGCAGGTTCCTCAAGAAAATAAAAAAAAAAGATAACCCCCTAACCAGACTTATCAAGAAAAAAAAGAGAGTCTGCACACATAAACAGAATCAGAAATGAGAAAGGAAAAATCACTACAGACATCACAGAAAACAAAGAATTGTGAGAGAATACTATGAAAAATTATATGCTAAAAAACTGAACGACCTAGAAGAAATGGACAACTTTCTAGAAAAATACAAACTTCAAGGCTGACCCAGGAAGAAACAGAAAATCTGAATAGACCAATTACCAGCAAAGAAATTGAATTGGTAATCAAAAAACTACCTAAGAACAAAACTCCTGGACAAGATGGTTTCACTGCTGAATTTTATCAAACATTTAGTGATGACCTAATATCCATCTTCCTTAAAGTTTTCCAAAAAGTAGAAGAGGAGGAAATACTCCCAAACTCATTCTATAAGGCCAACATCACTCTAATGCCAAAACCAGGCAAAGACACCACAAAAAAAGAAAATTACAGACCAATATCCCTGATGAAAATAGATGCAAAAAATACTCAACAAAATATTAGCAAACCGAATTCAAAAATAGATCAAAAAGATCATCCACCATGATTAAGTGGGATTCATCCCAGGGATGCAAGGATGGTACAACATTCGAAAATCCATCAACATCATCCACCACATCAACAAAAAGAAGGACAAAAACCACATAAACATCTCCATAGATGCTGAAAAAGTATTTGACAAAATTCAACATCCATTCATGATAAAAACTCTCAACAAAATGGGTATAGAGGGTAAGTACCTCAACATAATAAAGACCATATATGACAAACCCACAGCCAACATTATACTTAACAGTGAGAAGCTGAAAGCTTTTCCTTTAAGATCGGGAACAAGACAAGGATGCCCACTCTCCCCACTTTTATTCAACATAGTTCTAGAGATCCTAGCCATGGTAATCAGACAACACAAAGAAATAAAATACGTCCAGATAGGTAAGAAACAACTCAAACTCTCACTGTTTGCAGATGACATGATATTGTACATAAAAAACCCTAAAGAATCCACTCCAAAACTATTAGATCTGACTTCTGGGAAGATAGTGGCATGAGCAGGGTGGCAGGATTCTCCTCCCAAAACCATATATATTTATGAAATTACAACAAATACAACTATTCCTAAAAGAAAGACCAGAAGATACAGGACAACACCCAAGGTACAGCTACACCTGCGAGAACTCAGTGCCTCACGAAGTGGGTAAGATACAAAGCTGGGACCCGAGCACCGGTTGGAGGAAAAGATTCAGAGCAGGGAGGGAGTGGAAGCATAGGCCGGCCAAATAACCAGCCCTGGTGATCTGCGCCGGGAGCACTGACACACATCGCATGGTGTATCGGAGATTAGAGAAACAGAAGTGCAGGATCCGAGACGCAAGTTCCCCTCAGCCAGCTCCCCAGGACAAAAGAAAGCATGCGCTTTTTAAAAAGTCTTACAGAGACAAGGGCCCGACAGTGGAACAAAATCGTCCCAGCACACTCAACCCAGCAGGCTGGGAGTCCTGGGGAATTTTGGACCCCTTGGCCAGTGGCCAAGCAAAGCAGCCATGCTGAGGCTTCCCACAGAGATCAGCAGCCTCCCATTCATTCCCTCCCCAGCCAAAGCCACAAAGGGCCTGGCGGAGCCACTACAGCTGCAGAATAGAGGAGCAACAGCACCACCTACAGCATCCTCACAGAATCTATGCTGGGGGCTTTTTTTCTTTCTCTTTTTTTCAAAATTCTTAAAGAGCCCAGCTGACACACGTGGCACCTACTCCAGCAACCACTTCTATAACCATAAAAAGACAGAGGAATATGGTACAAACAAAGTTTACCCAGACAACCCCAGAGAGGGAGCCTGATGGGATGGACATGCACAGTCTTCCTGAAGAAGAATTCAGAATAAAAGTCATAAACATACTGATGTATCTACAGAGAAATATGCAAGAGCTGAGGGAGGAAGTGAGGGAAGTGAGGAAAGACAATGCAGAAATGAAACAAGCAATCGACAGGCTTAGCAGCAGACTGGACGAGATGGAAGAGACTGTTAATGGAATAGAAAGCAGAGAACAGGAAAACAGAGAAGCTGAGGGAGAGGGAGATAAAAGGATCTCTAGGAATGAAAGAATATTAAGAGAACTGTGTGACCAATCAAAACAGAGCAATATTCGCATTATAGGAGTACCAGAGGAAGAAGAGAGAGAAAAAGGGATAGAAAGTGTCTTTGAAGAAATAATTGCTGAAAACTTCCCCAAGCTGGGGAAGGAAATAGTATCTCAGACCATGGAAGCCCACAGATCTCCCAACACAAGGCACCCAAGGAAGACAACACCAAGACACATAATAATTAAAATGGCAAAGATCAAAGATAAGGACAGAGTATTAAAGGCAGCTAGAGAGAGAAAAAAGATGACCAAAAAAGGAAAACCCATCAGACTATCATCAGACTTCTCAACAGAAACCTTACAGGCCAGAAGAGAATGGCATGATATATTTAATGTAATGAAACAGAACGGCCTCGAACCCAAAATATTGTATCCATCACGATTATCATTGAAATTTGAGGAAGGGATTAAACAATTCCCAGACAAGCGAAAGCTGAGGGAATTTGCCTCCCATAAACCACCTCTACAGGATATCTTAAAGGGACTTCTCTAGATGGAAGCACTCCTAAGTCTAAAAAGATGTCACCAGAGAAAATAAAATCATAGCAAAGAAAGCAGACCATCCAAATACTAACTAAAGGCAGAGAATAAAACACCTAGTATATAAAGAATGTAGGAGGAAGAATAAAAAGGGAGAGAAATAAAGAATCATCAGACTGTGTTTACAATAACTTAACAAGAAAGTTAAGTTAGACTGTTACATAGTAAAGAAGCTACCCTTGAACCTTTGTTAACCACGAATCTAAAGCCAGCAATGGCATTAAGTACATATCTATCGATAATCACCCTAAATGTAAATGGACTGAATGCACCAATCAAAAGACACAGAGTAACAGAATGGATAACAAAGCAAGACCCATCTATATGCTGCTTACAAGAGACTCACCTCAAACTCAAAGATATACACAGACTAAAGGTGAAGGGATGGAAAAAGATATTTCATGCAAACAACAAGGAGAAAAAAACAGGTGTTGCAGTACTTGTATCAGACAAAACAGACTTCAAAACGAAGAAAGTAGCAAGAGATAAAGAAGGACATTACATAATGATAAAGGGGTCAGTCCAACAAGAAGATATAACCATTATAAATATATATGCACCCAACACAGGAGCGCCAGCATATGTGAAACAAATACTAACAGAATTGAAGTAGAAAATAGAAAGTAATGCATTCATTTTAGGAGACTTCGACACACCACTCACTCCAAAGGACAGATCAACCAGACAGAAAATAAGTAAAGACACAGAGGCACTGAACAACAAACTAGAACAGATGGACCAAACAGACATCTACAGAACTCTACACCCAAAGACAATAGGAGACACATTCTTCTCAAGTGCACATGGAACATTTCCCAGAATAGACCACATACTAGGCCAACAGAAAGAACCTCAGTAAATTCAAAAATATTGAAATTCTACCAACCAACTTCTCATATCACAAAGGTATAAAACTAGAAATAAATTTTAGAAAGAAATCAAAAAGGCTCACAAATACATGGAGACTTAACAACATTCTCCTAATGAATCAATGGGTTAACGACCAAATCAAAACAGAAATCAAAGAATATATGGAGACTAATGACAACAACAACACAAAGCCCCAACTTCTGTGGGATACATAAAAGGCAGTTCTAAGAAGAAAGTATATTGCAATACAGGCCTATTTAAAGAAGGAAGAACATTCCCAAATGAATAGTCTAAAGACACAATTATTGAAATTGGAAAAAGAAGAACAAAGGAGGCCCAAAGTCACCAGAAGGAGGGACATAATAAAGATCAGAGAAGAAATAAATAAAATTGAGAAGAATTAAACAATAGAAAAAAATCAATGAAACCAAGAGCTGGTTCTTTGAAAAAATAAACAAAATAGATAAACCCCTAGCCAGACTCATTAAGAGAAAAAGAGAATCTACACACATAAACAGAATCACAAATGAGAAAGGAAAAATAACGACGGACCCCACAGAAATACAAAGAATTATAAGAGAATACTATGAGAATCTATATGCTAACAAGCTGCAAAACCTAGAAGAAATGGACAACTTCTTAGAAAAATACAATCTTCCAAGACTGACCAAGCAAGAAACAGAAAAACTAAACAGACCAATCACCAGCAATGAAATTGAATCGGTAATCAATAAACTACCCAAAAACAAAACCCCCGGGCCAGAAGGATTCACCTCTGAATTCTACCAGACATATAGAGAAGTGATAACACCCATTCTCCTTAAAGTTTTCCAAAAAATAGAAGAGGAGGGAATACTTCCAAACTCATTCTATGAAGCCAGCATCACTCTAATACCAAAACCTGGCAAAGACCTCACCAAAAAAGAAAATTACACACCAATATCCCTGATGAACGTAGACACAAAAATACTCAACAAAATATTAGAAAAACCAAATTCAAAAATACATCAAGAGGATCATACACCATGATCAAGTAGGATTCACCTCAGTGATGCAAGGATGGTAGAACATTCGAAAATCCATCAACATCATCTACCATACCAACAAAAAGAACAGAAACCACATGATCATCTCCATAGATGCTGAAAAAGCATTTGACAAAATTCAGCATCCATTCATGATTAAAACTCTCAACAAAATGGGTATAGACGGCAAGTACCTCAACATCATAAAGGCTAAATATGACAAACCCACAGCTAACATCATACTTAATAGCGAGAAGCTGAAAGCTTTTCACCTAAAATCAGGAGCAAGACAGGGATGCCCACTCTCTCCACTGTTATTCAACATAGTACTGGAGGTCCTAGTCACGGCAATCAGACAAAACAAAGACATACAAGGCATCCAGATTGGTAAAGAAGAAGTCAAATTATCACTATTTGCAGATGACATGATATTGTACATAAAAAACCCTAAAGACTCCAGTTCAAAACTGGAGAACTAATATCTGAATTCAGCAAAGTTGCAGGATACAAAATGCCCACAAATACATGGAAACAAATAAATCTGTTGCTTTCCTATACATTAACGATGAGCTAACAGAAAGAGAAATCAGAAAAACAATTCCATTCACATTTGCATCAAAAAGAATAAAATACCTAGGAAAAAAAACTAAGAAGCAAATGAAAGACCTATACTCTGAAATCTACAAGACACTCCTAAGAGAAATTAAAGAGGCCACTAACAAATGGAAATGCATCCCATGCTCTTGGCTAGGAAGAATAAATATTGTCAAAATGGCTATACTACCTAAAGCAATCTACAGATTCAACGCAATCCCTTTCAAAATACCAACAGCTTTCTTCAATGAACTGGAACAAATAATTCTAAAATTCATATGGAACCAGAAAAGACCCCGAATAGCCAAAGCAATCCTGAGAAGGAGGAATCAAACAGGGGGAATTATGCTCCCTGACTTCAAGCTCTACTACAAAGCCACAGTAATCAAGACTATTTGGTATTGGCACAGAAACAGACTCACAGACCAGTGGAACAGAATAGAAAATCCAAACATATACAGTCAATTAATATATGATAAAGGAGCCTTGGATGTACAATGGGGAGATGACAGCCTTCTCAGCAGCTGGTGTTGGAAAAACTGGACAGCTACATGTAAGAGAATGAAACTGGACTACTGTCTAACCCATTACACAAAAGTCAACTCAGAATGGATCAAAGACCTGAATGTAAGTCATGAAACCATAAAAACCTTAGAAAAAAACATAGGCAAAAATCTCTTGGACATAAACATGAGTGACTTCTTTATGAACATATCTCCCCGGGCAAGGGAAACAAAAGCAAAAATAAACAAGTGGGACAATATCAAGCTGAAAAGCTTGGGTACAGCAAAGGACACCATCAGTAGAACAAAAATACATCCTACAGTATGGGAGAATATATTCATAAATGACATATCTGATAAGGGCTTGACATCCAAAATATATAAAGAACTCATGCACCTCAACAAACAAAAAGCAAATAATCCAATTAAGAAATGGGCAAAGGACATGAATAGACACTTCTCCAAAGAAGAAATTCAGATGGCCAACAGGCACATGAAAAGATGCTCCACGTTGCTAATCGTCACAGAAATGCAAATTAAAACCACAATGAGATATCACCTCACACCAGTAAGGATACCCAACATCCAAATGACAAACAACAACAAATGTTGGAGAGGATGTGGAGAAAAGGGAACTCTCCTACACTGCTGGTGGGAATGCAAATTAGTTCAACCATTGTGGAAAGCAGTATGGAGGTTCCTCAAAAATCTCAAAATAGAAATACCATTTGACCCAGGAATCCTACTCCTAGGAATTTACCCTAAGAAGGCAGCAGCCCAGTTTTAAAAAGACAGATGCCCCCCTTTGTTTATCACAGCACTATTTACAATAGCCAAGAAATGGTAGCAACCTAAGTGTCCATCAGTACATGAATGGATAAAGAAGATGTGGTGCATATATACAATGGATTATTATTTAGCCATAAGAAGAAAATAAATCCTACCATTTGCAACAACGTGGATGGAGCTAGAGGGTATTATGCTCAGTGAAATAAGCCAGGCAGAGAAAGACAAGTATCAAATGATTTCACTCATATGTGGAGCATAAGAGCAAAGAAGAAAACTGAAAGAAAAAAACAGCAACAGACTCACAGAACCCAAGAATGGACTAATAGTTACCAAAGGGAAAGGTACTGAGGAGAATGGGCTGGAAGGGAGGGACAAGGAGAAAAAGGGGGCATTATGATTAGCAGACGTAATGTTGGGGGAGTGCGGGGAGGACTGTACAACTCAGAGAAGACAAGTAGTGTTCTATAGCATGTCACTACGCTGATGGACAGTAACTGTAATGGGGTTGGTGGAGAGGACCTGATGAAGTGGGTAGTTTAATAACCACAATATTGCACATGTAATTGTAGATTAATGATACCAAAATAAATTTTAACAAAACTATTAGATCTAATACCTGAATTCAGTAAGGTTGTGGGATACAAAATAAATACAAGAAATCTGTTGCATTCCTATACAGTAATGATGAACTAACAGAAAGAGAAATCAGGAAAACAATTCCATTCATAAATGCATCAAAAAGTATAAAATACCTAGCAATAAACCTAACCAAGGAGGTGAAAGACCTATACTCTGAAAACTACAAGACACTCATGAGAGAAATTAAAGAAGATACCAATAAATGGAAACACATCCCATGCTCATGGTTAGGAAGAATTAATATTGTCAAAATGGCCATCCTGCCTAAAGCAATCTACAGATCCTATGCAATCCCTATCAAAATACCAACAGCATTCTTCAATGAACTAAAGCAAATAGTTCTAAAATTCATATAGAACCACAAAAGACCCCAAATAGCCAAAGCAATCCTGAGAAGGAGGAATAAAGCAGGGGGAATTAGGCTCCCTGGCTTCAAGCTCTTCTACAAAGACACAGTAATTAAGACAATTTGGTACTGCACAGGAACAGACCCATAGACCAATGGAACGGACTAGAGAGCCCAGATATAAACCCAAGCATATATGGTCAATTAATATTTGATAAAGGAGCCCTGGATACACAATGAGGAAATGACAGCCTCTTCAACAGCTGGTGTTGGCAAAAATGGACAGCTACATGTCAGAGAATGAAACTGGATCATTGTCTAACCCCATACACAAAATCAAACTCAAAATGGATCAAAGACCTGAATATAAGTCATGAAACCATAAAACTCTTAGAAAAAAACATAGGCAAAAATCTCTTGGACATCAACAAGAGCAACTTCTTCATGAACATATCTCCCCGGGCAAGGGAAACAAAAGCAAAAATGAACAAGTGGAACTATATCAAACTAAAAAGCTTCTGTACAGAAAAAGACACCATCAGTAGAACAAAAAGCATCCTACAGTATGGGATAATATATTCATAAATGACCTTTCCAATAAGGGTTTGACATCCAAATTTTATAAAGAGCTCACCCACCTCAACAAACAAAAAGCAAATAGGCCAATTAAAAAATGGGCAGAGGAGTTGTTCAAATACTTCTCCAAAGAAGAAATTCAGATGGCCAACAGGCACATGAAAAGATGCTCTGCAACGCTAATCATCAGAGAAGTGCAAATTAAAACTACAGTGAGATATCACCTCACGCCAGTAAGGATTCCCACCATCCAAAAGACAAACAACCACAAATGTTGGCGAGGATGTGGAGAAAAGGGAACCCTCCTACACTGCTGGTGGAAATGCAAATTAGTTCAACCATTGTGGAAAGCAGTATGGAGATTCCTCAAAAAACTCAAAAGAGAAATACCATTTAACCCAGGAATTGCACTTTTAGGAATTTACCCTAAGAGTGCAGCAGCCCCATTTCAAAAAGACAGATGCACCCCTATGTTTATCACAGCACTATTTACAATAGCCAAGAAATGGAAACAACCTAAGTGTCCATCAGTAGATGAATGGATAAAGAAGATGTGGTACATATACATAATGGAATATTATACAGCCATAAGAAGAAAACAAATCCTACCATTTGCAACAACATGGATGGAGTTAGAGGGTATTATGCTCAATGAAATAAGCCAGGCAGAGAAAGACAAGTATCAAATGATTTCACTCATGTGTGGAGTATAAGAACAAAGAAAAAACTGAAGGAACAAAACAGCAGCAGACTCACAGAACCCAAGAATGGACTAACAGTTACCAAAGGGAAAGGGACTGGGGAAGATAGGTGTGAAGGGAGGGATAAGGGGGAAAAAAGGTATTACGATTAGCACACATAGTGTAGCGGGGGGATACGGGAAGGCAATGTAATACCGAGAAGGCAAGCAGTGATTCTATAGCATCTTACTCCACTGATGGACAGTGACTAATGGGGTATGTGGTGGGGACTTGATAATAGGAGGAGTCTATTAACCATAATGTTGTTCATGTAATTGTACATTAATAATACCAAAACAATAAAGCCAAAGTTACCAAGAAAGCTCCTTTTAAAGAAAAGCTGGAATCAGATCATGAGGCATTAGGTTTAACACCTGTATAAAGCCACCTGACATGCTTTTTTAGATGATTAACATTATTTGGAAAATTATATACAAAGTAGATGTTTTCCAGCAAAAGGCAAAGCAAGTGGTAGAAGCCAATTAGGACAGCTAATGGGCCAGCAAAAAACTCAAGTTCAGTTTATGAAAATGGAATTTTTCTGATAAATATAAACTGAACAGCTCTTGTTGCTCTGTCATGTAACCACACACCTCATCCATGTTTCAGTCAACATTAAATTTCATGTTGTTCCCTCAGTCAGTATGGTGTCTCCTATGAAGGATAAACACTAGGAATTTTCCATGAAGAGTCTGATTCAGAAAGCTGGTTTCATCCAAAGAATATGTACTTTTAACACATTTCCCTGATACTTTTTATTATCACACAAATGTAGTAAACAATGATATAGACAACAGTTCATTTTATTGTGTTATAATCAACCAAAGAACAAAGAGCTCTTGTCATTGATATTTATAAAATATCCATACTAATTCCTTTCTCAACTATTTCCTTCCTCCATCTTGGTTTGTCATTCATAGCTTCAGCTGCAAACATAAAACTCGAATTATTGATTTCTGGCAAATGCAGTGTTTAAGTGGACTACTATTATTTAATTTAATATCCATTCAAAACACAGCCACTATCTGTATATATCTACTCCATTTGTATGCTTCCCAGATGTCTAATGGGTCAGTACTACTGGTCTTTACTGAGAGGACAAATGTGTACAAACTGATTACAAATGGTTTACTTTTACTGCCAGATGCACCAAAGTGGAAGAGAGTTCTGGGCAAAAAAAAAAAAAAAATGGCAGTGGAGCTGGGCATTCTAAGAAATGAATTCAAGTCATGGTGACTTTATTTTCTTCAGATCTACTCTTACCAGACAACAATTTTTTACTAAAGCTCATTTTTGGTCTATGTGAGAGTGATTTGCCTTTGCTCCTTCAGTGCATTTCCCCATCTATTTAATAACAGATGTTACAGTATTTGCATTTCCTTTAGTCTATCTTCCCTATCAGGAATCACCCAGGGAAGGCTGTTGTTCTCAGTCTTTCTTTTAAATGCAACGCAAGCTTCTTTTAAAACGCTGCACAATGGGTCCAAATATTTCTTCCATGATTATCAAATAATGACCTTTCCTGATCTTTTTAAAACATATCACTGCACAGTATTTTAATAACAGGTGTTTTGTTTTATGATATCTTACAAAAAACCTTCCTATTCCCCCCAACCCATCCTCCTACCCACCCCCCTACACACACAAAGCCCTAAATTCTTAAGTATCTTCTACCTCCTTTGAGAATTTTTGGTTGCTTTTAATATTGTGTTAGGACAAAGGAGAGGGACAGGAGGGTGAAAGTTGGCATTGAAGGGCCATGCGTTCTGACATGTTTTCACTCTGATTCGGCTCTGTGTTCCCACCCAGTCTGACCTTTAGGATTTTGTAGTTTAAACCCTTTGAGCATGCTCCTCTTTTCAGGACCACTTCCATCCTTGCTATGGCATTACCTTATGAAACTGGAACTATTGGCCTAAGCCTGGTGTCCATACCTCTTTCTGGCAAAAGTCACACTCTGGCCATTTGAACTGAGAGCCAATGGCTCATTAAGCCTTATAGTGAGTGGTTCATTTATTTCATCCAACTCCTGATAGGTGTGGAAATCCATCCAGTCATCATTTATAGGAAAACTACAAAAAAAAGTCAAAATCCTAGTGCCCTTAAAAAGCATTAATTCTCAAGTGTTCACCCATATCCCTGGTTAAACCTTTGAGGTTTATCACAGAAAACAATGGAAGCCAAAATTTCACAACAGAGGAAAGCTAGAGATGAAGAACCTGCCTGTATCTGATTCAGACTGTGCAGATGCTAGGTTTATCAAAGGTGGTCCCCATAAAGGGGCAATTGTAAAAGGACTTACCACTCTAGTCCACACCCAAAAGAACTGCTGGGGTCCAGGCACCAGTGACTATGGTGAATGACGGGAGGGTTTATAGCTATCTGAGTAGGAGACAGGGTGTTCTCAAGAGGAAAATGTTCTGGCTTTGGTGAGAGGGACGGTGCTGGCAACCATGGAACTACCGTAGGATTTGGTGTTATATATTTCCTCAATGAAAAGCAATTTATTATCCTGTAATCATTCTTCTCTTCAACTTTACACTCCCCCACACCTCATCACACACACACACACACACACAAACACACACAATATACATACAATGTTTGCACAAGGCAACCAAAAATCTAGCACTGAGGCTGACAGAAACCTAAGAGAATCAAAACAAAGTGGAAAAAAAAGTCTTGGGAGCAAATAACACAGTATGCTTGGATGAACCTACCTTATGTAGGCTTTTCTGAAATGTATATTTTCAAACAGATGCTTTTGTTCTCCTTGTTCAACAATGGGGGCAAAAATAGGAAAAGATGAAAGTGGCTTATACAGTGTAGACATAGTGCTGGGTCAGTTGGGGTGGGTAGATTAGCTTCACATCTTGCATAACCCCTAAACCTCAACATAAACCATTTTATTTTCCACCTAACATAGTCACCAATTCACTGTGTACCCACCAAACTAAGACATACCTTAGATGCCAGAATCCTCAATATATACTAATTTTCTGACTAAATTCATGAGTAATAAATAATTTGAATATGTATTTGGATCTGCTACTTTTTCATGATGGATAAAATTATTTATTTCCTGTTGGTGAGTTAAAGATGTACAGCTACTTAACAGCCTCGCCTGAAATCTAGTTCCATAAACATTCATTGTAAGTCTTATTTTAAAAGCTCTAGTGTGTTCCTTCCTCTAACCAAGCTATAAAATTTGGCTCTGTCTTGTTTAATGCATCCCCTCATCTCATTACCATATGCTGTTCATATAAACAGTATAAATAAAAGTTTAAAAAGAAGGGAACATTACATTCATGGCTTCAACTTGTGTAAGTTTTTACTTAATGCAACTAATTAATAAGTATTAAACTTGAATATGCTATCCCTTTGTTATGTTAACAAACATAATTCCTTTTAAAATTCTACACAAGCAGTTAAATATGTGGCAACTTCTATCCCAAGTTTTAATTATTCTGTATGGAGATAGGCAATGTAATAATTAACCACATTCAATTCCAGAACAGGAAATAGCAAATCCTTTGTTCCATTAGTAGTGATGCATTTGGCAATCATTAACTGCCTTAACTTCTTGTTCTATAAGTGGCAATAGAAGTGGTATTCTTTAAAGAACTAAGGCATAGATATTTTGCCTAAGATCATGAGTGAAATCATTTTTAGGTTAAGCATTTAAAATATGTGAAGTGTTTAAGTATTTTAATCAAGAAAAACCCTGGACTACAGTGTACATGGTATGAAATAGCCAATGAAATCTCAGTTGGCAAACCAGCACACTTAATGATACATTCCATTCCTATTTAGTTAGCTAAAATATGAGAATTTCAAAGTAAACAAAAACAAAAAAAAAGTGTAGTCTGTTTCATACAAACTCTCAGATATCATTTCCTTTTTGGTGGGTGTAGAAAGAATGAAAAAAAATTAAAGGACACACTTAATTTTTTTAATTAGTATAAAGCAAATATAAAGAGAAAATCTTGAAAATAGATTAGAGACACATTACATGTAGGGGAAAACAATGAACTGATAGCTGACAATGATACAAATTATAGCTGATTACTCATGTGAAATGATGGAAACCAGGAGATAATGGGGGAACATTTTTAAAGTGCTAAACAAAAAAATAGTTAACCCAAAGTTCTGTATCCAGTGAAAATATGCTTCAGAAATAAGAATGAAATAAAGATATATTCAAATATATTAAATCAGATAGAGCTCCTTACCAGCAGGATTTCACTACAAGATATGTAAAAGGCTGTTCTTCAGAATGAAAGAAAATAATGTCAGATGGAAACTCAAATCTACTGGAAGGAATAAGGAGCACCAGAAATGGAGGGTAAGGAGGTAAATAACACTTTTGTTCTCTTGTCATAAATTCCTTAAAAGACAACCGACTCTAAGACAAAAATAATAACTTTGTAAGGTGGCGTTTATAACATTTGTTGAAGAAAATAATGTGAAAATAATATTATAAAAAATGGATAGTTAGGTAAATGGAATTGTACTGTTATAAGTTTATTACATTTATCAGGTTGGAAATGGGAAGCAAGAAGTGTCAGGTATGAAGCAAAAAGTTGGAAGTGAGAAGTCATGCAATAATGACTTTATATAGTCTTTGGTAAATTAAGTTGAATATTAGTAGGCCTAAAACAACAACAACAAAAATAAGATGTATAGCTTTAAAAAAGAATAGGAATAGAAATAGATAAAATTTAATGCAAAGAAAAATTGAATTAATCTCAAAGAAGTCAGGAAAGGAATAAAGACAAATAAAAAAGCAAAAGCAACAAATGGGGAAGAAATAGTAAAATGGTAGACATAAGCCCAACCACATTAATAATTACTAAATTAAATGTAAACTGACTAAACACTCCAATTAAGAGGCAGTGATATAATGGATAAAGAGCAAGACCCAACTGAATAGTGGCTACAAATCATATACTTTATAGAAAAAGATATAGATTGAAAATTAAAGGATGAAAACATTAGGCTTAAGAAAGAAGGAATGGCTATATTAATAATAGCCAAAGAATATTTGAAGAGATAAGGAGGGATATTTGATAATGACAAAAGAAATAATTTACAAGAAAGGCAGAAATCCTAAAAATATATGGAACTAGTAAAGAATTTCAAAATAAATGAAACAAAAGCATACTAAACTAAAGGGAGAAGTACTTTTTATACATCCTCTCAGTAATGGATAGAAAAAGTAAAAAAAAAATAAATTACTAAGTATATATTTGTGTGTATATATATATGGATGTCTGTGTGTGTATATATATATATATGTATATATATATATATATACATATATATATATATATATTTGTATATAGTATAGGTATATAAACACACACACAACACATAATACTCTCAACTTGTCCTAATTGGCATTTATAGACCAGAACACAACACCCAATATATCAAGATTACTAAGTGCTTATAGAACATGTATGCTGGGCAATAAAATCAATCTCAATACATTTCAAAAGACATAAATTATAGAATATATTCTCTGACCATTTAAATGAGAGACTTAACTAAAACAATGACATATGTGGAAAAGTATGCCCAAATTATTTGGAACTTCATGAATGCACTTCCAAATAACTCATAAGTAAAAACAGAAATCTCAAGGGAAATTAGAGAAAATTTAAAATTGAAGGATAATGAAAAAATAACATACCAACTTAAGAAGCACTTCAAAGGAAACTTAGAGTTTTAAATTCTTTTATAAGAAAAGATTTTAAATGATCTAATATTTCACATTAAAAAGCTAGAAAAACAAGCAAATTGAAACTATGAAATGAAGGAAAGAAAGAAAGATAAGAAAAGAACTCGATAAGCAGAGAAAAATAGAAAGAAAAAGTAAAAAGTTAGTTCTTGGCAAATATTAATAAAATTTATAAACTTTGACAACATTAACAAGAAAAAAGAAAACAAAAAGTACTAATGTCAATAGCAAAAAGAGGGATATCACTTTAGGTATATTAGGCATTAAACAGATAAGAGGATTTTGTGAAAAATTTTATGACAATAAAGATGAGAACTATAAATATGAAATTATTTGAAAAACACAGTTTACCAAAATAGAAACAGGAAGAAATAGTGAATCTGAATAACCTTGAAATTATTTTAAATATTTCTTTAAAAATAAAACTTGTAATAAAATAAAAATAAACTATTCCTCAAATAAAACTTCAGACCAGTTTTCTTTCACTGGTGAATTTTCAAATATTTAGGAAAAAAAATACTCATTTATCCAAATTTTTGTCTAAAAGAAAGTCAGAGAAAAAAAGTCCTAACTCATTTTATAAAGTCAGCATAATGATACATTATAAGTCTAACAGATATTATAAGAAAAGGAAACTATCCTTCATGATATAAACACAAAAATCCTCGAAATATTAGAAAATCAAATTCAACAATATATATAAAGGATATTAAAAGGATAATACACAGATAATAAAAGATAGTGACAAGAATAATCACATTGACAAATCAATGTAATTTGTCATATTTACAGAATAAAGAAGATGTGTTATATGGTCATTTCAAAAGTTACAAGAAAAGCACTTGACAAAATACAAAACCCACTGAACAAATCTCAAAACCTAAAAATCTCAAAACCAAACCTTCAAAACTTCTTACCTAATAAAGAGCATTCTAAAAACCATCAATTCACATCATACCTAATGGTAGAAGACTAAATGCTTTCCTTTCAGATTAGGAATGAAGGCATGGGCATCACTTTTATTGTATTGGAAGCCCTAGCTATATAACAAGTCAATAAGAAAGAAGGCATACACATTAAAAGAAAAGAAGTAAAAAAAGTTTCTGTTGTAGACAACATAATTATCTGTATAGAAAAGTCTTGTAAAAATCTCAAAATAATACTGCATTAATAAAATTTTTGAAAGCTTGCAGTATAAAAGGTCAATATAAAAAATAAATTGTATTTTGATGGGAGGGAGAAAAAGATGGTATCATGAGAACTGAGGCAGAAACCTCCTCTAAAAACCACATATAACGTAAATATACAGCAAATACAACAAATTCTGAAAAAAAGGCCTGAAGACTCCAAAACAGATTGCCTACATCTGGGGGAAAGAGAAGACCTCACAGAAAATGGTAAAGTAGCAAATCCCTGACCCTGTGGGACCCAAGCCCTCCCCCCACCCCAGCACACAGGTGGGAGGAAGAAAAACAGCGGAGAGGGAGTAGAAGCCCTGGATTGCTTAAACACCAAGCCCTGGAGATCTGACCCAGGAGCATAAACCCACTGTACACGGTGCTCTGGAGATTAGTGGGGTTGTAAAACAAATAGAAAGAATACTCAGAGAGACTAAGATTCCAGTTGCTTGTGAAGAAGAGGTATGCACAACTGGCTGATGTAGAACAAAAGAAAGGCAGGCATTTTGAAAGACTTCACAACAGCTAGAGGGATGCTAAAGGAGCAAAGATTACACAGAGTTTGCTGCTCAGGAGAAAGGGTAAGTGGACAAAATTGTCTCTGCAAACTCAGACCAACAGGTTGGAAATTTTCAGGAGCTTCAGACGTTCCATGCCCCTGGCTGGCAATGCATCCCAAAGCCCTGCACTGTGATATGCAGCCTACTTACTCCTTCCTCCCAACAGGCACTGGTCCACACACCTGCTGCCTCTGCCATGACACCAGGCCAGCTGGAGAGTGGTGCTGCCTACGACAGTTACAGGGGCAAACACAGAGGCTCCTCCCTGTGTGCTTGGCCAACTGGACCTGGCAGTGGAGGCAGGCACTGCAGCCATGAAGCAGGAAAGAGCTCTTTCCTCCAAGCAGGCACCAGTTCCACTTGCCTTTGACCCCTGCCATTGCTCCAGGGGCTGGACAGATCCAGAGAGTAAAGTTTCTGGTCACTAGAGGGCACCACCTACACAAATTTATTATTCCATAGGAACCACTAGAAAAACGACACAGCAAAAAATTTTGTACAAAAAAATTTCAGCAAACATCAGAAGAAGGGCTAAGAGAAACTTAAATCACCAAAATTCCTGATAAAGATTTCAAAATAAAAAATCATAAACATGCTGACAGAGCTACAAAAAAATATTCAAGATCTGAGGGCAGACTTCAAGAAATAGATAGAAACATTGAAAAATACAGTATCTGAAATGAAATATACAATGGATGGATTTAAAAGTAGAATTAGATGAAGTAGAGGAGATGGTAAATGAAATATAAGTTAGAAAACTGGAAAACAAAGAAGCTGAGGCACAGAGAGAAAAAAGGATCTCTAGAAATGAAAGGATAGTAAGAGAACTGTGTGACCAATCCAAACAAAACAATATTTACATTATCGGGCTACCAGAAGAAGAGAGGGAAAAGGATATACAAAGTCTCTTTGAGGAAACAATTGCAGAAAACCTCACCAGTCTGGGGAAGGAAATAGTCTCTCATGCCACAGAAGTGCAAAGATCTCCCAATACAAGGGATCATAGGAGCACACACCATGAGATATAATAATTAAAATGGCAAAGATCAAGGAGAAGGAGAGAGTATTACAAACAGCCAGAGAGAGAAAAAAGATCATGTATGAAGAAAAGTCCATCAGGCTACCAGCAGAATTCTCAGCAGAAACCTTACAGACCAAAAGGGAGTAGCATGATATATTTAATGCAATGAAACAGAAGGGTCTCCAAACAAAAATACTCTACCCAGCAAGGTATTCATTTAAATTTGAAGCAGGGATTAAACAATTTCACGATAATCAAAAGGTGAGGGAGTTTGCCCCCACAAACCATCTCTACAGTGTATTTTAAAGGGACTACTCTAGATGGAAGTGCTCCTAAGGCTAAATAGCTGTCACCAGAGAAAATAAAAGCACAGTAAAGGAGGTAGACCAATTAATTACTAAGCAAATACAAAATTAAATCAACAACCCACAAAGTCAGTCAAGGGATACACAAAGAGTACAGAATATGACACCTAATATATAAAGAGTAGAGGAAGAAAAAGGGAGAAAAAAACCCCACAACCTTTAGATAGTGCTTGAAATAGTGTAATAAGCAAGTTAAGTTAGGCTATTAGATAGTAAAGAAGCTGCCCATGAATCCTTGGTAAAGATGAATCTAAAGCCTGCAATGGTAATAAGTACATATCTATTGATAATCACCCTAAATGTAAATGAATTGAATGCAGTAATCAAAACACAGAGTTACAGAATAGATTAAAAAACAAGACCCATCTATATGCTGCCTACAAGAGACTCACTTCAAACCCAAAGACATACACAGTCTAAAAGTGAAGGGATGGAAAAAGATATTTCATATAAATAATAGGGAGAAAAAAATCAGGAGTTGCAGTACTTGTATCGGACAAATTAGATTTCAAAAAAAAGAAAGTAACAAGAGACAAAGAAGGACATTACATAATGATAAAGGGATTAGTCCAACAAGAGAATATAACCATTATAAATATATATTCACCCAATATAGGCTCACCTAAATATGTAAAACAAATACTAACAGAATTAAAGTGGGAAATAGTATGCAGTACATTCATTTTAGGAGACTTTAACACACCACTCATTCCAAAGGACAGATCAACCAGACAGAAAATAAGTAAGAAGACAGAGGTGCCAAACAACACATTAGAACAGATGGACCTAACAAACATCTACAGAACACTCCACCCAAAAGCAGCAGGATACACATTGTTTTCAAGTGCACATGAAACATTTTCCAGATTAGATCACATACTAGGCCACAAAAAGAGCCTCAGTAAATTTAAAAAGATTGAAATTGTGCCAACTAGCTTCTCAGACCATAAAAGTATGAAACTAGAAATAAATTATGCAAAGAAAACAAAAAAGCACATGGAGTCTTAATAACATGTTCCTAAATAATCAATGGCTCAATGACAAAATAAAAACATATCAAGCAATATATGGAGACAAATGAAAACAACAACTCAACAGCTCAAAACCTGTGGGATACAGCGAATTCAGTTCTAGGAGGACGGTATATTGCAATACAGGCTTACTTCAAGAAAGAAGAACAATCCCAAAATAACAGTCTAAACTCACAATTAATGAAACTATGAAAAGAGGAACAAATGAGGCTCAAAGTCAGTAGAAGGAGGAACCTAGTAAAGATCAGAGAAGAAATAAATAAATTTAGAGAAAAACAATAGAAAAATGAAAGCAGTAGCTTGTTCTTAGAGAAAATAAACATAATATACAAACACATAGCCAGATTTACCAAGAAAAACAAAGAGTGTACACACTTAAACAGAATCAGAATTGAGAAAGGAAAAATCACTACTGACACCACAGAAATACAAAGAATTATTAGAGAACACTATGAAAAAATTATAATGTTAACAAATAGGATAACCTAGAAGAAATGGACAATTTTCTAGAAAAATAAAACTTTCCAAGACTGACCAAGGAAAAAAACAGAAAATCTGAACAGACCCATAACCAGCAATGAAATTGAGTTGGTAAACAAAAATCTACCTAAGATTAAAACTCGTGGACCAGATGGCTTCACCACTGAATTTTATCAAACATTTAGAGAACATCTAATACCCATCCTCCTTAAAGTTTTCCAAAAAGTAGAAGAGGAACAAATACTTCCAAATGCGTTCTATGAGGCCATCATCACTCTAATGCCAAAACCAGACAGACACCACAAAGAAAGAAAATTACAGTCCAATATCCTTGATGAACATAGATGCAAAAATCCTCAACAAAATATTAACAAACTGAATTCAAAAATACATCAAAAATATTATCTATCAAAGATCAAGTGGGATTTATTCCAGGGATGCAAAAATGGTACAACATTCAAAGATCCATCAACATCATACACCACATCAACAAAAAGGACAAAAGTCACATGATCATCTCAATAGATGCTGAAAAATCCATTCACGATAAAAAATCTCATCAAAATGGGTATAGATGGCAAGTACTTCAACATAATAAAGGCCATATATGACAAACCCACAGCCAACATCATACTTAAGAGCAAAAAGCTGAAAACTTTCCTCTAAGATCAGGAATAAGACAAGGATGCCCATTCTCCACACTTTTATTCAACATAGTACTGGAGGTCCTAGCCATGGCAATCAGACAACACAAAGAAATTAAAGGCCTCCAGATTGGTAAGTAAGAAGTTAAGCTATCACTGTTTTCAGATGACATGATGTTGTACATAAAAAAAAAAAACCCTAAAGAATCTGGCCAAATCTACTAGAACTAATAACCGAATTCAGCAAAGTTGCAGGATACAAAATTAATGTACAGAAATCTGTTGCATCCCTACACACTAACAATGAGCTAGCAGAAAGAGAAATCAGGAAAACAGTTCCATTTACAACTGCATCCAAAAGAATAAAATACCTGGAAACAAACCTAACCAAGGAGGTGAAAGACCTATGCTCTGAAAACTACAAGACACTCATGAGAGACATTAAAGAAGACACCAATGCATGGAAACGCATCCCATGCTCATGGATAGGAAGAATTAATATTGTCAAAATGGCCATCCTGCATAAAGCAATCTACAGATTCAATGCAATCCCTATCAAAATACCAACAGTATTCTTCAATGAACTATATATCAAATAGTTCTAAAATTCATATGGAACCACAAAAGCCCACAAACAGACAAAGCAGTCCTGAGAAGGAAGAACAAAGCTGTGGGTATCACACTCCCTAACTTCAAGCTCTACTACAAAGCTACAGTAATCAAAACAATTTGGCACTGGCACAAGGCTAGACCCATAGGCGAATGGAACATAATATAAAGCCCAGATACAAACCCACACACACATATATGGCCAGTTAATACACGATAAAGGAGCCATGGATACACAATGGTGAAATGACAGCCTCTTTGCAACTGGTGTTGGCAAAACTGGACAGCTACATGTAAAAGAATGAAACTGGATTATTGTCTAACCCCATACACAAAAGTAAACTCAAAATGTATCTAAGACCTGAATGTAAGTCATGAAATCATAAAACTCTTAAAAGAAAACATAGGCTAAAATCTCTTGAATATAAATATGAGCAACTTTTTCCTGAATATATTTCCTTGGGCAAGGGAAACAAAAGCAAAAATTAACAAATGGATTCCATCAAACTAAAAAGATTCTGTACAGGATACCATCAGCAGAACAACAGGCATCCTACATAAAGGAGAATATATTGGTAAATGACATATCCAATAAGGGGTTAACATCCAAAATATATGAAGAGCCTACATGCCTCAACACCCAAAAAACAAATAACCTGATTGGGTGGAGGATCTGAACAGACACTTCTCCAAAGAAGAAATTCAAATGGCCAACAGGCACATGAAAAGATCCTCCACGTAGCTAATTATCAGGAAAATGCAAATTAAAATCACACCTCACACCAGTTAGGATGGCCAAGACAAAAGGCAAGAGACAACAAATGCTGGCGACGATGCGGAGAAAGGGGAACCCTCCTACACTGCTGGTGGGAATGTAAATTAGTACAACCATTGTGGAAAACAATATGGAGGTTCCTCAAAAAACTAAAAAGAAATACCATTTGACCCAGTAATTCCACTATGAAGAATTTACCTGAAGAAAACAATATCCCTGGTTCAAAAAGAAAATTTCCACCCCTATGTTTATCGCAGCACTATTTACAATAGCCAAGCCAGGAAGCAACCTACATGTCCATCAGTAAATGAATGGATAAAGAAGAGGTGGTACATATGCACAATGGAATACTATTCAGCCATAAAAAGAAAACAGATCCTACCATTTGCAGCAACACAGATGGAGCTAGAGAGTATTATGCTCAATGAAATAAGCCAGGCAGAGAAAGACAAGTCCCAAATGATTTCACTCATTTGTGGAATGTAACAACAAAGCAAAACCGAAGGACAAAAAACAGCAGCAGACTCATAGACTCCAAGAAAAGACTAGCAGTTACCAACGGGAAGGGGTTGGGGGCTGTGGGTGTGGAGGGAGGGAGAAGAGGATTAAGGGGCATTATGATTAGCACACACAATATAGGTAGGTCACAGTGAAGGCAGTATAGCATGGGGAAGACAAGTAATAACTCTATAGCATCTTACTATACTGATGGACAGTGATTATAATGGGGTCGGGGGTGACATGATAATATGGGTGAATGTTGAGACCACAATGTTGCTCATGTGAAACCTTCATAAGATTGTATATAAATGATAACTTAGTTTAAAAATAAAATAAAATAAAATAAATTGTATTCTATAGACCAGCAGTAAACATCTGGAATTTTAAATTTAAAAACAGTATCATCAAAAATGTGAAATATGGGGATCCATTTAATGAATGATATTTAAAACCTCTACAAGGAAAACTTCCAAACAATGCTGAGAGCAAGTGAACAAAGTCTGAACAAAATAAGAGATATAATACAGTCATGATTTATTGACTGTATTATATCTAAATATAAATATTATTAGGATGTCCATTATCCTTAATTGATCTCTAGATTCAACACAATCACAAATATAATTCTAACATTTTTTTTTTGCATTGACAAGTTGATTCTAAAATTTGTACAGAAATGCAAAGACCTAGAATAGGCAAGAAAATTTTGAAAAAGCAAAAACAAACAAATAAGAAGTTGGATGACTTACTGGATTTACCCTAAGGCTACAGTACCAAGACTATGATATTAGTATAAAAGTAAGCATATAACTTGTTAGAAAGAATACAGAATCCCAAAACAGACCTACACATACAAATCAAATGATTTCAACAAGGGTGCCAACATAATTCAATAAAATCATGATATTCTTATTGGGGAAAGGATATATTCACCACTTTCCAAGCTGCAGCAGCTGGAGGTGGGAGGTAGAGGATTCCCTCTCACAGGCCCACAGATTCTGCCATAAGGAACAATAGGACGGCCAAGAGGTCACAGCCAACTGGTTAAAGCTGAGATTAGTTCTGCACTTGCCCAGCTTCCTGTCCTTGATTTAATGTACTACGTCACTCTGTCCCTGTATTTGATTTAAAGTAGCATATTAAAGTTTTTCTAATTGCCTTGTAGATAATTGACAGCCAAATTGCAGTTATATTTTAAAATATATAAATGGGATGAACATCATAAAAAAAGGAAGGATTTTTTTTTTAATCAAATGGATTTAGTTTTCACGAATCTACTTCTTTGATGATAGAACTCCTTAGCAGAAAAAAGTATTTCCATTAATTAGACCTAACCTGCTTCAGTTATGAGTGCAGGACCCTTAACAGAAAATTGTCTTTTATTTTGTATGATAAATAAGTGAAAGTAGAACATACTCTTTCTGTCAAATAGATTATCTCTAATCTCAGTTATTTTTAATTGCAGAAACTTTTTGATGGAATCATTTCTTAATGAGATTTAGCTTGATTTGGGGAAGAACAAAAAGCCCACACAAATGCTTCTTGCTCATTTGAATAATGCCCAAAGTAATACTGCCTCAAAAATACTTTTTTTCAAATGAGGTTTATACAGTAATAATTTGTTGATGGTAACATTTCTAGTCATTATTACTACAGAGCTAAATGTCATGGAAATCCATTCATTCCCATTTGACACACAGGATGTGGTCAAGGTTAGGAGGCCCTACATCAAACAAATTACATTTTCCCTTTATCTCCTTACAAAGTCCATGCAATTTAATTTTCTCTGCATCATTTTTGATGGTGTGTCAATTTTTTAAATGCCTTTCCTCCCAAAGAACTAAAATACAAAAATAGGACAGAGAAGGAAAGTTATGTTATCACTGACTGCTTTTTAAATACAAAGGATGTTATCACTGACTGCTTTTTAAATACAAAGGCTGTTAATGGTGGCAGATGGATTTTTGTTTTGAAGAGCTTCATCTTCCTGTTCTTTCTCCTGCCAACACAAAATTAAGCCTTGGTAATTAAATATTTCAGTGAATTTGGATTGTGAAAAAACTAATTTGGGCCTTGGAGCATTTAGCATTTATTGTCCATGAGAGATGAAGGTGGATGCTTTACTCTGAACTATATTAACTTTCTACATAGCAGTTTCAAGAGACGATTGTAAATCCCTCAAAGTATTTGATACCCTTTCAGTCAGGCAGGAAGTTCCTGCTCTATTTACACGATTTCACCAAATATGTAAGCAAAAGCCTTCAACATTTTCATCTCTACTCTTCAGTTGGAGCAATTTAATTTTATAAGGATCAAATTTGACACTGTATTCACTGCTCCCATTACTTTACCTTTTCCTTATAAACAGGCAGAAAATGATAGAATAAGGAGAAAAAGTACAATACATAGGTAGACCATTGAATATAAAATTATTTGCATATTGTAGAGATCAACACATCTTTGAGTTGTGTCTCCAGGCTTGCTCTGCCATTATCACAAAGGAGGTGAATCATCACTGATGTAACTATTCAGACACTAAAAGTGGCAGTAATGACCTTCAGAGGGAAGGACTCAACTCTTGAAGTCACTGAATTCTAAGTTTTGAATAACACAGATATGCTTTGGCACATTAATATACATCACACAGTAGTTTTCACCTCTCTGCAACTAGATTACACTGGTTATTGCTTCCTATGAACTTCCTAATTGGAGGGAACATATTGTAAGAGAATGCCAGAGAAATCATGCATGTAGTTCAGAAGAAAATTGTGTCCCAGAGCTTCCTTTTTAAAACAACAAACTATCAAAGTCTAAAATTCATCCTTGGCCATGACGATAGAAACAATCACACTGAGATGCCAAAAGGTTCTTCTGTACTGTTGAGCCAATCTTTTCAGTTAGCAACCTTTGTAAAAGTCTTCTTCTGTCCTATAGTCTGTCTCTCTCTTCTGGCTAGTAAAACTGGAATTGTCTGCACTTTGTGACTGCAGTGGGCTTGCTGGGCCTCTGAGAAAGCAAGCCCTCCCTCCCTGCCCTAGTCTTCTTCCCCATTTGAGAACTCCCTGTTACTAGCCTGAATATAACATTACCTAATTATAGGTTGCTTATTGTAAAGTGTTTTTATTTTCCCTTGACCTTCATTACCAAAGTTGCTTAATCAGCAACCAATATAACATGACGGTAGTTTTATCTTTTATAGCACAGTTGAGTGTTCTGGGAATCCATGGGCACTTAGGCCCCAGTGGTTTGTAAATAGCACCACCTAGGGACTTAAGAAGATGTATCATGTCAGGCTAAGAGAATTCCTTCAGGGCCGCTGATTGTTGTGCCCAGTACTGGGGTACATTCCTTAGTCCATCCCATGTTACAACGTGGAATTGCTGTCTTATGGGGTGATGTTTCCCCTCTTAGAGTTAAGAATGAGAGAGTAGGCTTTTCAGGGTGGGAATACACAGCTGCTTGGTACCAGGAGTTAGGATTTGGATGTCAGCTGTTTATAGGAGCTGAAAAAGCTGGCTAACACCCGGAAACCTCATGGCATATAGGATGCCGACAGAGTAAAGAAGCCACTGGGACCTATGGGAAGCTGTCTGTGCAGCCCTCACCCTAGGAGAAGTGAAAGAAGCCCTGGTGTCCCTGCTGCCTCACCATCCAGGTAACACACTGAGCCCTTGGGGGCCCCTTTCAGACAGTTCTGCTCGTCACACCACACATTCTGTTCAGTCCTTAATTAAGACCTTAATAAAGCATCATATCATGCGGTTTCGGGAAATAAGCCAGCAAAGTTCAGGTTAATGTCATTTCAAGACTTGGCTCCAAGAATAACTCATGACTAAACCATCAATGACAAAAGGAATTCTCTAGTTTACCCCACGAAGAAAGACAGAAAGGTCCTGAACTACCATGTTTTGCCATCAAAGTAATATTGACTTCACTACTTTTACAAAATACAGCAGGAAAAAAACCCTTAAAAGATAACCTTGTCCCTCAAGTACATTTAGTGGACTCTATCCCATTAGGTTCTTTAAGAAATGTTGACTGCTTTAGAGAAATGTGTACTCAGTTAGCTTTTATTTCATTGGCTTTTTGATTTAAGGATCAGAATACTAAGCAAATCCTTTGCAAGCACCACAGTTATGACTTAGTCATCTTTTGTTTTATTGTAATTATCTATTTCTATGTTAGTGCATATGTTTATCTTTATCCACTGACAGCTTGAACAGAAAAGATGAATTATTTCAGATATGAAGGAATTCCAAGTGAGTATACTGCATACCACGTACTGATACCAGACTGGTTGAAAGATTGCTGGTGTAAATGTTTTTGTGTTTCTGAACACTCAGGCATAAATCTTACTTTCCATGTCTCCAAAGGAACTTTGAGTCCTATAAGCATTTCATTCTCCATGAAAGTAATCATTCTAGAAAGGAGGTAATTGCCCTAGTTAATTTGTTTAGAAATGTGAAATTGGATTGAAATTATTTCCTAAAGTAGGTGTATGTCTCATGTCATAAAGAAGGCAGATCACCTCTTTTAAAATGGGCACATCAGACTTTGAAATCACATATACACAGTCTTTGAAAAAGAGGGTCATCAT
>JAQQAC010008350.1:66760800-66800392 GCA_029783875.1 Phataginus tricuspis | reverse complement strand
AATATTGCTCATGTAACTGTAGGTTAATGATACTAAAATAAAATAAATTGTAAAAAAAAAAATTAATTAAAAAAAAATGACAACAACAACAAAAAATCCCCACAATCATGTGAAGGTGGGTATTTTTATGCCATTTTGTTCATGAGGAAAACAGAAGCCTGAAAGAGAAAAGTTGACTTTTCCAATGTCACATATATGATAATAGCAGAGCTGGGATAGGAGGTCAGTCAGACTTCAAAAACAGCTTTCTTTCCTCTTCTCTAGTAAGCAATTGTCTTTTCCTGAGTACTTACAGTCTCTCCCAGTAAAAGCATATTTGATCACCCAAGATATGTGTCCATACCACCCACTCCACAAAGCCCCCATGTCCCAATGTTCCCACAGGAATCTGTATGAATATCCTACATGCAATTTGTAATATGTGGCTTATCTCCATTTCTAGAACAAAGCAGTAACTGGAAAGGACTGGTAAACCTCTATATAGCAGTTGTTCAAAGAACATAGATTGAATACATGGATGAGTTTGTTGAATGGAATCATTAACAAAGGAAACCAATTTTTTTTAATGTTCGCATAACAACAGTCATAGGGTAATAGTTCACATTATGTTTAGAATATTATCTAGTCTCCCCACCTGGAAAAAGAATATCTATGGATCTACTCTGGGCTGAGCACAGGAAAAGACAGGGCAAATGTTGATCTATGGCAAACAGCATGGTGAGGATGAAGCCCCAACCTAGGTGAGGTTTGTCCAGGAAACTTGGCAAGTTCTCAAAGTTCAAGTCTAAGAGAAGAGGCAGGGTTGAGGCCTGAATCTTAGAAAACTGTCAATCAAGACTTTTGTGTGTGTGTATGTGTGAATCAAGAGATTTTCCTCTTGTTTTTGCAGCAACTAATCCATACAGGGTCCTAGAGCATCTCCCACGTCGAAATTAGCAACTTCAGCCAGGTGGACGTTAGGACAGAAAAGGCATTACCTGCTTGTGGTATCACAGGACTCTGCAGTGTTCAAGGGCCATGACTGCGTCTTAATCATCATTATGTCCCCAGGACAAAGCAAAGTGCCTGACGCTTTAGGGATGCTTAACACTTCATTAAAAAATTGGTAAATGCCCAAAACACAGATTACTATAGAGGGGAAGGAGTCCTCTGTGCTAGACTGGCTGTTCTCCTCCCCAGATGCTTTCAGGATGAGATTAGCTTAATAATTTTCCCAAGGTACAGCACTTTGCCCTTAATCTTGAAGAGATGAAGCCTTACTTGCTAGCACACATGGAGTAATCTGGGTCTCAGATGTGGACTCACATGACCTGAACTCACAAAACAGGTAAACAAAACCAGAGTGACAACCAATTTGTTTTAGTATAAGATGTATTTGATTAAGTTGCTCAATACTAGCTGGCATATTATTTCCCTAAAGAGAAAACATATGGGAAAGTCCACTTATAATCAAAAAGTTCCTGGATGAGAATGCTATTGAAAAATTGGGTATTCTTATAAAGTCACTATCTCCTGGTAAGAAGGGTCCTGACAAAAGAGGCAGTAATAGTTAAATTCATTGGTCCAAAGTCTTTATCCATTCACCAGACTGAGCCAGCATGGGTCTAGTCCCCATCTATCTCCTTAACTCTCCTTTTTCTTGCCATGGAATCTGTTAGCGCTCTCTCTCTTGATAGATTCATTTCCTATCAAGTCTTGCAGGCCTGGGAGCTACTCTGCCTTTTGTCAGTTTTGTGCATTTCTCAACTCTCCTGACATTAGTGTTACTCTTAGAGCAAGGAGGGTGCTAGGTTGTCTTTTCCTACATATATACACAACAACAACAATAGTATTATACACAGAAGTAATAGTAATATACCTTCATTCGGGTTCCCAAACCTGATTCCAGTGTATGTGGAAGGAGGTCATCAAGCAGTTCTCCAACCCCTGCTGGGTGTCTGAGACCTCAACTCAATTCTATTGCTACCTCCCCAGAGACAGCCCCAGATTCCCCAGGTTAGGGGCTCCATGCTACAAGACGGCCCTCCAGCCCCAACTCCAGGTGCTAGTCACAAGCCCCAGGCTGTTACCTGTGCTCCTGACCTACCGGCTACAGACTGGAGGTTCCAACAACCTCCCTCTTAGTTGCAATTAATTTGCTAGAGTGACTCACAGAACTCAGGAAAACACATTTACCGGTTTAATAAAGGATATGGTAAAGGATACAGGTTAACAGCCAGATGAAGGGAGACATAGGGCAAGGTCCCAAATAAAGGAGCTTCTATCCTCGTGGAGCTTGGGGCCTGGCTCCATGACAGGTGGAGGTGTTCTGGTTCCCCAAGCATGGAAGCTCTTTCTGGCCAAGAAGCAGGATCCAAGAGAGGAGAAAGCAATAAGCTCTTCTGTCTTGCCTTTGGGTTTCAGCCCAGGGCAAGTTCCCTCTTGATTCAGTGAAATCAAAAAATGATAGTGGAATGTTCTTGCAGTGAAACGATTTATACCCAACTTTATTCCCATGGTGGCAGGGTCAAGCCCTAGAATCCCTCCTGCCTCAGAGCAAGTCTGCATGCAGCAAGCCAGTCTGGCCTCTGCCTCTGGGCCTCTCTCTCCACCCCGCAGCCATCTCATTCTCTGTCCTCAGCACTGCCACCACTCCAGCCTCTGCTCGCCTGAAGCTGTAGAGCCCAGAACTGGGTGGAGCTCTTTATATGGAGTCAATAACAACGTATTGCCCACACATGTGTAGTGAGCAAGCCAACCAGGGTCAGGTGAGAATCCTGGCCACAGGAATTTTCACTTTCTCTACACTCTTCTCAGGGGCTTTGTGAGGGCTTCATTCCATAATCGCGACTAAGTTATAGGCCATTGGCTGATTCAGCCTCCAGCCCCCACCCTTTGATGGGTCCAAAAGTCTCTCATAAACATGAAAAACACCCATTTCGCCTTTAAGACTCTGCAGTGTTCTCAGGAACTGTGCATGAAGACCAAATATACCTGGGAAATATATATGGTCATCTGAATGACCAAATATGTATTTCTTATGACTCATTATATCACAGAGAACAATTAGATTTTTCTCATTTCAAAGTTCCTAGGGAAGCCCCACTGTTATCATGATGTCATAATGACAATTAGATCAAAGAACAATTAATAAAATTAAGATTTACTGAGTAGAGTCAAATTCTCACAATGTGGAGGGAAGTCTAATTGCTACTGAGCCTTGCCTGAATTCATGGTGCTTTCCCAGCCTTGCATATGAGGCCAGTTGCCTCTAGCTTCAAGGCAGACCAGCCCACCCAGGCCTGTGATACATGGCAAAGGAGACCTAAGTTCTTGTCCCACATTCTGTTTTCTGCATCCCTAGGTGTTCAGCTCTCTCTGACCTTTTACTAGAGTATGACAGCTGGGCATCTCACATTGCCCAGAGAGTGTGTCTCTCTCATGTGCTCCAGTATTAGATACTCAGTGAGACAAGAGACACAGGCAGCCTGACATGACCCTATAGGGAGCAATGTGGGGGAAATAAATACTCTGACCTCACTTTCCACCCTCCCTCTCTCTAACCTCTCTCTAATCTCCTGTCAGCCTTTTAAAGAGCAAAATGGAGGAGGATCCGAGTTAGGGCCAATAGGGGATTATCTAAAACAGTAGATAAAAAGCAAACAAGCAGTGGGATTTGGGTCAAGTACCTTTTCTGGAACTCAGGTTATTAGTTTTTGAATGGGAGTGACAGTAGCTAGGGAATTGCTATAATAATTAAATGAGCTATTTCATGGAAGAGTTATTTAGCAGAGCACTGGGTATGTAGTAAGAGGTTTAGGTATGCTGGCTCATTGCTGCTGGTGGTATTACTCATTGCAACCACTACTCCAATCCACTCTTCTGCCCCCATCCACTTTGAACAACCCTGCCAGCTAAGCCCAGTCTTCTGGAGGCTGGATTCCTGTTCATGAACCCTGGCTTGTAAGCAATGCTTTCTTACCTTTGATCCAAATGATTGACAGTGAATCCTTGCCTTCATGCCTTCTAGATTCCCCATAATTGGGCTCTGCTGATTATTATCACATCTTCACGTCCCTAAAAGAACTGCTTTATTTAACTACCCACTGATGAGCACCTGCCACACCTGCTGGTTATTAGTCCTTATTACCATAAGATAAAAAGTAGGGGTAGTCCTTGGGTTTGGGACTCTCTAACTCAATGTCCTTGGTCTTAACTGGCTTCAGTTAATATAATCATGTTCCAAGATATGACAAGGATGAGAGTTTTATTTTTAAATCTTTGGTGTTATTCAGAACCGTATGCATTACTGTAGCATTAAAGAGTGACATTTAGAGAACGAAAGGATGCACCATTAGGAATTATGGGTCTGTATACAAATGAATACAAATGCAAACACAGAATGCCTTGGTTATTCCCTGTTTCCTTCCTGCGTCTCTGGTTTATGGGTGAAAGCTTCATTGGCCACAGAAACCATTTTGGAAGGATCATTACCAATTGCATAAAAGTTTGACAGTCAAAACATATTAAGTGATTGTTGGCCATAACCTATTGAAAATATGAACACGAGTGGAGCAAAACTGAGACGGGGGAATTGTTCTGATACTCTGAATACCAACAATGTATTTGAATCCAGTAATTTACTGTTGCCAACTTAGTATGGCTCTGTGAAACACTTTAAATTCTATTGCTGGCTGGAGTGGTCATTAAATGGCTGAGAGGTTTTTGTTTTATTTTCCAACAGGTTTGTATTTTGTTCTTTCTTGGGCAGCAAGTATCCACTATTGCTATTCTACTCTCAAAACCCTACTTTCTTCTGCCCAGCTTGGGGTGTTAGGAAGCAATATAGAAAATGATTTTCTCTTCACTCTAGGATTGTGCCCCAAAAGTGAAGCAGAAAGGCTGGCTTTGTTTTCTCAAGGACCAGGAATGTAATAGAAAGCTGAGCTGCTATAGGGATGAGAAAAGGTGTATCTGAGAGAAAAAAACATCTATCATTTAAGCTGGATACCTGAGAAGTGCCTAAATGGACATAATTTACACCCCTGGATTTCTCAGCTTGATTTAATTTCATGTGCTCTAAATGGCTTAGTGTGATATATTCCCTGGGGAAGGTAAAATTGCAAAATTGTAGTTGAGAGTGCATAACTAACAATGCCTGTAATGAAGGATAATCCGAAGATGTAAAGTCCTTAGCCAATGCAGTTGACTCCAGGCCTAAGGCCTTGCATGTATCTTTACAAAGCTTCAAATGTGGCCTTGAAATAGACAGAAACAAAGAATAATTATGAATTGTATTGATGTTGTGATTAACAGTAAGATCACATCCTTTGAAAAATATAAAATGGCATTATAATGTAAAGTTGTTTATTGTGATATGAACAACCCAGGAGAATAAATAAATCTGAGCATTCAGATCTGGAAGAAATGTCTATTTCAGCCATTTGTCAGTAATTCAAATGAATTCTGTGGCCTTTTTTTGGTCGGTTGATTGGAGTTTTTAAGTGATGGAAGAAGCTCTTAAAATTGCTGGGGTTCCCCTAGATGACCACAGAAGTGTTGCTCTCAGCGTTCTAGCTAAAACACAGAATCTAGCAGAGAAATATTTTCCTAGCCCATTAACTTGTCCCTCATAATGTAGGGCAGCACCCAGACACTAATTAGCTTGAGAGCTTGGACCATTTACTTAACATTATTATCAAACTGTAAAATAAGAAGTCTGGGTAAGATGATCTTATATTCCTTTACAACTATTAAATTATGGGATTTCAGGTGCTTAACCTGGCCTTCTCTAGAGGCACAGGACAGCCAAATGAGCTAAAGTTTCTTCTCAATCTCACACAAATGCAGTTCTAATTTTAACAATTACATGCTGTATTTTTAGTGGATAATTTGGTTGACAATTTCTCTAAAACCTAAGTTTTTTCGAAAACTAAAAATGACTCCTTTCTAGAAAGGTACATTAAGTGCTGCCAGTTTCAATAAAACATAGAAAGTGCCACATCTTAATTTTATATACTTTTCCCAAGCCATTTGCTCCAACTCCTCCTCTTAGGCATTGCATTTCTTTCAGATCCCTCTTCACCAGTCTTCAGGAATTGTCTACTCACAATTCAACACTCATAAAATAATAAGTGGCTTCTCCATAACCAAAGATGCTCAATTCCAATGCGTATATCACCGTGCTTTGCACCATGTTAACCCAACACCTTTGTTATAGTTGAAGAACCCTTAAACCCAAGGCACTTAATCCTGCCGTGACTCCACAGCCTGTGCGCCCTAGAATTAAACATCTTTTCACTGTAGGTGCCTTATGCAGGGCCATGATGATCTGTCCAGATTTTTTCCTGAGAATCTTGAATATGATGAACAGAGAGACTCAGAAGAGATTTGACAGAGAAGAGACACATGGAGGGTGTGCAAACAGGAGCCCTGAACCAGGAGGAACCGGGAGTAAATGGAAGCCAGGAGGCAGCCTGATCTCAGTCAACAGCAGAAATAGAAGTAGAGAAAGAATTATACAGAAGGTGTTTTGGGGAAACTGAGCTTGGGGATGCTTCAGTGCTAAAATTGTTATTGGACGGCTGCAGCTTGAATTCTTACTGAGTTCCAGTTCTCCATGAGACGGTCTGATTATCTGTCTGCTGAAACTGTTCAATGCTTCCTGACTCCTGTGTGTGAATCCTGAGCAAAACTTGTTATATCTTTCTGTTCTTGCAGTCTGAAAGAGCATATATAGGTAAGCCTCAATAAAACCTACCCGTTGTTGTCTGGTCCAAAATGGGCTGACTCCCGAACATGCAAAAGCCTAATGTAATCTCAGCAAGGGCGGGCAGAAGGGAGGGATAACAAAGCCCGCACTGGTCTACACTTCAGGTCTTAGTGAAGAGTTTTAATAAAGGGATAAGAAGTAAAGAAATATAAAACTAAAACTTAAAGTTTACATGAGAAGAGTATCTATAAATTGCATTTATCCATGCTATTCCTGTTCATCATTTGCAAGCATATTCAAGATTAAAGCATAATGAAATTATTTTGTAAATAGAGTTTGGTTAATGTTATTATTGCTTTCATGAATCCCTGGTATCAGCAGTATGGTTTATCATTCCCTACCAAAGAATGTCAGAAGAATTGTATAAATTAGACCACAGAATGCTTATTCTGTCTGCTAGTTGTTGAAGTATTTATCAAGCGTGCTAATTAGAGTCCTGTTTATGAGGCTGAAAGAGCCCAGGGCCAATTTCTCACGTAGCTCCTGTTGGTGGGCATAGCTTCCAGAAAAGCATGGTTACATCTGGTGTGTACCTTGTAGCTCGGCATTCATATTTTATTCATTTTATAGCTAGCAGCAGTTTTGCAAGCAATATCTTTCTGAAACAGTGGATTCAGTACAAATAGCAGCATAGCTATGATATGGTTGCTCTGTTCTGTGAAGTGGAAAACCTTAAAAGGAAAACCTGTGTGATTTGAATATCCTTGTAAACCATGTTTAATGCACCTTTAAATGAAAGACGAGAACTCGATCACAGAAACAAAAGCACTCAATACATCCCTCACCCTGATCTGATGCAAAGTAAAATTCATGGGACATCAGGAGAAGGAAAGCCCTCATCGCAGGGCCATTTCAAGAACCAAGAAGCCCAGAACAACATTTCGACACATGGAAAAAAACGCTTTCTCCACTCTGATTTAGTTTGTTAATCGAGCAATCAGCCAGCCAAAAACGTATTTGTTTTGCCGAGCATAATTGCTAATTTGAAGATGAATATATTTTCTCTATCTTTCAGTCCATCTATTCTTATGTTTAAGTTGGGATTCAAAACAGGAGGGAGTAAGACCATATTCCTCACAGTAAAAGATGAGTCATTTTCATTGTCTACAGGTCTAGGTGAAATGCAGCTGTGGCTGCTGACCAATTTCATACTTTTATTTAGAAAGATGGATGGCTCTGGCTGGATTTTGAAATCTGTAAAGGGACAATACTATTTATACAGTTAATTGACTCCATCAAGGGTATGGCAAAACCTTATAACGGGATCTTGCCCATCGCCATCAATGTTGTGTCCCCAATGACCCTTCCTATTACATCTTCCACACAGTTCACAGTAGTGTCCTGTGATTTACATGAAGGATGAAAGAATATTTGGGAAGCCTGGAGCAATCCTCACAATGTTACCTGACTGATAGATGTGGTAAACGTTGATAATCCTCCACCTTGGTGGTGTTGAAGGCTAAGAAAGTATTTTCTAACTCTTCCTTTCAATCTTCAACACCTCACCCAGAAAGGTAATTTAGGGCTAAAGAGAACCATAAAATATTGGGGCTGAGATAGGATGCAATAAATGGGGAATATGGCAATTGATAAAACACCATTTTGTTCTGAGACGAATTTTCACCCTACTTTGGAAACCAAACTGACCAGGTCAGGCTAATCCAAGTTGTCATCAAATGGCAAAAAAAAAAAGCAACATTCAGAGAGTTATGGCCGCTCTGTTTTGCTGTTGCTGTGTCTCAGCAGGGATTTCTCATATGTCTTAGTAAAATACCTCAGAACAAAGCCTTGGGTTCACAGTGGCCCTGTTGGTTTGGAGACAAACTTTGTCTCTCCATCCATCTTTTATTCATGACCTTCACCTAACATTTTTATCCTGGTGAGTCTGGTTAAAATAAGTATCAAAAGAATGTACAGCTTAAGAGGAATACATACAAAAAGAGAAGAGAGCTTCAAAGCCAACCCCTGTCTCCTCTGGGTTTGGAGATTTTTTTTTCAATTCAGCTGCTGCTCTATCTTTTGTTTCCCTATCTTTTTTTACTACAACTCAGCATTAGCGAATACACTTGTAGAGAAAAATACTTAATGTTTATTCTTCTGATTTAGCATCTTCCATGTGCAAGATATTCCACTAGGCATTGCAGGAGAGTTCATGAGAAATGGGGGCCCAGTCCTTGCCCATGAGGCCTTTCAGATTATGTTGTAATGACAAACTAAGGTAGAAGGGTGAATATAGATATAGTCCAGAAAATGGAGGGCAGGGGAGGGAGAGGCTGATTTCCTCCTGGGAGACCCAAGAAGGATAAATAGAAAAAACAAAATGTTAAGTAGGGCCTTGGAGGAAAGGAATTTAAATGGTGGAAAGAGAAGCAGACTATTTGGCACAGAGGGAAGGCATATGAAAAAGTTTTCAATCAATATTTACCCAAAAACTTAACTCCTTATACAAGGCAAAACTGAAACAAACAGCAGAGGGCATTTTCCTGAGGTGTTGGGGAGTGGGTGTTGTTGACATGTGAAGGAAGATATTGGATGATAGGTTATGAAGAGAGACAATACCCACTTCAGTAGGTGCTGTCCCTCATGCTGAGGGGCCATGGAAAATATCTGAGGAAGGGAGTATTCTAAAAGGACATGCTTCAAAAGATAGATCTGGCAGCACTGTTAAGAACATATTAGTGTGGGGTGACTAGCAGCTGAGACACCAGTTAATTTATTACTACAGTTCCAGTAAGTTTCAATAAAATGAATAATTCTTTAGTGTGCTAGTCTCTAAAGTTTTCTCACATACATTTTTCTCATTTTCATACAGCCTGAGGTGGTGCAGAATGGTAGAACTAAAAATAAAGCACAGACGAGATACTGTAGAGGCTGAAATGTAAAATCGGACAGCTGCTCTGATAGGGACATTGAGAAAGCTGTCACACATGTCAGCGTGAGGTGAGAACTACTCATTGTCACCACCACCAACAACATATTGAGGTCATATTAAGTGTGAGGCCCTGTGCAAAGAATTTATATTAGATGATCTCGTTTAATCTTCACAACTACATGTAGTCAGCCCACTTCACAGAAGAGAAAACCAAAGCTTGAGAGATACTGAGAAATTTGATCCTATAGATAGCAAGTGACAAAACTAAGACTTGTCTAAATCTGAAGCTGTGTACTACATTAGCGTGTAGGGCCCTCCCTGACACCAGTCAGTAACAGGCATAACAGCACACTCTCTGTTTATGTCAGCATATTTTATGTAAGATATACAGGCCTTCTTATAAAAACAATTTAATTTGACTTTTTAAAAAGTTATTCATTATTTTATTCAAAGATAAACAGTACTTTCTTTTAAAGTGTGAGCCAGGCGACTGTCAGATTTTATTATAATAGCAACAGATCCCACTTAAAGAAACTTGGCAATCTCTTGCTCCACTAGATTTTGATTAAAATGGTGTACAAATAAAGGGAGGATTTATGCCAAGATGCTGTAGCATCATGATAGAGTCACCTTCACTCTTAGATACTGGTTACATCAAAAATCCTCAAGCCTCAAGTGAAGAAAGTAATTTTTCTTTTACCACCTAGTCACATATGAAAATATTTGCATTTCCAAAGTTATTGTGTGAAGTCACAAAGTCATTTCCAACATGCCTGACTTGCAGCGCTCCTGTAAAATCTATGATGGGTTTCTTCTGGAGCCTAACTTAAATCTTTCTAGCCAGTGGGACCACTTTGAAGGTTATTGCTTCAATGCACTGAGTGGGCACTTGGTGGGATGAATCAATTAATGACTTG
The DNA here is from genome assembly GCA_029783875.1 of Phataginus tricuspis. Lineage (NCBI taxonomy): Eukaryota > Metazoa > Chordata > Mammalia > Pholidota > Manidae > Phataginus > Phataginus tricuspis. The sequence goes on along the minus strand of JAQQAC010008350.1, from coordinate 66,789,852 downwards.
TCCAGAAATCCTTGCTTACAGTTAAATCAAGAATAAGAATTAGGCATTTTATTGCTACATCTTCAATAATGTATTTTTATAGAAGTGTAAATGTGTACATTTCAGATGGATTCTCTATGGGTTTTATCTGTGCTGTGCTTGACATAACAGACTACCTAAAGTGAGGATTTCTTTTCCTCTGTGTACTTTATTTAATCACACAATTACATTCTCTAGAGAGAGGTCGTATTTGAAAAGACATCTGCATAAGAGGTTTCAAAGTAGAGTCATATTATTATGAACATTGAGGACTTCTAGTTAAAATTAAAAGCCATTCAGTCACAAATTTTAAATAAATATTGAGCATCTTTTTTCACAAAGTAGACGGTACCATGTTTCTCATCTTGTCTTCCCCTTTCATGGGTGTGTCATTTATTTTATTCATAAATTTGTTCTGTAGTAACAGAAGAAATAAACAACAGTCCATGTTAAAACTATTTCTTTCCAGAGAAAGCACTGCAGGGGAAAGTCTATTTAAAGCATATTGTCTCTTTGGTTAAGCAGGAAATGAATTTACTACAAAGGATTGGAACCCTCTCTGATAGAATTGAAGGTAATTAAAATCTAATGGTAGAAACTAACCATTTAAATTGCAATTTAAATTGGTCAAATAGGATTGAAATCAGAATACTTGACAACCTTAAAATGGGACTATAAGAGATTCACTGGGTGCAAGTGAAATATTTGCTTATTCTGGTTTGAAATGAACATGGCATGGATGAAATGAAATAGTTTCTAAATTTATATGACTTTTCATTAGTATAAAAAGATGATTGTGGGGATTTGCATCCTACAATATATAATGGTGAAGAAAAACTGGCCTAAAATTAAAGGCTTTCTTTCAATAACAAAAGATGATTAGGTATTTGCTGTTTATGAGATCTTATTGTTCTAGCATGGATAGTTTATTATATGAAATTTAAGGATGGGAATTTTAAATTATCAAATTACACTTCTTGCTGATTTAACCTAAGGCTACATGGTTAGGTTAACAGATACTGTCTCTCCAAGTGTGGAAAACTTAAAGCTATAATGCACATGCTTCCCCATGTAATTATACTATTTGTATTGAAATCTTAATATATTAAAGTAGTTCACACGTGAAGTAGAAAAATGCTGTTTGCATTTCTTAAAGGAAATTAATAAAGCACAACACTAAGGAATCTAATGAAAATTTAGAGAGATTATGATTCAATAAAGTGAATGGAGGCATCACAACTTTCCATTCAACATTCTTCCTATATCACTAATTCCTATTACTTTGCATGTTACCTAAGGCCCAGGGTACAAGTTTTATTGCCACTAAAAATTACTTTTAATGCCACCATGTCAGCATCTGTCAGACTCCATCTTGTTCCAGATGACCAGGGAGAGGGTTTTCAGGCCTCACTGACAGAATAAAATCTAGATCCGTGATCAAGGCTGTGAATTGAAATGCACTGATAGAAAAATAGTTAAAGCACTAACAATAGAAGACCAATATGGGTAAAATCAATTTGTAATTTCTATTTCAATGACTTTCTTTTTAATTGAAATTGTTTTCTAATTAAGCGTTCTGGGTTGTAATATATTTATACATACAGCTCTCTCCCACTCCACTCCCCCACACATGCACTTTCTAAGCACGTTTTTCCTGAGAATTCTGTATCTCAAAAAAAGAGTGCTTCGTTAGTAGTAAAAGACCTGACCACTGCATAACATAACCACATAACCTCAGGGGAAATCATTATCCCAAAAGGGAAACAAGGAGGAAAAATGTTCCAATGGAATTGAGAGTCTCTGTCTATTAGCTTTATTGAAATTATGGACAAGCAGATGTTCATGAAAGATAATGTATTTATGTATTTCCCCATAGAAACAATGTTGAAATGGAGAGCTATATTCTTGACAAGAGACTTGGCATAAAAGTAAGCCTAGCTTAGGCCAACGATGTCATAAAAACAAGCATAAAATTCTTCCATATATTTAATGGCAAAATTATGCTCAGAGTCCAATAAAATGAGCATAAGTATTCTACACACATTGATTATACAAGAGGGCACTCTATGCTATAAAGTATACATGCTGCACATAAATAAAACTGTGTTATACTATAAATTAAAGCTACTTAAAATTAATATGCTATCTACAATAAAGATTAAACATTTAATTAACAATATTTTTTCTTGCCTTCTTAGAAATTTTATGATTTGAATGGCCTGGGTCTCTTAAATTGCTGTGTAGGGAAGTTTGAAATTATTTTTTCTCTTTGAAAGATTCCCTTGCTTGACCCACATGATCCAGGTTGTAAGAGACCATAGATCAAGCTCAGCAGACCATAGACGAAGAGAAGTAATCCAAGAACAAGCGTGGATAAGAACTCACATGGCCTGGATCCCCTGGCCACCTAACACCTCAGACAGACTTAATGATCTGGGATGGTGTAAAATTCTAAGGAAAAGTAGTGACACAAGAGACTCAAAAGAGGTATCTTCCAATACTGGCGATACCTTCGGTCAAGGAGCACAGCAGCTCCTGATTCTAGTTTTTAGCAGGACAGGACCTGGGTAGGAATTGATAGGAATAGAGGCAGAGAAAAGGGCTATTTGGGCTGTCAGAAAAGTGGAGAACATGTCAGGGATTAGAACTGAAGTCCAATTCATAACAGAAAGTGTGCGGCGTGATGGACATACAGATGACCAGAGAATTCCCAGAGATCCAACAGCAAAGGGTCTTAGAAGCAGCAAGACCAGTTTAAGATCGTCACCACCCCTGATGAAGAAGGGACCCCAAATATTACCATGTTTGTCTTCCTTGCCCCTAAACTGGATGTTCAGTAACCTGCAGTTCAGCAGCCTGGAGCAGACAGAGGCCTGCACTTTCCCCAAAACACTGGCCCTCAAATGTCGTTCAGTAACCCATACCTGATGCTCAAAGATCGAGGTCCTGTGTCCAGAGTTTAATCTTGGTGCTAGATGAACATTCTTTCCAAAAAATAACCTTGGTAATGTACAACATATTGAAGCAGTATCTAGAGCTTTGGTTTAAGCTTTTGAAAAAGAGCAAAACCTTGTGAATTTGGTCCTTCTACTAATATATGTCTTCCTTGTTAAATCATTTGCTCTTCTGCCTCATCTCCTACTAAGAACACCAATGCTGCCAGAGAAAATACAAACAGGAAGCTGGAGGATGCGTTTGGAAAGTAGAAACAATAGCTGTACTCTTCTATTTTGATGCTCTGCTATCTGGGGATGTGTTTATGGTTTGATTATATGTATATGGCCTTGAAGCTTTTCATTTCAGTTTCTGGGGTCACATTTTACTTGCAACACTCTACCACAGACACAGAAGGAATTGTTACTATCCCATTTAACAGATTTTACAGGTTAGGAAACTAACTTGGAGAGGTAGTAAGGGTAAATGCAAATCTGTGCCTTAAAAACTTGAGGCAGGAATCTATCTGTGCTCAAGCCCCGTCTCATGGTAGATTCTCAAAAATATTTGCTGAATGAATGAATAGATGATTTTCCTTTCCACCAAAGTACTATGTTTTAGGGTACAAGCAGGATAAGGAACATAAGTGAAGTCACAACAGGGCTGAGGAATGAGGTTAATAGTAACAGCTAACAATTGCATGCTGGCTATGTGTCTGTCATTGGATAAGCACCTTATAGTCATTTATTCCTTAGAACTACTGGGTAAGTAGTTTTATTTTTCACCTTGTACACATGAGGAAACCATAGGATATGTTTCCAAGTTAGGATTTAAAACCAGGTAGGCAGAACCACAGCCCATGCTCTTAGCCTCCTACCACCCAGTAGAGAAATAAATTAAGAAGTCAGAAGTCACAATAATGGCAAAGAAAAGGTACAAGAGCCAGGGGAAAGCAGGAAGGTGGAAGGTCTAATATCTACTGAGTGCCAGGCCCTAACACAGATCATCCCTAGTCCTCTCACTAACCCAGTTAATTTACTCAGGAGGCCATTAGACTGAGAAGGCTCTAATACCATGGAGGTCTATGCAAGAAAACCAAACTCTAAGGCTGTAAATGCTTCAGGCTTACTAACCAAAAACTGAGCACAAGCAATCACAAAGCAGCCAGCTAGGCTTTAAGGGATAGTCAGTCAAATAATTTCCTCTCTTTGCCTCTGCACTGTATATAAATCTTCCCCCTGGCTCCTGCAGGTGGCTCTCTTCCAACCACTCTGGGTTGGGCGTCACCTGATTTGAATAGATTTTTGTTAAATAAACTCTTAGAAGTTAAAATATTCCTCAGTTTATCTTGTAACAACCCAAAAAGCTGGTATGAGCATCTTCACATCATAGGTAAGGACGTTGCAATGCAAAGATGCCAAACGACTTCCCCAAAGTCGTGCAGCTAATAAATCACACAACTGTGATTCAAATCAGGTCTGTGATTCCAAAGCACATGTTTCTTCTATTATACAATATTTCCAGAGACCAAATCTACACAGTCCAGACAACAGAAATTTTCTATGTGCAGGAGCAGTCTCTGTCCCTAAAGAATGTGATACAGAACAGCAGAAGAATTCCAGGACATACGGTCCTTCCCCAACTGGAAGGTTCATCCCATTTAAACACATAAATTACTACCTCCAGAGAATAAACAAGGAGCTGTGAGGGAGAAAGTACAAACCTGCCCAGCCAGATAAGCTGAGTCAGCTTTGGTGATCAATAGGTGAAAGTGTAATCAATTAGGTTAGAACACTATACAGATTGATTCAGTAATGGAAGTGCATTTCCCGTTCTAGATATTAGGTAGCATGACTCCTTCTTTCAATTAGAGGATATAGAGATGATGCCACATGCCTATGGTAAACTCTTCTAGGTTTTTTGGATTGCCTGCAATCTTATCCCAGAGGAGTGGTTCTCAAACTTTACTGCAACAGAATCAACAGGAGGGCTTGCTTAATAGAAAACATGGGGCTCCACTCCCAGAGCTGCTGCTGATGAATAGACTGGGTTCTGAGAAACTGCATTTCTAACAAGTTCTCAGGTAAGCCTGAAGGTACTGTTCAGGATACCATACTTTAAGGACTATGGTTTAGAGTTACGGCAGGTTTCCAATTTATTTCTCTTTATTCAAGACCAATGTTGACCATACTATGATAGCAGCTATCAGGTATGAGCAATCTGCTTTACAAGAAAAGTGTTCAAGTCCTTCTCTTCAAGTAAGGCCCCCAGGAAGCTGTAAGTACTGATTTGCAGAACTTATGCACTTCATAGTGACTTCCACATTTCCTTTGAGCATAGAAAGCACATGTATAGATGACAACTAAGATAAAAATTTAAAACAATGATGCTTATACCTTTGCAATTTATGCACAGGTCCTCAAAACTCTATTTAGTCCTTGATGGCTTAGATTTCTTGGGCTAGCCCTGCATAATCAATCAAATCTAGAACACTTCACCTAATTGATATTGCAGAACTTGTTCATTTTTCTGCCAATAATCAGTTAGAAATAAAGTTTTGCTCATGTTTTGCAAATGATTTTTTTTTAATAATTTTCATGGCTTTACTGTGAGCCTTAGACTTTTATAGTTGTCAGAGCTCATCTATGGAAAGCTATGACTGTTTCATTTTGACAGTTCCTCTGGAACAATTATTTAATGTGAGTATTATTTAAATGTGATAGTGGAATGAATATATCTTGGTGTAGCTTTTAAAAGTTAGTCTCAACATTTTATCTTCCATCTACATTTAAAGCAGCCCATTATTTTTGCTTCTTGCCTTCAGTTTAGAATTAGCACAGGGCTTAGATTTGGGGGAAAGCAATTTAGACTGAAGAGCTAAAGATACATATTGATGTTGACAACACATTGAGGGTTGTCCTTTCTGTTATTCTCTTAATCCCATTTGAATAAAGAAAACATGTTGATTTTAAACTGAGTCAATATGTGATCCCTTTTGAACTGTACGGTTGGCAATTTAGGAAAACTACAGTCTTTGAGGCATTGTTTCAATAATAATGAAATTATATATTATTGAAGCATTATTTCAATAATAATACCATCCTCTGGGTGTGTATAAAGTTACTTTCACTGGTTGCCATTCTGAGGTGAGATCTCTTTTTGAGAAAAAAATTAATTCAAAGAGTTAAAGAGTACATGAAGGTGGCTGCTTCAACCTTTTTCCTCAGACTTGCAGGAATTAAGGGCTTCTAATTATATCAATAGTGGAGTCCTGGCCACTCAGTCTGAGAGATTCTTAATAGGTAATGGAAGCAATAGGAAGGGTTGACAAAGCAATTATCAGTCTTCTTAGTGGGAGATGGAGTGAGGTGAAAATGCATAGAAAATTGTTATTTGTTTACTTCAAAATTTAGGTAGTGTTCAACGGAAGGGGGTAACCTGGAGAATTTTTGTACCTTTAACATGTCATTTCTCTCATGACTAGATAGGCAGTGGTGTTATACTTCATTCTGGAAATTGCTTTTATATACAAATAGAATTCATTACATGCAGCTTTTCTCAGCTCTAAAGGGCAAGGGGAAAACAGATTATCTGTAAAATAAAAAAATAACGTTTGCATGAATTTCTTCCTCAGGGTGAAAGGGAAAAGGCCTGGACGGTGCTTTCAAACATCCCAGCCGTCAGCTCTAGAGAGCAGGGGCAAACATAATTTCATTGTTGACATGATGAAGATGATACTTTTCAACCATTTCCCAGAAACTAAACTTGTTTTTGGTGTGAGCCTAGCTGTGTGACCATAACAAATGCTACTGATGTAGGAAAAAGAAATGCATACATGAAAAACAGTGAATCAGATAGCTCATTCTTTGCTATCAATAGAAGCCAGAGTTCTCCCAAATCTGCTTACTGTAACCTGCCATTGTATATCTGAAGTACATTGCAGATCATTGGCATGGTGAGTAAAATGTTAGAATTGAGTAAAATGTTAGGAATAAAGAAAGCTCACTGTCTCTCAAAGAGGTTTAGATTTTTGTTTTCTTCACATGTATGCTTGTTAGATTAGAAACAAAGAATTTTTTCCAGTAGATGAAACTAAATAAAGTTGAGAATTGATGCAATTATCTCAGTAATATACACAAAAAGAAGAAAGGGAAAGGAAGAAAGGAAGGAAGGAAGGAAGGAAATAAAGAAAGAAAGAAAACATGCTGGAGATGAGTATAAGAAGACTAATTTAAAACCGATTCTTTTTCCTTACTGACCATTGTAAACAACTCTGTCAATTTACTTCCTTTTTTGTGTGTGTGAGGTCATATTATAGATACATTTCTGTATTCTGCATTTTTCTTTTCATGTTATAGCATAAACATTTTCTCATTTGGTAAATGTTTTTATAACTGATTTTCAGTGTTTACATATTAGTATATCACAGAAAAGTGGTATGCTTAGATGCATAGTGTATCTAAGAATTCTACATTTGGAAACACTTAAGTAGCACCTAATACTTTTTAAATTAAAAGTAATAGAGTGATAAACATCCTTGTACATAAATGAATGCATCTAACATTTTAAAACTGTGAGTAAATGATGACACTATTTGAGTACATAGATTTTTTTCAGGACCTCTGATGATAATTAGGCCCATGGACACCCACAATTCATTTCCCAAACACCCTTGCTGGTAGTGTGACTATGAGATTAAGCTCTGACCAGTAGAATATGATAGAAATTGGCCTGTGGCAGTTTCTAGGAAACTTCCTTAAACTACTGATGTTGCATCCCCTTGGCCCCTGTTTTTGGGCTTTTCTACATTTCGGACCACAGGACGAAGGCTACAGACCAGAGATGATAGAGTGTGAAAGAAGAGAAATTCTCATTATGCACCCCCTGACAAACTGGAAAGAAAGCATTGAACTCAGATAAATCTTTTAGTGGAAGATAGCAAGTCACCTTTGTTCCATATTGTCTTTCACAAGTGAAGGTGATGCAAAAAGAATTGTGATTTATCTTTTTAGGATTTAAGAGAGATTACTGGGTTCCACATCTATCACAATTGGCACTGCACCATTCTCTGCCATCAGCTTATTTTATCAACAACAAAATATATATATTGGCAAAACAATAGCTTTTAAAAAACAAATTAGTTCCAATTTCCAAGTGGTAAATGATTTCCAAAGAGTACCATCTTTCCTCTCTAGTAATTTTTTAGTCAGTTGTTCACTACTGTAAAAAGTATATATATATATATATATATACAAACCACATGTAAGAGGAGAAATAGCTTTGGGACCTATACAACTTTGAGGCAGGGTTGCATGAAATTGTCAAACCACAACTCTCCCAGGATCTGCCAGTGTTAGTTGATTAGCCAAGCCAATGGGATTACTCAGTAATGGATTCTGCCTTGGGCAATGCTGATACAGTCATGCTCCGGAAGAAAACTACCCTCACAATTTAAGCCACATTGCCTTTGACTAAACCTCCATATAATGAGGGCATTTCTCTTGTCAACATAGAAAATGAAATGGAAAATTGAGGTAATTATGTGGGCAATTAAAGTAAAACAAAATATCCAGATACTTGAGGCAAAAAAGAATTGGAGGCTAGAACTATGCAGGTAACAACCTGAGCTCGTAGTTCCACTTTGTCAAGAATACAAGTATTGTACAAATGAAGTTTTCTGAGCATGGATTTCCAAATATTACGTTCAGTCCCCTTTCAAAGAAGGCCCCCAAACCAATTCTCTCTTTGCTGTCTTAGCAAAAAGTGGCATTAATCAAGGCTATTTTTGTTCTCTTGTGTTCTTCAAACTTTCAAAGACAAACTGCTGATAAGCTATCAGGCAAGATATTCTCACAAACATTGAAATACAACTTACGTTTATCCACTTTGTACTTCCTTTGACCCTCTGGAGGAGATGGGCCACCACTATGAGAAATATGGGTGACAGCTATCAAAAATTCTACTTTTGTCGCCTACCATGAACTCTTCTCACGAAGCAGGTGTTGCTCCTCCCAATGTCCAGCACTTCCCTTGTTGTATTTACCTGCTATTATCCCTGTTTTGCTATTTTATAACCTTTATTGGTTCTGGCCTGTTGTCCAGGCTGAGGTCACTCGCTGCTCCAATGCCAACATTCCAGGGTGCTGGTCCATCCCTTCGATGCCAGACCTCCTTCTGCTCTATATCTCCTGACGATATGTGATAATTTTGCATGACTTTAGAGTTCACAGTACCACCTATTTATTCATGGTCCTGTCTTTTCTGTATTTGATCCACATTGTTAGCTGATATAAAAGAGGACCCTCTCTGTTCATAAGCCTCCACCCCCAGACACTAAATATTTCAGAATAATTTCAATTGTAGACTGTCAAATTGTATATTTTTATTCATTCTCTGTCACTGGATTGATTAAGACATTTTGGTTTTTGAAAGTGTGATACATATTGATGGCGTGTTTACCAGTTTTCCAGCTTTGAAATGGTTCATTTTGTGTCAACTTGACTGGGACATATATTGCCCAGACGTTTGGTCAAACATTATTCTGGGTATACTGAGAGCATGTTTCTGGATGAAACTAACATTTGAATAAATGACCAAAGCAGATTACCTACCCTAATGTAGGTGGATCTCAATTAATCAGTTGAAAATCGGAATAGAACAAAGAGTCTCACCCTTCTGTGACTAAGAAGTAATTCCTACTGCCTGCCTGCCTTTCAAGCTGGGATGTTGCCCTTGGAATGAAATGAAACAATGGCTCTCTTTTGGGGTCTTGCTGTCAGACTAGAAATACCCTGTCAGCCCTCTCGGTTCTCAGGCCTCTCTGGACTCGGATGGGAACCGTCCCACTGGCTCTCACCGGCTGCAGACCTTGAGACTTGTCAGCCTCCAGTATCATGTAAGCCAATTCCTTAAAACAAATCTCTTTATGTACCTACATCCTATTAGTTCTTTTTCTCTGGAGAACCCTGACTAATACACTACCTAACCCTGGTATTTGTTTTTTTCTTACCCAAGAATGTTTTTCTCCAAATCACCAAATTGGATTGTTTTATATTAAATGTCTTCCCACTTATAAATAATTGAGGAACCTCATTCTCAGAAGCAATGATCACCTTGCTTTTCTTTCCTTATAAATATGGAATGAAAGCAAATGTATGTTGGCCTAATAGCCCCCACTGTCATGACAGAAGTCTCTCCACCCTGTTACAAGTCTCTCCTGCCAAGTGCTCTGGGAATCCCTCAAACTATGCGTCATATAGGTCCACAAATAAGGGTTTCCCACGGACTCCTTCTCCTGCTCTTTCTCACATCTAGAAATGTCCTGCCTCACGTTTTCCACAGCTGACAAAGCCCCTTCATGACCCATGACGTCTGTGGTGCTCCCGAGCTCACTGACACTTGAGGACCTGGGATAGTACTCATTTCTGCACGACTGGATTCTCCCTGAGTCAGGAAAAGGATTTCTCCTCAGCTCTGTATCACATGCCAAAACAAGGAATGACAACCGGACCCTGCTCAAGCCGTCATGAGAGACTGCAGCTCTGGGGGAATCTGAGCTCCTTGTCTGTCCTGTTTTTACTTTCCCCTCAAAGTCTGAAAACGTATAGCCTTAGTTTTAGTCAGAGCTCAAACTCAAGGTAAAGCACACTTCTTTACCTCCAGCTGACGTCATGGATGTGGCCCCCAGCCCAGGGCTGAGCCAGGAGGCTCAATGTGCAGAGGACGAGCGGCATGCAGCTTCCCCCGCCCTCCCCTGCTGCATGAGGCGGCTAACTTTAGTTCAGTCCTTCTTAACGCTGGGGAAAGTAGGACTATAAGGTTGAGAAAAGAAAGGATAAATGATTAAAAAAAAAAAGTCACTATTTTAAGCATATTCTTTTACAATTATTTTATTAAACAATCATCTTGTACATTTCATCAGACCTTACCCCTGAAGTGCAAAGAACAGTTTGAGGTATTAAAACTGAAGGACAATTTGCACATATTTTGTAAGGTTTTCACACTATGGTAATAAGAATATTCAGTGTAACTAAATACTACATTTAACTGCAGGTTTATAAGAACAAATCTATATAAAACCTAGTTTGTCTCATTATAGCTTTGATTCTCCCATTTACGAGGAAAGGGTGGCAAAAAATAATAGGAGATTTAAGTTGCTTGCAAAATGATATGTCCATAATTCAGTTTTATAAAATGGAGTGTGGAATTTAAAAGGTCAATACCTAGAAAAAGAGCCGTCCCCAAAGCACAAAAATCCAACTGACAGCCCAGTTTCAGTGATATAATGTGCTGTTCACAGGATATAATCCTCAGATCAAAGGCAATTCACTTAAAGTATCTGAAATACATTTACCAGAATATTTCAATACTATCCATGTACATATAAGGTCACAAAAGTACCATGGTCCATGTTTTTTTTTTCTGTAGGATTTCCCCCTCCAAATTAGAAAATAAATTTGTTAATACAGATAAAGTTCAGAATGATCACTTCAAAGTCGTTTTGAAGTAAGACGGGGAAAGGGAAACTGGCTTTTTAAGTGTTAGACTTTTTTATATTGAATAAATTATCCAAAGACTTTCCAGATCCCATTCACTTTAACTGCGTCTACACCTTGACAGAGAAAGTTGAGGCGATTATATAGTTAATTATTGTAATATAAACACTTTCTTCTGAATTATTCAGGCAAATTGGAGAAAAGGTGTTTTGTGATTTGATGATTGATTTAATTATTAACTTCAGCTATAGGTACTTCATCTGAAACAGATTTAGAATTGCATAGTGATCTGCATGTAGTATAGTAAATTAAGTCCTGATTAATGGGTCGTAAATGTTGAAGAGAAATTAGTTTTTACAGTAATTTTTACAGTTAACACATCGCTTCTAACAGCTGCAAATGCCAGGTTCCGTGTTTGTCACTGACTTGTTTTCTTTATTCAATTGTGTGAATACACTGAACAAAGGGAAAGTTGATTTTTTTTTTGTAAGAACATAGGCTGCTTAAAACTTGAGTTTTTAAGTTTTTTGCAAAACTGATAAAGGATCGAATGCTTCTTGCGGTTTACTATTAGAGGAATATTCCCTTTTTTCCATGGCAATCATGATATCTTCAAGAGGACATGTTAACAAGTAGGCCTCCTCCAGACTATTTGTTCTGCTAGCATCAGAAATTTGTAGGAAAAGGAATATTTTTTTTCACAGAGACTATGTTCTGCAAAGCATACATAATCTGTTTCTTTTTGTTCTTGGGGAAAAAAAAGAATCCAGGTTGTTAAAATCCCACATAGGGACACTTTGCTTGTGTGTGGGGACAGTGTCCTCTTCCCACATCCATGGCTGGTTTGCCATGTAACCGTCCTTGAATTAAGAACAATCTTTGCAGTTGCCTCACTGCTGAAAGCACAGATGCCACAGCAGCTGAGATGTGTACCTGGGAGGAGAGTCAATATGTGCCGATGTTCTCAGTCATTTCTATCTAAGTGAATAATTATCTAGGGTCACTTAGTATCCTTTGGAGGTTAACGACTATTTTACTGTCTGCTACAAAAATGGGTGCTCCAAGTTAAGATACATTCCCCAAGAGCCGTTTTTTTTTCTTTAAACGAATGTCATCAGACATTGGAAGTCAGCCAAACACACAGGAGGTCATAGAATGAGTAATTAAATCTCAGGTGTCCAAATTGGCCGGCCCAATCAAAACATATTCACAAACTGGAATTATCTAGAATAAAACAAAAAGTAACTTTCATTTTAGTACAACATATGCACATGCAATTGCATTGGATTTTAATGCTTAGGGGAAAAAAATGCAACAAATTCAATATTTCCTATGCCCCCTTTTTCTCCCTATAACCAATAATCAAGAGAATATTGAAATAAAATGAAATATGACTGATCCTGTAAGTTCTAAGTCCTGAATATTGTTTACTTATTGGTATTATACCCATTACTGGTGCCTTCCAAACAAAGCTGACCACATATATAAGTGACAAGAACAATATGACCAAAATTCTTTCCTATTATCATGTTGACAAGCTACACTGTGAGATCTATCAATCTACAAATAGCAAAGGCTGGCAGGCACTCAAATCAGATGGAACACTGACTTCAGTCACACACGGTATAGTCAGGAAAGCCTTCTTTACAGAGGGCAGGGACCCGATACAGTCAGTCAAAGACTGGATTTCTTATGCCATTCAACACCAGACTGGTGGGTGCCTTCCTGTGCAGAAGTGCCAGTGAGCACAGGAGAAGAGAAAAGCTCACAACGCTCAGAATGACCACTCCTGATATCAGTGAGCTGGTGACGGCATTCAGCTGGAAAGAACGTTCACTTGGAGAACCTGTAAGTGATAAAATACATACAGTGGAAAGGTAGAAAGGTCCAATATCAGATTTATCTCAACTTATCCCAATTTATACCTGCAAAACATCTGTCATCACTATCTTTTAGAAAAACAGCATGATAGTGGATCATGCTACAATCTATTTGACTATAATTCAATCCAATAATCAGAGGATTATATGGTTCATAGGCCTGATATCCCTTGGGCAACCAAAAAAAAAATCACCAGTAAAATGCCATCAAAATTGACCAACAGGTCACATACGAGTTCAGGAATCCTCAGTGAACTGTCATTTAAAATAAATATACCATACTTGTAAAACCAGAGCTCATTATATTTAGTTGATTACAGTTTTGTAACTGATCACCAAAAAATACTTAAAATTGTTTTAGATCCTATTTTTATGTTAATTATCTTACCAAGTTGTGAATTGTTGGTTGGAGACTCATCTGGAATAGAAAAAAAAGGAAAAGGAAAGCAGTATTTTGTCTCCAAATATTTACCTGATTTCATTATAATTCTATAATTACTTTTACCTCCATGGCTCCTCACCTTTGCCCACAAGCTCCATGGGGAAGGCAATGATAGAAATTCTCCTAAACCATTCTACTTTCTCATTTTCTGTTCTACATGTCCAATATTTCATCTCTCTGTCCCCTAAGCCCACATTCTGCCACTACCCTGGGCATACAAACACAATCACAAAATATACTGGGCTGTATTCTTTCTTGCCAGCTTTTCTTCATCATTTTCTCTTTAGTCAGGTTAGTGGGGGCAGTAATTGTTAACAGCAATTACATATTTTATAGCCCTATAACATGCCATTTGTTATTCTGTCACAGAGAAATATTCATTATTTAGTGACGCTCTATTTTAAGTGTTGCCAATTTGCACATCATAATCTGCAAAAACATCATTTTAAGTTCCCAGAGGATAAATTCACACTTAATAACCAAATAAAGAGAAAACATGACTCCCAAGCTTGAGTTGGAGTTTTATTTGTATCTATTAAGTAAAAGATTGAAGCTGGTATTTTTTTCCCTTTTCCTTAGCAAACATAACACTAGATGCAACAAGCACATTCATTTGGTTTCTCAATTTTTGTTATCCATTTTGCAGCCATATAGCAATTAACCCTTGAGTTTGTAAAGTGTGTTATTTCATATTTGTGTTTAAGTATATGGATATGGATGTGTCTATATTTGTGTTTTGAAGCATAACATATATGCAGTTGACTGATTTTGAAGTATAAATATTATTACAATTAATATGCATGTAATGCCATACAGTTTACCAACTGCTGTTTCATATGTTGTCACATTTCATCCTCCAAATAGGCACATGGTTTAGATATAATTACTACCCCCATTTTACAGACGAGGAAACTTCCATCTGTCACAGCCTCCATGATAAAGTCAACATAGGTTTAAATAAAAGCTCAGTTTCTAACCCTTTTTCTAAAATAATATAAACTAGCCAAGTATGGAAAATATTTTTATAGAGATGAATATCTCAAGGTACAAAACTCCAGGATTAGTATTTGAAACAACTGATGGGAGAACCTGGTATGATATTTGTAAACCATCTGATGGCATTCCTTTTCAGACATATGAGTGTTGGCAGAAGTGATGGCTCTGCTGTTTGATCCTGAAGTTCAATGTCCAGAACTAACAGAGCGCTCATTCACAGGCTCCTGCAGAATGGTGCAGAGCACTGTTACAAGGCAAAAAGAAAAACAGCACAACTTTTTGCTCTAGGACACCCTTAGGAAACTCCTGACCTCTGACCAAAGTATTCAATAAAGACACTTCCTTCTCATGGAAATGTACTGTGATTGGTTCATCCAAAAGATCTGCTTTGCCCTTTTCAAAGACCGACTGCCTCATTGGAATAGGGAGGAGAATATATAATGCTCTCAAGTTCCTTTTTAAAGGTCACTCTTAAGAAATCACACTACTTTGCTTTATTTTTATTTATTTTTTTATTGCCATTGAGCATTAAGAGTTTATTTGGAGAATAAAAGCCAGAGAAAGAGTACATGCCTGAGAGTTGGGGTGCCGGCAGACCCAGAGGGCGTCACCACACTTACTTGCTTTAAAAAACGCTGCTATTAAAGAACAGAAAGCTCCTTCCTCCTTGTGCTTTCCAAGTCAGGCAAAAGTGCCAGGACTGGATGTCCCAACTATTTTCTGTATCCTGAGGTTAATAAAAGAAGTCGGAATATTCCCTCTTCTCCCACATTACCAACACTTGTATAAGAACAATATCACTCACAAGACGTGGCTGTGGACAAAAATCTCCATGTGGGGACAAAATGCCACATGAGTCCTACTAGGTCCAGGCTCCAGGACTCTGAGAAACTGAAAGGCTCCTACCTTTGGCTGATGGCTGAAACCCAAGCATGTAACTTTTTGATTGTTTGGAATTGTGTTTGATAGTGGATAAAGGTAGAGATAATCACTTTCTATCTGGGTGCTGTTTCTGGTATCCTGTACTTTTCATATTATTGCAACAATAAAAGAGCCAAAACAGTGGCTAGCCCAGAAAGAGGAGGTAGACACTTTCTAGGAGATTTTTGTCATCATACACTTCTACTTTTCTCTCACACTCACTTGATCTTAACATATACATGTATGCTAAAAGAAATCTTCTAGAATTAGAACAGATTGGAACACTAAGCTCAGTGGGCTTTTCAAAAAACATACAGCTAGCCGAGGACCCATCGGAGGAAAGCAATAGCAGCAATACCACAGCTGTTTGAAACCCAGAAGTGGCAGATAAATTCTCATTCTCTGCTTCTCTCTCACATAAGTAGTAGAAATAAATGGAAGGAATGAACATCAGTGAAAAGATTTATGCAGAATGAATACTTTTCCTTTCTTAGCACAGGCAAACTATTTGTTTTAAATCTTCAATTACTTGTGTGGGAAAATGGACCACATATTTCAAGTTCAGAACCTCCAAACTTTTTAACTTTTGACTGAGTTATGTTCGTTAATAGTCTATCTCTACCTTTGAATGCTAAGATCCCTGAGGGCAAAGACAGTCCTGTTCTCTGTGTATTTCCAGTTCCTCGCAGAGGGCCTGTCCCATGCAGAGCTAAAAAAATATGCTAAAATGAGTTAGTAACTACCCATAAAACTCAAAGAAACTATTCAAACAAGAGTTTACCTTGGACTTCTCCCTCAGAATTTCTGTACAAAAACAATTAGATATTATTGTTTTCCAGTGATTATAACTTTGACATATTCAGAAATGTACCCCATTTTCCTACCAAACAGTTTTAGCATTTGGGAGCCTAATGTCAGAACACTTCAGGAATCTTGAGGATTTTGAATTTTGAGAATGTGAATATTTTCCTAAATCAACTAACAGAAGGTTTAATGATATTGGGTAAATATAACCAGAATGCATTTTATTTCATTTAAAAGAAGACAGAAGTTCTAAGCTGTACCAACTTATTAAACTTGACCTAAGGCAGATGCCTAGGGGAAAAGAGTGGCTCAATGAATGAAAAGAACAAAAATTCTAAATACAGAGAGCTTTGAAGAGAGCAAATCAAGCCTGAAGTTAGATTTGTCTATATAAAATCAGCCAAGGACCTGGTGAAATAAATTGGAGCTGACCTAAGGTAAAAATTAAGTGAAACTAAGTAGAGAAGGTAGCCCTCGTAATTCAGCTGGACATTAAGTTTACACAGGATTGTGTGTGTGAATGGGATATGGCTTGATTTCTGAAGTGTGTGTCTATGTGGAATTTAAAATAAATTTTTTGCATGGATATTATAGTATCATATTGTAAATATTATTATTTATGGTCCTCTATGCAGTGAGACTACCATGATCACTGAAAAATGAGGACCATCCTCTAGCTATTTATCAGAATTATAAAGAATAAGTCAACAGAGAGTGAGAGAGGAACAGAAGGCATCTGGAAAGTTTGGACGTGATCCTTGGCAACTTTCCTGGTAGACAGAACCAGGTGACTAAGGGACAACCCTAGTGTGCTGGGGAGTAAATAGGTTGAAATTGGAAATGAAGAAATCCAGGTATGACATCAGTGACATTGTGATCAAGGCATTAGCTCTTTCATATTCAGCATAGATATTCTGGGTGACAAGATACGGTTTGGGTGAAACCTGCACACTGGGGTAGCTGGTTAGATTTGGTAGAATTAGAACGTTTTACTTGGTAATCTTTACTAGGATTGGGGGAGGGGTTCTCAGTAATTTTGGTCTTTTAAAAAACTATCCTACACTAACAAATAATATAAAATGTGTAATATTTACATTTGATTTGGCCTAGGTAAGAAGGAAGCAAGGAAGTTAGTAGGGAGGAAAAGCCATCTACTCAACATGGCCAGAGAGATGTTACTTTCAAGGTTCTTTTTTATACCAAACTGACACTAGAGAGGTTCCACAGAAATAAAAATATTTTTTACTATGCCTACCCAAAAGCACTCCTAATTATTGGCAATAAGAACTGAGTTTCCATGCAGTGCAATTCTACGAGTTATTTCTAACAGCTCAATAGAGGTAAGAATTGGGCCTTTCACAAACCACAAACCAGTCATTTTCAAAACATTCAAAACACATACCAAACCTCGGGGCTAAGTTTGAAATTTCATATTTAATATTTTTATGCATTATTTAAAAGTCCTGTTAGTTTGTTTTTAAATAAGGCTATGCCTACACAGAGAGGTGTGAATAATTAAACCAATTGTCTCGATTTTTCAGGCTAAAACCATTTTTTGCTTGGTTACCTATTTCAGGCACAACTTTCTCTTCACTGTGGAATGGGAGAAAAGGTAAAGATAATCTGATTGAAACATAATAATAGCCTTATAGCTAATATAAAATAGAGTGAAAATATAACAATATAATCTAACCAGAATTCTGCATTTTTTAAGACAAATTTTAGAACTATAGTCAGAAAGAATCTTAAAGTTTACTTATTTAAATGCCTCATTTCAAAATGAAGAAATATTTACCCAGCAAAGTGAAGTGAAATCCCAAGTCACATAGCTTGTTTGAATAAAAAATGGAACAAGAATCAGTTTTTCTGACTTCACCTTATGTTATTTACACTGCATGTCTGTTTCATCCACCTGGTTCTGGATGTCTCCGAGTTCATGCAGACACAAAGCAGTATCACTCTGGAGAGTGTGCGTGTATGTACATGCAAGCCCAGATACTCGTCCACATGGATATGTGTATAAGCGGTCATGTCTGTTAAATCCATGGCCTGAGTGAGCACACTGATGGCTTATGTAATAATCAGTATCCTGGGAGGAAACGAATGGTACTTAAAGTGAGCAACTGAAGGAGAGCTTAATAGGACTGTTTATAAAGATACAGAGAATTCACAAGAGGAAGTCAAGTTACCTGGGCAATGGGCTAAGGGGAGGGTCTCCAGAACACCAAAAGAGTAGTGCTGTGGAAAGAGCTATCTGGCAGGAGCTGTGTGGACTGCACTCCCGACCTCCAACAGCATCGCCAATTGGCCAAGCCCTGATGGGAAACTAGATAGCAAGACAGCTGGGGACTATGGTTCACATACACCAGTCTTCAGGGGCAGAGAGCAGGGCAGGGATGGGGTCGCTGAAACCTGTCCAGCGTGGTCTCCCTGTGTGTGTGTGTGTGTGTGTGTGTGTGTAAAAAGGGAAATGGGGTAAAGACAATATTGCCCTTTGTGTGAAAGTTGACTACACAGGAAATTACTGTGAAACTAAAGTAGCTTAGTTGTTTATCTTGTCTCATAGTTAATTAGTGCTATTTTGCAACCCCTTTGAGCTCTCCTTAGAGGTCAAGTAACAAGCCATTTTGGCCCCATCTATTACTACACCCAAAAAGGAAAAGCACTCCTACCACTCCGAGTAATGATGGGACCAGCAGAGAGGATGGCGTTTCCAGAAGTGCTCTGGGGGCTCCAAGTGGTCCTCCTCCCCACATCTCTCCTTTCTCTGTGGCTGCAAATCTGAGGTGTAAATGAAAACAAATGAAATTCACACTGGCACAAAATTGTTTCTTTATGGCCATTTGGAAAACAGATTCTTTTGGAAGAGATACCACATGTTTAATTTTATTCATTTACTTCTGTGCATTTATTTAATTACTTCACATATAACTGCTACCGTGTTTCTTATCGTAACTTTGGTCACATTTCTTATTTCCTCCCGTTATAATTGTGCACTGCTTCATTAATTTACATAGCTCAACGGCGTTCCTGAAAAAGAGCTGTGTTTATCAAACTTTTCTACTTTTATTTCTCTCAAGCCTATAATAAATGCTTCCATGAAATGTTGGTCAGCACAGAGACAAGGTAATGTGGACTTCCCATTCAACCCCGTCTGATACCTCTAGTTAGAACTAAAATAATCAGTGATGATGAAAAAATGCATGTATTCAAGCATAAATAAAAACCTATTAAAGCTGTTTCAAATAAAAAAATATGCCTGCATTTTTCTCAGGTTAATATTGATGTGACCCTACAGGGCCTGTCAAAAATAGAATTTTTTTTATTCACTAGTAAATGGATCTATATTTTAATAATGGCTGTATGCAATACAGATGCATGCCTTTTATAGCCTTTAGCTTTTAATCCAAGGGATTCTGGTTCATCAAACCCAATCTACTTTTCTAGCACTAACCCTGGCTCCTTCCCAGGGTTTCCCATAATCCTCTACTCTGCCCTACTGACTTACTGAGAGAAGGAAAGGATGGTCATCCTTTGACCATCCTTTGGCATGGAGCATCTCTCATACTTCATTGTTGTCCCTTCAGGGTTCATTCCCATTCACACTCGGGTTTCATGTCTTCCACCGAACCTCCTAACCTTTCCTGTTCTCTCTCAGAAGGATGAACACTGCCTCTGATTACAACCCAAATGTCTGTCTGAGTATCTCATGTTCCTAAAGGCTAAGCTACTTGACTTTACAATTCATGCATGCATCTTTATCCCCAGTGTAATGCTTGGCACAAAGCAGGCATTCAATAGATCTTTACTGAGTGAACGAATAAATCCTACTTCAAACTGTTTGACCTGATGCATATCCACTATATAGAAATTAGTTCCTAACATGTGAAAACCTTTCAGCTTAGATCAACCTGACAATTTAGAATAAGGGGGCTAGAAACATACTGGCATAAAGAAGGGGCAGTCATCCGCTCGGCAGAGCTTGGTAACGCAGTGCAGGAAGACGGTGGACATTTTCTGATTCTTGTGCTTCACAAACCGGAACACTTCAAAGGAAAATCGGCCCTGCTGACTTCTGCCATTCTCAATGACGGTGGTTTGAGGATCTTTGTCACAGCTGCATTTTAGGGAATGTGAAAACAGGATATTACTGGAAAGTACCAGCCCAGTGGGACGTGTAAATTAATTTCTGCAGTATTAAGGATACCCCATTATATTAAGAGCTGACAAAATCATGCCATGTTACAGATATTTAATAAGAGCATAAGCTAACACACTAAATGTGACAGGGAGACCTAGACCATAAAATTTAAACAGATCATTTATATTACTGTCAAATTTTAGAGGGATTATACTTTCAGATGGTTCAAAAATCTAAACACTGTAAAATATATAAGGTGAAAAGTCTCCCTCCCATCTCTGCCCTTGTCCAGACCATTCCACATCCATATTCAAATTTCCAGAGGTGACCTTTGTTTTGTATCTTCTCAGGGTATATGCAATTAGAAGCAGATGCAATATATTCTTATTTTTCCTTCCTTCTTAAACAAATGATATCACACTGTCTATAGCTTTTTAAAATTTAACAATTTATCTTAGAGATCTTCCCATCTGAATATTTAGTGAGCCTATTCTTTTTCCAAAGCTGTATAGTATTCCATTACACACATGTGCCAGTTTAATTAGTTCCCTATTTATGTACACTTCCACTGTTTTGAATCTTTTGGTTTTTTCAAAATATTAATGAATAGCCTTATAATACGGCATTTTTAACATGTGCAGGGTTATCTGTACAATATATCCATTGGATCATCTAACAGATTTTGCCACATTGCCCTCTATAAATATTGATGCATTTTATTTTTCCTCAGTAATGTATGAAAAAAAATCCTTATTTGCCCCAGACCTACATCAACCAAGTATATAGAAAAAATTTTGGATTGTTCTCCATTGGATAGGAAAAATAAACTATTGCCATACAACTTTCATATGCATTTTTCTTAGAAGAAATGAATATGTGCATCTTTTCAGATATAAGAGCCATTTGATTCTTTATCTGAAAATTGTTTATGCCCTTTGCCTAAATTTCTGTTTTGTTGTTATTTTTATCTGGTTCCTGAAGGTTCTTTATATGTTAGGAGGAGTGGTTCCTTGCTTGCTACCTAAGTCGCAAAGCATTTTACGTTGTCGTTTAGCTTTGGACATAACTGTTTGTGTGTGTGTGTGTGTGTGTGTGTGTGTGTGTGTGTGTGTGTGTGTGTGTACACCTGGAGGTTTTATTTGTATGTTAAATTTTTGGTATTTTATGGCTTCTAGTATTTCAACTGAAGACAGAGTTTCCTACTATAACCTTTTTAAAATGCTTCTTATATTAATATGTTTTCTTCTATCACTTTTAAAGCTGTAGTCTTTCCACTTAAATTAATAAATTGACAGTTTATCATGATGTAATGAGTGAAGTGCAGATCCATTGCTATATGTTTCTTATGGTTATCCATTACCCAATATTATTTTTTAAAAGCTCTGTTTATTTCACTGATTTTTGATATCACAATCTGTCATATTGTAAATTCCCCTATGTTTTGCATCTGTTTCTCAATTTACTATTCTAAATTTTTGTCTATGTGTCTAGTCTTCCATACTACCACATCCCTTTAATAATTTTAGAGATTTTATTAACTATAATATCTGGTAGACTATATCTTTCTCATTTCCATGTGTTTTGTACTTTATGGATTTGTCATTTATCCCTTTTTTCTGGATTAGATTAGTGTCTGATTCTATTTGGGTTTTTTTCAAATAACTTTTTATTTATTGTGAAATGTTGGTTCATATTTCCATTTCTGATCCAAGTGTTAAGTGTTTTAAGCTTCCAAGTAGTGGTGAATTTCCATTTTTGATATTGTTATGTATTTATTGCCAATTATATAGCTCATTGATTATATCATTCAGATCTTCTATATCTTTAATTGTTGACCAGTTTCTTAGAAGAGTGGAATTAAAGTCTCCCATTTTTATTACGCTTCTGACTATGCCTTTTTATAGTTCTCCTTGTTTCCACTTTATGGAAGCTTCAATTTCATCCAGGACATCTTTTCACTATGTTGCTATGTCTTCTTTTATTTTAGGATTGTATTCCTGGATTATACTTTAATATATATGTTCTATTCTATTATTGTGGTTTCTTTTAGGGGATTCTAATTATGCATATTATGCATGTATTGGATTCCCCTGGCCTAATGGCCTTTTATTTCTACCTCTCTTACTCTAATCCTTTTTGTCTTTCCTTTCCACTTGTCTCTTTTTATTTACATCTCCTATTTTTATCTTCTCTGTCCCATACTGTGCTTTCTACTGTATCTGTTTTCCCATGGACACCTAATTATGTCTTCCTTCTGTTCTAGAGAAATGTCTCTGTAAAACAGTTCTTTTTTCTATTCCATCTTAAATTCTTCCAGCTCCCTTTTCACATTCTCATAGCTTTGTCTTTTTACTGTCCTATTCCTTCTTACCTGAGTTCTTAGAATTCCATCGTCAAAACTATGACTACTTTTGGGGGCAAAATTTCACTTTACCATCAGAATATTCTTCCTAATACAATCTTGTCCTTTCAAAGTGTTATATAAATGGAATCATGCAATACACAACCTTTTGGGATTGGATTTTTTTTCTCAGCATATCTGGAGACACATCCAAATAGTTGTATCAATAATCAAATACTCTTTATTGATGAGTGGTATGTCACAATATGGATGCATTTACCAATTGAAGAATATCTGGGGGTATTTTTCTGTATTTGGTTGTTACAAATAAAGCTGTTATTAATATTTGTATACATGTTTTTGTGTGAGTCTCTTGTATGAACCTCTGAGAAAAATATCCAGAAAGGCAATTGCTATATTGTATGGTATTTGCATATTTAGCTTTTTTTCTTTGACACTGTATTTCTTCTTTTCACAGAACTGATCACTGTTTATTAGATCAGTGGCAAGACAGATTCTCTAGCCCTCTTGCTTAGAGAAAATTACCTTCATTGGAATCTTTTTTTTTAACTTTGGAATTTATTTGTTTTTCTTTAATATATAGCCTAATTTAACAATTTTTCTTTTTTTTGAAATCTAAGCATTTTACTTTTATTTTTATTTTTTAATAATTTATTTTGGTATCATTAATCTACAATTACATGTGCAATATCATGGTGATTAAACTACCCCCTTCATCAGGTCCCCGCCACCAACCCTATTACAGTCACTGTCCATCAGCGTAGTGAGATACTATAGAGTCACTACTTGTCTTCTCTGAGTTGTACAGCCATCCCCGTGCCCCCCCAACATTACATCTGCTAATCGTAATGCCCCCTTTTCCCCCTTGTCCCTCCCTTCCCACCCATCCTCCCCAGTCCCTTTACCTTTGGTAACTATTAGTCCATTCTTGGATTCTGTGAGTCTGCTGCTGTTTTGTTCCTTCAGTTTTTTTCTTTGTTCTTATACTCCACATATGAGTGAGATCATTTGATACTTGTCTTTTTCAGCTTGGCTTATTTCACTGAGCATAATACCCTCTAGTTTCATCCATGTTGTTGCAAATGGTAGGATTTGTTTTCTTCTTATGGCTGAATAATATTCCATTGTGTATATATACCACTTCTTCTTAATTCATTCATCTACTGATGGACACTTAGGTTGCTTCCATTTCTTGGCTACTGTAAATAGTGCTGCAATAAACATAGGGGTGCATCTGTCTTTTTCAAATTGGGCTGCTGCATTCTTAGGGTAAATTCCTAGGAGTGAGATTCCTGGATCAAATGGTATTTCTATTTTGACTTTTTTGAGGACATTCAATACTGCTTTCAACAATGGTTGAACTAATTTGCATTCCCACCAGCAGTGTAGGAGGGCTCCCTTTTCTCCACATCCTCACCAACATTTCTTGTTGTTTGTGTTTTGGATGTTGGCCATCCTCACTGGTGTGAGGTGATATCTCATTGTGGTTTTAATCTGCATTTCTCTGATGATCAGCGATGTGGAGCATCTTTTCATGTGTCTATTGGCCATCTGAATTTCTTCTTTAGAGAAGTGTCTATTCATGTCCTGTGCCCATTTCTTAATTGGATTATTTGTTTTTTGTTAAGGTGCATGAGTTCTTTGTATATTTTGGATGTCAATCCCTTATCAGATACATCATTTATGAATATATTTTCCCATATTATAGGATGTCTTTTTGTTCTACTGATGGTGTCCTTTACTGTACAGAAGCTTTTCAGCTTGATATAGTCCCACTTGTTCATTTTTGCTTTTGTTTCCCTTGCTCGGGGAGATATATTCATAAAGAAGACGCTCATGTTTATGTCCAAGAAACTTTTGCCTATGTTTTTTTCTAAGGGTTTTATGGTTTCATGACTTACATTCAGGTCTTTGATCCACCTTGAGTTGACCTTTGTGTATGGGGCTAGACAGTAGTCCAGTTTCATTCGCTTACATGTAGCTGTCCAGTTTTGCCAACAGCAGCTGCTGAAGAGGCTGTCATCTCCCCATTGAATATCCAAGGCTTATTTATCAAATATTAATTGACCGTATATGTTTGGGTTAATGTTTGGATTTCCTATTCTGTTCCACTGGTCTGTAAGTCTGTTTTTGCGCCAATACCAAATTCTCTTGATTACTGTGGCTTTGTAGTAGAGCTTGAAGTCAGGGAGCATAATTCCCCCCTGTTTTATCCCCAAGAGCATGGTATAGATTTCCATTTGTTAGTGTCCTCTTTAATTTCTCTTAGGAGTGTCTTGCAGTTTTCAGAGTACAGGTCTTTCACTTCCTTCGTTAGGTTTATTCCTAGGTATTTTGCTCTTTTTGATGCAATTGTGAATGGAATTGTTTTTCTGATTTCTCTTTCTGTTAGTTCATCGTTAGTGTATAGGAAAGCAACAGATTTTTCTGTGTTAATTTTGTATCCTGCAACTTTCCTGAATTCAGATATTAGTTCTAGTAGTTTTGGAGTGGAGTCTTTAGGGTTTCTTATGTACAGTATCATGTCATCTGCAAATAGTGACAATTTGACTTCTTTATCAATATGGATGCCTTGTATTTCTTTGTTTTGTCTGATTGCCGGGGCTAGGACCTCCTGTACTATGTTGAATAACAGTGGAGAGAGTGGGCATCCCTGTCTTGTTCCCGATCTTAGATGAAAAGCTTTCAGCTTCTCACTGTTAAGTATGATGTTAGCTGTGGGTTTGTCATATATAGCCTTTATGATGTTGAAGTACTTGCCTTCTATACCCATTTTGTTGAGAGTTTTAATCATGAATTGATGTTGAATTTTGTCAAATGCTTTTTCAGCATCTATGGAGATGATCATGTGGTTTTTGTTGTTCTTTCTGTTGATGTGGTGGATGATGTTGATGGATTTTTGAATGTTGTACCATCCTTGCATCCCTGGGATGAATCCCACTTGATCATGGTGTATGATCCTCTTGATGTATTTTTGAATTTGGTTTGCTAATATTTTGTTGAGTATTTTTGCGTCTATGTTCATCAGGGATATTGGTCTGTAATTTTCTTTTTTGGTGAGGTCTTTGCCCGGTTTTGGTATTAGAGTGATGCCGGCTTCATAGAATGAGTTTGGAAGTATTCCCTCCTCTTCTATTTTTTGGAAAACTTTAAGGAATGGGTGTTGTCACTTCTTTATATGTCTGGTAGAATTGAGAGGTGAATCCTTCTGGTCCGGGGGTTTTGTTCTTGGGTAGTTTTTTGATTACCGCTTCAATTTTGTTGCTGGTGATTGGTCTGTTTAGTTTTTTTGTTTCTTGCTTGGTCAGTCTTGGAAGGTTGTATTTTTCTAAGAAGTTGTCCATTTCTTCTAGGTTTCCCAGCTTGTTAGCATATAGATTCTCATAATATTCTCTTATAATTCTTTGTATTTCTGTGGGGTCTGTCGTTATTTTTCCTTTCTCATTTCTGATTCTGTTTATGTGTGTAGATTCTCTTTTTCTCTTAATAAGTCTGGCTAGGGGTTTATCTATTTTGTTTATTTTTTCAAAGAATCAGCTCTTGGTTTCATTGATTTTTTTCTATTGTTTTATTCTTCTCAGTTTTATTTATTTCTTCTCTGATCTTTATTATGTCCCTCCTTCTGGTGACTTTGGGTCTCATTTGTTCTTCTTTTTCCAATTTCAGTAATTGTGTCTTTAGACTTTTCATTTGGGATTGTTCTTCCTTCTTTAAATAGGCCTGGATTGCAATATACTTTCCTCTTAGAACTGCCTTTGCTGTGTCCCACAGAAGTTGTGGCTTTGTGTTGTTGTTGTCATTAGTCTCCATATATTTTTTGATTTCTGGTTTGATTTGGTCGTTAGCCCATTGATTAATTAGAAGAATGTTGTTAAGTCTCCATGTATTTGTGAGCTTTTTTGTTTTCTTTCTAAAATTTATTTCTAGCTTTATACCTTTGTGATCTGAGAAATTGGTTGGTAGAATTTCAATATTTTTTACTTTACTGAGGTTCTTTTTTTGGCCTAGTATGTGGTCTATTCTGGAAAATGTTCCATGTGCACTTGAGAAGAATGTGTATCCTGTTGCTTTTGGGTGTAGAGTTCTGTAGATGTCTTTTAGGTCCATCTGTTCTAGTGTGTTGTTCAGTTCCTCTGTGTCTTTACTTATTGTCTGTCTGGTTGATCTGTCCTTTGGAGTGAGTGGTGTTGAAGTCACCTAAAATGAATGCATTGCTGTCTATTTCCTCCTTCACTTCTGTTAGTATTTGTTTCACATATGCTGGCGCTCCTGTGTTGGGTGCATATATATTTATAATGGTTATATCTTCTTGTTGGACTGACCCCTTTATCATTATGTAATGTCCTTCTTTATCTCTTGCTACTTTCTTCGTTTTGAAATCTATTTTGTCTGATACAAGTACTGGAACACCTGCTTTTTTCTCCTTGTTCTTTGCATGAAATATCTTTTTCCATCCCTTCACTTTTAGTCTGTGTATATCTTTGGGTTTGAGGTGAGTTTCTTGTAGGCAGCATATAGATGGGTCTTGCTTTTTTATCCATTCTGTTACTCTGTGTCTTTTGATTGGTGCATTCAGTCCATTTACATTTAGGGTGATTATCGATAGATATGTACTTATTGCCATTGCTGGCTTTAGATTCATGGTTAACAAAGTTCAAGGGTAGCTTCTTTACTATCTAACAGTCTAACTTAACTTTCTTGTTAAGTTATTGTAAACACAGTCTGATGATTCTTTATTTCTCTCCCTTTTTATTCTTCCTCCTACATTCTTTATATATTAGGTGTTTTATTCTCTGCCTTTAGTTAGTATTTGGATGGTCTGCTTTCTTTGCTATGATTTTATTTTCTCTGGTGACATCTTTTTAGACTTAGGAGTGCTTCCATCTAGAGAAGTCCCTTTAAGATATCCTGTAGAGGTGGTTTATGGGAGGCAAATTCCCTCAGCTTTCACTTGTCTGGGAATTGTTTAATCCCTTCCTCAAATTTCAATGATAATCATGATGGATACAATATTTTGGGTTCGAGGCCCTTCTGTTTCATTACATTAAATATATCATGCCATTCTCTTCTGGCCTGTAAGGTTTCTGTTGAGAAGTCTGATGATAGTCTGATGGGTTTTCCTTTTTTGGTGATCTTTTTTCTCTCTCTAGCTGCCTTTAATGCTCTGTCCTTATCTTTGATCTTTGCCATTTTAATTATTATGTGTCTTGGTGTTGCCTTCCTTGGGTGCCTTGTGTTGGGAGATCTGTGGGCTTCCATGGTCTGAGATACTATTTCCTTCCCCAGCTTGGGGAAGTTTTCAGCAATTATTTCTTCAAAGACATTTTCTATCCCTTTTTCTCTCTCCTTCTTCTGGTACTCCTATAATGCGAATATTGTTCGATTTGGATTGGTCACACAGTTCTCTTAATATTCTTTCATTCCTAGAGATCCTTTTATCTCTCTCTTCCTCAGCTTCTCTGTATTCCTGTTCTCTGATTTCTTTTGCATTAACAGTCTCTTGCATCTCGTCCAGTCTGCTGCTAAGCCCGTCGATGGCTTGTCTCATTTCTGCACTGTCTTTCCTGACTTCCCTCACTTCCTCCCTCAGCTCTTGCATATTTCTCTGTAGATCCATCAGCATGGTTATGACTTTTATTCTGAATTCTTTTTCAGGAAGATTGTGCATTTCCCTCCCTTTATGGTCCCTTTCTGGTGTTGTCTGGGTGAGCTTTGTCTGTACCATATTCCTCTGTCTTTTCATGGCGATAGAAGTGGTCACTGGCAAGTGCCACGTATGGCAGCTGGGCTCTTTAAGACTTTAAAAAAAAAAAGAAGGAAGAGAAAGAAAAGAGAAAAAAAGAAGGAAGAGAAAGAAAAGAGAATAAATGAAAGAAAGAAAAGAATGGAAAAAAAACCCCACCAGGAGTAGATTCTGTAAGGATGCTGTAGGTGGCGCTGTTGCCCCACTCTTCCGCAACCATGGCTGCACCACTCCACTGGGCCTTTTGCAGCTCTGGCCGGGGTGGGAAGGAATGGGAGGCTGTTGTTCTCTATGTGAAGTTTCAGTGCGGCTACTT
>JAQQAC010008350.1:66645290-66755800 GCA_029783875.1 Phataginus tricuspis | reverse complement strand
ATTTGATACTTGTCTTTTTCAGCTTGGCTTATTTCACTGAGCATAATACCCTCTAGTTTCATCCATGTTGTTGCAAATGGTAGGATTTGTTTTCTTCTTATGGCTGAATAATATTCCATTGTGTATATATACCACTTCTTCTTAATTCATTCATCTACTGATGGACACTTAGGTTGCTTCCATTTCTTGGCTACTGTAAATAGTGCTGCAATAAACATAGGGGTGCATCTGTCTTTTTCAAATTGGGCTGCTGCATTCTTAGGGTAAATTCCTAGGAGTGAGATTCCTGGATCAAATGGTATTTCTATTTTGACTTTTTTGAGGACATTCAATACTGCTTTCAACAATGGTTGAACTAATTTGCATTCCCACCAGCAGTGTAGGAGGGCTCCCTTTTCTCCACATCCTCACCAACATTTCTTGTTGTTTGTGTTTTGGATGTTGGCCATCCTCACTGGTGTGAGGTGATATCTCATTGTGGTTTTAATCTGCATTTCTCTGATGATCAGCGATGTGGAGCATCTTTTCATGTGTCTATTGGCCATCTGAATTTCTTCTTTAGAGAAGTGTCTATTCATGTCCTGTGCCCATTTCTTAATTGGATTATTTGTTTTTTGTTAAGGTGCATGAGTTCTTTGTATATTTTGGATGTCAATCCCTTATCAGATACATCATTTATGAATATATTTTCCCATATTATAGGATGTCTTTTTGTTCTACTGATGGTGTCCTTTACTGTACAGAAGCTTTTCAGCTTGATATAGTCCCACTTGTTCATTTTTGCTTTTGTTTCCCTTGCTCGGGGAGATATATTCATAAAGAAGACGCTCATGTTTATGTCCAAGAAACTTTTGCCTATGTTTTTTTCTAAGGGTTTTATGGTTTCATGACTTACATTCAGGTCTTTGATCCACCTTGAGTTGACCTTTGTGTATGGGGCTAGACAGTAGTCCAGTTTCATTCGCTTACATGTAGCTGTCCAGTTTTGCCAACAGCAGCTGCTGAAGAGGCTGTCATCTCCCCATTGAATATCCAAGGCTTATTTATCAAATATTAATTGACCGTATATGTTTGGGTTAATGTTTGGATTTCCTATTCTGTTCCACTGGTCTGTAAGTCTGTTTTTGCGCCAATACCAAATTCTCTTGATTACTGTGGCTTTGTAGTAGAGCTTGAAGTCAGGGAGCATAATTCCCCCCTGTTTTATCCCCAAGAGCATGGTATAGATTTCCATTTGTTAGTGTCCTCTTTAATTTCTCTTAGGAGTGTCTTGCAGTTTTCAGAGTACAGGTCTTTCACTTCCTTCGTTAGGTTTATTCCTAGGTATTTTGCTCTTTTTGATGCAATTGTGAATGGAATTGTTTTTCTGATTTCTCTTTCTGTTAGTTCATCGTTAGTGTATAGGAAAGCAACAGATTTTTCTGTGTTAATTTTGTATCCTGCAACTTTCCTGAATTCAGATATTAGTTCTAGTAGTTTTGGAGTGGAGTCTTTAGGGTTTCTTATGTACAGTATCATGTCATCTGCAAATAGTGACAATTTGACTTCTTTATCAATATGGATGCCTTGTATTTCTTTGTTTTGTCTGATTGCCGGGGCTAGGACCTCCTGTACTATGTTGAATAACAGTGGAGAGAGTGGGCATCCCTGTCTTGTTCCCGATCTTAGATGAAAAGCTTTCAGCTTCTCACTGTTAAGTATGATGTTAGCTGTGGGTTTGTCATATATAGCCTTTATGATGTTGAAGTACTTGCCTTCTATACCCATTTTGTTGAGAGTTTTAATCATGAATTGATGTTGAATTTTGTCAAATGCTTTTTCAGCATCTATGGAGATGATCATGTGGTTTTTGTTGTTCTTTCTGTTGATGTGGTGGATGATGTTGATGGATTTTTGAATGTTGTACCATCCTTGCATCCCTGGGATGAATCCCACTTGATCATGGTGTATGATCCTCTTGATGTATTTTTGAATTTGGTTTGCTAATATTTTGTTGAGTATTTTTGCGTCTATGTTCATCAGGGATATTGGTCTGTAATTTTCTTTTTTGGTGAGGTCTTTGCCCGGTTTTGGTATTAGAGTGATGCCGGCTTCATAGAATGAGTTTGGAAGTATTCCCTCCTCTTCTATTTTTTGGAAAACTTTAAGGAATGGGTGTTGTCACTTCTTTATATGTCTGGTAGAATTGAGAGGTGAATCCTTCTGGTCCGGGGGTTTTGTTCTTGGGTAGTTTTTTGATTACCGCTTCAATTTTGTTGCTGGTGATTGGTCTGTTTAGTTTTTTTGTTTCTTGCTTGGTCAGTCTTGGAAGGTTGTATTTTTCTAAGAAGTTGTCCATTTCTTCTAGGTTTCCCAGCTTGTTAGCATATAGATTCTCATAATATTCTCTTATAATTCTTTGTATTTCTGTGGGGTCTGTCGTTATTTTTCCTTTCTCATTTCTGATTCTGTTTATGTGTGTAGATTCTCTTTTTCTCTTAATAAGTCTGGCTAGGGGTTTATCTATTTTGTTTATTTTTTCAAAGAATCAGCTCTTGGTTTCATTGATTTTTTTCTATTGTTTTATTCTTCTCAGTTTTATTTATTTCTTCTCTGATCTTTATTATGTCCCTCCTTCTGGTGACTTTGGGTCTCATTTGTTCTTCTTTTTCCAATTTCAGTAATTGTGTCTTTAGACTTTTCATTTGGGATTGTTCTTCCTTCTTTAAATAGGCCTGGATTGCAATATACTTTCCTCTTAGAACTGCCTTTGCTGTGTCCCACAGAAGTTGTGGCTTTGTGTTGTTGTTGTCATTAGTCTCCATATATTTTTTGATTTCTGGTTTGATTTGGTCGTTAGCCCATTGATTAATTAGAAGAATGTTGTTAAGTCTCCATGTATTTGTGAGCTTTTTTGTTTTCTTTCTAAAATTTATTTCTAGCTTTATACCTTTGTGATCTGAGAAATTGGTTGGTAGAATTTCAATATTTTTTACTTTACTGAGGTTCTTTTTTTGGCCTAGTATGTGGTCTATTCTGGAAAATGTTCCATGTGCACTTGAGAAGAATGTGTATCCTGTTGCTTTTGGGTGTAGAGTTCTGTAGATGTCTTTTAGGTCCATCTGTTCTAGTGTGTTGTTCAGTTCCTCTGTGTCTTTACTTATTGTCTGTCTGGTTGATCTGTCCTTTGGAGTGAGTGGTGTTGAAGTCACCTAAAATGAATGCATTGCTGTCTATTTCCTCCTTCACTTCTGTTAGTATTTGTTTCACATATGCTGGCGCTCCTGTGTTGGGTGCATATATATTTATAATGGTTATATCTTCTTGTTGGACTGACCCCTTTATCATTATGTAATGTCCTTCTTTATCTCTTGCTACTTTCTTCGTTTTGAAATCTATTTTGTCTGATACAAGTACTGGAACACCTGCTTTTTTCTCCTTGTTCTTTGCATGAAATATCTTTTTCCATCCCTTCACTTTTAGTCTGTGTATATCTTTGGGTTTGAGGTGAGTTTCTTGTAGGCAGCATATAGATGGGTCTTGCTTTTTTATCCATTCTGTTACTCTGTGTCTTTTGATTGGTGCATTCAGTCCATTTACATTTAGGGTGATTATCGATAGATATGTACTTATTGCCATTGCTGGCTTTAGATTCATGGTTAACAAAGTTCAAGGGTAGCTTCTTTACTATCTAACAGTCTAACTTAACTTTCTTGTTAAGTTATTGTAAACACAGTCTGATGATTCTTTATTTCTCTCCCTTTTTATTCTTCCTCCTACATTCTTTATATATTAGGTGTTTTATTCTCTGCCTTTAGTTAGTATTTGGATGGTCTGCTTTCTTTGCTATGATTTTATTTTCTCTGGTGACATCTTTTTAGACTTAGGAGTGCTTCCATCTAGAGAAGTCCCTTTAAGATATCCTGTAGAGGTGGTTTATGGGAGGCAAATTCCCTCAGCTTTCACTTGTCTGGGAATTGTTTAATCCCTTCCTCAAATTTCAATGATAATCATGATGGATACAATATTTTGGGTTCGAGGCCCTTCTGTTTCATTACATTAAATATATCATGCCATTCTCTTCTGGCCTGTAAGGTTTCTGTTGAGAAGTCTGATGATAGTCTGATGGGTTTTCCTTTTTTGGTGATCTTTTTTCTCTCTCTAGCTGCCTTTAATGCTCTGTCCTTATCTTTGATCTTTGCCATTTTAATTATTATGTGTCTTGGTGTTGCCTTCCTTGGGTGCCTTGTGTTGGGAGATCTGTGGGCTTCCATGGTCTGAGATACTATTTCCTTCCCCAGCTTGGGGAAGTTTTCAGCAATTATTTCTTCAAAGACATTTTCTATCCCTTTTTCTCTCTCCTTCTTCTGGTACTCCTATAATGCGAATATTGTTCGATTTGGATTGGTCACACAGTTCTCTTAATATTCTTTCATTCCTAGAGATCCTTTTATCTCTCTCTTCCTCAGCTTCTCTGTATTCCTGTTCTCTGATTTCTTTTGCATTAACAGTCTCTTGCATCTCGTCCAGTCTGCTGCTAAGCCCGTCGATGGCTTGTCTCATTTCTGCACTGTCTTTCCTGACTTCCCTCACTTCCTCCCTCAGCTCTTGCATATTTCTCTGTAGATCCATCAGCATGGTTATGACTTTTATTCTGAATTCTTTTTCAGGAAGATTGTGCATTTCCCTCCCTTTATGGTCCCTTTCTGGTGTTGTCTGGGTGAGCTTTGTCTGTACCATATTCCTCTGTCTTTTCATGGCGATAGAAGTGGTCACTGGCAAGTGCCACGTATGGCAGCTGGGCTCTTTAAGACTTTAAAAAAAAAAAGAAGGAAGAGAAAGAAAAGAGAAAAAAAAGAAGGAAGAGAAAGAAAAGAGAATAAATGAAAGAAAGAAAAGAATGGAAAAAAAACCCCACCAGGAGTAGATTCTGTAAGGATGCTGTAGGTGGCGCTGTTGCCCCACTCTTCCGCAACCATGGCTGCACCACTCCACTGGGCCTTTTGCAGCTCTGGCCGGGGTGGGAAGGAATGGGAGGCTGTTGTTCTCTATGTGAAGTTTCAGTGCGGCTACTTTTTCCCAGTCGCCAGCCAAGGGGTCCAAAATTCCTCAGGACTCCCAGCCTGCTGGGCTGAGTGTGGTCGGATGATCATAAGACTGCTGAAAAAAGCACGTGCTTTTCTTTTGTCCCGGGAGCCGGGTGCAAGGACCCAGCGCGTTCCCAGCTCAAAACCTGCACCTTCTGCCTCTCCAATCTCCCCTACACCACGCGATGTGTATCAGCGCTCCCGGCACAGATCATCAGGGCTGGTTATTTCGCAGGCCTGTACTTCCACTCCGTCCCGGCTCCGAGTCCTCTCCTCCCACTGGTGCACTGGGGTGGGTGAGTGGTCGGGTCCCGCCGGGTCGCGGCTCTGTATCTTACCCGCCTCGCAAGGTGCCAAGTCCTCTCACGTGCAGATGCACGCTGTGCGCTGTCCTGTGTATTCTGGTCTCTCTTTTAGGAATAGTTGTATTTGCTGTATTTTCATAGATATATATGGTTTTCGGAGGAGATTTTCGCCACCACGCTCATGCTGCCATCTTCCTGGAACTCCTTTGATACGTATTTTTAAGTTCTAAATTTTTCATTTATTTCTCCTTTATGTCTTCAGTTTCTGTTCAGAGGCTTTCTATTTATTGTTAGGCTTCCTGCTTCTCCACTTGTAATGAGCATGTTTATAGTTGCTTGTTAAAACGTTTTTATTATGGCCACTTTAAAATCCTTTCTAGAAAATTTTAAAGTCTCTGTCACATCTATTTATGCCCTTTTTTTTTTCATCCAGTTTGAGGTCTTCCTGATTTTTGTGACAAGTGGTTCTTTCCTGAACCTGAGACATTTGGAGCATTATGTCTGGCACTCTGGAGCTTACATGCACCTTGCATTTTGGCAGACTTCCCAACAAGACCGTCCTGGGAAGGAGGCATACTGCAACATCAGTGCCAGATGGGAGTGGAAGCCCATTCTCTCCTGGCCTTTCCTGACAACCAAGGATGGGAGGTCTTGCTAATGCTGGGAAGGGTTGGAGGTTCTGCTCCCCACTAGCACCCCACTGATACCTTCCTGACTGGGTGGGGTTGGAGTGGCCTCACCAACACCACAAGGACTGTGGCCTTGTTACAGTGGGGTAATTAGTAGTAAATGTGCTAACTCTCCACTGGGACTCCTCTGACATCAACCCAGTGGGGCGTGTAAGGGTATTCTGTTATTGCCAAGTGGATGTGGTCTTCTCTGAAATTACGCCATTGGGGAGACTGGGCTACCTTGGTACAACCAGACAAGGGTGGAAATTTGGCTCTCCACTCAGCCTTTGCTGGCATGGGTGGGGATGAAGCCACAGTCTATGTTGTTAGGCTAGAGTACCAAAGTTATTGTGTAAAAGTTTTCTTCCTATCTAGGCTGCTCTGTTCCTAGTCTTTTTGCTTGAGAGGGCAGCCTTTATCATTCATTCATTCATTCATTAATATTTTAGATTCCACTTATAAGGGCAATCATGTGGTATCTGTCTTTCTCTTTCTGACCTATTTCACTTAACACAATGCCCTTGAGGTTCGTCAATGTTGTTACAAATGGCAAGAGCTCATTCTATTTTATGGCTGAATAATATTCCATTGTATAGATACATACCACATGGTCTTTATCCATCATCAGATGGTTAGATTGCTTCTATAGCTTAGCTATTATAAATAATGGTGCAGTGAACATAGGGGCTTATCTATGTTTTCAAATTAATGCTTTTGTTTACTTCAGATAAATACCCAGAATTGAAATTGCTAGATCATATGGTAGTTGTATTTTTAATTTTTTGAGGCATCTCCATACTGTTTTCCATAATGTCGGCACCAATTTACATTTCCACTAAGAGTGCACAAGAGTTCCCTTTTCTCTACGTCCTTACCAACACTTGTTATTTCTTTTTGATAAAAGCTATTCTAACAAGTGTGAGGTGATATCTCATTGCAGTTTTGACTTGCATTTCCCCAATGGCCAATGATGTTGAGCATCTTTTCATGTACCTGTTGGCCATCTGTATGTCTTTGGAAAATGTCTATTCAGATCTACCCACTTGTAAATCAAACTGATCATGGTTTTGCTGTTGAGTTGTTTGAGTTCTTTATGTATTTTAGATATTAGCTACTTATCAGATACAATTTGCAAATATTTTCTCCTATTAAGTAGGTCTTTTCATTTCATTGATGGTTTCCTTTGCTGTGCAGAAGCTTTTTATTTTAAGGCGTCCCATTTGTTTATTTTTGCTTTTATTGATTTATGATTACTTTTTAATCTTTTTAATGTTGGAATATTTAACTGCCCATCTTATTTTTCCATGGTAACATTTATCCAGTGAGTTTAATTCATGTTTAGAGTTTTTTTCAGCTATTTTCCTCATTTTTCTTGTAGTATATTAGAATACGACAAGAAATGCCCTGGTTTGCTTACCATACATATTTGAAAGAATCAGCTTTCTTTAGATGTGTTATTTTCAGAGGACTTCTAGGTCAATGTGAAATGATAATGACCTTCCTCAAGGGTTTCCTCAACTCAAGGGCTCCCTCCTCTGCTTTCAATAATAGACAAGTTCTCACTGAATATTGTATAATTGTGTGGCTGAGTTTTCTTTGCCTCTCTGAACTTAAAGATATTTATGAGGGTACTACCATCAGCCCTGTGTCCATCAGGTTCATTCATAAGCCTATTGCAGCAAGGGTAGAGCCCTTGTCTTCCCAGGTGAATCCTTCACATTTAGGGTGTACTTTTGCTGGAACTTTGTGAGAGCTGCCACTTCTCTGGACATTCTCTCCCCCTTCATTCTCCATATTCCCCAGCCCTCATGGCTTGCTGGGTCTCAGCCCTGCTCCTAGCAACTACACTCAGTGTGGTGCCTTCTCTGTCTAGGTGTGCTTTCTGCTGGCTGCATCTGGGATCTGCCACCACTGGGACCCCTCAGCACTGACTTTTCTTCCCTGCTTCTCCTCCACCTCTCTCCACACTGCTTTCTGATCTTACTTGCTTTTATCAACACTAATACATATTTCAGAACTTCTAGGTTTTCCTTTCCTCTTACTTTCACTGAAACTGACATCTGGGAGACTACTTTTAGCTACCCATTTAACTCTCAGTTTCTATTAAAAAAAAGAACAGAAAGATTCAGAACAAACCATCATCATACTAGAAGTCTGATGATCATATTCCAGATTATCATATCATTACTGAAACCTTGGAAAATAACAAAAATGTCAAAATAAAATAATCTACAATCCTACCATGCATAAATAGCCACTGTGAGCCTTTTGATGTATTTCCTTACAGTCTTTTCTATAATATATTAAATGAGGACCATTGTACATACAATTGTATATGTATACATTGATTCCTTCAGTTCATATTTCAATGCATTTAAATTTTAGAGAACCACATAGTTCTATGGATAGAAATACCAAGAAGATAGAAAGGTAGGAGATAAAAAGAGCCAACCTTTCTTCTTTCTGTTTTATAAGTAACTCTATGTGATTGTAGTGTCTGCTGTATGTGATGAGCTCTCAGTGTGCCGGTGCTCCAGATTCATCTAGCCATTTCCTTATTGTTGAACATCCAGTTTGCTCCCATATTTTACTGTTTTAAATATCAATGATAGACCAGAAAAATCTTAATTTTTTAGAACATTCTTTCAAATTCGTAGGTGTAGAATCAAAGATTATGAAATCTTTAAGGGTTTTGATACATACTGACTTGTTTTCCCAAAAGCGTTGCCCAAATTAACACTTCCAGCAAAAGGATATGAGTGTCAATTTGACAATGCCCTCTGAACATCATCTTAACCTTGATTAGCCAGTAAAACATATTCTTTTGGTATCCCATCATATTTTTCCCATCATGTATCAATAAGCGGCAGGGATCTGAGCCAACTGCATTTTATAAGCATGATTAGAAGTCATTGCCTGACTCACAAGTCTGTTCTACTGTCAGATAAAAATGCTGAAAGGAAACTTGGATGATTGAATTTTTTTTTATGATCAATGTCCCCTTTTCCCAAATGTAGATTACATTCACTCTGTCACTGTCCATTGGGGAATGAAGTTGAAGTTATTGGTTCTGATAAAAAAGGAGTGGTAGGCTATATTATGCTTTCATATTAAATACTGATAAATGAAGAAAAGCATTTTGGGGTCTGAATTATTTAGACCATTACTTTAATTTTACTCTTCTTTTGACAAATGATGAGACAGTCTAGCTGTGGATAAATAGTACCCTCACATTGCCTTTCTCTTATTGCCAATAATATCCTAACCCTGCTTTTCCTAAGACAGTGAAATATTCCCATATGTCCTAAACATGAATAAAACATCTTTGATGGCCCTAATTTACTTGCAATTCTCATTCAACAATAGCCTTATCAGCATTTCATGTTACCGTTCTGGACTTTTATACTTCTAGCTTTATAAGGACTAAAAGTTCAAAATGTAAAACTTTAAAGTTATAAAACTGCCCTATGATTTGTTTGTCTGATTTAGAATTTCCATTTCAATTATCTACAATTGGATCCTTGTTATTACTATACAATTTGGACACCTACCTAAGGAAGAGATCATATCGAATATCATCATTTGGGTTCCCTGATGGGGTGGTGTAGCAATAATCCATTAAGACATTCCATCTGCAGAAAGAGGTAAGTATAATCTAGAGTCAGAATCCCCTTTTTGGTACGAGTTACTAATCCAAGGGAAGTAAATATTGACAAATATTTTACCCCATTGAATATAGGTATTTTTTAGTTATTTGCAAAGGCCTCTTATCTATTAAAATTCTAAACATAAGGTATTTAAAAACCTGTAACAAATTGCCATCCTACATTCAATAGGGTTAAGGCTAATACTATACACACACACACACACACACACACACACACACACAAATCGTGTACAAGGAAACTGAATGGTCAAAGTTTGAAGAAACAAAACCTGAACATAAACTACATAGATGCTTCTATATTCACTGGGAACAATAGTTGTTTGTTTCCAGAATCTACTGTCTCTAACAGGTGACAGAGGCTATTATAATACCATATCCAGCAAAGGAGTTTGGTGTATAAACTGTACACTCTAAATTACCCCAGAATCATTGCAAGTGAGAGTAGGAGCCCATGGTGGAAACAGTGTTGGGTAGAAGAAAGCCAGGAGGCATATACCCCTTCCTCCACAAGGCCAGATTGTGCCTAGCTTTATACATTATTTCACTCCAACTCTGGCGTTTTAATACTGCTATTCCATAGAAAGTAAATGCTCTAAAGTGAAAAAAATCCCGCAGTTGATAGTACAGTTTTAAAGAAACTGTATAACTAAGAATAGTAATACCAAGAAGAAAAAAGGGAGAAGGTAAATTAAAACTAAATTTCTAGAGTATACCAATCTCTTCAGGATACAAAGTCTAAATAATAATACATGAAAATCGCAAAATAAACCATTTATACATTATACTTTTATTATAGGGCAGTACTGGATCTTCAGCTTTTGAATTCCCTTACAATTTTGATCATTCTGGATTTTCAAGTTCAGATGAAAGTTGATTGACTTTGATTTTTTGCAGATATGTTTCTGGGGATCATTTTATATAATTTTGGCCCATATCTTTATGGGGGAACTTCTTTTGTTTTTTAATAAATTTTTATTGAATGGTAACATACACACAGAAAAGTGCAAAAATAGTTGTCTTCACAAAATGACTGCACCTAACTCATCATCTTTCAGATGAAAAAAAAGAACTTTCTAGTATCCCAGATCTCTCCATGTCCTCTTCTAATCACTACTCCCTCTTTATGGGAAGACTTGTTGTTTCCCAATTAATGACATAAAACAAGCATCACCCTTTAATCTTTGTAATTTGTTATTTCTATTTATTAGCACTTCTAAATAGTGTGGCAATGACAATATTTTTAAATCAAAAATGAATGCACTAACCTTATGATTCATGAGGCTTAGGCAGCCAAAATGTTTTAACCAACAAAAACTAAGAGTTTGAAAATACCTGCCATCCAGATTGGTGGCTTGTACAGCAGCAAATACTTTGGTTTTCAAAGGTAATCCTATACTGGGGATAATTAACTGCTGGCTGTAGGTTGAATCCTAATGATTAAAAAAAAACAGTTAATCCACCATTTTCTTTACAACAACACTTTTAGCACTTAAGACAATAAGGTCATATAAAAAAGAAAGAGGGGACAAATCAACATAAACCTACAGAAACAACTCCAGAAAGGACCCAGTTAATCCTCTAGCTTCTTGACAGAACAATTGTTAAACCATCTCCAAATAACAAATTTACTTCCATGCATAAATCTTTTTGTTTCCATAGTTTACCATATATGATGGTTAATGTTCAGTGTATTTAAATTATATTCAATAGTAAATAGTCAGTGGTTAATGTTTAATTTAATATTCAATTGTCAATATTCACTTTATTTAAATATTTCATTTATTTAAATTATATTAGTGTTTAATAATTTATTTAAACTATATCTGCTACAGTTTAAGCCCTTCTCCATTGGAGTTACAGGTCTTTATGCTCTTGATAATCTGTCACTTATCCAAAATCATTTATTTGGCAATATGAAATTACCAAAATTTAATAGAAAACTAAAAAGAGACTAACATGTTCTCTGAGTTGCCGAAACTCATGCCATATAATTCCTGCACCAAATTCTTGGTGGTTCCTTACAGAAGGGTATCTCAGGATTTCATTTTTACCTTTTTACTCCTATTTTAGACCAATTCCAAGGGGTTTATTTATATCACTCTCCAACCTACAGTAGATTAAAGCAGTAGATTAGGAATTGACAAGTGACTACCTTAATTTGATAATAAAGACAAAAAAATTGTAGAATACAAAAAAATACTCCTACAAAAGTAAGCTGTCAAATCATTTTGCATGGAGGCAAATTGTCTCCACCAAATTTAGTAACTATAAAGATATTGCTATTTTGCAACAAAGAGAAATTTTTAATATTCATTATGAATTCTTAAAGTCATCAAAGGCAAAATACAGAGCATACTCTGCTTAAGAAGACTGGGAAGAAAACAACACATTTTGAACTTTTTAAGATCAAAACAGTAGTAGTTTTGATGGTTCTGTTTTGAAAAGTTGCATTCATGTGGAGCATTTCCTTCCCAAATAAAGCCAGATAAATGAGGGATTATATGCTAGACTTATATCCTGTGTTTCTGTGATAAATGATAAAAGGTCCTCTAACCAGACCTATATGTAGTATTTTTATTTAATTATCTTTCTGGCTTTTTCCCAACTTCTCCTATCTTTCCTTTTCCAACTTCTCCAAGTAATCCACACTTCATTAACTATACAGCTCTTTCATCT
Source organism: Phataginus tricuspis (assembly GCA_029783875.1). Lineage (NCBI taxonomy): Eukaryota > Metazoa > Chordata > Mammalia > Pholidota > Manidae > Phataginus > Phataginus tricuspis. The sequence continues at coordinate 66,743,415 of JAQQAC010008350.1, read as the reverse complement.
TATATTTGTGTCAATATTTTCCAGAATGCTTTGTTTTTTTGATGGCTAGCCATTTGCAAAGGATATGGCTCAGCTGTGGTTTAATCATGAACCATCGAGTTTTTCCTCCTGAAATTGGATCTAAAAGGTAATTTTCTGACTTTATTTTGTATAGCTGACTTTACTCTTGTTAGTACAATATTGTCCCTAAAATCAATTGTTATTTTAGGGTTTTTTTTGTAACTTTAATAAAATTCTTAATTACCATAGCCCTGCTGCAGATTTACTGTCTATGTGCTCAAAAAACACAAATATTTAGGTACAATTCGAATTCATGAAGTCATCCCCATTTTCCACTTTCATAGAGGACAAAACTGATAAGCTTATATTACACAAAAATAAGGCCATAGTTCAACTTGAAATAACCCACATATATGGAAATTGCAGTCAATAAAAGTCATTTTATAGAAATAAAATTTTCCTACACTTTTACTGACTCCCAGAACACAGAAATAAACAATTGCACTGAATACCAATTGGGTACAACTTTTCTTCTCCAAATAACTAACCAGAGAATAAAAGTAATAGGTATGTAATATAACTTCATCATTCTCATTCCTAAGGGTTAGAAATCAAAAACTCTGCATGTGAAATAGGAAGACAAGGCCGAGCAGTTGTAAAATGTTTAATTTGAAATGCAATAAAATTACATTTGGGTAGCTAAACATTAGTGTTGCAAACAAATAATACATATGATTTTGGATTAATTAGTGCAAGTATACCTTTCTTTTCTAGTGTAAATTACTAGCTTTTTAATGCCTTGTAACAATAGCACCATGTTAAAAACTACTTTGGGGTAATGAAACTCTTCTGTATGCTACAGCAATAATGGATGCATGTCATATACATCTGTCAAAACCCAGAAAGTATACAATACGAAGAGTAAACCTAAATGTAAACTAGGGACTTTATTTAATAATATATCACTATTGGTTCATCAATTGTACAAATATACCCCATAATAATAACAGATGAAATTATATGAAGGCATAGGAGGCCTGTGGGAACTCTGAACGCTCAGATCAATCTTTCTATAAATCTAAAATTGCTCTTAAAAAACTACTTCTGTTAAAGGAAAAAAAAAACTAGTCTGTGAGGAAATGGTTAAATTTTATTAAATAACTGTTTAGTAAATAACTTTTATAATTCCATTTAATTTTTAAATTCAGCCATGAATACTACTTACACGGCAAACTGGTGAAGAATGAGAAGTGTTTTGGCACTACCTCTTTCACGTCTAGTCTGTTATCAACCAACTGGTTGCCTTTTTACCACAGAATTAAAACCTTAAGGTCGTCACCAAATTCTAGGCTTTTACTTAGCATTAAGATTCTAGGAACTCGTTGAAGAATTATGTCTAGTTAGCAACAGGACTACAATACTACTTCTAACGATAAAGGGAAGACCACAGCTACAAAGCTCAAAGCCACGCTTCTCAATTTTGATTCTCTGATTTAAAAATAGAGTAAGAGAATAGCTTAATTTCACAGAAAGTAATGAAAATTATCATTAAATGCCACATGGACATATTTTTCACTTTTTTTTAAGAGCAAGAATTCTATCTTTGTTTCATTCAATTATAACAAATATTGAATCCAAACCAGTCATCTCAATTCTACCTCGGGGAGCTTACACATATAAATCAACAGAGAAATTTTCCAATTTAAAAATATTGCTCACAACAATAATAAATATCTGGCCATATTCGGAATGAATATTGGCACATTTTTGCTGAGTATTGTAGAACCAAGTAAACTGGCAGCTTCTCTTAACACAAGAAACTTCAGAAATGACAGAAAAGCAATCTTCATTCCAACACATTTTTAATTTGTTCTTTAAAACTCTGTGGTGTCAGACTACAAACTTATAAACATGATTTTTTTAAATGCCTTTGGAAAATGTCCCTACTACAATATTTATAGCTCATTATATTCAAAGTATAAAGCACTGACTTTTAAATCAGTTGCATGAATTATAACTCAGTGCCATGATGACATGAATAATAATGTAAAAATCAGATTCATAATTTACAAAAATGTTGGTTGATAGATTGAAAAATTGATATTTAAATCAGGCATTTAAAATGTATGAATAAAAAATTTTAATCAACATGAAAATATCATTTGAGGGATTAATGTTAGAGTTATAAATAGAAATCCATGTATTTTTCAGTTTTTGCTGCCACTGTTGATATTTACATGACAAAAGTTTACATAATACTGTGTAGACAACCAAATTATTTCAGACGTGACAGAATCATCATCAGCTAAAACCCATACTGAAAACAGTAACACATTCATCACTAAGCGTCCTTCAAGAGAAGGACCATTTGGATTTTCTCTTTTATCAAAAATAATATATATAATATACAATATATAATATATATATATAAGATCAAAAATATTATTCCCAAAATCTTGACCCTGACTTTAACTATACCCACACATATATATACACACAAATAAATTTATACCTATAAATATGGATAGATACCTGGAGTAACTGTACAGAAGCACATTGATGAAATAAAATTTAAATCGTTTATCAACTTTTAGAAAATGGAGTTTTTAGTATACCTTTACCTTGAAGATATAGGAAGATGGTAGTAAAGATAGATAAATGTTACAAAAGTATAATGGGGTTAATGTAGCTTTTGGTAGATTTTTATATAAAAGCCATTCACATAAATGGCTCCTCAGAACCATGAAAGAGAAAATAACATCCTTCATCCATCAACTTACATTATAAAGGAGCAGGTTCAAAGTGCTGACAAATGTACCATTGTTCTCTCTCACAGAAATAGCAGCTGAGGACCTAAAACAGATTTAGAAAAAGGAAAGCATTGATGAGATTTAAATTAAAATTTTGAGCTATACCTTAACGTTAGATTTAAGGCACTTAAACTATTGAGTAAGCCTGAAACATTTTTAAGTAAGCCTGAAGTGGATGTACTGTTTAAATCGCCAAACAGATAAATAATCAAAAAGCAAGAGGGACCAAGTAAAGATAAACTGTTCTTTATGATCTTTTTATTTCTAAAGGCATCTATTTTTTCCATTTTGGATTACATAGGTAGACATTTTGCAGAAAAACATCATTCCAAAACAATTTGAGTCTGATGCAAATACATTTTCATCAATTCCATGAGAATAGAAGTGTCATGAGATCAGGGATTTAGCTTTACTTCATTCATGCTAGATCATTGCATGGTACATAGTAGAAGTCTAATAAATATGTATTGCATAAATAAATGAATTTCCACACACATTGAAGCTTGGGGATGTGTTTTCTGAGGAAGAGGCAGGGAGCAGAGTGAGCGACTGTGACACCCTAATGACCTACTTCTCCACACCTGTATCCTTTTGAATCAAGGCCTTTCGTTTCTTGTTTTCCACATCAAAATCTTGCTTTTGATCAAGGTGTTGATCATCATTATACCGTTAAAAGCAGCTATGATTTTTTTTAACTGGAGTAAGATATAGCCTCCATGGTCCCTCGTGACTAAGATTAAATAATAGGTATGCCTTTGTGATAGCAAACTCTAGAATTGGAGAAGAGTTTTCACTCAGTCCCCAAAAAATTATTGGACAAACCTAGATGACTATGTTGTAATGTGGATGTGATCCTATCTTAAAACATATGGCCTGAGAACAATGAATGAACATGTGATTATAAACAGAAGGCTATGACTTCAGACCACATCTGGAGCGCTCTGACACTGGGTGGTGCCACTTCCTTCAGGAACCATCAGCACCAATGCAGGTGACACCTCAGCAGAGGCATGGAGACCCCAGATTCTGGGGCAGCAGAGTCCAGCCGTGAGAGCACACACAGACAGTGGAGCCAAGCAGGGCCCAGTAACAGAGTGACTGAATGTTCTATGTACTGGAAAATGATAGGCCCTTCTGGACTGCATAAGCACCCTGGGTCCTTGGGGTCCCAGGCAGTTCTGAAGGAAGCAAGAACCTAACACAAACACCTGTCTAGCTAGAGCCAATTTTAATTTCGAGGAAATATAAATACATATATATATACACTATATTTCCTGAGTTGTTGAAACGGGTCATTTACAGATATAGACAGAGAGGTAAGTAGATAGATAAGTAAGGACTTAATATGGTTTCCATTACTTTGAGTTTGCTATTCTCAACAAATCCCACTACCTGTATAAGTCCTTCAAGAGTAAAAAATGACACAAGCATAAAGGCAATATGTGAAAGCAAGAATAAAATGCAAACTTACGAAGCAAGCTGGGTATTATTAACCAGGTATTCCAATGGATAACTACAACTAAATTTGTACAGAAGCCCAGGCAGATAGCTGATGATTGCTGGTGGGTCTGGAGTATCAATATATCCTGAAATATTTCCTATTTGTACTGAAGTTGCATTCCCATACGCACTGACTCCAGGAATTGTAGATACCTATTAGAATAGTAGATCAAGTTCAATGATTAAATGGTTATATATAAATCTAGTCATTTTATATGTAAAAGAAAACATTAGACTAGGTCACTTGTAGGGTCCATTTCAACATAACATGTCATGGGTTTGGTTTTATATATACATAATGCTATTTATAAGTGATTATGTGTGTTTTTTAAGTAAATAAAACTTCATACTTACCAAAGACATTTTATTCATATTTCTTAAGTAAGAATGGAGAGAAGTTATATGTTCAGAGCACTACAAATGATTTGAAAATGTTTCTGGGTAAAGTCCAAATTTTGTGCCATAGATGAACAGACCCCTGTTGATCTAATCCCATTTCCCACTTGAGCTTCATAGCTCTGGGCTCCCACGCTTGGTTAATGATGCTCCAGTCCCAAGGCCCTTGCGACTTTGGCCCGTGCGCGTTCCTTCTGCCTCCAGTCCCCCCGGCCTCACCACGACACATCCCCCTGCCCTGGATCCCATCTCGCCAGGAAACCTCCTGCCTCCGCTGCAGGCAGTGCCCATCTCCGTCAGAGTAGTGATTGCGGGGCATGCGCAGCCTCCTGACTTGACAGCGCCTCAGCCACTGCACCTTTTGTGGGTAGGGAAGCATCTCAGGCTTATTCCTCTCCACATCTTCAGCATAGCAGTAAGACCAGCATCTTGGGGGCCCAAGATAAATTCTGAACAAATTGATTAAGGTCACAAATATTCTGAGGTTCCATCTTCTCAGGGTCTGCCTCTATGGTACATGGAGATTCTCATCCTTTTCCAAAGCAATAGTTTACCGATGGTTTGCAAGAAGATTATGAAATCCCAGAAGTTATACACAAATATCTTCCAGACATTTATTTTCCTGAGACTGATTAGCTTTCAATGGATTTTCCAGTCCCACTAAAATTTAAGAACCACCATTGAAGGAATAATCCATAATGTTCTTAACTTCCCTAATACCACAGAGGAATGCAGCCTGTCCCATGGGGAGTATATGTCAAGTGCACTCAATAAATACTTTTAGCAGATATCATGGAGACATGTACATGTAATTTTCAATAACAGAATAAATTTTATGCATGAACCTAGGAGTACATAGGCAAAATTGAGGCAATTATCTAGTTGATTCATGAACAGAGCCAGAATCATTTTGAATGAAAACATTCTGACTCTAATCCAGTGATTTCATCATCTACTTAATTTTTCCACGTAGGATTGTCCTTGGAGCTGACTCCAAAGTTGGTGACATAGAAAGCAGAAATGAAAAAGCAGTGACTCTTCCCCTCCATTCGCCACCTGCCTGACTGGCTACCTAAACATACCAATTCTGTCTGTGAAGTGTGCGTGTGCGCGCGCGCACACACACACACACACACACACACACACACACACACACTGATCTTTATACCAAAGTTATTCAATTCTAAAAAACTAAAAGGCACCCATACACAGAGATGCTTTGTCTGGCATCTCTCCTGAATTGTTTTCTTGGCAGCAGGCAAGGCTCAAACCCAGACAAGCAAGTGCCACAAACGGAAGGCCACAGTGCTGGTGGAATGAGAGGAAATGCGGCTGCTCTCCCTACAGGCTCCCTCCCTCGGCAAGGAAACAGGGACATGTAATAATCAACCTGCATTAACTCTCCCTCAGGTCCACTTCATAACGTCTCTGCACACAACTCAGAAGAATGAATAAACGTTTTTAATAAAAAGAGTCAACAATACTCAAGCTGCGGGCTTGGAAACGGTCACGGCCACAATATTCTAACTGCCCTCTGGGAAAAGATAAAGAGGGAGATGCAAAGAAAATTCTTTTTCCTGTCTCACACCTACCAAGTCTCAGAAACCCCGCCCTTGGAACAATCAAGCCTCTCCCTTAGTTCCAAACAATAATTTCTGAAGAGAAAAAGCTGATTTCGCCTTCTTCATTGGGCTGTGGCCATGCTCATTATATTGCTTTTTGGTCTTTGCTAGGATTTACCAAAGAAAAAAAGATTATATTTATACAAGAAAAATGAAAAGTAGCCCTGATGAATTTCAGTGTATCACTCCCCAAGTCACAATATTTTTATTGCGATTAATTTTAATTCCTGAGAAAGTCAGTTCCTTATTTAATTCTATTTTTTGTGTTTATATTCATTGCCTGAACGAGTAAATGAATAGCATAGACTAGTAGTTCTCAGGGTAGAAATCTGAAGTAGTGTTATGATTTTTCACAATGACTGAGGAAAGTATTCTACTGGGCTTTCATGTGTAGGACAGGGTAGGGTAAACATTTTGAAATTCAAAGGACAGTCCCACACTGTGAAGAATTCACACTGGAAATGCAGACCGATCTCCTTTACAAAACACTGGTGTGGATCATTCAGTGGTAAACATGAAATCTAGAAAATTCTAAGTTTCCCATTCTATATTTCATCTTCCTTTCTGAATGAGGTCATTAAGAAGCAACAGGCTCAGTGACTCACTGCCAAATCCACTGGAACAAATAATTTTTGTGTAAGATGCTTCCATAAAAAGCATGAGGAACATAGCTAATGAACAAGAAAATACAGAGAAAAATTCACCAATGTCACTCATATAAAAAGTTGTTGCTTAGAGTAGCACAGCTGATCTCAGGCCCCTCAACTGCCCAGCTACAATAAATAGAACCATTATTGGGAAATAAAATTGTATGTCTGGGAGGAGAAGCCTCCAACAGGAAAGGAAAGTGATTTGTTCAGTTTTATTGGAATTTTTTTTTCTTCAAAGATAGATTGGGCTTGTGATTATTGCATGAAATGGGGAGCTTTTTTTAGTTATGACCCCAAACCTAGCACACAATTTCACACTAATCTTACCACTAAGTTGTTTCCACAGCCCTCCAAGGTGCTGAGATTGATGATGAAAATGACAACTGCGGGAAAGGTGTTGTTATTGATGAACCCCCTGCAGTGGGAGTCCCCGTGCCTTCCGTTCAGGGCCAGATCTGTTTCAGAATAACCGGAAAAAAGTACTGTGCAAAAATTAATCTTCATTGTAATGGCCTGCACCCCACAGTAGACACTGATGTCTCTTTCAGCTGAAATAAAAACATACAGAAAACAAAGCTAAGTCACAAAAGCACAGAAAGGCGTACAAGAGTAAACTGAACACCCGCTGATGTATTTATTCATCCTCTCCATCTGTTTAACTCATGCCCATATTTGAATAGACCATAATCCAGTGTGAAAGTTACTAAGAAAAGTAATCAGGATAAATAGCCTTTGATTTAGTTATTTAGGGAGAGGTCTTTGAGTACAGAGATTATAACCCATCTCTGTTTATTTGTGCCTGGTATAGAGTGGATTTTCATTAAATATCAGTCAAGTCTTATCAAATTATTGGAGACTTGAGTGGAAAAAATCAGGTTACTGAGGAAATTCAGAAGCAGAGTGACTGAATCATTCAGGTCACCTGTCCAGAGTAGAGAGATTCTCTGCAAATGAGTCATTTATCCCACATGTAAGGAAGAAGCAGTTAAAATCCATCCTAAGCCAAATTGTTGAGCATTTTGGTGTTTTGTAGCCAGGATGTAGAAACAAAAGCCCTAGGTCCGTTTTATTTTGCTTATATTAAATTGCAGTAGAGGGAAAGATAGTGAAAACTAATGTGCTGAAATTACAAACAAAAATACATAGCCTACTTTGAGAAAATTTTGCTAATAACAATGCCTCAATAAAAAGAATGAACGAGGCATGGGACTGCAAAACACAATTGGCACAGTTTTCCGTAACTCCATGAGTTATCGGGGCTGGGGTCCACTCTAGGTCTGTAGAGGTGAGCATACACATAAACAAGCTTCCATATCTCTATGTAGTAATTTTTCTACATTTAATGAAAAAAATGCAGGTAGAAAATAGAGGTTGGCTGCTAGGTAATTCCCCAGTGGCAGAACCTTTTAGTCGTATTGGTTTTGGTAACTGTTATAGTTGAATGGTGTCCCTTTCCCCAGAAAAGAGATACACCGAAGTCCTAACTCTCAATGACCTTATTTGGAAATAAGGTCACTGCAGATTCAATTGATTTAAGTGAGATCATACTGGAGCACGGTGGGTCTTTAATCCAATGGGACCAGTGTCCTTATAGAAGGAATGCCATGTGAAGCAAGGACACAGAGAGAATGCCATATGAAGACAGAATCAGAGTGACGCCGCAGCGACAAGCCAAGGAATACGCCAGAAGACTGCCAGCACACCACCAGAAGCTAGAAGAGGCAAGGAAGGGTTTTACCCAGAGTCTCAGAGGGAACATAGCCCTGCTGACACCTTGGTCTTCTGGCCTCTAGAATTGTAAGAAAATTAATTTCTGTTGTTTTAAATCAGTCCATTTGTGGCACTTTGTTATGGCAGCTCTAGGAAATGAATACAGTAACCTTATTACTTTTTAACTCTGTTTTAACACTTAAAGAATCTAAAACATGCATGAGGTTTTCAAAATGGGGAAATAAACAAAAACCAATTAGGCTTTTGGAGAAATGACTTTGTTCAAAAGGGAAAAACAAGCAAACTAAAATATATTTTTGATCAATGACAGGGTATTCACTTAAGTAATATGTAAATGTAATTCCAGATTTTTTGGCAAAGAATTAATTTGCTTAAATGCCTTGGTTCTAATGTAAGGGTAGAAGGGTTCAATAGCTTTTTCTTTGGAGTATTCATTCTCTATACGTTTTTTTGCTGGCAAAATGAGTCATATTTTAAGGATGTGAATAAGTCCATATGGAAATTTAAAAGAAAGTAAGTCTTTTTCATGGCCAAAGATGGAAAGAAAGATGGAAATTTTTTTTCATGGTCAAAAGGCAATATCAGGCTAGTTATAGAAAAATCTAAGCAACATTCCCTTTGTGGGTAGAAAAATAAAATAAATTCAGTATGAAGTATATGTTAACAACATAGAAAATTATTAATACCACATACAACTGGGAGACTATCTCCATTAACCTTCAGCAACATTAACTGTTTAAGGGCAACCATAACTTTTAAATGATACTCTTTACTAATAGATTCATCTTAATAAATGTTTATTGAGTGCCTACCACCTTCAAATTACATCTTAAATATTGACTTTTCTCCATTATCATGCTATTCTTTAGTCCAGGCCACCATTATCTTTCCTGATGATTACATTAACTTCCTAACTGGTTCCTTTATTTTCACTCTCAACCCCCTCTAGTTAGTACAGTTGTTAATGCATGATCCAGGCATGTCACCTGTTAGCCCAGATCTTCAATAGCTACTCATTTCACTCAGGCCAAAAGTCCAAATCTTGAACCAGGTACTCAAGACTATGACCTGCTATGTGCCTGCTGTGTTCTCATCTCTCTCCTCTGTCCCCCTTGCTCCCTGTGTTTGTATCATTGAACTTCTTTCCATTCTTAAAAAGCATCACACAGAGTGATAGAGGCCAAAACAGTGGTTACCCGTGGGGTGGAATTATCTAGAAGAGAGGAAAAAAGGTAAATTTGGGGAGTGATAAAAATGTCCTATTATCTTGACCTGGGTAGTGGTTACAGGAATGTATACGTTAAAATTTTGAGCTTCACACTTAAAACTGGGGCATCTTCTTGCATGTAAATAATCCTTCAGTAAACTATTGTGAGCATCTTAAGAAACTGAGTATAGGCTTAGACACAAAGCTTTCAGTCATGGCTCTTTCCTGTGCTTGGAATACTCCTCCCGTCCCCAGCCAATCTGAGTAACTCTTACTCTTCCTTGAAGTCTCAAATTTCATTGTCCTTTTCTCAGACTTCCCTAATCCTCAGTCTAAATTATGCCACTCTATTTTATGGTGTCATAATACCTTAGATTCATACATGTATTTGTGTATTTATCTTCTTATTAACCTGAAAGAAGTCTTGGAAAGGAAGAAGCTATTACATCCATCGATGTACTCCAGTGAGGAAGTAATTAATTAATTACTCAATCACACAAAGTAGAGAAGCAATAGACTGCACCAAGGATTCACAAAGCAGTGGCCCTTGTTGTCAAGGAGATCACAGTCCACAAGGGGAGATAGGCATGGCCCACAATGACAGAAAGATTGGGCAGGGAGCTATGCCATGGCCCAGGAGCAAACCTCAATCAAACCAGCTGGTTAGGAGCAGCTTCTTGGAGAAAATGGTACTGGGCTGAGTTTTGAAATATCAGTAGGAGTTAGCTACATAAAGGTGTAGAAAATTTACAACACAGAGGGGACAGCATGAATAATGACACAGTATGAAATATGCCCAGGCTGGTTGGGAGCTGGACAGTTCCATTTTTATTAGAATTTAAAATGCAAAGGAGGAAATGGCAGGAAGGAGGACACGTGACAAGCACACAGCAAGATGACAGGGAACCTTCTATACAGAATGGTCTCTGGATGTCAGATCAATTCTCAACTACTAGAGAGTTCACTAAGAACTCTCTTTATGCCCAGTAAAATAGAGAATGATTACCACTGCATTACTTGGCATATCACAATGCATGGAAGTAAATACATCATTAAATATGTCACAAAAGAGAGGTATTGTTCCCCTTAATTTAAACCAGGTAAAGACTTTAGCTTCTTCACCTTTGTTTGAGAAGAATTAACAGATGCTTAGAATAGCTTAACAAATGGCAGTGATCGCTTAGTCCAAACAGAGAGCTCTCTTCCTTTTTCTGCTGGGTAACTGAAGACTTGTAACTCCTGCAGTGGACCTGAATTTGCTACAAGCTGATCCCACTTGGAGATAGGATAACAAACTAAAGGCTTTTTGTACTGTAAGAAAAGAGATCTGTTCAAATCCATCCTAACCCAGTTTTCTATACTTTTCACTGTCCCTTCTGAGGAACACATTTTTTTCCTGGTTGTAGACACTGAAGACATCCATTCAGCACAACTTTTTCATTTGTGATACTTTGAGGAAGAAAAAAAAAATGAAACTTTAAGTTGCCAAAGGGCAATTCCTGCCAGAAGTAGAGATATATTTTTCAGTTATTGGATAACAGTTGTGCTCAACAACTAAATTTTTTAGCCTTTTTATTGTTCAGTCTCTGGCCTGAATTGTGACGTCCCTTTGAACAATACTTGAGTATTAAACAACCCAATGAGTATAAGTTAACAACAAAAAAAAAATCAAGAAATAAATACCTGTAGATGTTTTTTAGTTTTAGAGTTTTGTGTTTAAAGATACTAAGCATGATTAAAATGGCAGGCTGGATTACAGAGTTTATGTGCAGTTATATTGCCAAAATGGCGATTTTTCTCATGATATTCTAATCAAGCTGAGCTTTTCATAAGAATAAAAGAAATACACTAGTCAGTCAAATTCAGGTAAAAATAAGGAAATGTTCTGCACTCCTCTCACCTATCAATTGGACGATAAGTTTGTTTCAGATTTTCTAAAATTATGCAAGTTTTAAATATCTGTCACATCATCAACCATCTATTTCACCATGTATAAAAATGTGCCCTGATTTGGGGTTCATGAGATATGATTATCATATAAATAGGAGAGAGGATGGATTCAATTCTATATATATGAATAAAAATATCACTGTACTTCTTTATCCCCACTAAAGTTCCATTCCTAAAACATCTAATTACATTTTTCCCTTTAGACGCAATTTTTGAGAATATATTTGCAGCATCTCATTCACATAACTAACTTTGTTCTTTTTCTCAGCAGTTCCATACTCAGCTGGCTTAAATCCAATGCCTTCCACATGAGACCAAATATTCCTAACTTTGGTAGACTGAATTATTTTCATCTCATCTCAATTTTGTTAGATTTGAGAACTAAATTTCTTTTCACTAGTCTCAGCATACTTACTTTGACATTTTCTACTTTTTACCTGGAATAATAAAGGTACAGATTGATACAATTATTCAAATAATTTACAGATAAATTCTGCAATACAAACATGGCAACACCCCCAAAATTGGGCTGTTGGCTGGTACCAGCACTGCTGTGCAGTGGTTCAAACCCTGCCTTCACCATTGATTGAAAAAGTAAACATCTGTAAGAAAAGAAATTCTGGGGGCCAGTGTAGTGTGTTAAAAAAATAAAATAAAGAGAAGAGTGTGTGCACAGGAGTTAAAAACACAAAATCAGTGTCTTCAGTTTTATACAATCTAGAGGCTATTTTCAAGATCTAAACTACATGCTGCTTCATGTCAACACAGCATTCAAGAAAAAGCATTTATTCAACACATATTATGTGTCAGTCTGTGCTTGACTCTGAAGATAAAGCCATTAATAAGACTCCTTTCCTTCATGATGCTCAAGGTTGATGACAAGACATAGGAGAATCAGACAATTACAATGCAGCCTGGTGGTGATCTGATAGAGGTTTGTAAACTATTGCATACAACCACATCTTAGTAGGGGAGAGGGCTTTGGATGGGATTGTTGGGAAGAAATGAAATAGCTCCAACCAGCTAAATTTTATATGAAATTGATTAGATGATGGCATGAAGAAAAAGAGACATCAAACTGATCATTTCTAGCTTTACCTCTGAGTAGACTATTCCCTGAGATAATGGATACAGGAAGGGAAAAGATGATGAACTCACTTTCCAAGAGGCTGAGGTACATATGTGATATGCAAACAGAAGAGCACAATAGGTAGTTAAAATTATGAATCTAATATTTGGAGCATAGAGAAAAGTAAAAAATATACATTTGAGAATCACCAAGTACTTGACATATCAACAATAAGCAATAAAAATAGATGAAATATCCATGAGAACATTCAAGTAAAAAGAGAAATAGACTAAGAACAGAAAAATAATATCTAAGTTGCCCTTTAATAAGACTTTCCTTCCTAATGGAATATAATCATTTTCTTGTGCTCTATCCCACATCACTTTACCTGTGAGTCTATCATATCGCTCACATTAAATATGGGGGTGGATATTTGCTTTTACTAGATTACTACTGAAAGCTCTGAGTTTTTCCAGAGTGCCTAACAAATACTCAGCAAAATTTATTAAAATACACTTAATTCAGTTATTTCACAAAAAAGTGTGCATGATTTCCAACTTTTTAACATCAATTCCAAGAATCACAAAGGAAATATGTGCCCAGTTAATAGGGGTTCATTTTGACTGTTTATACAGAACTCATACTTCCAATCTGTACCCTTGCCAGTTGCCTGTGACGATTCATTTTCAGTTTTGGACGAACATCAAAATCCTTAATGTCAGCTGTTCTCTGACTTCCAATTGAGAAAAATTAAACTCATTAAATAATATGAAATCAAGGGATATTTTTCAGTTCTTTAAGGTATTTAACCTTTTTTAAATTCATTAGTCTTGGTGACTAATAATCTTGCCTCATTAATAGGTTTTAAAAATAATTTCCCCTTAATGATAGATTTGCAGATCCTTGTCATTCATAGCAAGCAAGTTCATGACAGCCACCAAGGGGCGGCATAAACACCGTGTGTCTGTAACATCACAAAGCTAGCAAGATATAAGTACCATGCTTTAACCTGAGCTTCTTATACTTGACTGTTCGTGTATTACCAGAAAACCTTATTAAAATGCAGATTATGATTCAGTAGATATGGAGTGGGTGCTGATTTGTGCATTTCTCGCAGGTGATGTCAGCACTGCCAGTCTCAGCCAGTTGAGCTGCTTAGTAACAACCACATATTTTGACTGGGCAGAAGCTGACCCTTAGGTGGATCCCAACTGGTGACATTAAGCACTGTCACCAAATATCTATTTGTATGATTTACATGCTTATAAGAGGGAGAAGGTTGGATGAAAAGGAACAAGGAGAGAAAGAGGGAGGGGGGCAAGGGACAAGAATCATGAAGGAGATACATGTGCATCTGACGTCCTTCCTTATCTGAGGAACTAATAGGTTTTGAATCTCAGTGAAAGTGGGCTCATAAAAAACTTTGTGAGATTGAACCCAAATAAGTCTACTTTACTGCTGAGGGGCCAGTGCGTAAAGTGAGGTAGGGAATAGGCTCAGTCTGCTTCTACCCCCACCCCTACCCCATTCCAAAAGCCATAGCAGTTCAATAACTGGAGGGGAAAGACAGTTCACCTCGAATGACAGTCATGATCTGCGCACTTTCTGAAACAACTGGAGAAGATAGGGTGGGGTAGGAGAGTCAGTCATGAGCAAGTGGAGGCTCTGTGCAGTTCAGACGCAGGTGTTCATGAGACTATGACTGCAGCTATAACCGTGAGCTTAAAGGTAGCCCTGGCTTCAGACTGACAGTATGAGCCCAAACCTATCAGTACACCAGGAGGAGACTTTCCTGCATGCTGACGAGTGCGCTGTTTGTAGTGCCATAGAAATCCCACCTTACTTCCTCAAATCCAGTAGATACTCCAAAACTATATCGTTTTAGCAGATTATAAGAGTCATTTATATGTCGTTTCCATTTCTGTATCTGTAAAATGAGAGGAGTAATATTTGGCACTACCTAAACTTAGAATTGTTCAGAGAACAGATGCTATATTCATTGTTTTAACTCATTTTTTAAAGTTTCATTTCCTCTTAGCAAGTTTTTATACAATATTGAGGTTTTGGTGCTAAATGAGCAAGAAGTCCTAAAAGGGTATTGATATTTCCTCTACACGACTTATCGGCAGTTGATGAAGAATTTTAAATGAATTAGGAATTCAAGTTTCCCCTCTCCACTGAACAGGTTTCTTGCCACCTCGGTTTTTCACATCTGTTTCTCGTTAGCAAATGCAAGCTGTTGTTTCCAGTTGCTGCAGGAAATTCATATGTAGTCTGAGGCAAGCTTTGCAGACTCACGCTGCTCCACATTCTTTGGAACCAGGGGAGATGGGTCATCTTTTTTCAGGCAGACAAAAGCAAATGAGTTTCACTCAGACAAGCAGAAGAAGTGGAACGTTCATGCAATGAAGAACATCTTTATTATGATAAAGAAGGGTATGGATTCCAGATTATTCAGTCACTGAACTTGCTAACTAATTGCTCTTCTCTCCGCTGCATTTTATCATTGTAGATTAATCAGGTTGTGATCAGCAGTTGCTGCCCAGATCAGTTCTTCTACCTCATCTGGTCATAAATGCAGACACGGGTGCAAAGCTGGAAGCAGGCATACTTCCGACAACTTGGAGACCAAAACATTACTATGACATAGGAAGGAGGGAGAATCAGCCTTTCTTTTCTACACAGAAAATCAGAACATATTCCCTGGGATAATTATCCTATTACCTAAGCTTAGTTTGTCTTTGGGTACAGAACAATGCAATGGTTAACATTAGATCATTTTGCTTGACCCACCTACATATTCTATCTATTAAATTGGTGACACTTGATTTTACTTTCATGGAAAACTGGTGTTCACTGAAATATTAATTGGTGTTACCAGAAAGAAGATTAACTTAGTCAAGCAGGTACTGAAAAAGCTAAACAAATTTCCTAGCCATATGGTTTTTCAGATTTTTCTAATTTGGTAATTTCCACTGTGATTCTCGATTTGTATGTCACCTTTTAAGTTTAGTATTCAAAGTTCACTTTAAGGCATCATGGTTTGATGGAAAGAGTCCTAGTTTTATATCTCTGTCAATTGTTGGCTTTGCAACATCAAACAAATTTTAATCCTCAATTTCTCCTTACTTTAAAAGATTTTCTAGGTTTGTTGTAAGGAGTGAAAGAGAGAATTATGTAATGTGCCTAGCACTCAATACATGGAACCAATCATCTTCTTCCTTATTAGTGTTATTTTAAATAAAATACAAAATGACAAGTTATGCCACACTGACTTCCATTCAGCATCTCATGATATGTTAGTTCACCATAAAACAGTGTCAGGACAAAAAGTTTCTGGTGCCATAAGCCTAATCTCTCCTTGAATGTGATTTTTTCATTAAAGACTTCTCTGGAGGCCTGCAAATTTAGTCCAACTGTTATATGCTACCATCTTCATAAAAGGGGGCTAGTTCCAAAAGGTATCAATCAGTCACAGAGGCTAAATGCATCTATTTATATATTTCACTCTGACCAAATGATTCCTTGCCTCTCTAAAAGTCAACTGTGGTTTGAATTTTATTCTGAGAAGAGTACTACCATAAAATCAGTGGGCTCTGAGTCTGTTCCCTGAATTGGGGTGGGTAGCCAAGAGTTAACTACCTTTAAAATCAAATGGTATCCCTTTAAATATAAAATGAATTAGACCATGGTTGTTCCCTTGGCCCAAGGATAAATGCCATGGAAATTAAAGAAATAGTTGTGATGTCATGAAATAGCAAAGGTCAGATAGGGCGAGATGATTACTCTCATCATTATGAACATTACTTTGCATTTAGATAGCTCCTCTCCGTGGCCAGACTCGTTCTCATTCTATCCCACGGCCTAGTGTCTGAGCAGCTTGTGGAGCTCCCGATGACATCTAGGGTGATCCTGATGTGGAAAAGAAGCCGCAAGTCAAGAGGGGAGCGAGCAATTAACCTTTAGGCTTTCTTTGCTCACTCTGTTCTACTTTTGCAAACAACCTGCAAAAATGAGTTTACTTGAAAATAATACCCATATAAACATAAAGCCTCTCCTGGAAATTCTGATTTATCTGGATTTTAGATTTTTTAAAAAACAACAATGTGTGTGTGTGGTGGGGGGTACATTTGGAAAGTTTGGATATTTGTTGTCTAAGCCAGACAGTACTAAAAGTGCTAACATGAGGAAGGGAAAACATAAAAAGAAGAGGCTTAATTCTCCCTGTTGGTAATAAGGGAAGAGATATCTCCTCCCCCAAAACGTGTAAGTACTTATTCCTTTCCTTAAAATGTATGTAAATCTTTTTGAAAACTAGATGGGCCTTTTGTTTGTTTTATGACCCAGGAATCTTTCTCGAGCACCTGGGAACCATCTCATGGAAATGTAAACATCAAGGAAAATAGGTCTCCTATCTCACAGTTTCTGTGGGAGCCTAACTTCAGCGGGAGCCTTACTCCAAACAGTAAAAGTACTTCCTTTCATAAAGATGGGAGTTCATTTTTCCCCTGGATAAAGCCAAATGGTCACCCAACTAGCAGGTCAATTTAGGGTGATCTCTATGTTACAAGTTGTACTGTCAGTCCTCTTATTTGGGGACTTGTTTTTGTTTCTCTTGATAATTTTATGTAATGGTTTGCATCTGCTTGGCCAGATAGATAAGAGTGAGAATTCTTTCTGTCTTTGCAATCCCTTAGGAGATTGCTTATGACGAGCATGGCATTCTGGTTGAATGGTTATTCAATGATAAAAGTGTTTTCACCTCTATTATCTTTGTGAGAGGATTTCTGGAGTAGGAGAAAATATTGTTTTTAATTATATTTCCCCAACACATAACTGTGCTTTTAATTGGAATAATGAACTCAATAAAATAATAGAATATACAATGCCAGTTGTTCTTAACCAAAAATATATATTAGACTCATCTTCAGGGTTAATATACAGATTCCCAGTGCCACATTCAGAGATTCAGATACTACCCTTTGGGGAAAAAGCAGTGGAGTAAACACTTTGGGGGTAAAACACCTTTAACAACCATCCCAGATTATTTTCATGCAGGTGGTCAGTGGGTGTCATTGTAAATGGATGTTGTCACATCATTTTTTTAATTTGCCATATGAAAAACACTTCCTCTTGCTATCCTAGTCACTTCCTGGCTCATTTGTAAGTATATAATTACAACATCAGCTAGATTCCCTCTGCTGAGCACGCTGGCCTTCATGCCGTCCATGAAAGGGTGAGCCTTGACACCCTTCCCAGGCCCCAGGGGCCAGCCCTCTGGCCCCCCAATCTCCTGAGGTCCTCTGCCTTCCACCTCGTGGAGGAGATAAAGATAATTAGCACCTCTCAGCTTCTCTGCCTGTATGTTTTCTCTTCTCTTTCTCTCCTAAATCAAAGATCCACCTGTTATCTTTGATCTCATCCATACTGTCTTTCTTCATTACATCAGTTTTTTTTAGTATTCCCAGGCTCTGAAGGCTTTCCCTTTATTCAGGAATAATCATTTGTCACTAGTACTCTAATCCAAAAATTATCTTTTCTCATTTAAATCACTGGCTCAGGATACTCCTCTCTGTCCTTCCCCACCAAAGTTATGGTAGTCTATTTTCACATTTCCATTTTCCTCTCCCCATTCGTTATGCAGTCACCACACAGGGTTCAACCCCCACATGGCCCTCTTTGGTTTCGACCTCTCTCCTCAGATGCAGGTCTGTACGTCCTACCACTGAATAGAGGCTGCCACTCTAAGTTCTAGAAGCCCCTCAAACTCCTTATTTCTGAACCTAAACTTCCTTTCTCAAATATGCATGTGCCTTATACTTTCGGTGTCAGTTAACAGTATCAACATCCAATTACTCAAGTTCAAAACATCCTCCAAAATGTCATTGTCATCTTCTCGCTCACCTCCCACATCACATCGGGCCTCAGGTTCTGCTAAGCCTCCCACAAAAACATCTCAATGGCTGCCTCCTCCTGCCGACCCCCTTACCCCTGCCATCATATTTTTCTCCGCCCTAGTCTCCTCTAACATGACTCTCTCTTTTACGCTTCCCCCAGCGTCTGCTTTCTGAAACAAAATGTGATCATGTCAAGCCTTTAAAAAGGTTATGTTTAGACAGGCTCATGCTCTTCATTGCCTATAAAATAAAGGCAAAGTGCTTTAATCACACAAAAAATGCACAGAGCCTTCTTGCCCAAACAATTGCACCCAAATTTACTCAAATCCCCAGTTCTGGTGAGCTTATAGAATGTACAGAGAAAAAGAAGATGTGTTAAATGACACATCAGAGATGCAGGCAACCAGATCCAGAGAGGCAGAATTCTATAAAACAAATTAGCAAGTTACTTGAAGAGGTAAATAGCATTAAAAAACAAAAAAGGACAAGGAGGAACTGTTATACATTAAAATAGACATATATCAACAAATGCACCATGTGAATACTGTGTAGGCAAGTTGGCTGAATAATGATGATCTATTAAGGAATTACTGTTAAGTTTATTAGATGTACACATGAAGTGTAATGATTTTTTAAGTTCTTTTTCTATTAGCTACACATTCTCAAGTATGAATAATGAATTTATTTAACTATTCCAGAGATCAGAGTAGTAAGAAGGAGAGAGAGACAGAACAACATTTATGGGTTGATAATTGATGATGCCGGATGATTAGTATAAGTGCTTTTTCTACTAATATCTACTTTTCTATGTTTGAAATTTTCTATAAAAATTTTTATGAAAACCTTTATTTGTGCTATTCAAAACCACTAACAACTTAGCCTTAGAATACCTTTCTAGGTTTACCTTCCATCCTGACCTCCACATTTTATTTAACCTACCAAGTGCTTGCACACTGTATCTGGGCTCACGAAGACGTCCCTACACACTTTAGTATTTATTCTGGAGCAAGCCAGATTACTTCTCCTCAGGTAAACTAGAAATCTCACATCAACTACATAACCACCTGCTGACTGCTCTCTGCATGTGTGCTACTGCTCTGGCATGCTCTGAACATAGCAGTACAGGTAGATTTGGAGAAGGTAAAACATGAAAGTATTTCAGTTTTCATGGAGGTCTTGGAAAAGTGATTTCGGATTGTCTAATCTTTATTTTGTAAATGTTGGACAACAGTAGATCTATAAATTTAGCTGATATAAAAATGACAAATACTTAAATGAAATGTTGATTTACTTCTCACTGAGGGCACATTTTAGGAACCTGTGGGACATGGCCATCAGGTGGCCCAAACCCCCTTTCTGCCACAGTGTTGATGGACTTCTGTGAAATGATTTCTGAAGCTGGCCTGTGCACTTGGGTGATGACCACCGTTTCATTAAAATAATATTTTGTGAGGAATGCATAATATTTCACATTTTCTTAAGTATTATTCCTAAGTAAATCTATTAGCATATAAAGGAAGTTTTGAAAGTTCGAATTAACTTATAAGGGGAAAAAAAGGCATCAATTAGGCAGATTTTGAATGAAATAAGCTAGACAATATTTTTCACATCTGTGAGCAGCCATTATAATAATATTAACTACGATGGACACTTTGTATGTTAATGTGGATATAAATTACAACTCCAGAAAAATGTGTTTTGTCGTTTTCCATTTGTTAATATCCACTTAGGAATATCGCCCCCTTTTCTGTATGTACTTAAATGTTTTATTATTCAAACATAATCAGTCTTTCCAGATAGAATTAGAGAAAAGATTAGATTCAACGTACCAGGAAATCTACTGTGGAGGTTAGCATCACAGTTGTAGCCATTGAACTGAGCAGACCCCAGAAGCACTCTAACTGTCAGGAGCAACAGCAGCCATATCTGTTCCATTGCAAAACCTAGAAAAGAGTTACTCATCAATGAGGACATCACCAGCCTTCACTCTTGCCTGCTGGAAAGACTGAGGCTGACCTCAACTCACTGTTGGGTAGGCAGGCAGTATACTTCCATGCAGGCAAAGCCGTCAAAGGTCTAAAGATGATCAGAAATAATTATCAGCAAAATATCTGCCTATTGGGAATTAATGGGACCCATCATGATATTTTGGTTACAATATTTCAAAATTACTTTCATTCTTTGGCTTCTGTTTGCAAAAGAAAAAGTATTATAAATAGGAAGGACCCAAACCAAGTATTTGGTAGATTAGAACAGACTAGCCAAGCAGACTGACCAAGTTGGAGACAAGCCTACACTTTAAAATACCTATATCCATAAAATCAAAGGGATTTAACACTCAATGCTTAATTCTCAGAGAATTCTCAATATTCTTTCTTTTAATTGAGGTAAAGCTGACACACAGTATTACACGAGTTTCAGTGTACCACAGAGTAATTTGACATTTATATACATTACGATTTCTCAATATTCTTAATGACTAAATAATTTCAGGAAAAATTCCCCCTTAAAAATTAATTCCAAACTACTGTTACTTCTCAAAAATCAATGGTTGTGTATAATTTTCTCAGGAAACACAAAGATAAATCAAAAGGGAGAACAGTAAAATACCTTCTATGGAATGACAACCTGATTCCCCCAAGGACTGCTCATTGGTGGGTAAAAAGGATGCTCATACATGAAAACCTTGAATTTTTAGTAGAAAGTATAGAAGATTTTCTTTAAGTTGTCAAATGTGTGTTAAACAAATAAATATAAATTGACTCTGATACTTAAACACCAGTCTGTCTGGTGTTTTTTTTCCTGAATGCCCTTTCATTGGCCTGAGAAAGTTAAAATATTTTCCAGAAATACCCAACTTATTCTCAGAGCATAGCTTGTACATGGAAAAAAAAAAATCTTTTGGTGTTGGTGGTTTTTGTCTGTGCATAAAAATCAAAAAGAAAATAAAATTGTAAATAGTTGACTCAAATAATTTAGTGCATTTAAAAAGCTTAGGGTTTTGAGAGGGGAGCAGAACGGGTGTTTTAGCTCTCCTTAAAGATCTGCCCTTAGATGATTAACCAAGTCTTTAACAAAAGGAAGGAAATACATCTTGCTTTTGAATCATCATTTTAGTATAACAAGTTTATGGTAAACAAAGTTACTTTGGTGAGGATGTGGGAAAGGAAAGCATGGGTTTACTCTCAAAAATAGACTGAAAAAATGTGAACTCGACAGGAGCTAACTTCCTTCGGCATTAAAACATGCCACACAGGCACAAAACCCAGTGACTTTTGGGAGAACAGCCACACATCTGGTTACTTCTAATCCCCAGGCCAGTCCAGAGGCAAAAAGCTCATATAAAGGGCTGATCCAGACCCAGGGATCTCTCTGCAACACCTTTGCCTGCCCTGTCTAGCTCCTCAAGGCACTTCAAATAGACTAACCCAGCCTTGTTGTCTAGCAGTCTTTGGAAGACCACCAGGAAAGAGAGCCCCCTGCATCTTAGCAGCATCCCAGTACACACACCCCTATGATATGCCTTGCCACTCCCTTCCCATGATGAGTCCTATTAATTTCCAAGAAGCAATGGTGACTCTAGACCCACATTGTTGTCCTCCATCTAGAATGTCTCCCACACCAGGGATTCAGAGTCACCAACAGAAATTGGTGAGCTACTTTTATTTTTCTAAAATGCTTTTTTCTAGCTTTTAAATTCTCTCACAGGAGAAAATGCTTATTGAGTGGACACTGCGCACAAAGAGGGCACTGGGTGCCAGATCACACACCTATAGTTTCTCCTTCATGTTCCTTATAATGATTGGATGAGATTGGAATTATTGTTCCCTGTACAGAGAGAAGAAAATTAAGTCTCAAAAAGCTTAAGTGATGTCACATGGAAGTCAAGTGGAGAAACTAGAATTCAACTCCAGGTCTTCCTGCTAACAGTTTGCTGTACAATGCTAGTATCATCTGTTAAATTCAGTGTTACTTTGGCTGCTGTTTACCATCAGTTGTTTACTTTAATTTTTTTTTTAACAATTTATTTTGGTATCATTAACCTACAATTACATGAGCAATATTATGGTGATTAAACTTCCCCTTCCTCAGGTCCCCCCCACCAAGCCTATTACAGTCACTGTCCATCAGTGTAGTGAGATGAGAATCACTACTTGTCTTCTCTGAGTTGTACAGTCCTCTCCGTGCCCCCCCACCTTATGTCTGCTAATTGTAATGCCCCTTTTACCCTCTTATCCCTGCCTTCCCGCCCTTCTTCCCCTGTCCCTTTCCCTTTGGTAACTATTAGTCCGTTCTTGGGTTCTGTGAGTCTGCTGCTGTTTTGTTCCTTCAGTTTTTTTCTTTGTTCTTATACTCCACATGTGAGTGAGATCATTTGATACTTGACTTTTTCGGCTTGGCTTATTTCACTGAGCATAATACCCTCTAGCTCCATCCATGTTGTTGCAAATGGTAGGATTTGTTTTTTTCTTATGGCTGAATAATATTCCATTGTGTATTTTGTGCACCCTTTAATAGATCTTGTCATCTGAAAATGGGTAAACAAATTATTAGGTAGTGACTACAATTTGCTTAATAGATGTATTTATAACACAGGCATTACCAGGGACAAAATTATCTTTTAAAAAGGACCTCATTGTGAAAACAGAATTATTGCTATGGACTAAACTGGACACGTCTAGGTTGACCAGCAATGGATGAGAAACTCAAGCTATCTTAAACAGCCTACTAATAGTGGTAGTGAAGTCTTAGCTTTACAAGTTGAGATCAGATCTGAGATTATCCAAGCACTGCATGTCTCTCTCCTTTATACTTTGAACAGGACCTACAGAGTTGTCATGGAGATTAAAACCCTTAATAAATATTTTTTGATGAAAAGAAGGTAGAGGTAGAAGGCAGCTTGCTTTAACAGAAAACACATTGATTCTGATATTAGCAAATATGGATTCAAATCCCCTCAGCCATTCTCTAGATTTGCCATTTGAAAATCAAGATGATGCTCGTAAGACTTTATAAGTGCATAACGAACATAGCATAGTCTGGATGGACAGAATGCCCTGAAATATTATTGTCAGGGCTACGGCACATTGATGTGCCCACTGTGCCCTGTGAAAGGGCACCCAGGGGAGAGAGAGAGTGATACGGAACCATGGTGGCAGGGAGAGAGCCCGTGTTCCTTTGGCTGAGCCACATGTTCTGGAAAATAAATTGTTCAACACAAAATTGTCTAATAACAGCCCGGATTAGTTGAATTGCATTATTACATTTGTAATGTCATTTGTACTGGTCTGTTTTAATATTAAGGGCTATTAGGTAGGGAACTTTTAAAGGACAGACACATCTCTCATACAGGTAGTATCCACATTTTGATCCCTCTGTCATTGGCAGTGTTTATGGCATTTTCCAGACTTTAGGAGGCCCTTTTTATCCCACCTGCAAATTAAAACAAAATGGTGAACTACTAACTTGCAAACTTCCCATCCTCAATCCTATCTCCATTATTTCCCCTGCACATAGGAAACCTGAGCATCAACTCACAGAAGCAAGTTTGGAGATGCTCCCTGCCCTAATTCCTAAACTTGTTTTCTGACATGAGATTGCTTGGGATTTAGAGACTCTATTAAAAAATAGACTCTACACTCATCAAAATATAATGTCCTGTTTCCTCAGGCTCCCTAGCTGCTGGGTGGGTGCAATTCTTGGCATGTGTACTCCGGTCCTGATCTGGCTGAAAAAGTTTGGTTGAACTTCATGTCACATGTAGAACGTGATTTCTGTGGTCCACTCTGGGATGACCTGAGGTGCTTGCTGTCCCATTGCGGCTCCAGAAAAACTCTAATTAGAGAACTTGAGCAGAAGTATTTCCCATCTTCTCCACCATAACTAAGTCAGCAACCAATAGCCCTACCTTGGTGCAAGCAAGGACATACGAGACTGCCTACCACAGCCATCATTATAAAACACCAAACAAAGTTATTAGATAATAACGACCTTAAAGATAGGTGTGCACAAGGTTTTGTACATGTTTAACTTAGTATTTTCATAAGTTTAAGTTAATGGGGATATGGAGAGGAGAGGAGGACTGAATTTAAGGAATTCAGAAGTGTTGAATTTAGACAGAGACTACCCCATCTCCTAAGCTGATACTAATAGGCTCTGTATCTTATACTTAGCCATATGAAGGAAGTCATATACTAAGTGACTTGCTATCAAGAATGTCAACATTTCTATTAAAGTTTCTTTTTTAAATGATAATTTCTTCCAAAATCAAGAATTTCTAATTTATTTGCTTAAGATTGAACTTGAATTAGACAAATGTAATTTCGCTCTCAAAATTCTCACTCAGTTTTATTTAAATTGATATAGTTCTGTCACCAACACTGTTCTTTAATCTTGTATATTTGATCATCTTTTTGACCTTTTTATTGAGATCTGTTATGTGCCGGGCACTGAGCTATGTTTAATATTCAACTATTAACATAGATTTAATTTTTCCCATGTTACAAATGCAAAAACTGAAGCCTGAAGTTTTTAATTGACTTGCCCAGGGTCACAGACCTGGTAAATGGCACTGCAGAATTCAAGACCAAGCTTGACCTTTGGAATTATTACACTGCTCTGTTAGACTTAATTGGAGTTTGTCAAACAAATAAAATGAATATCCTACTAATTTTCAGAAAGTAGATTATATTAATAATGTGTGCTTAAAATGTGCTTTGAACTAAATGATTTAGATAAATCAGGCAAAATATTTTTAGTATCTACATAATTGTCATTCAGGACTATTTCACTTTAGCAGTGAATGCATAAAGAATATTACTCTTTTCACAAATTGATTTAATGATAGTACAGTGAGTTTCCAGAGCTGACTGTGTACCAGCTTTTTTTTAAGCACTACATATATAATTTCTAATCATGAGAAAGGTGGTTTATTCTCCTTATTCTACAGATGAGAAAACTGAGGCACAGAAATGTAAAGTAACTTGATCAAGGTGAAACAGATAACCAGTGTTAGAATCAAGATTCAATGCACAATGACCCCAGAAACCACTCTCAGCTATAATGTGGCACTACCTTCCAGAAAACAATCCTTAAACACTAAGCCAAATGGAAAAAAGGCAATTACTTGGTAAATTTGATCAATATGGATTTATTCCTGCTTTCATTTATCAAATGCTTTCATGTGCCTTGTAGCATCTAGGGGAGCTGAGGTATCGCAATCAGAAAAATGTTTATAGAGCTCACGTTCTAGTGAAGGAAGTCAGAAGAAAATAATATCTATAAGTAAAAGACAGAGGATGTTGTGATAAGTACTATGGAGAAAAACAGAGCAAAAAGAATTGATCGGGAGTTCTGGGGGAGATAGGAGAGTACTGAAATTTTAAATGGGGTGGTCAGGGAGGGCTCTATAACCAATACATAGAAATGAAGCTTGGGGGGATAAAACTGCTTCAGTTATGAACTGCAGATCTACCTGTTTTAACTTTGTAATTTTTTTTTTTTTGCTACTTATGTATTTCCCAAATAAAACAGACCTTTAGTGCATAAATTACTCTCTTGGACACTTTGAACAGCTATATTAACCTTTTCTAATGAATAAAGGTGTCTCTTAGTGCCTAAGAAAAGTAATTTATTAAGTAGCACCCCTGTGACCTGAGAAAAAGTGAACATGTTCAAAAGTGCCTTTATTTACTCTTGAGAGTAGAAACATATAAGCTCAACAATTTATCAAAGTTTCATACTTCCTTAATTTTATTGCCTTCATATAGGCTGTCTGTATGATACTGTTCTAGTTGGGAGGAAAAATAGAAAATTCCAACCAAACACCATATCTTCAAATGTTTAATCATCAATTGAAGATTTATTCATATTTTTCATTAAAGTTTTTTTAAATTGTTCTATTATACAGATTCACAAAAATATGAAAGAGCTCCTTGGCATCAGTGATTGCCCCAGTCCTCCCTCCTCAACTCACCTCTGCATTTATTGACCAGCTGCTCTGCACAGACTTGCTGGTTTCTACCTGGGGCATAACCTCATTCCTGGGGCTTCTGTATCAACCCCTTAGCCCACCACCAAGCCTGTCCTCAGGAAAAATCAGAAATGGTTCATCATCTTTAAATGACTGAAAATAATTTAAAGAGTGGAAAAGAGAGGAGTGTGTGTGTGTGTGTATTTTAACAGAGATCAAAGTTTAAGGTAAAGGAATAAAATCCTTCAAACCAACCAACAGGATCCAAGGAAGATCTGGGACAAAGAGGCACCGAGGTTGTACAGGTGAGCAACTGTCCCGCTCAGTTCAGTCTCATGGTGTTACACAATCTTGCCTCTTGTAAAAGGACATATTAGCTCACTCTCCAAAATCACCAGTTTTAAAGTGCTGGAAACGATGACTATTTAATGAGGAAACATATTTTCTGAAGGGGTGTCCAGACTGAAGCTCTATATTCCTTATTTCTATGTTGCACTTGGACATTAGAGGCAACATATATATTAAAAGGAAAATGAAAATATAAAGCTTTCATCAGAAATACCATCATTATGTACATACACATTCTTTAAGGTACAGTTCCCTTGTCTTGCTAGCCAACAAATAAAACGCACTGTGCACTTTCAGAAACATGCCTCCCATGAAGGAAATAAGGAAATACATTTACCTTTCAAGAAGTTCAGAAATTTTATGACTCCAAAGATGCTGATATATACCATAGGAAATATGAATGCTAAGGGCTGTTCCTAAGGAAAAAACCACTCCAGTTTCCTCTGACACAATGTGAGTGTTCATTTATTTTCCTTTGCTTGCCTTTCTTATTTGTCTTTCTATTAGGGATTTTCTCAAGTAACCTAGAGCATTTAAATGATCTACAGTGTTTAGTTTAGAGCATAAATTCTAACTTAGTTTTGGGGTTATTGACAGATTGAACTAAGTCACTCTAAAAGCTTTTTCTTAATTCACCAGGTTCATTTTCAAGATAACGTGTACATTTCATTCTTCTGAGGAAGCTTTAAAGATATATAATAATAAATTAATAATAAAATTATAATTTAATAATCTTAAATGCCTATTTTCCTCTAATTAATTAAATGATTAATTTATCCATTCCACACATTTTTATTGAGCAATTACTAAGTGTCAGACTCAGGGCACTGCAGGTGCAGTGGTAAGCAAAATAAACATGGTCCTTACCCTCATGGAGTCTGTGAACTAGAGAGAGAATCATTAAACTAATAATTGCATACATAACATATATTTACAAAATATATTTGGTAAATGCTATGAATGAAAAGTAAAGGGTGCTTCAAAAAACTGTAACTATAGAACCTAATTTTTTTGATGTGTGACAACTTTTTTTATATGCAAGGGATACAGTGATCAACAAAACAAACATGTCCCTACCCTGTTGAAGGCTGCCATCCAGTGACAATTCATTAGAACATCACTTAATGGTAATTAATTACATTTTCAGTGTTGCAACTTCTGCACTGTGGTCTGTTAGTATTCTTATCAACCGCAGATCCTAATTTAGATGGTAGGTGTCAAAAAAAAAAACTTTACAAAACATGCCATAGTTTTGAATTGAAGGATTAATTTGAGTTAGTCGGAAAAGAGAATTTCAGGTAAAGCTTACTGCATAACCACAGGTCTCAAATTGTAAAATCAGTTAATATTTTGTGAAATTTGAAAGAAGGTCCATGATACCAAGCAAGAAGGAGAGGGCCAGGAGATGTCTGAAGGGACAGGAAAGGAGACCCTGGAGCACCATTTTATTTTTTTTATTTTTTATTTTTATTTATTATTTTTTTTATTTACGATTTATTTTGGTATCATCAACCTACAATTACATGTGCAATATTATGGTGATTAAACTACCCCCTTCATCAGGTCCCCCCCACCAACCCCATTACAGTCACTGTCCATCAGCGTAGTGAGATGCTATAGAATCACTACTATTTTAAACCAAATGGAAAGCTGTTGAAAGCCTCTGAATTGAGGACTAGGATTGTAAAATCAGGAGTGGAGTGAAATAAACAAGTTTAAAATATTATTTTGAACAGGAAATAAAAGGACTTGGTGTTGAATTCTAGGTGCAGAGTGAGTGAGAGGAACCAGGGATGGCTCTCCACTTTCTATCTTGATTAACTAAGTTAATGGTAGTATATATATGGAGATGGAAAAAAATCTAGAGGAGGTACTTACTGTAATGGAGAAGGAGCCAAGATATTAGTGGACTAGGGCCAAATGCACTGCAACCAAGTTTTTCTGGATAGAAACTTAGTATTGTAAAAGATGAGACACATAGTAAGAGACAGTATAGCAATCTTGTTTTAAATTGCAAGAACAAGCCTCTGTTGTTCATTTCACAGTATATAAATATAATCTGTACTGACAGTAGAATGTTTTTAACACATTCAGAGGGATAGCATCTTATTCAGCAGTTGGGAACTGCAGCTACCTCACAGAGTCAAAATTACCCCTGAAATTCCTTAAATTGCCCCCCTTTATGCGGGATTCATGAGTAAATGAATGGTATTTTGAATGAGTTTCCTCCTGATCATTTCTGTTGCCCCTGCCTTTGAGAAAGATGAGAAAAGAATCTATTTAAAATGGAAAATATTGCCTAATTCTGACTTCCAGATGCCCTTATTTTAAACTCTAAGTAGAGAAAACAGCCATGAAAATCCATGGTTTCTCACTGCTAGTGACAAAGGAGATTTTGCCTTTCAAATATCTGGGCTTTAAGAGCCAGGCTTGGAGGACAAAGCACAGAATTTGTACTAAAACCCACAGAGAAGATGTGAGATAGGCTATGTCATAAGTGAAATGTTCTGCCCCACATGCAAGAGCTTGAAGAGGAGAGGGAAAAGCTAAAGAGTGATTAGATTCTGATGCAGGGTTGTCTTTCTGCTCCCCACTTTAGATAAAAATATCCAAGCAGACACACAGAATCCAGAAGCAGAGTTCCTGAGTGCCTATCCCCTCGCCATTCCATTCAGAATCAAAGTCCCCAGATATGCTGACTTTCTGTCTGAAATCTGGTAGGAAGCGTCTGTCAGAATGCCCATGACAACATGGGGGAGTCAGAATTGAGTGGAATGGTGATGGGGCAGATCTAGACAGAGAACGCTTAAGGCTAGTTCCCGTACAGTTTTCCAGCTGGCATGGAGAAATCTTTAAAAACTTCCATAACTCCTCAAGAGAGATAGAAGATAATTCAAAATTAAAATGCACTGTACTTTGCTGGGCAGCCAGTAGGTGGATAGCTGCAGGATGCATAGCCCAAAGCCATGGGATATCTGGGGAATATGTGTAGTGGAGGATATCTAAGTTGCTGGTAGGAGATAGGGTAAACACTGTTTCAACAACTTTGAAAAAAGAGCTCATAAATTTTGCTAGCCATATTGGACCCAGTAAGGGCTATGGTGATACAACTAAGGACCAAAAAGATGAGAATTCTCCATTAATGCTAATTAGGACCACAAGATGGTAAATGGACTAAATATCTTCACCAATGCCAAGAAAATAAGGCTTTTATTAAAGTAGTGAACATATACAATAATTACTACAATTTATTTTATTTACATACACCTTAAAAACTTAATGATTATTGATAAATATTATTCAATAGTTATTAAATAATATTTATCAATAAATAAATAATACTCAATAGAACCTAAGAGAGTAGGCGGTATTCTCATCTTTCTCAAAGGCTGGGGCAACAGAAATGATAAACAATATTTAATAACTATTAAATATTATTACATATTAATATTTGTTAAATATTATTAATTAAATATTATTTACCAATTTGAGGAAAAAAGATGTTGGAGTAATAGGCAAGACATAAACCTCCTCCCACATACAGCAAATACAACTAAACCTGAAAACGACCTGAAGACTGCAGAACAGACCATCTACACTTAGTAAAGAAGAGAAAACCACACAGAGAGGGGTAACATGGCACAGCCATGATAGAGCAGTACCCAAGCACTTCCTCAATCCCAGCCCACAAGTGGGAGGAAGAGGAATGGAGTGCGGAGGGGATAGGCACTCAGGAACTCTGCACACCTGGCCCTGGAGATCTGCTCTGGGAACACAAGTCCACACTGAATGGGATTTGGGTGTTCAGCGAGGCTGGTCACCAGGGAGAGTTGGAGCACTCTGGGAGGCTGAGACTCCAGCTGCTTGTGGGGGACAGGTGTGTTCTGCTGGTCCTGCTGAGACCCAAAACAGATCAGCAGTTTGAAAGATTTGCCAGCAGTGGGAAGGGTGCCAGAAGGGTGTGGGCTGGACAGAGTTCTCTCCAAAGGAGAAAAGGAAGGTGGGAGACATTTCCCAAGCCCCCCCTCTGCCCAATAGGTTGTGGGAACTCCAAGAAGTCCATTGCCCTTGTTGGCAGCCCAGCCCTGAGGCACTTCCCTGAACATCTGCCTGCTCAGCTCATCCACAACAGACATTGCTGCCTGGCAGTCAGAGGGAGGCTTTCCCACCTTTCTCAGCCCTATCTCAGCCCAACCTGGAAGATGGCTGTGGGGGCCAGCTCCAAGGATTCCTTCCTCCTCATGGGTGGCCCAGCCCAGTGCTGTGCACCCCTCTGCTGCTAATGCCATGTGACCAAATGCCCAAGTGCCCCACTACTACATGTTCCCACACCCGACCTCTGTGCTACTTACCACCATGCTACTTCTCCAGAACCCCACAACCACCCTACCCACCCCATTAGCCTAGCAGTGCACCATTGCTACAGGGCAGGCAGAGGCAGCCCTGCCCAGAATAGTCCTAGCAGTAGCACTGCTGCCCTGCTTACAAAGGGCTGGCTGAGGCAAACTACTGTCTGCAGAGAACTGAGATAGACCACTGCTGGCAGACAGACAGAAAGGTGACCCTGCACATGACCCAACAACAGCAGTGGGGGCTCCACCACAAGGAGAACCAGGTACAGGAGAGTAAAGAGTCTTGAGCATCTGGGCACCCTGGGCACCTTCTTCATAAGACCATTACTGTCTAGACCAGGAAGCATAGCAGACCCGTCTACTACAAAGGAAGAAACACAGAAACCCTGACAAAATGTGGGTGCAGAGGAATATGTTCCAAATAAAATTTGAGAATAAGACTCCAGAAAGAGGACTAGATGAAATGGAGATCACCAATCTCCTTGATAAAGATTTCAAACTAAACAGTCATAAATATGCTCACTGACCTGCAGAAAAGAACTGATGATCTCAGAGAGAACTTCAGAGATAGAAGATTTGAAAAAGAACCACTCAGAGTTGAAGAATACAGTAACCAAAATGAAATACAATCGAGGGAATGAATAACAGACTGCTGCAAGTAGAGGAGGCAATCAATGAGCTAGAAATTAGAGAACAAGAAAACAATGAAGCTGAGGAACAGAGAGAGAAAAGAATTTCTAGAAATAAAAAATGCTAAGAGAGCTGTGTGACAACTACAAACAAAACAATATTTGCATACTAGGGTATAAGAAGAAGAAAGAGACAAAGGGATAGAAAGTCTCTTTGAAAAAATAATTGTTGAAAACTTCCCCAATCTGGGGAAGGAAATAGATACCCAAGTCATGGACGTGCAGAGAGACCCTAAGAAAAGGAACCCAGGAACACAACATCAAGACATATAATAATTAAAATGACAAAGATTAAGGATAAGGAGAGGATACTGAAAGCAGCCAGAGAGAGAAAGAAGATTAATTATAAGGGAAACCCCACCAGGCTATCAGCAGATATGTTAAAGAGACTTCTGTAGATGGAAATGTCCTTAAACCTAAGCTTTCACCAGTCAAAACCCACAGGTAAAGGTAACAGACCAATTATTTACCAAGAAGTATGAAATTCAAACAAAACATAACAAATGTAGTAAAACATACTATACACAAAATTAGTCAAGGGATACACAAAATAATGTAGATTATGACATCTAATACATAAAGTGTGGAGGAGGAAGAAGAATAAAAAAGTGCTTTTTGATTGTTTGAAATAGAGCAATCACCAACTTAATATAGATTGTTATATAGTTAGGAAGCTATCCATGAACCTTATGATAACCACAAACCCAAAGCCTTATAATAGATACCCAAAAAATTTCAAAAGAGAAATACGACTACAACATTAAAGAAAGCCATCAAATAACAGAGAAGAGTATAAGAGAGGAATAAAAAACAGAGAGAAACTACCAAAACAACCAGAAAACAGTTAATAAAATAGCAATATGTACATACCTATCAATAATTACTTTATATGTAAATGGAGTGAATGCACAAATCAAAAGAAATACAGTGGCAGAATGGATAAAAAGAAAAACAAGACTCATTTATACGGGGACTGCATACAGAAAACTCATTTCAGACCCAAAGACATAAACAGACTGAAAGTGAAGAGATGGAAAAAGACATTTCATGCAAATAATAGGGATAAAAATGCAGGAGTAACAATATTTATATCAGACAAAATAGACTTCAAAACAAAGAAAATAACAAGAGACAAAAATTCATTACATAATGATAAAGGGCTCAGTTCAACAAGGGGATATAACCATATAAATATCTATGCACCCAACACAGGAGCACCTAAATATGTACAACAGATACTAACAGAATTAGAGGGGGAAATAGATTGCAATTCATTTATATTAGGGAACTTTAACACACCACTTAAATCAATAGATAAATCAACAAGACAGAAAATAAATAAGGAAACAGAGACACTGAACAACACATTAGATCAGATGGACTTAACAGATATCTACAAAACATTCAGTCAAAAAGCAGAAGGATATATATTTTCTCAAGTGTACATGGAACGTTCTCTGGAATAGATTACATACTAGGCCACAAAAAGAGACTCAATAAATTCAAAAAGATTGAAATTGTATCATGCATCTTCTCAGACCACAATGGTATGAAACTAGAAATAAATTACACAAAGAAAGCAAAAGCTCACAAACACATGGAATCTAAACAACATGCTTCTAAATAAGCAATGGATCAATGAACAAATCAAAGCAGTAATCACACAACACATGGAGACAAATGAAAACAAAAGTGCAACAGTCCAAAATTAGTGGAACCACAAAATCATTTCTAAGAGGGAAGTAGATAGCAATATAGGCCTACCTCAAGAAACAAGAGCAATCCCAAATAAACAGTCTAAACTCACAATTAAGGAAACTAGAAATTAATAACAAAAGAAACCCAAAGTTAGTAGAAGAAGGGACATAATAAAGATCAAAGCAGAAATAAACAGAGAAGAATAAAACAATTGAAAAAACTCAACAAAACTAAGCTGGTTCTTTGAGAAAGTAAACAAAATAGACAAACCCCTAGCCACACTTATCAAGAAAAAAAGAGAGTACACAAATAAACAAAATTAGAAAAGAAGAAGTAATAGTCACAATAGATACCACAGAAATACAATTAAAGAATTTTATGAAAAAAATATGCCGATACATTGGACAACCTAGAAGAAATAGACAAATTCCTAGAAAAGTACAATCTCCCAAGATTGATCCAGGAAGAAACAGAAAATCTGAACAGACCAATTGCCAGTGATGAAATTGAATTGGTATCAAAAAACTTGCAATAAACAAAATTGCAGGACCAGATGTTTTCACAGTTGAATTCTGCCAAACATTTAAAGATGAGCTAATGCCCATCCTTCTTAAAGTATTCCAAAATGTAGAAGAGGAGTGAATACTTGCAAACTCATTCTGTGAGGCCAGCATTACTCTGGCCTAAACTAAAGACACCATAAAAAAAAAATTTTAGAACAATGTCCCTGATTAACATAGATGCAAAAGTCCTCAACAAAACATTTGTAAATCAAATTTAAAAGTACATCAAAAGTATCATTCATCACAACCAAATGGGTTTTATACGAGGGATGCAAAGAGGTAAAATATTCACAAATCAATCAATATCATACATCACATTAACAAAAAGTATAAAAACCACATGATCATCTCAGTAGATCCTGAAAAAGCATTTGAGAAAATTGAACATCAATTGATGATAAAAACTCTCAATAAAATGGGTATAGAGGGTATATACATCACCATAATAAAGGCCATATATTACAAACCCACAACTAATATCACACTAAATGGCAAAAAGCTGAAAACTTTTCCTCTAAGGTCAGGATGCCCACTCTCACCACTTTTATTCAACATAGTACTGGAGGTCCTAGCCATGGCAATCAGACAAGATCAAGAGATAAATGGCATCCAAATTGGGAAGGAAGAAGTTTAAACTGTTACTATTTACATATCATATGACATTATATATAGAAAACCTTAAAGACTCAACAAAAAAAAACCTATTAGAACTAATATCTGGATCCAGCAAAGTTGCAAGATACAAAATTAATACACAGAAATCTGTTGCATTCCTATATACGAACAACAAACTAGCAGAAAGAGAAATCAGGAAAACAATTCCACTTACAATTGCATCAAAAAAATCAAAAAAACATATGCACCCCTATGTTTATTGCAGCACTATTTACAATAGTCAAGAAGTGGAAGCAACCTAAGTGTCCATCAGATGAATGGATAAAGAAGATGTGGTATATATACACAATAGAATATTATTCAGCCATAAGAAGAAAACAAATCCTACCGTTTGCAACAACATGGATGGAGCTAGAAGGTATTATGCTCAGTGAAATAAGTCAGGTGGAGAAATACAAGTACCAAATGATTTCACTCATCTGTGGAGCATAAGAACAAAGCAAAAACTGAAGGAACAAAACAGCAGCAGACTCACAGAACCCAAGAATGAACTAACAGTTGCCACAGGGAAAGGGACTGGGTGGGGTGGGTGAGAAGGGAGGGATAAGGGGAATAAGGATCATTACAATTAACACACATAATGTGGGGGGGCACGGGGAAGGCAGTATAGCACAGAGAAGACAAGTAGTGACTCTATAGCATCTTACTACCCTGATGGACAGTGACTGTAATGGGGTATGGGGGGATTTGATAATGGGGGGAAATCTAGTAACCACAATGTTGCTCATGTGATTGTATATTAATGATAACAAAATTTTTTTTAATTATGAGAAAAATACATATATAAAGAATTCTAGCTGGTTAAATTTAGAGTGCTAAACAAGTCAAATCTAAGAATACTCTTTGGCTTTATGCCCACAGCATTCTTTTTTGATTGCAGATTGGATATATTTTCATTCACTTTCTGCTGTGTGTTATTTTTCTTCTCTTAAGAGATTCCAGGTTTTGATTAGCATGTGGTATTAACTCCCTACCTTCTGAGGACAGCTGTATCATTTCCAGTCAATGATGTACCATCATCCTGTCCTTTCCACCTAGAACATTTTCCATGATTTACTGTGACTGGATAGGTTAATGTTTCTTTTTTTTTACAAATCAATCTTATTGAAGTATAATTTACACACTGTAAAATGTACCCATATTAACTTTCATGAATTTTGACAAATATAACTATAATGAAAATGCAGTACATTCCCATCATCCCCCAAATTTTCTTATACTACTTTACAGTCAATACTCTCCATACCCATTAGACCAAACAATGACCTGCTTTCTGTAAATAAGTGTCCACACAGTATATGCTCCATTGTGTCTGACTTGTCTCACTAAGCATGATGTCCACACGATTCATCTATGTTTTTCTGTGTATCAGGAGTCCTTTCCATTTCATTGCCATATAAAATTATGTTGTTTGACATATATCACAGTTTATCTATTCATCTGTTCATGAACATTTGGGTTGTTTCTAGTTTGGAACTATGATGAATATACTAGTCTTTGTATGGATATATATTTTTATTTTTCTTGAATAAATGCAGATTTTGTTAAATTTACTTCTGAGTATTTTATGTTTTTATGTTATTATAAATGGTATTGCTTTCTAATTGTTTATAACTAGTGTACAGAAATCCAGCTGATTTTTATATGTGACTTAGTGTCCTGTGATCTTTGTAAATTCATTTATTCTAATACTTTTTGGTAGATTTCCTAGGGCTTTCTACATAAAGAATTATATCACGTTTAAAAAAAAGAATACCTAGGAACCAGGGAAGTGGAAGACCTATATTCTGAAAACTATGAGACAGTCATGACAGAAATTAAAGACACAGATAAATGGAAATATATCCCATGCTCATGGATAGGAAGAATTAATCTTGTCACAATGGCCATCCTGCCCAAAGCAATTTCAGATTCAATGCCAACCCCCTATCAAAATATTAACAGCATTTTTCTATGAACTAGAATAAATAATCCTAAAATTCAAATAGAAACACAAAAGACCCCAATAGCTAAAGCAACCCTGAGAAAGAAGAAAAAAGCTGGGGGTATTATGCTCCCTGACCTTAAACTATACTACAAAGCTACAGTAATCAAAACAGTATGGTACTGGCACAAGTACAGTGGAACAGAATAGAGAGCCCAGATATAGACCCATGCATATATGGTCAATTAATATACAATAAAGGAGCCATGACTATACAATGGGGGAAAGATGTTCTCTTCAACCTTGGTGTTGGGAAAACTGGAAAGCTACATGCAACAGAATGAAAGTGGATTACTATCTAACTCCATACACAAGGGAAAATGTAAAATGGATCAAAGACCTAAATATAAGACATGAAACCATAAAACTCTTGTAAGAATACATAGACAAAAATCTCTTGAATATTTAAGTATGAGCAATTTTTCTGGACACATCTCCTCGGTCAAGGGAAACAAAATCAGAAGTGAACAAGTGGGACTACATAGAACTAAAAACTTCTGTACAGCAAAGGGCACCATCAACAAAACAAAAAAGCAACCTATAGTATGGGACTACATATTTGTAAATGATTTTTCCAATGAGGTGTTAACATCCAAAATATATAAAGAACTCACACAACTAAACACCAAAAAAACAAATAATTGGATTAAAAAGTGGGTGGAAGATATGAATAGATATTTTTCCAAAGGTGAATTACAGATGACCAATAGGCACATGAAAAGATGCTCCACATCTTTAATTATCAGGGTAATGCAAATCAAAACCACAATGAGATAATACCTCATAACAGTTATGACCACTATCCAAAAGACAAGAAATAACATGTGTTGGTGAAGCTGTGAAGAAAAGAGAATCCTCCTACATTGTTGGTAGGAATGTAAATTGGTGCAGCCACTGTGGAAAACAGTATGGAGATTCCTCAAAAAAATTAAAAATAGAAATACCATATGACCCAGTAATCCTACTTCTAGGAAATTATCTGAAGAAAACAAAATCCCCAATTTGAAAAGATATATGCACCACTATGTTTATTGCTGCATTATTGACAACAGTCAAGATATGGAAGCATCTAAGTGTCCATCAGTAGATTAATGGATAAAGAAGAAGTGGTACATAAATGGAGTATTGGACATGGTACATAATGGAAAATATACAATGGAATATTATTATGCCATAAAAAAGAAATACTGCTGTTATGGCAACATGGATGGACCTACAGGGTATTATGCTAAGTGAAATAAGCCAGGCAAAAAAGACAAATACCATATGATTTCACTTATTTGTGGAATATAAAAACAAAACAAAACAAAATTGAATAAAATAGCTATAGACTCATAGACACTGAGAAGTGACTTGGGGTCACCATGAGGGTGTAGTTGGGGTGGGTAGGTGGGGAGGGGGAGGGCAATAAAAGGGCACACAAATTCTCAATCATAATATAAATTAATCAGGGGGACAGTAGTACCGAATGGAGAATATAGTCAATGATTCTGTAACATCTTCTTATGTTGACAGATAGTAACTGCACTAGTAGGGATGAAGATTTAATAATGTGGGTAACTGTTGAAGCACTGTCATGTACTTGAAATCAATATAAGATTATATATCAATGATATATCAATAAAATAAATAAATATTATTTATCAATAGTTATTAAATATTATATAATAGTTATTACATAATGAAAATATTATTAAATACTGTTTAATAATTCAATATTAATGATAATACATATTTAATATAACATTAAATGGAATAAACAATAAATGACTTTTATAATAGTTATCAACTATTATTTGTTATTTATCAATATTTTAATTGTCATTGCAACTTTATGCAACAGGTATTATTATATCTATTTTACAGGTGAGGAAATTGAAGCACAGAGAGGTTAAGCGGGTTACTTCAGGTCATTTAGCTAGGAAGAGGTAGAGATGATGCAGAACTCAGCTAGTCTGGCTGCAGAATTTGTGCTTTTAACACTGTACTACACATGAAACATGAGGTTAGGAAAAGCAGGATGAGGAGAATTGTAACTATGACTGAATAGTTAATCCCAAAGAAACTAAATTTTATGTCAGCAGTGACTAAGTTTTTAATCAAAATTATCTTGAAATGACAAGATTAGATGTTTCTTTTTGTGGGTAAAAAGTGGTCTCTTGTTTGAGTTCATTTAAACAGGAATTACAAAATCTTCATTTGGACATATCCAAGATGCAAACTAATTTTAATGGGCAAAGCCCTGTATGGAGTTACACATTATCTATGAGCTCTTCATGGCTAGTTTTTCTTCACACAATTGAAAAGATTACTATCTTTGGAGATGAGATCTGTGATAAGGATTACATTCTCAAAAGCTAGGGCCACCACAGATTCTAACACAGACTTAAAATATAAAGATTCCAATCATACTAATTTTCTCTGTTTTACATTCTCTAACCTTCCATTTATCTTTCTGTTGGTATGGGGATGGGGATTGTTGAATCATTTGGTAAAAAAGTTTTAGACATTTTGATCCTTATTATTTCAGCACACATCTCATGAGAAAAAAGACTTTCTCCATATAACCACAAAACCATTATCAAACTCAAGAAAATTACAATTCCTAATATTAATTCCATACTCAGATTATCTCAATTAACCAAAAATATATTTTATGCCTGTTTTTTCCCCAATCCAGGATTCAGAAAAAGAGACTAAAATAGAACCAAATGCAAAGGTTCATGCATTGCATTTAGGTTGTTATATCCCGTTAATCTCTTGTAATAAAGAAATATCCCACTGCTCTTATATTATTTTACATCTGTAAGAATTCTGTGATGCTACCAGACCAAAAGTATGTGAGAAAATGGGAGATT
This sequence comes from Phataginus tricuspis, assembly GCA_029783875.1. NCBI lineage: Eukaryota > Metazoa > Chordata > Mammalia > Pholidota > Manidae > Phataginus > Phataginus tricuspis. The sequence continues at coordinate 66,703,444 of JAQQAC010008350.1, read as the reverse complement.
CTATCAAAATCAGAAATATTTAATGCTGGATGAAATTCATTCAAAATCTTACAAATCAAATAAATGCAGAATTGAGTTGCATGGTTGGGGTTGGGGTTCTGCAGAGAGAACTGGGTAGTGTGTAACATGAATCTAAAGAACACTAGAAATGTGGGTTAAATGGGTTTGATGAATAATGTGGACTGTAACAACAGCAAGACCAATCTCTAGTCTATCAAATCCTTGTATAGACAGTGAATAAGATTATGTTGCTTGATGGTTACAAATAAGAATCTACCCATTGTCCAGTCAAAACCTCTGGCTAATAAGCAGTTCAGTTAGCTTAGAAGATAATTGCTTTCCAAGTGGGTTAGCATCTTTTAACCCTAGGAATATGTGGGCATAGAAATGTTTAAGATAATCAAAAATTAGAGAACAATTTTTTCATGTTAACAAATCTATGCATGTTGATATTTTCAGAAATTCAAGTACATTAGAGAATCCGACCTACTTAACTAACAAGTTAGTCCTTTTATTCTGATTTAAGATGTGTAACTGAGTAAACAATTTAGACATCTTTTGTAAAATACACTGCTGCCAAGATTATATATATTATTGATGTATTTAATAAAACATAACATTGAACAAATTTTCAAGTTAATTTTTTATTTTTAAGCATTAGTCAAGTACTTGAGATGGTTTGTTATAGTATATAATTAAACTCCTACAAACATACCAAACTGACTTTTAATTACAGTTTTGGTATATTTAACTTTCTTTTTAATATTGCAATTAACTACTTTTGCATATAAAATCAAATTTTACTCAAAGGCCTGTTAAAAGTGATTGTTAAAGTCTACCAGATATACAGACAAAAAGTCTGAACTTGAATTTAAAATCTCCAGGAATAGTTAGGTTAGACATTTGTAGCTTTCATTTAATTTAATCCTTAAAAAATCAGAATATATTTTACAATTATTCAATAGAGACCATCAAAAAAACTTCACACTAAACACAGAGTGGTTGTTTGGCTCCGGAAGCAATTTTAGACATAGAATTCACATCTTTAAACACTAAAATCATATACCACATGTTGAGATGCTTACACTCAAAGAGAGTTATAGGGGAGCTAAGAGTCCATGGAAAGATAGCAGTTTGATGTTACCTACCTCACATTTACACAGTCATAAACAAATTCATTGATTGGAATAACAGTAAGACTACATGCACACTATTAAAATTAATTATATTTCTCTTTTCCCAAGAATATGTTGAATTTATTGATGATAAATGCCAGTTTGATGGGACTTCACTAAATGCACAGAATATGCATTTCTGAATGTGTTTCTGCCCTTGAAGTTTTTAATCAAAAGGGAAACACTTTAGCTTCATAGTAATTACACTAACAACAGCAAAACTACTAGATGTTAATTTAGAAGAATATCTTTATGACTTTGATATAGTGAAAGTTGTCTTAGGAAAAAAATTGTTTTACCGCCACAAATTACAGGCTGAGCCTCCCAAGAACTTCCTTCTAGAGGCTTATTGAGATATTTTTGTTTTCTTGGTGCCTTGTAATTCATATCATGTGACACTTACACCGCACACATTAACATATCCTGAATAAATATAACCATAGGCTTGACTCTTGTTCTGATTCCATCACTAATTGTCTGTGTGGTCTTGGAGAAGTCACATAAGTGCCTCACTCTCTGTTATTTTCTGTGTGAAATCTAATGTTGAACTAGGTGACTAATATGACTGGGCTATGAAGAGCCAATGAAATCATGTTTTAACAACTGCACTAGAAAATAATGATACGCTCTCCAGGGCCTTGCTTCTTACCAGGAGTTAAGCCCTACTCTTTCAAGAGGCTTCAGAGATGTACTGCCTTCTTGCCCAACCCATGACAATCAATGAGGCAGCAAATGCTGCATCTAGAGCACCCTTATATCTATCTGTCATCTCATAAAAAAATAAAATCAACAAAACACCTCACAGATTAATACCATCAGTGTTAAAGGAAAGCATCAGCCCTTCAGCTTTCCACAGACAAAAGTGATAAAATTAAAATTACATGAGAAAACCATAAATAAGTTGCTGTTGGTTTTATGCTTTCATTTATTTCTCCTAGCATCTACACTTTTGTTTGTTTCTCAAAGGTTCAAAGGCTTTTAGGGAGCAATAATCCCAAAATAAAATAGGCTGCTGGTAATTTATAAAAACACTTTGTTCTGCCTCAAATACATTTTCAACCCTGTTCTCATTAATGTTCATGATTTTTTTAAATTATGTGTTGAACTGTTTGGAAGAATGTAATACTAACCTTCATGACATCACTCTGAGGAATACATTGAAGCACACAGAGATGCCTTTGTGTTTTGGATGTCAGAACTAATGTCAAGTGGCTAAATAGCTTTCCTAGGTGGTGTATGCTTATTATAGATAATATAAAAGAAGATAACTAAAAACAGCTCCTAAAATAATAATTTCTAGTATCTCTAATTTAGCTGTTTGCTAACAACAAAATTACATCCAAAAAATATGATAATTTTGGCATGATGAAATCAGAGCCACAGAAGTCGGTCAAGTAGGTCAGGTAGCATATATACACAGAAGGTTTACTTAAGAATCAATGTTGAAATCAGGGAAGAGCCTAAAATTTAAATCCTTATATTTAAACATTTTTACTAGCAATATATTAATTGTTTGTATTTTATGAATTTAAAAGACCATTCATAGATCACTGGAGGTGATCATTACATCAAATCCTTACTCTGAAAATCAGTAATTAAAAGGAAAAAAATTACACATTAATCCTTTCAAGTAGTAATAGTATTTCTGTTTTAAAATGATTCATTAAAAAAATGTGTGTGGGGGGGGAAATATGGCCAAGTATTATAGATTATGCTATTGTTTCAATCTCCTGTATATTTGAGATTTATCATAATAAAACCTCAAAATCAATGACACACAGATAACTTATCCTAACTGGTACCTTGCATAACCCACTTGGCCTCTCTGGACTTTTGCTATCCATAAAATAAGGACCTCCATGACTAACCAACTAGATAACTAAAACTAGGTTACAGAACCTTTGAAAAAGGACATTTCATCCTTTATCTAGTAGCGTTAGGGGAAAGAGGCAGAAATAAGCTTAACTCATTGACAGGATCAAAGCCGATGGTATCAAAACACTGGAGAGTTAGAGTTCTAAAAGGCAGATAGAGTTATCACTTCTTAAGAAGAAAGCATGTGAGCTTTTGTGTCTTAGATGAGATGGATATAATTCCAAGAAAAACACAGCTCTGTAATAGCCAGAATTAGGTTTATGAGACATAACTCCAGACACAGCTTCTCAGCTACTGTCTCATAAACCAAAAAGGTCTCTGGGATGTGCATCACCAGGCAGTCTCTGGAGATGGCTGTGGGCCACAGTAGGTAGGTAAGCTGTCCATACAATGGATCTCAGTGAAAGGCAAGGAGGTAAACAGAGGGAAGGAGGTGAGCAGAAGGATGTACTACTGTGGATGAGATTATAGAAAATGGCATTGCATTATAACAAAATCAGGTCTTAAGCAAAACTGAACATAAATCCTTAAGGCATGAAGATCCCACCTCTTCAGGAGAGTTTATTTCATAGTATTTTGGTAAATATTCTGTAAGGACAATATAAAAACCAAGGCCCATCATGACAAAAATGTCTCTGACCCAAAGATTTACACAAAAGATGTTGCCCAGTAATATAGAATTAATTGCCAAATGAATTTCAGTCAGTGTTACTTTGGCCCATTCATTGGACTGGTCTATTAAAAGGTAAAATATAAATGGGATTTGAAGAAGAGTAGGGATTAGATCTTTGAAAAACATAATCCAATTTTTTTCCTATATGTGATATGTGAAAAATCTAAATATATTAACCGTCTTCACTAAACACACATCAATGCAATGGCACAAAGAACAGCTTTGTTTTCAAACTTTCTGCACAACTCTTGGGAGTCTTACTGACCCTTAGGAGGATGTTAAACCCCACAGGCCCTGTGACAATCATGGTTTCAGATTAGAAGGATCTTTTGAAATAATTATTGTGCTAGGATATTTGGTTAATCAGCTCAAAAATAGAATTTTCATGAAATAGAATAGGATGGGATAGATAGGATGGAAAAGAATGGAATATTTTTGTAAAATGTATACGTGCTGTGTGTGTGTTTGGGTGTGTGTATACCAGATTATAATGTAGCATAGCTGACTGTAAGTCATAGTCAAAAAGTGTGAAACCCACTGGTTTAGAACAAGACAGCAACATGGGGCCCATGAGCTGAGTGTCCCTACTCACAAACATGTTTTGAGAGGTCTCACAGAAAAAGCAAGCAAAAGGAAAATAGTATTCCCAGACTGAACTACCCCTAATATCAATATTGAGAGAAAATATGTTTCCCATGTTCTGAGTAAGGACTCTAAGATGGATTACAGAGTCTGATTTGTTTGTATCTTAGGAGAATGTTTGTTTTCAACATAGAATAAGTAAATAAAGGCAATAGATACATGCTTAAGGAAGTTTGGGAACGAAAGGAGAAAATTAGGAAGATGCCTAGAAGGTCATTACTATCTAGAGGAAACTTTTCCATAAAGGGAACACTTTGATTGCAGAGAAAATATAAGCAAACGAAAATATTCAAGAGTCTGGAGAGAAGACAATACTTAGAACAAGAGTGTTTTCTCTTTTGCTCACTGGTACAACGTTCTAAATAATCCATAGGGTGTGAAAACTGAACCTTCTTTTCCTTTCTGTTTCCTGATAGATGAAAAAAATTAATCATCCCCCTGCATAAAGCAGATAATAACTCTTTGTTGAGTAAACAAAGAATTAGAGCTGTCCTCATTACTTTTACTGGGATAAATTGAGTATGCACAATCACAGTAGCACAACGAAACAACCTGTAGCACTTCAGCAAAAAAAACACATTTTCAAGGCAGCTGCCCAGGATGTGGAGCATGATCTACGCTAAAGAACAGAATCAGCAAAAGGAAAATCAGACTCCTAAGCTTGCCTTCATTGCACCATGTTATTAGCTGAGTTAAACTAATCAGAGAACTGGGCAGCACAAAATAAGACCTTTGAGAAGTATAAATATCATTGTTCAAAATTCCGTGTTCAAATCGCTAGTTAATTCTCTGCTACTTGAATGAGATTCATCTAACCTGTGAATTTTATGTAAAGAATCATAGACTAGTTCCTTCTTGCTCTGTAACCCTGTCAGAAAGCCGCTATGTCAAAGTTGGTATATGCTCAAAAAAGTTAAAACCCATTTTAAATTGTTAATGGGAAAAAAAAGAATGTTTACTTGTGAGAAGGCTAAAAAAGAAGCCATTGAACATTTTTTTTTTTTTCCAGGAGACTCATAGTTCTAGTGCTGAGTTTCAGCGAAAGGGCTCAAATCTGCCCAGTCTTCCTCAGTTTGGCAGCCAGGCCTTCCGTGGTCTCCACCCTGACGCTGGCTGTGCAGAGTGCGTCCTCCAAGCTATCTACAGAGAGCTTAGCAGTCAGGCCCACACCCAGGTGTACCTGGTGATGGTTAATATTTTGTATCCATAGCAGAGTTCCTGAGTTAACCTAAGAGTTTTAAGAAGTAAGCATACCCAAATCTCTCCCCCATTCTAATTATCTTCTTTTTTATTGGTAAGCAGATTTTTTTTTTTTTTTTTTTTTTTGCTTCACCATGGCTGCACACAGGGATCAGATAATGGAACCCCGAGGAATGGACATGCTACCTAATGCCACAATATGGCAGCTTAAGCCCGTGTGAGTCAGCCCATCAGCAACACAACACATTTATGGAACCATAGAAAATGAAATAAGGTTCAATTTTTATTGCTTTGATAGAGTTCTGACAAATAAAGTGAAAGGACTGAGTCAGAAGTAAAAAATTTATAGGAAAAGAAGTAGGGCTCCTTCTTTCCCACTGGGAGACTTTTTCCTCTGGCGTCTCTTTTCTGATCAAATAATGTAGAATTTTGTGTTTCCTTAAATAATCAAGACACTTCACACCATGGCTGATGAGTTCTACACACAGACTGCCTCATCATGTGACGTCCCTGCTTGAAACCTTTCAGGAAAAACCCAACTCTGTAATAGCAAAAAAGAAAAAGAAAAAGAAGAAAGAAAAGAAAAGAAAGAAGTAAAGAAAGGAAGAGAAAAGGCTCTTAAGATAAGACTCCTACTTAACTGCCCAAACTCAGATTTCTGTACTTCCAGACCCATCCTCGCCACTCCAGACTTCTTATAGCTCCCAAAGATGAGAAGTCGTTTTACACATCCATTCTTTTGCTCACTTTGCTGTGTTGAAAATTCCCCTTCCCAACTCCAACCTTTCTCCACAGGACCATCTCTCTATTCAGCTTTTCAAGAATCAGCTCACACATAGCTTTTCATTCAAGATGCTCATCTATGGAGACAACCCTTCTTGTTTGTAGAACTGACCACTTCCTCTTTGGGGTTTCCACCAGTGTCTGTGTAACATTTCATAATAGCAGGTCCAAAATGTGCTACATTTAGATCAAGGTGTACCAAAGTCAACACTCCTGACATTCTATACTGGATAATTCTTTGTGTACTATGGTTTAAACAGCATCCCGGCTTCTGACCACGATAAGCCAGGAGTACTCCCCCTCAAGTAATGACACCCAAAAACATCTCCAGACACTGCCAAATGTCCCCAAGGAGGCAAAATCACTCCAGTTGGGTTAGATGTACATTTTTTTCTCCCCTAATAAATTTGTAAGCTTCATAAAGTCAAAAGTATTGCACTCACCTTTGTATTCAGGATCTAGTGGAATACCAGGTCCACTATAGATTCACAAGAAATGCTTGTTAAATGAGGATCATCTTTTTACAAAAGGGATAGATAATACCATACTATCAAAATGTAGAAAATCAGCCGTATCAACATCTAGTCCTGATCAAGATAATGCTTTTACATTTTAAACATATCAGTAACGAAATTTAAATTTTCTATTTCAATGAAACATCAAGTATATTAAAATCCTCAAATCAACTTAACCATCATTATAAATAATTTTTATTTATTTTCATATGGCTTTAATACAAAGAAAATTATATTTGGGTCTACAAGTTGATTTGAAATTATATCTGTGTAGGTAAAACTCCTGGATTAAAAATTGCTTGAATTTAGTCAGTTAATTGATTCAGATTTTTTTAACATTCATACTTTTATGTTCTATAAATAGCTTTAATAATTGCTTCACTTTTTAAGAAAATTTTCAGCTAGTGATTTTCATACCCTATAGTTTTTTCAATTTTTATAATGTTTGTAAACTAGAAAGCATTTAACTTAAATAATACAGTCCATAATTAAGTCTCCTTTTCACTCCATTAACATTAATGGCACACATTTCTATGATAAAATTAATAAAGGAAAAAATTTTAGAAACCAGAAATATGTTACTTTAATTTTAATCACTTATTTAAAATAAGTTTTCAAATAGAAATGCTGTGCCAGAATTCAAATACATGAGCACAAATACATATAATACACACACTTGTTTTTTAAATGTATATATTTTATGGATAATGATTTAAAAATCTCTTAGAGTAGCATTTTTTAAATTGTGCAATTATTTTGACTTCTTATATTCAAATTGTGATAAATTACATTTTAAATAGAAAGCAAGCCACAATTTCTTTCCAATTCCTTAATATATCTTATCTAAAGAAAAATGGTTTAATTTGAAAGTACAATTAATGTAATATACAGATTTATATTCAGTGGCTTAGTGATCATGTGTTCAACAGAGAAATAGTATAATTATATGAACTCTCGCTGCTTATTAGCTAAGCATATTTAAGCAAATGTTACACTTAAAATTCTAACATATGACAAAAAGTGGTCTTTCTTACTCTAATGATACAGTTTCATCTTAAATGACTATATTGTTCATGAAAGTTTCAAGTTAACCTCATTTTATAAAGAATCCTAACTTTACAAACAAGTAAAGCTGTTGATGTTTTCATTCAGTCACAACATTTTAACTAAATGAAAAACATCTTTCATATTTAGCATCTGGATTTTTCATATATACAGCAATTTAGAAATAAAAAAAACTGCTGTATTAATCTAACTTTAACTTTGTTGTCCTTGAAATTCAGTAGCTTTGCCACCTCCCAAAAGTTTGGCTCTATAATATTTTCTAAATGTTCTTGTCACTTAAAAAAAGTTATAAAAATTCATGTATATAATTTTGTTTTGTTTTGTTTTTGGATTTTACAACTCTAATATCTATTTCACATTGGTTTTCTTTTTTTTTTACAATTTATTTTATTTTAGTATCATTAACCTACAATTACATGAGCAATATCGTGATGATTAAACTACCCCCTTCATCAGGTCCCCCCCACCAACCCTATTACAGTCACTGTCCATCAGCGTAGTGAGATGAGAATCACTACTTGTCTTCTCTGAGCTGTACAGTCCCCCCGTGCCCCTCCCACCCTATGCCTGCCAATCGTAATGCCCCTTTTACCCTCTTATCCCTCCCTTCCTGCCCATCTCCCCAGTCCCTTTCCCTTTGGTAACTATTAGTCCGTTCTTGGGTTCTGTGAGTCTGCTGCTGTTTTGTTCCTTCAGTTTTTTTTTTTCTTTGTTCTTATACTCCACATATGAGGGAGGTCATTTGTATAATTTTGTTTTTTTATGTTTCTTTAGGTACTAGGATATCATACTGTGAGTTCTAGGAAAGCAATGCTTCATTTAAACCAGCAGTCAGGAAACTATGGCCTACAGGTTGACTACTACTCATGGCCTACACTGCACAGACCATGGGCAAAAGCAGTCTTCACTTTTTCTTAAATGTTGAAAAAAATCAAAAACCGAATAACATATTTCATGAAAAGGGGAAATTATATGAAATTTATATTTCAAGGTGAATCAATGAAACGTTATTGGAACATGGTTATCCTTATTAATGTATATATTTTCAATGGCTGCTTTTGAGCTAAAATGACAGATTTGAGTAGTTGTGACAGAGACCCCGCAAAGACTAAAATACTTACTATGTGTCCTTTTCACAAAAGTTTGCCAACCCTGCTTTAAACAAATGTATACTATTAAACAATAGTATATGATTCTATACACTCACAACACAGAAATCTGGGGGACAGTACACAATATATTCCCAAGGAGATTTCTTTTAGCCTATTTCATTATTTTCTCATTAATATATTTATTTGTAAGGTTTGGTAAAGACCGTTGGTCATTAGCAATACAATACCACAGTGTTCATTGAATATTTGAAAAAGTATTATTGAACTGGTTGAATTGATCATTTACTTATTTGAGGTGTACCTTTCTTTGCCAGGTCATTGAAATCTTTAGAGCTTGGAGTTCCTGTAATTCACCACCTGAAATCCACTTAGATATTTAATAACAATCAGCAAGAACCCTGAATCTGTAAAACTCAGGCTCATGTTTACTTTATTATGTCTTGGTAAAGCTGTTCTGCCTGGCTTGAAGCTACACCATTTTGTAATGAACAAAACACAGCAAACCAAATCAAGCTTAATTTATAGTCTTGACCCAGTTTACATTCCAGCTTAAATACAGGAAAGAGGGAAAGAAGTGCAAATTTAATAAATTAATCAAAAAATTGAATTCCTTGCAAACAAACATTGCTAATAGGTATTTAAATAAAACAAAAGATTATCATTCTCCACTAAAGAACTTAATGCTTTCCAGGCTACTGAAAAAGCTACAAAAACATAAATCTTCAGCAATTCACTGTTTGCTGCCACAACTAGATTACACAGTCTGAGCATCTGCTCATGGTTCTAAAGTTACCTTTAAGATAATATTTCCTGGCAGAAAAATATGATTGTTTATTACATCTGCATCATTATCATAGGCCTTCTTTAAAGAGAAAGGAAGCTTTAAATGCTTTGAAAGGAATGTAGAATTTGCTGGGACATCTAACGTGATCGTTATTATATTATATGACTATTAGCAATAACAATGAACTCATTTTTATTTTGAGGATGTTTCTGAAAATCTCTAAAATGAAAGCACATACAGCACATTTCTAGGTTTTTATATTTACCTAGTATTATAATAGTAAAGAAAAATAAAAAAATGTATACCTAGAAGGAATGACTCAAATAATAGTTCTGATACGTGTCTCATAAGAGAAAGATAGTGACTGAAAATTAATAATAGACATTTTCTGTTAAGTATTAAAAGAAATATCACATTTTTAGCTATATTCAACTCCTTTTACTACCAAATTTATTTAAACCAATAGTGTAGAATTGTTTTTCTCTTTGAAATGAATTCTAAAAAGCCACTCCAAAGTGGCCAAACAAATAATGTCGTATTCCTGAGAACCAAAGAGTTTATCTCAAATATAAGACCTAAAAAGTGAGTCTTCTCCTTAACATCAGAAACAATTGATTTTGCCAAAGGCAGTCTTGGAACAGAAAGAGCCTGAAGACAATACAAAAAATGGAAGTCACATTTCCTTTAAGTCATGGATGACTTTTCCCAGGTTAGGTAAGATTCTATGTCAGTTATAACAATATAAGGCTAATCATTAAAATAATTTTCATTTAAGGGAAAGTCAGACCATAGTTGTTTTCAATTACCATATTATCTTTGTAATTAGAGGTGATGCCACCCATATTCAGCCAGCTTTTCTGGTATGATGGATTCCTGATAAAAAATCTCAATGTAAATTGCCTGCCTGCTCACATTAATGGATCACCTATGGGCTGTAGCCTATGGGCAGTAGACGACGGAAGCAAGTGGAGTCTGAAATATAATGGTGTGGCAAATCCTGCACAACTTTTGACCTCAAGCTCTAATCTCAAAACTGCAGAAGCTACCAGAAGAGTCAGGCTTTTCTCTACATCTAATCAAAATAAGTGGGATGGGAACTACAGTTCACAAAATAAAATTTTGTTTATACCTCTCTGTCCTCAAATATGGGAAATGTATTTCACTTCCTTTTGCTATATTATGATAATTCCCAAGCCAACCCTTCTCCATCACTGGAACCACACCAACCAGAAGGGCTTTACTGGACGTTTGCTTTGTGTCATAAAAACACTACTCAATTAAAACGAGTTTTCTGTGCTAGCTAAAAAGGCAGCATTTGCAGTCACTTCAAGGGGCTTCCGTGCTGGGCACTTACCCAAGTCTCTGCTTCTGGGGAGTCAGCTGTCCTCCATGTGCCTGGTTCTGCCGCATGTGACTGGGTGCTCGAATGCCTGGCCCTACCAAACTTTTTCAGAAAAGAGTCAACTCTTCAAATGAGAGAAGAGTTGCTCATTTTGAGAAGCCTTTAAAAAGACAGAGAGAGGGGGGAAAAAAAACTGGATTTTAGACAAGCAAATGTTTCCACAGGTCTCAGAAGATTTTGTAAGACTAATCATCACCAACAAGAAACTTGAGCTCATCTTTTTTTATAGACCTTTGTGTCTTCCAACGACGTCTCTTTCAATTTTCATTTTATTCCCTTACTTCTTTTCTCCGACCTGCTTTTGATCTTCTATTTTATACTGTACAGAAGTCTTGAGTGGAATGTGTAAGCGAACCATCGTCAGCCTGCTGAGGGAAAGCCTGCTGTTCTAGAAAAAAAAATCATAAAGTAAGAAAGAAGGCCTGAGATTGGATTGGGAGTTAATCTGCACAGTTATCAATGTCCTCTTATGCTTCATGAAAGAGGCCTGGTCCTTTCAATACTACGTTTCATGTAGCGATGAAAATGGGATATGGAATATCATCGTGAAAACTGACTTGATTGGAGTAATAATGACTAAGAGACTGTCAATGCAAAAATATCCAAAAGGGCCCAATTGTGAAGAATGAGCTAGACACTGAAGCTGCTTCATGATCTCTGCTTTTGTTTAGGGGCGTCCAAACAACTCTCACCCTACCAGCCTTTGGAGCCCTGGACCTGGCGTGGACATCACCTAAGCATTCCACCCCAATAGCTATTATGAGTTTTTAGTGGAAAAGAAAGTAAGAATCTGGGAATTGGGCATCACAGGGAAAGCTTTTCAAGATTTGACCATAGGAAAGCTTTGCTTTATACACCACAGTCCTTACAAATGACTGTGTGAAAGGTTGCAGCCCATTGTGAAGATTGGTAGTACTCTACCAGCTGTTTAATAATAATGGCTACCCTGAAAAAGCATATTGCTTCACCAGCCATACCACTGGCATATACCTTTATAAAACTGTATTTTATTCGATTGGCTCAGGATTCTTTAGCACTTACATTCTCAATTGCTTCTGTCATCGAGGCAAGTTGCCTGTAGTGACTTTGAACTGAGATTAAAATCTAAGAGTTCAGCCTTTTAAGATTTCCATCCAACCCCCTGAACCAAACTATTTCCCTAAATGGCAAATGAATTTAACGTTAATGTAACTGCTTAAAAAATAATAATAATAGCCAAAGGCTATGCACGTTGCTTTCTAGCACCCGTCTAGTGTTGAGAGTTGGTGCTTTCTACAGCAAACAAATCCAAGTTCATGTTTTTCTGGGAAGTGTAAGTCCCATAAATAAACATTCCTATAATACTGTTCTACTCATGAATAAATAAGAGATACATGAATCTATTGGTTGTTCAAATACCATTAATACCAATTTCCTTGTATTTTTTGGTTAAGAACTTGGATTAAAAACATAAAAACAATTCTAGAAAACCTCTTTTAGGTCTTCCTAATTATTTTGGTTGGGACTGCAGCTTTTCCTAATTCTCCAGAGGCTGTTTTACTCTAAAATGAAGCTTTCAGACTAGATGTTTTCACGTGATATTTCAGGTTTTACTTTAAACACATGTCTGCCACGTCCTCTACCATTTTAAAAGTTAAAATGAAAATGCAACAGATTCGAGTAGCAATTAATAAATTCTGTCATTTATAGAAAAAAATCAGTAGCTTCCATCCTATGAGAAAAGGAACATTTCATAAATATTGAATACCACTCCCCACATACTCTACAAGTTGGTCAGCTAAAAAGACAGTAGTTCCATTAGAGGCTTTCAGTGAGGGGAAGATAAAATAGTGGAGATGAAGTAACTGACATTATTTGTTACTATTTTACTTTTAAAACGTAGTAAACTGCAATGCCATACATTCCACAAACTTCCAAGAGAAAATTTTTCCAGTTATCTGAAAACTCTAAGGCCCTTATTAGGGGATTTCTTGTTTTACAGACTATATGACTTGCCTAATATTTGATTAGTTGTACATGCAGCTTATGCTTTATCAGGGAATAATTTTAGTTATATGAAGTATTCATCAGTAGCACCAGAAGTGGAAATCTGAGCAGCCTATCCTGTCCAGAAAAGGTCTTCCTCGGTGTTCTATAACCAGAGGAAAGGTGACCAATGTGCTCCAGTTTCTAACAAAGGCAGAATTGAGACTAGGAAGATGCCCTAATAACCATATCCTCAGAGTAGATGGCTCAGTCCCAACTTCCCTTAAAAATCACATGCCTAAACCCTCAATGACTGGATGGTTCCAGCTAGAAAATGAAAGTAAAATGCCCTCCTTGTCACATGGAGCTATGATAAAGCATAGTTAGTAAGTCAGTACTTCAGGATCATGCTTACAGGAGAGTTATATCCTCTCTACCAGTCAATATAAGTATCTTTTCAATATGAGATATGAAGGTGAGATTTTGTCTTTTTATTATTAGCATCAATCCTAGAATGATGAGATTGACATTCGTCAGCAGTTTGTGGAATGGGTAAGGGATAAAGGTTGATTTCCGCTGTAATCTCACAGTTATCTCTCAATGATGGACCTGCCCCGAGGGCTGTCTTTGCCTGCTTCACCTCACTATGCACACTTACGCGCTGGACGATTTCGTTTCATCCAGTTTTATAGCACTTACTTTCTAACAGAACACATAATTTACTTATTTATAAATCTTCTCCCTGAACGCAACCCCCCATGGGTCTTCCTTGTTCCCTAAGGCTTTCCTAGTACCTAGAAGAATGCCTGGTATACAAGAGCCACTCAGTAGAATATTTTGAATAAATGAATGAATGAAGAAAGTGAGGAATTATAGAAAATGCATATAACTCTTCCTTACAATTTGAAAGAGAGAAAATATGTTTCTCTCAAAGTTAAAAGAGAAGATAAATAGGACCAGTTTTAATAAAGTTTTCTATTAAAGCAAAGCTTTAGCTTCACACTAAAGAATTGCATTATAAAATAAATATCAGAATGTTGTATCTCTAAACCTCTATGCTTGATGAAGTTAGTACCATCCAAATATTTAGCCTCACTTACAGAATTCCTTTTTGTTTTAAAATAGACCTGAACTCAGTGATACAAAGGAGCTCACAAGATACATACAGGTTGATTTTTCATTTTAATTGATACAATTAATTAATCCAGCAACCAGAAAATAGTTTTTGACATCATAGATCTTCTCCTACCAATTTGCTTACTCTTCATTTTCAACTGGCATATGGGCATCTCGTAGATGCACGTAGTGGGTTTCTCACTGCAGAGCTGAATTGGAGGAGAGCTACAGGTTTTACAGGTACTTACAAAATTTGAGGTACTTATAAAAATCCCATGCATTCTCTTATAAGCAAACAAATTGATTATAGGTCCTAATGAGATTTCAGGCCACACAGCATTGTACACAAGTTATAAAAACAGATTCAGCCACACTTGAAAGAGGGTCCAAACAAGCTCTACACATAAGTGCAATCAATTTCCCAACTCAGCAAGTAATTTAACCAAATATTTCTAATCCTAAGAGTCTGAAAGCTGGATAAATTAGCTTTATTTCTTGATCAGCATAAACTGTTAGTTGATAAGTTAGCAAACATCTATAAAGCTAAAGTTTTATTGTGTTGTAGGTATTATTGCACCACAAAAGGGGAAATGTTATTAAGGGATGTTGGATTTATTACCTTAAGACAATCAGTGGAAATACTCATATGCTATTGTTCATATATCACATGATATTTAAACCTCTGTTTGTTTTTTCAGGTATTTTTAGAGATTCCCCTTACACACAAGATTTACTGACCTATTCTGGATGCTTTCTATGGAGAATTTGTGGTGATTACAGATTTATAGTACTATAATTTCTTGGTAGTTATTTATTTACAGATGATCAATTCCAGGAACTAGCTTTACTAGGTATCTGATATTGAATAACTTTAAGAAAGCTTTTAAATCATCCCTAGATTTATAAGGCATTTCCTTGTTTCTTGGATTACTTAAGCACACTCATTTCTGGAAATACCTAATCAAAAGCATTAAATTTAAAATATTTGTAAATTAGAGTGCTGATGGCCATAAAAGTGCAATTACTGCATCAGTTCACCAATACAGTTCTATTTGCCAATAAAAGCACTGAAATTGTGGTTTGTATTTCCAGCAAATCTTTGTTGAAAGCCACAAACTGAATAATGATAGAAAAAATTGTTCTAATCATATCTCCATTGTCAGAATAAGGCAGCCCATTCCTTTTCAAACCAAGGATTCTAAGAAATTTCTAAGCCAGAAACATAAGCTACTGCAATAGTTTCAGTACACATTCTAGAATGAACTCTTACTTTCATTCACCTGTTTTCTAGAATAGGAAACGAATTTCAAGGACTAGCAAGGGCTGGAAGGTAGTGTGAATAAGTTATAGGAGCCACCGGTAGACGGGCATATGGGCCCATCAAGTGAGTAGCTGGAACCACATTCAACTAGAGAGCACAGAGCTTGCCTAAAGGCAACAATGGTTACACCCTTTCAAGAGATTGTTGCCATGCAGGAATACATTACCCAACATTGCCAGAAATTCCAGTTTTTCAAGAAAAGAGCAGATCAAGGTTTTTATTTACAACCACCCAAATTGTATATGTTGTCTCATGCTCTTTAATCATCTTCACATATTTGAACTAGATTAAACCTTTGAGCTACCAGTTTACACCTTGTATAGAAATATGAGAAGTCAATGGCATTTTCTTACTACAAAAAAAAATGGGGTAGTTTACTACTAAAATCTTGTTCTTTTGAACCATACTGCCCAATTAGCCAGCAGTGGCATTTTCCTGGGTCACAGGGTGAATGCCCTAAGCCCATTGTACATTCATTATATTGAATGTCCTTGAGGCCCAATATGATTTCATCTATTTATTTTTATTAAATAAAAACTACCACATTGTAAAGGGAGACAATGGTAAGTCCAAATTTACTATCTTGATAATTTTATTTCAAAGTAGGTTGTTCATAACATCATAGTTATAGTTTCTGACACATTTAGAAAGGTATTCAATGGCATTATCTTAACAAACAGAGGACAAGAGATGAAGAACAAAATTAATATTTTCTGGTTTTTTAAACTTATGGGTTTGACCTTCAAAAACTTATCAGTTATGGATGAAAATGCAACATATATGGAAAAGTATTCATTCCCAGAACTTTTCTACATAAATGGAACAATATAAATCAATTTTTCTCCAACATCATTTAAAAAAAATGTTTCTACTTTCTAACTCTTCTCCATATAGCCAGCATCAAATACACTACCAAGAGTATAAATAAAGATGATGGATAGAGATGGAGATTAGAGATAGAGATAGAGAGAGATAGAGATAGAGACAGAGACAGAGACAGAGACAGGGACAGAGACACAGAGATAGATAGAGACAGAGACAGAGACAGAGACAGGGACAGAGACAGAGATGATTGAGGTAGCTGTAGAGGTAGAGAGATGTATCCTATTGGTTCTGCTTCTTTGGAGAAACCTGACTAATAAAAACTGCAAGCTAATTTTGTACATGTTGCTGCTAAACTTGATTTCCCCTGTCTTATAACTCTATAGATTTTTTTCTTTTAGCTTTTGTCTGTACCCTAAATGAAGGAACTTAGATTTATTCACAATAAACTTTATCTTATTAGAGTCAATTCATTATTCTTGGCTGAATGATTCTTTGGAAGGCTTTATTCTGGCTTCCCATGAATTCACTGCCTTCCCAGCTTTATCTCAAATCTGGAGTATAGATTTATACTTGCTTCATTAACGTTAGTTTCTGAAGTCATTATCAGTGTAGGAGTTAGCTGACTTTCTAAGGAATGGTCTACACCGGTTATAGCCAGAGTATTGGTGTGTTGTCACTGTTTTTCTCAAGAGTAAAAATCTACCTTGACAGCCCTTTTGCATCACACTAGGCAAGTGATGATGCTCAGATTGAATGACACCATTTATTGGTTTATTAAATTCTCAGAAGGAACCAAACCCTTTGAATGAATAATCCCAAATCAATATTGAATTGAGCCCATGTACCCCAAAGGGATTTAGACCACCTGCTCATTCTGATGGGCAAAGACTCTTACATAGTCTCAGTTTTGTAAATTCATTATATTGACTATCCATGAGGCCCAGTATCATGACTTCCAGCTCCCATCTTTTCATCCCACAGTTAAATACTTTGTCTATGTAAATCAATTGCAACCACTTTGTGTTATTTGAAACCCAATGTATTTCAAAGTAAATTGGTCTCCCCACAATGAACATAGACAGGTATATTAGTGACATTTAAAGAGTATTTTGCGAACAGACACAATTCTTTCTTAGTATCAGGTGTCCTTTAAAAGTTATTTCCTGAAACATTTGTTAACTTTTATATAAACAATTATTAGGTCAAATAATTCCTTCCATTTTGCCAAATAAATACTTTGGAAGGTATTGAAATGTAACAAATATAGTGGTCACCTTTCCCATCCCCTCTACCCTCTTTCTTAGCACAGCATGCATACAAGCCTTTCATGAACAAGGAATCCATTCAGGATGGAGATTTCTGGGCCAATTTCCACTCAGCAGGTTTCCTATGCACTTGTAGGTGCTGAACAGCAACTCTTGTGTTTCTGCAAAAGAATTCTTAATAGAGAGGGGATTAAACTCTAAATGGCTTTCTGATTTCACCATTTCTAAAGTCCAGTGTTAGGTTGCAGAAAGGTCACTTCATTTATACTATCAGGAGCCTTACAGCCTTTAGAAACTGAGTGAGTGATGTAATGATGTTTTTCTATGTGTGTGGATAAAACATTGGAATAGCTGGCAATCTGATGTATTAAAAGCACATGCACATTTGTTAGCATCTCTTCATGTTTTGAAAGCAAAAATGTTTTGTTTTCCGATATTCTGAATTTCAAGGTTAAATGAAGAATGTGAAATGAAAATTATTGTATTTTAATAATAATCTTTATAGTAATGGGAGACAAAACTAAAGAAATGAATGTATTTGCCCATACTGATTCTCAACTCCACTCTAAGCAAATATTCACCCATTATTTGAATATAAAAAGTAAAGTGTCTTTAGAGTGGGAGTCCACCTACCAATGTCCAGCCTATTCGCCAAAAGCCAAACTGCAGCAATGTCACCACATACTCCTGCTCAGTAGGATTAATATACAGTCAGGATGATAGAGGAGACATAGCTCACCCTGAATGGAGGACTCTGCAGTTATCAGACATGAAATTAAACAAGAGAGAAAATATTAAAATTATTTTCTGTGAATATAATCAGTCATCTGTAAAATGAGTTTCATGAAGATATAGCGAGTTCCCAAGAACAACTTGCACAAAGTCCAATTCATGGTTTTAGGCTTGTGTGAAGCCGTGCGTACTAACATCTTGGTAGCGATTTCTCGTGCTAAGCATTATCCGGCATGTCCTGCGCTCTCTGAGGCATGGGACTGCCGAATTTCCACATTTGAACCAAATGATCATGGAGGTTTAGCTGTGAATATTTACTTGACTTGAACCCACAGTTGAGCTAGCACCTAGAAATTAAGAAGGGGCATTGTTGGAATAAATACTTCAACAAAGTCAGTTTATAGTCACTAATTCCTCAAGACATGGAAATTCCACAGGCAAGAGTTGTTTACTGATACTCACCCTAAGCAATTTCCCTTCTTCTCAAAGGAGGGGTGCCTTCCCCCAGTTTAAGAAATGCAGGCCAGAAGATTAAGAAGGGTCAGGAAACAAATACTCCCTATAACCTGAAATTAAGGGGTACGATTAATATCTTTGATATTTTAGCATGTTTTTAAATTAATTTTATTTTTAATTCCTCTATTACAAGGGTAACATTCTGGCCAGTGATGTGCATGGGTCTGTTTTTGTTGGTTGCTCTGTGCTCTGTTTATTGGGGATCAACCTGAAGGTCCCTTGTACTAGATATTTGGTTAAAAAAATTCTTCTGATGATCAAAGACATTTTTTCCTCATGCTCACTATATTACTATACTTGTTTATTTTTTTCAATCACAGCTGAAAAGGTTTCCACCATTCCTAAACTGATTTAAGTAAGAGGAATAGATATAATAAACCTTATGGAAAAATATAAAGGAAGAGTCAAACAGTGAAAGAAGAATTTAGTTACGAGTCTATAAAAGAACACTGACTAAAATATGATTTGTATCTTCAATAGCAACTTTATAGAAAAGGAAGAACATGGACATCTTTTTTATACTATTTCTTATCACCATTCTTTAAAAAAAGAAAAAGAAAGAGTTGGGAAGAAAAGGTTAAGTGATAGGAATTTTTTTTTTCCTGTAAGTCTCTCAATGATCTGAGAATTTTTCTTTCTTGCAAGTCTCTTAGCTCACTCTTTCTACAGAAATCATATCCTCTTCCAGTCATTTTTAATTGCCCTCCTAATATCTACTCACTCCATCTCCCTTTCTAATAGAACTCAAGTTAATTTAGTGGGCAATGTTTCTGTTTAAAAATATTTAGCTGTCCACTCCCATGACTCTGAAGATGGGCAAAGAGGGAAAGACAGCAGGTAAGCATTGTGTTTTTCAGACTGTTCTCCTCCTGAAAAATCCAGCAAACCCACAAACATATCTTTTGCTCTTTGCTTTTCTCGTCTTCCTTCCTAGAATTGAAAAGTGATGTCTAGAAGAGCAATACCCATTTTTGTAATTATGAGAATGGCCTGGCAACCAGGAGAAGTATGGGACCTCAGTGTCATCCTGTCACCTTCTGTCTGCCTCCAACTCTAAGTCACACGAAAATAAGATATAAAAAATAAAATAAAGCATATTGAGTTTCTGTGACATACAGCTGAAAACAACCTTAACTCTTAGGTTTCCTTCATGTGTCTCTATCTCTGGCTTAGGTGCTACTTCTGTTTCCACAGCATCTTCTAAAATCCTGAGTACAATATTTTCTCCCCCTTAGTGCATCATAAATTTCAGGACAACATCTTGTCAATCTTACAATTAGTCATGTCCCCAGAATCTTGCTAATGTCTATAGAGCACACAGTAATCTCCCAATACATTTGTTGAATGGAGAATGAAAATTCCTGAGTAAGTACAATACCCACTTTTTTCTCTACATCAACTACTAAGACCATAGTCCAAAACACTCCCTTTTGTTTTCTTTTTTACTGAGATGATCACACTAGCTTCCTACTTACTTCAAAACCCTTCCATAGCTTCCCATTACACCTAGAATAAAGCCAAAATCCTTCCCATGTTCTGTAAAGCCTGGCATAATCTGGCTACTCTCCATTGCTCTGAATATATTTCCTTCATTCTCTTCATTATACTCTAGCCACATTGACATTCTTGCAATTATTGGAACATTCCAAGCTCATTCTAACCTTAAGATCTTTATGCCAGATGTCTCATTTGTACAGATTTTTACATGGCTGGCTCTTTTCTTGTCTTCAGATCTCAGCTTCTATCACTTCCTAAGAGACATCAGAGCTGACAAGTCGATCTAAAGGGACTCATCAAGCACTCTATCCCATAATCCTCTCATGGAGCTGTAGAAAAATTAATTTTTGTTTCTGCATAGTCAAGGCTTTCTTAAAAAATTTTTACTGAAAGTTGGAACTAAGCTACAAAACAATCCCTGGAAGATAATTTATGACTGAATCAATAATTAGAGGTCCAGAGAGGCCTACCTCTCCAGAGGTATATATTTATACTTTAAAGGGAAATGAGACCCAGGAGACATTCCAAAAAGTAGGACCCAGGATCCCAGGTCCTCTTCCAGGAAAACTCTCTCAAAAGGGGAAGGAAGACAGCAGCCTCTCTCTCCTGTATAGATGTCCAGATTCATTTTTTGAGGGGGAAGCTGAGGTGGATGACTCAATAACAATACAGACCCAGTATGTGTAAAGTGACATCTGTCGGTCACTGCAAAACCCTGGAACAGGGACATTGTCAACAAGATGGCACATTTTTATTCTCTATAAATAAATAATCATAAATCTGTTCTGTTCCAGAAACCTCACATTGCATTCAGCATAATATTAATAAATAATAATATTACAGACCTAACATCTCCTTTATTTTTTATAGTTCTTGTCATTATCGGATACTGGTTATCCACATCCCTCTATAGTGGTTCACAAGTACAGTGTCTTATGTTTATAACTCGTGCCTGAAAGAGCTCTGAGTAGATCAACAAATACTAGTTGAATGAATAGATGAATCAACCACTGAAATGACAATTTTTTGACAACTAGATCAGTGTAGCTACCTACTGATTTAGCTAAAGCAAAGAGGAGATGATCAATTTTAGAAAAATGACTTTATCTCAGATGTCCTCCTGAAGAATTGTATATATAACACATGTTTGAAAAAAAAGTTTTTTGTAAGTTTCCGAAGCAAAGACTTTTTTTATTTTTAATGAACTGGCTTCTTTATGACTTAGCTACTAGCTGCACAGTTGATTAGATTCATAGTTTAATATATACATTGAATAATGTATCTGTATTCCTGCTCAACTGCAGAGCAATTGAGTTGGACACGACCAAGACTTCTGTCAAAAAGCAATTTTAGTTTTTCCCAAAGGTCTGAACTCAAGTACACACTGAAATCCTCAGGCTTCTGCATATCCATTAACTGGAAAACTTTGGAAGTGTACTTTAAGAAAACTTTAAAAGCGTACTTTAGTAATTCTCAATCTCTACCATATGAATACTAACAATAATTTAAATTCGAGGAGGGCTGCATCTTAATGGCATTTCAAGATGAGTTCCTCCCAAAATGCACTCCACAGAACATGCAGGGCTGACTTGTTAAGCATGATCCACTTGGATACTGAAAAATATCTTCAAAAAATTATAATTTTCATTTTTAGGGAGCTGATATTGAGCTCTTTCTTCTGATAATATTTGCACTATTTGTTCAAGCTGATCATCTCATTGTAGAAATAAAACAAACATGTTGATACCATAAATATTTGGTAAGTGTAATGCCTAGAGATTTTACTCAAAGAGAAAGATGGGCTCTGAACTATGGTGGTAGATTAGAGAATGGCTATAATTAATCAGCCATTCTCTTTAAACATTTTAAACTATGGTTTATAGTAAAAATCATTGCTTCTTGAAGAACTGCTGAATGCAGGAGACAGATTTTTTTTAATTTTATCATAAAACGTTAGTCAAACTTATGTAGAACTTGAGGAGACAGCAAGCAAATGTAAACTTCTGAAAGCAAAGCTTAACCATCACCAACATATTTGATCAACTATTTAAAAAGGTATCCATCCTAAAAGATTATTTACAAATGTGTTGCTACCGTGGTTAAGTGTTTACAGACTAAAATCCCATCGTGAGGATACCTTAGAACTAAATATAATTGATAGGAGATAAGTGTATGATTAGATGCTGAATGTTGCAACTCAATGCCTTCAGAAGGGTAAAATATGGGTAAACAAGAGTTGAGAATTAAATATTTGTGTCTCTAGCACAGCCTGTAGAACACGGTGCCCTGATTGGCAGATATGAGCCTCCAGCATTTTCAGAGGGTATATTCCTATAGTAAAGAAGGGGTACCAATCTATTAACATCAATTCTAAAGATCATCTAAATAATTTTTCTCTGGGTTTTCTGAAAAGCATCTGATTTCCCACATAGACATTTCTTCTGAGAAGAAGAGGTGCTGATCCCCAACCACTTATCAACTAAAAATAAATTAATTCATGAGGCTCTTATAGTTTGGTAGACATACATCAATCATCCAGAAGCTTATACTTACAGAGAAAGAAAAAATCAACTTTCTGAGCCTAAAAAACAGAAAAATAAGATTTGTAACTGTGTAATACCATAAATATCACTGAATATTATGCATATATATATATATGATGTATATATACATCATATACCTTACATATTATACAATATACAAATAATATTGAAAAGGTGATGTTCTTACTAATTCCTAATCTTGCAAAGAAAGATGTTTATCAAGGCCTAAAGTGAGGGTCAGCTACATAATTTGCAGGGATCAATGCAGAATGAAAATATGAACCTCTTATTCAAAGGTAGGGGAAAGCTTTTTTTGTTCTTTTGTAGTCTCTCAACCTGTTGTAGTGATTTTTATTTGCTTTTAATGTTGTTTACCTTGGGAAAGAGGATGCCCACTGAACAAGTACAGACCCTCACAAGTGCCTCCCCACAAGCCCATGCCTTAGTCCCCACTGTGGACGGAGGGCAGCGAAGTCACAGGGTGGAAGCAAAGGAGTAGGTGGCTAAGCACACAACCAGGGGAAGTAGGGAGGTGACAGGAAGCAGGGCCACATGTAAATAGAGGCTCCAAGACCCTAATTCGTGCTCGATCATCCCACAGGGCTGATTTTGAATACAAAATGCAAATTTAAAGATAAAATTATTAAGAATTTCAAGATGACCACATTGTATCAAATCCTAAACTCGAGCCCTGTGTGACTGCCCTGGACATAAAACCATGAACCTGCCTCTTCCTAAGGCAGAAGTAGTTTACAATTTCCCTGGTCCAGGCCTAGCTCTGACTTGATTTGCTTCATCTACTTCTGTCATCTGTGGGTTAGTCTGTGCTGACGTGGTCTTTGCAGAAAACCGAAGTCTTTTTGTCTGCCATTGCTCTGTACCAAGTAGCACTCAATGGTATTCATATTGCCCTTGCTGTGGAAAGTCTGAAGTAAGGTCTCTAAGGTCCTAATCATATTCAAAGTGTTCAATTCCATAAAAGAAAAACAGAAAGGAGAGAAGAAATGTAACCAAAAATTCCCTCTCCAAATACACCTAAAAATAAATCTTCCGATATGAGCTTTTTTTACTTCTAACCCAGCATGGATTCCCTGGTGTGTCTGTTCAGGTCCTCTGGGAGGCAGATGTGGAGACATTAGCATGCAAGGGATCCACTGGGGTGGGGAGGTGAAAAGGGGTGGGCAGTGCCTGTGAAAGACAAGAGGAAGCAGAGGTGAGCAGAAAATGCTTTCAGACAACACAGATCCAGTACTCCTGAAAGGAAAGAAGGGAGAAAACCTCAGAAAGCCTGGAAAATTCTCAGTAACCTGATGGGATGCTCTAGAGCAGATGGTCCTACATTGGGCAGACGTGGCCAGGCAGTAGAACTCTCAAGGACAGGAATCGGAGGATTACCTGGGAAGACGGGCCCTCATCAAACACTGAGGTGATTCCTACGTGATCCCACTGGACGTGGCTGTCTAATTGCATTCTGTGCTGCTGAACAGCCAATTCTTTCTTGAAGGGAGGTGCATGGTGCACAACTCCATGTCTACTACACCCGACTGAGTTGATTAGAAAGGCAGCATGAGAGTTAGGAAACCAGGTTTTTTGTCAGATCCCATCACAGACTTACTTCCTTAGACTCAGTCCTCGTATTTTCAAAGTGAGGGGACAGCTGACCATCATTAATGAGTATTATATTTTCACGAAGGTGAATTTTTTTAAAAGATGTGGAGAAGAAAATATTACAGATAGAAGGAATCTTAAATTATGTAGCCCAACCCCTTCATTTGATGAAGAGAACACTGAAGCCCCAAGACGCTAAGCACTCAGTGTCACCACGGGCTAATCAGCGCCAGGGCAAGGAATGAAGCCCACAGCTCCCCACTCCCAACCCAGGCTTCTTTTAAACAAGTTGAATAAGACAAAGAAAGATAAATTTTATTTCACCAACAGTTCAGACTTTAAAAATATACATATTGAGAATCGGGAATACCTGTTCTGTCTAGTGGAAGCTGACACTGACGGGGCAGGTTAGTAAAAGTTTAGAAAAAGAATACAGCACCACATACTATACAGGTTGAGTCATATTACTTGGTCTCTAATGACTAAGAAGGTAATAAATCAATGCAAAATTCTTTAAATTGCATTTACTACATTTCACCTTTATGGACCTGACTCCAAAGCCCCTGGGAGATATCCTGGTCCTCCAAAATTTTCGTTTCTTGCTCCTCTCACCACATGACTGCAAGTCTTCTGTTAACTGTCTTTCTTTGCTTTCTGCTATTTTGATAGCCAACAGGGCTATTAACCTAATTTAAACATTTAAATAACATTGAAAACAAACATTCTGCATCCATGAGGCAGAGATTTGGGACAATGAAAACTAAGAAAACATCTTTCTTTTTAGATAAATGGGACTAGGATAAGATAAGCCAAAACTGAACTTCAGGGAGATGGATAAAAGAAAGGGAGAGACTCCAACCTCTCCCTGCAAACCAGAAACTGAGTCAAAGGAGTAAGTTTCAGTGAGCCAGTAATTTAGAGAAATGTACAGATTATAAATGCACTCAATGTGACTCTCATTTTGGGATCATGAACCCAAATACTTTTCTCATGAGTCCACTCCAGTTTACAATATTTATAATACAGAAAACAGTAAACTATAATCACTATCATTGTCAGGTGAAGAAATATTACAGCAACACTAATGTCTTCCTAAAAATACCTAAAAATATTTTGTTGTTTCAAGGAGTAGGAAAAGTTTATGCTAATAAGCTGAATGACCCTTGGGGGAAGGGCCCCTGAGGATATTACAGCTTTGATACAGTGTTTACTATTTTATAAAATGTGACCTGGTATCTCAGAAGACCACCTGGCTGACAGAGTTCTTCCCATTGACACACTACTATACTGGGTGCTGTGTCTAGGCAAAAAGGTACCACAACTTTCTTTTATCAAAGCACTTAGGGTTGACAGGAACTACAGACCATATGCAGGAGACAGCTGAAGGGCTATACATACCTGCTATGTATACCCTGCTCCATCCTGGCTCTGGTCTCTACTTGGAGCTGTGTCACTGCTTAGGTCTAGACCAACTGAGTTGTGTTTTATACTGGAAGGGAGAAATTCTTCATCACACATTATATAGAATCCTAACAGAAACACCTGGAGCACAAAAGCAAAAACAGATTTACTATCAACTCACCCTTCCCTGAAACGTTATCTCAATTGTAACTTCAGTTAACACATAGTCTTCTGGTCATGTTCTCTGGGACAGTTCCCAAACCCTCTAAAATTTAGAAGTCCTAAACAAATGCATAGGTGAGGGCAGAGTACTCAGACAGCTTGTGCTTCAAAAGGCTCAAAATGAAAAAGGCAGAGTAAAATTAATTAGTTGGACTACTTAGTGGTAAATGCCTCATTTTCTTGTTGTGTTTACCCTTCTGACCCAATGGAACAGTAATGTATACACTCTCACTGCATTCTTAATAAGGTTATTTACACTGCATATTCAATGAGTTTGAGCCCTATGCAATAAATTCTCAGCTCTGAAATGTGTGTGAGGGTATAGACATCATTACTGGAGGAATTAACCTTGTAAATGAGGAGCACCCTTATTGAAGCCCTGGATTTTGATTATTCAAGAGTGATATGGGAACACAGGCAGTTTTCTGCAGAATTATAATGATCAGCCTTGAAAATAGCCACTGACTATGAATAAGTAACTACATCTTGGCAGCAAGTGGAGAATTCTGACCATTTAAAAAATATCTCTGTGTTGGTTTGTAATTTTCACTGCCAACAGAGGAAAGAAATATTGTGAATACTTCTGACACACAGAATTAAGGGCTTATTTGTTAGTAATGATCTGTATTTTGAACTGACGAGGCTGAACAAAGCCAGAAGGAGGAAACATAGACAAGAGTCGAACCTTCTCAAGCCACACTCTGCTGCTCACAGTCCCCAGTATGCCTCAGAGCATCTACTATGTCCCACCCTCTACTTAAACACTCTGATGCAACTTCAGCAACCACAGCTAAGATCTATGTGGATAAACTAGAATTTTATCTATTCCCTGATTCACTAAGAGGTTATAGAAATATAACTACTAATATAGAAATGATAATAACTAAGTTATAACTCAAAAATGAGTTACTAGAGATCAAAGAAAAAACAAATCTTTTCTCACTTAGGTAAAAGCCTGAGATAGATCACTTTACTTTAATTCCTTCTCATTTTCGAATAAGGAAAGACCTTGAGGATTAACATGGGAGTTCAGGATTCTTCCTCTGTTTTTCCCTCCTTCAAACCATGATAGCTATCTATTTTCCTTGCACCTTGAAGAGGCACAAGGGGAGGACATTTCAGAAAGTGTGTAATTGAGAAGAATGTTAAAAAGCTATTAGATTGAAGCAAAGTCTCACCCATCTCATGTCCTTTAAATTCATGTATAAGACCCAAATACCATTCCTAAGCATCAGGGAATAAATGGAGAAAGAATTTCCCTCTCTTCTATATGAATAGCTACAGAAGTTACAGCACCCAAAATGATAACTATAAACCCCACTGCTGATTGTGGAATAGGAGAGGTTACAAAGGGTATACTTATTTGTGAAAAAATAAATATTCATTTATTTGCTAAGATTTGTACAGTTCAATGTCATTTAATAATACTTCACAAAAAAGAACTAGAGTATTACTAATAATAGTCAAGCAAGGATGGGAAGTGGGTAGAAGCAAAGATAATGCAAGAATGGCTAGATAGCCCTAATTTTTTTAAGTTGGGTGATGGGCACATAAATGTTCATTATACTACTCTATTTATTTTGTTTTTTATTTATTTCTATTTATTTTGTATCTTATATGTTTTGAAGTTTCCCATAATGAAAGATTTTAAAATGCTAATTGTTTCAGTTTTATCACCAACTTACTCTCACACTTTTATCAATATGAAGATCATGATCAAAATCCACTCATATGTTTGACATTTAACAACGCAGGCGGAAGATCCACCTTCACACAAGCCAACCTCAAGAAAATAGCTTGACATTTTGTAACA
This sequence comes from Phataginus tricuspis, assembly GCA_029783875.1. NCBI lineage: Eukaryota > Metazoa > Chordata > Mammalia > Pholidota > Manidae > Phataginus > Phataginus tricuspis. The sequence continues at coordinate 66,675,394 of JAQQAC010008350.1, read as the reverse complement.
TCTGGATCTTCACTTGACCAAGATGTGGAACTAAAGAGACTTGTCCATAATCATCAAATACTATTCTATTGCCTCAGGAAGTCAGGGATACCAAACGAATAACTCGGCACAGGTAGGGTTTTTGGGGGACTCCAGTGCTGTATTTCTTTCTTTTCACCCCCTTTAATGGACTGAGAACATATGGATGTATCAAAGTCCCCTTACTGCTCACTTAGCCTTTATTTGTTCCAGAACATTCCCAGATTAGGAATACTTAGTTTGTGTGCCATTATACAGCATCCCATTCAAAGTACCAATTTAGAGAAACTGAAGTTTTTCTAAAAATATTTACTTGATGTTTAAGCACCACTACCATCCCAAGCAAGGATAAAACTGCTTTATAAACAGGCATGTTTTCATTTTACGTGAGAAAGGATTCGTGCTCAATAAATGTATACTGAATGAGTGAATGGTAGGAGAGAGATATTTAAATGAATAAAAGAATTTTATAATGGCTTCGAAGGCAGAAATAAAGAAAAACAATGAAATACTTAAACCAAAAAAAAAGGCATTTGTGAAGATTTTTAAATTAAGGTCACTTGAAAGAACTTATTGAGTTACTCTAAGCCGGGGAATGCCACAATATATTGAGGCTTTAAAAAACTACATATAATACTTTTTATTTCTAAAAGGATTATTGGTTTAAGGGCTGCTAAGAGAAGCAGTCAAACCTTGAGGAAAAAATTGCCTTTGCCTACAACACATTTATTACAAGGATAACCTTAGTTTGTTAAGTTTGACTTTGGTTAAAATTGGTTTCAAAGGACCTAAACTTTAAAACTTTTAAAACAAAAGGTTTTTGGAACCTAAATTACCTGAATAATTACTTCTTACCCCTCCTTTTCACTTACAGCTCCTTTTTAACTACAGTTTGTGTGTCACAGACTGAGTAGCAAGAGTGAGAGAACTCAAATAATCCTAACCACTCAGAAACAAGGGACGATGTCAAATTTGCACTAAGCATTCTACACAGTGTTTTTCTTTTCATAACAGAGTAGCAAGCCAATGATTATCAGTGTCAAGACAAATTTAATAAATTAAAACACAGGCAAAATCAGCTGGGTTGGGTCCTGTCTCAACTCATAATTCCTACGTGCTCAATCCCTCATTTCAAAGAGCATAGACACTGTCAGTGCTCTTTCTTAAGAACTGGCCAAAAGAAGTACCTGCAGCCTTCGAAGGTATCTTGCAAAGACAATCTGTCAATCAAGTGGACTGAGTGCCCAACAAATGCAAAACATTCAGAAGAGATCAGAACAAAAGCTTCCGCATTGTACATACTTCATACACAGCTGCTGAGAAACTGAGCTTTGTAGCAGCAGAGGCACAGAATCGTGCAGGCCTGTCAGTGTTACTATGCCAGGACATGAAAACATCAATAATGACTGCATCTGGAAATTTTATTTCAGCAGTCTTTCAAGATATATAGAGATCGTATATCTATATGGATCACTGCACAGCTCATCAGAGAGGACGCATACTGTAGCTGACATGGCACACACACTGGCCATATAACCCCAGTTTTCTCTCACTGGCAACTTTTTGATGCTTTTTTCCTCCAGGGCTACAGTTTGTTTTCTTTGTAGAGTCAGCTTAACAATGAATTGATGGAAATTTCACCCTAAAAATGTTTAGTCATGGGTTCAGTTGGTTAGAAAACAGCTAATAAAGCCAAGGTCACAGTCTCTTACTGTTACGAAATTCCTATGGGAGGAAAATATTCCACACCTGAGATCAGTTCCTGCTGGGGGTCAATAGTCTCTTGGTGGAATATCACAGGCTGAAGGGAGACTGGTTTGGGTAGTGAGAGGCCCAGTGGATTATCAGTAGCATGATCATTCTCAGGCTTGTATTAGAACATTTGAGTTACTAAATTAGGTTTAGAAATAAGAAGAGGGGTGTGGCAACATCTCTGTCCCTAAGCATCAAACTCAAGTGAGGGAAGGAAAACATATAGAAGAGAAATACAATAAAAGATGAAGAATAGCATGTTTCTAGGACCAAGTAAAGAGTGCAGCCAGTAAGTGGAAGAAGTAAAGGAAAGGGAAAGATTGCATTCTTTTGGTATAGTCAGGGGAAACTTCTGGAAGCGGTGACTTGGCACTAGCCCTTTTGAACATGGGGAAGGAGATGGTTATTCAATAAAGGCAGCCCCTGGCTCACCCCCATAAAGAAGCTTGAGTCCCTCCATTCAGGCAAAAACACAGCTCAGCCTTTCCATTGTGTGAAGTAGGTCAACTCCTGTTTTTATGCCATACTGCTAAGGCTGCGGTTCGTCCTTTAGTTAGCAGTGGGGAAGGCGGAAGGCTGTGTTCAGAGAAAAATTTCTTATCTAAAGACCCGCTGAGAAAAGTGCACATCAAGAAAAATCATTTAAGACATTTACTCCTGAAGGCTTTGTAAGCTCTACCCTTGAATCAAGTTAGAGCTTCATAAAGCTCCATATCTCATAAAGTTACTTTTACTGAGATATGCTTTAAAATTAAACCCTGAGTAGAACAGTAGTTACCAAGGGACTTAAAGGTGGAAAAAGTGGGGAGATGTTGGTGAAAGGGTACAGACTTCAAGGTCTAAGATGAATATGTTCTGGGGATCTAATGCACAGCATGGTGACTATAGTTAAAAATGCCGTTTTATATACTCGAAATTTGCTACAAGAGTAGATCTTAAGTGTTCTTAATACACCAAAAGAAAAGAAAAAACTATGTGAGACAATGGATGTGTTGATGAACTTGGGTCAATCATTTCACAATGTATACATATATCAATCTCATTGTATACCTTAAATATATACAATTTTTGTCAATTTTACCTCAGAAAGGTGAAAAAATAAAATAAAACTCTATATTAAGTGATAGTGGTGAAATATATCAAAAATAATAATCCCACATCTTTTGATCCAATAATTCCAATTCAGGCAATCATTCCTATAAATAATCTTTGAGTGTGTTAATATCTATATGTGATCATATTGTAGGGTTTTTCTTCTGTTTTTGTAATTGTGAAAGACTGGGCAGAACCTAAATGCATACTGGCAGGGGCAGGTTAACTGAATTAAGGTGTACCCGTATGATGAATACTATCAGCCATTAAAAAAGGACAGCGTATGTCCATATAGACTGACTAGAAACTAGCAAATGAGGAGCTGAGGTCCAAATGATGAGGAAGGGCCATTCATAAGAAGACCTAGTGTTAGAATGTGCGAGGCTTCAGTGACCACAAAAACAAATGCCCTGGCCCAGATGTGCTCTTTCAAGAAGGCCACCTATGACAGCAGCGAGCCGGATAAGGAAGGGCAGATCTGGTACAGAGTGACACTGTATCCTAAATGTAATAGCAACCAATAGAATATTTTAAGCAGTTGTTATGGTTTTTGTTTTAAAATAGTCACTCTACCATCCGTGTGGAACATGAATTGTATAGGGTAGCAGCAGAGCGGGCTACAAGATAGGAGGCCACTGCAGCAGTTCATGCAAGAGACTTGGAGTGATGGTCATACAAATGTAAAATAATGGAGTGGGGAACAGAGATAAAATGCTTGCTTCCTCTTGCTTTTCATAGTTCTTGTTTTTCTTCATTTCTAATATAATGGTGTTGTATACTTGAATTTTATTGTCCCACCTTGCATCTTTATTGAAAGCAGGTAGAACATAATATAAAGTTCTACACAAAGAGTGAGTTTGTGTGTGTGCATGTGTGTGCGTTTGTGTGTGTGCGTGTGTTTGTGTATGCTTGTGCGTGTTTGGGTCTTTTGTGTGTATTTGTGTCTGTGTGTTTGTGTGTGCATACATGTGTGTGTTTCTGTGTGTGTGTGTGCGTGCACGTGAGCACACGTGCACAGAGGTACAAGGTAAGCAGTAACAACAAAAATATGCATGTGGAAGGAGCAAAAACCAAGAATCTGTCTTTAAACTTGGTTTTTCAAGATATTTTCTTTATATTTAAAAGTGTGAGCATTAATAGCTATGTTCCTGGTGATATGAAATTAAGAATTAATATTAAAAGTGCGCAGTACAGTGTCTACCACATTGAAGATGGCCAGCAATTTCTTGGGACTAAAATGGGGAGGACCTTGGATACTGTACCACGGGGAAGATCTCAAAATTTTTTTAGAGTGCAAAGCATTGTTTTAGGAAGGTAATAGTATATAGGCAGTTTTAGGTGGTAGTATGTAAAGGGGAAAAGCCAGTTAGGAGATTATTGCATTCTTCGTAACATCTATTTTAGAAAGGGAAAGAAGAGATCTCATTATCACCATCGACAGTCAAAGAAGAGAATGACCGCCTCAGGTCAAACAACGAATCAGGGGCAGAAATGACACCGGGCTGGAAATTCACACTTCCTCACCTAAGTATGCTAATTCTCTAGACCACTGCTGCCTGCACTATTCAAATGTGGTGTGTGACTCTGGCTATTCATATGACCTTTTCCAAATATTAAAGTTCGCTGCAACTCACTAGACAAATAATATACCAAAAGATAGAGAATAGGGAAAACAGTGCTTTCTCCCAAGTTCTAAAATTTTTTGCCTTCTTCGAAATTTGTTCCTAATTTCCAATTTTCTCTAAAAATCAAAGTGTTTATTTAAATGGCATCAAACTATTCCTCTTTGTTCCTGCTGAATCTGTATATATATGTCTATGTAGTATGTGTATGTACATTCACCCACATTTATCCCAAGGGTGAAAGTAATCTGTCACCATTAACTCTACTGTCAGGAAATGTTTCTACACAGAAATGATCGTTTAGTTTACTATAGCTTCCAAACAAGTAAAGGTTTTTACAAATATCTCAGAGGGAGTGCTGCAATCAGTAAATGTGAGAATTTAAAAGCCATGGTGATTAGTGAAGGGAACAGCCTGCCCCTGAAAACAAAATACATTTAAGATTCTTTAGTAAAAATACATCACTATAATTTCACTGAGATACAGTACATATTCAGATCAGTGAGTCAGGTAGTATGTGAGTCAGGTAGTATCCAGAAGAGGCAGTGGATAATGTCACCCTCCAGATTCACCAGGCAGTAAGAAGTAGTAACTTACATGGGCTCCCTGCATTTATGCTGCCCAGGCCTAGAGATGTCCTTTTGGGACAGAATAGAAAGGACCTATATAAGAAAGACCAAATATCCCTGATTTTCAAAATTTGAGACTTCAATCATAAAAATACCTGATCAGAGTTCTCCCACTCACTTCCAAGTTGTGTCTGGCTTTACTGTCTGGCTCTGTTTCTCTTCTTACCACTCAGGAGCTCTCCCCATTATACAGCATATTCACATTTCTTTTAACATCATTAATTACCTTGGTGATAGTAAAACTAGGACTGTGCAAGCACAAAATTGATGGCCAAAAATTCTTTTCCTACTATCACTGGATTGAGGGGTATGAAAAAATACACTGTAAGGAATGGTAGAAACTGTTGGAAAGAAAGTAATACATGTATCATTATTTTCTTCCTCTTCTCCTTCTTATTTAGAATAATTTCTTATGTACTTGTCATTGTTTTAAACATTACCTGATTATTTTACTCAATCCTCACTGCAACCAATGAGATATGAACAAAGTAATCTGCACTTTACAAATGAGGCCATTAAGGCTTAGTAAATGGTGGGGCCAGGCGGGACTCTAGTCACTTGAGTCTAGAGCGCATTCTCTTAGCCACATGCTTAGAGAAGTTTCCAGATGAAGTAGAGACCATGTACACAACTACGCAGAGGCTGAAAGAGGAGAGCATGTGCATGGATCTCCAAGAAGTGCAGTATAGGTTGTGAGTAAGAGGGGTAAGGAGGTGCAGGGGTTAAAAGCCCAGGCTTTAGAGAGATAGCCACCATCACTCCATCTGAACGTTGCCTCTGCTAACCCTGTGATCTTGAGAAACTTATTTATCTTGTCCCAGCCTCAATTTCTCTGGACTGCATTGTATTAGCTACTATTCATATTATTATCACATTTCCTGGATACCAAAAGGCCTAGTTTTTCTAGTTCGATGTTCCTAAAAATCAAGATGTGCCATGTAATCAACATAAAATAATCTTTTCAGCTAAGAGGCAGAAGAGTGGGATGAAACACAGTGGCTTTTATCCTGAAGTAGAAGCAACCAGTCTGCCTTAGTGGTGTTTGTTTATTAACTCACCTGAGTTCTTTGCATTGGTAGCATCACAAGCAATTTAATTTTCACTGAAATATGGATCTCTAATTGTCTCTTAAATGTCTTCAAAGAATATTATACTATGTGGGCTATGAGGCAGCTTGAATATGCAGAAGACTGTCACATTCAGGTAATGCAATTAGAGACAGGAGACATTGCCAGCGCTTCGGAATAAATCATAGGACTGTTAAAGGTAGTGAAGCATAGCATGGCTGATTCATGCACAATGAAGGACTACCTCTGGCGTGCCAACATCTGCCTGACAAATGCTTCTACTAGGTTTATAAGAAATGCTATTAAGCTTCCAACATCATGTAATTCAATTAAGGAAAAAAATGGAACTATGAATTAACAAGAAGCAAGTGCAAACAAACCACCTCAAAACGACAATGTCTACCTCTAAAGAAATTGTGAGCTTGGGTGATGAAAAGCAGCCTGTCAAGATCAAATTACATGGTTTCCAATAGCCTAAAGAAAACCAGAAGAGTCATTAGATTCTGACTGCAAGGAAAACTTGAGCCCCAAGTTTGATTGTCATATTAAAAAAGATAAAAATATGTAATTGCACTAATTAAGATAAGCCATTAACTCATGAAACAAATCTTTGTGTTTTGTAACCACCTCCAAGTCTCTTATGAAATTAGTTTTGTGTCTTACAATAGATGCCATCTTCAAGACTATCACTGTGAGTGTACAGGCATATTGGTTTCCTTGCTGCTGTAGCAACAAATTACCTCAAAATCAGTGGCTTAAAACAACACAGATTTATTATCTTATAGTACTGGAGGTCAGAAGTCCGAAATGGGTGTGTGGGGCTAAAATCCAGGCATCAGTGGGGCTGCTTTCCTTGTGGAGGCTGTCGGGGAGAATCCATTCCTTGCTTTGCCAGCTTCTAGAGGCTACCTGCCTTTCCTGGGCTATGGCTACTATCCAGTTTCAGAGCTAACAGTCGCGTAATAACGACCTGGGCTTCCATAGCTGTGTCTCCTTTCTGACTCTCCTGACTCCTCCTATCCCTCATAAGGCCCCATGTGACTATACTAGGCCCACGCATATATTCCAGAAGAATCTCCCCATCTCAAGATCCTTCACTTAATCACAACTGCAAAATTTTTTTTTGCTACGGAAAGTGACATAGTCACAGGTTCTGCAGATTAGGATGTGGACATGTTTGGGGTCTGTGATTCTGCCTACCACCAGCGGTAAGCAGGAGGGGAATTAGGAAGGATTTTGTCTACCATGTCAGCATCTGGACTTTGAGAATAAACGGTTTGTCATCCACTTTCTGAGTCCATCCTTCCTCTATCCCACTGATGACTACGCCATCATTGATTCTCAGATTTAAATTTATATTCAGTTTCTAATCTCACAACCCAGGTAGTTTTTCTACTGCTATGCTCCATTTCTGTGGGTCTTTATCTGTCCTTTCCCTTTTAATTGTTCTTATGAAGACTACTCTTTTGAAAGAAAGACTCTACCCTCTTAAAAAGCCTTCCTCACATCAAAATTTATCAGATGTTGACATTATCACTATCCTGATACTTCTCAAACTGCGCGTTGTAAAATTTAGAAATCTACAAACATGGCACAGAGCCAATTTGTTTAGGGAAGGTGGCTCCATGTTAAAATGAAACAATCAAGCCACAACTGTGGGTCTGTGTCAGAGACACGGATGACCACATCCTGAAGACCGTGGCCGTGATTCTGGTTAATGTCATCAGTCCAATTTTAAAATCACTTCAGCAGGCACTCTGGAGACTGAGGGTAACTCAGCCCTTCTTAACAACATCAGTGATCAATGGACAGCACTGTTTTCATTTTCTTCAAAATGAAGGAAGGAAATGAAAAACAAATATCTATGTCAATGAAACTTTTAAAGTTTCCAATTTAAACATAAAAGCCAGGAAATGCAAGTTAAGTATCTCAAGGGAACATTAGCTTCTTCATATTTCATGTGCTTCATTTTAAGGTATAACACTTAACAGTATAATTAGCAATCAAAAATATTTTATCTGTACACTGTGGGAGTTTGATGTTATTATGAGATCCTTGTTTTTTGCATTTCCTGACTTCTGTGTTTAACTGTACAACCTTAATGCTGCATTATTGTCACGTCTTCCATTAGTTATTGATGGCTTGTAAATGAAATAGATGCCCTAGCAGGTCTTTCCACCTCCAACTTCCGTAGATAATTTCTGCAGACACACATTTTATGAACCAATATTACAGAAGCTCTATAAAAAACCATAATGGAAAACAACACAATTCTTGCTGAAATGTATGGGGGTTCTAAAAGGGTTTTCACTTTGTAACAATTATGTTGAATCTCTTTGAAAGGTTGTTACTTGTTTTACTCCTTTATATCATCACATCAATTTTACCTTGCACTGAAAACGTACTTCAAAATTAAGGCTCCACAGCAGTTTCCAACATATCAAGGGCTTAAATGCAGGCTTCTAAGGCTGCATTTTGTTGTTTTCTCTAAAATCACTAAGACCCCTGGTAAAAGACAGGGTGAGTCAGTACATAAAGGTATGCTAATTGTGAAAACAGTTTTTGACATCCATAATTTTCCACTGACACATTTCTTTGGCAAATAGCAAAGTGAAAGTAGTTTAAATGCCAAGAAAATATTTTCTAACTAAAAATTTTACCAATTCGAAGCTCTACCTTTTAAATATAATAAGTAGTTTTATCAAAAGTAAAAAATATGTATATATATATTCCACAGAACAGATGTGATGTGTGAGCACAAATCGATCTTCTCACATGTGAGGTAAGATTTCTACCACATCCACCCGTCCCTCCAGCAGCTCCTAGCCACCCTCACCCCCTCGGCCCAAATCAAGGGAGAAGGGTAAGTAGGATTCAAAATCCCAAACATCCACTACTTTCCTGTCTACACCCAAATACTATTATACTAAAATACTCTTATTCCTCAGAGTGTGCTCATGTGAGTCCGCACATCAGCAATCTTGAATCTGAAATTAGAGACATGATAAAAGTATCTATTCAATGAACGAATTATGAGAAAAAGACTTTTTGGCCAGATCCTATGATTTTACTGGTTCACTGAGCCCATAGGACAGCACAGTTGCCTAATACAGTCCTGGGCTCGTAGTTCACTTTGATAGGGCGTCTTAATGTATCAACTCAGTCATCTAAGAAAGAAATACTAAAATGTTTGGTGTTATGTGTTTACATTTTCTAGTAATTTTCCAGTTCACTGTTGGTCTTAGAAACCTTCAGTTCCAATATATAATCACGATATATAAGACAAATGTATACAAATATCCTCCCCCTCATATTCATATTATTTCAGCCTCAGAAGTTATAGACGTACCAGGTGTATATGTTTGAAGGGAGAGAAAAAGGGTAGAATGCCTATTTCCAGATCTCAAGCAAATGTTTTCCCCAAATTTCCTGCTCAATAATGCATGATTCTGAGGTATATAATACCCCAAATATATTTCCTTGGACTATTATCTATTGTATCTTAATGGGAAATCAACACATTTTCATGAAGGTATTCAATAAAATGTGTGACTGCTTTTGAGGTTTAACTTAGTTGTGGGAAGACAGTCATGGTAGGATCCTTAGAGAAAGATTTCTGAGAGTTCCTCTTCTTGCTAAGTTTTTCTTTCGGCACAAAACCATTAGCAGTAATTCACACGAAGAGCTGAGAGAAGATGGCCTATCACAGAGCAGAGGTCTGCACACTTTCTCTGTAAAGGATCAGATAGTAAATATTTCAGTCTTTGCAGGCCACATATAGTCTCTGTCATATATTCTTTGTGGTTTTGCTTGTTTGTTTGTTTTCAGTTTTCTTTTAATGACATTTTAAAATATAGAAACCATTCTTCGCTATGGCTCCTGAGTTAGCCTGAAGACCACAGTTGGCCAACTTCTGTCATAGAGGAAAGGAAAACCCTACCAAATTCAAGTCCTCACAAGCTAAAGCAGGATTCCCTGATACAGTGGTCTTTGCTGCCCAACAAAGTACTCCAAAGTTCAAAAGTACAACAACATGTGTTCTGCTCACACATCTGTAATTTGCAAGGGGCTCCGTGGGGACAGCCCTGCTGCTGCACCGCATGACAGTGAGCTGGAGGCCCGGCTGGTACTGAAGGATCAACTTGCACCGTGGCTCACTCAGGACTGGTAATGAGGCTGAGGCTCTTGGTTCCTTTCCAATGGGCCTCTGCATGGAGCTGCTTGAGGGGTCTCTCGCACGATGACTGGGTCCTGAGAGTGTCTCTGAAGAGAACTGAAAGCTTCATCACTTTTCACTGCATCACCTCTGCTGGAGTCACAAGTCTACCCGGAGTCAAGAAGAATGAGCATAGACACCCCACACCTCCTGATAGGAGAAGCCTCAGAGAAGGGAATGTGGGATAGGAGATATAGTTACGGCCCTTTTTGGAATGTACAGTTTCACGGTACCCAAGCAAATTTTTTTTAAAGATGTACTTGTCCCTTGGCACCTGCAGATTAAGATTCCTCTCTTTATTTCTAGTGTGGGGCAGGTTTGGGCAGAGATAAATAAATAAAATATATCTTTACAGTCTAGTCTTAGAGAAGCTTTTGAAGTACTCCAAAAAACATTCTGCATGTCTAATGTATTTAGTTGCAGGATTTAGAAACTAGACTCCATAAGCTTCTTTCACCTAAAAACTGAACAAGGGTCAGCTCTTTGGATTATGCAAAACAAGTTAAGGAATCAAGATATCTTACCAGCAACACAAAAGAGAAGCATGTGCTGACTGGATCCTTCCCCCTTCTGGATGGTTTCCCAAGGAGACTAATATTTTATTTAGTGTGTAACTGAAAAAGGACATAGAGTACCTTTCTGACATTTTTTGGGAGTCGAGGATATCACAAGGCTTACATGTTTTTTAAACTGAGATGCTTTTCAACCTCAGCAGCTTAAACCTACCTTTAAATTTCTTCACTTTGCACATTCCAATAATCTCTCACATGTTAGGATATTGATCTAGACACAGGGCTGTGATAACCAGTTAAGCAGTGTGAGGCACGAACAGACAGGCTGTGGTATGCACCACTGCCCATCTCAGCAATCAATTTAGAACACCACAACTTTATCAATTGTTTAGAGATCTATATCCATCTTAAGACACAGAGCAGCAAACCATGCCCTTCATGTTTGTTGAGATTTGATTTGATTTTCTGCTTCTCAGGAGGGAAGCTGACGGGCCTAAAGGAGACAACTACATCACACTGAATTGTTAGGTAATGCAAACACCTTAAAAACCTGTTGTTTTCTCTAAATACCTAGGCAAGTCAGACTTAACTGAATTTAAACTTCCAAGACATGTTTTAATGGGTTTTAAAACACATAGGCCCTATTTCTCAGCAGACTGTGAGTACAAATGTGAATATAAATTGTGGTTACATGCTGTTATAATATTTCCTTTGATAATAGATAGTGCTAACAAATGTACTAAATAGGAGGGATTTAAGGGGACAAATGAGATTGGAGGTAGAAGGGAACCTGCTCTGAAGCTACTTAGAATAGAATGCACACTGTTCTTATGTTGTGTGTTTATTGCTGGGGCTTAAAATTATCTTTGTGGGAAAAGCACATGGTTTTAAAATAGATTTGTGTATTTATCTGGGGTGGCTTAGGGAAGTCTCATGGAGACTACTGGGACCTAATTCCCCACCTCTGTCAAGTCATGTCTTGGCATGTTAGGGTAGGAAAAATAGTTTTCCTACTACCCTTCTAAGTTCTCACTGGGGGCCTTATAACAAAAAACAGATTAACAAGAGAAAAACCAACAGAAGTTTATTAACATGTGTAACTCATGTATTCATCGGAGATCCCCAAGGGAAAAATGAGTAACTCTTTGAGGTGGCTTAGATTTCAGGCTTAAATAACATCTAAATAGGGGAAGGGGAGAGGGGAAGTAGGCCTCTGAGAGTACAGTAAGTGATTTTTAAGAAAGATGAATGGGCCTTTAGAGGAACAGATGGGAAGTATGATAGTTTGTGATAAAGCCTGTCTAGGTATGGTGTTGACTTATAGTATCCTCTGCTGTGGTGAGTCAGCCCTCCCTGAATGATATAATTCCCCTGGGAGAGAACTGATAACAACTGAGTTCCTTTGGAGGACAGGTATTTAAGCAGATGAGGGAAATTCAGAGAAAGTCTCTCCCTGTCTTTGCTGGGTTCCAGGTGTTTACAGCTCAAAACAACTGATACACCAAAGCAGAATATTCTGGGGTGGCATGTCCTGAACTCCCTCAGTCATATTTTGGGCTGGCACATTCTAACCTTTCAGCATTAACTCTGAAAACTGATACATTTGCCAATATAGCAAAGAGAGTGTGGCAAATCCCTCTGGCCTCTTTTACAACATCCCTGTAGAGGTCTTCCTCAACTCCAAAATACATCCACATTTTTCAATATCTAATATGTTATCAATGCTACCATCACCACATAATACAAATAATTCTCAATAATTCTTCCTTCAGTCAGCATCAGAACACCATAACATTCAAAATCTCATCTAAGAACACAATCCTTAACTTTCTGTTGCATTATCAAAAGGCCTAACAAGAGAAATAACATTAAAAGTGACCATCTAAGAATATAACATCCATCTGATTCTCAGATGATATATTAAATTCAATCCTATCTTTGGATCAAGTTATAGAACCAAAAAGCTATATAAATGAACCACCTTAACCCAGACCCATGCAGAATCAGTTTCTCTGAGTTATGTCTAATATTCAGCCCTAAATTCATACCCAGGGTCCACATGAGAAGGAAACATGAAGCCTGCTGCCACGGTACTATAAAATCAAGATAGAATCATTGCTTCTTAGATTATTTAGGGCCTCCCACATTAAAATGTTTTCGAATAGGAAATACAATGTTTCCTTTCTGATGTGGTTTGAGGCTGCTTGGAAGTGGGCAAGGACATGGTTTAACCCAGAATCCATGTTCATTTAAGGTAGCCTGGAGAAGGCCGATGGAGAGCAATAGGACCTAAAGCAGCCTACTAAGAAAAAATAAATTTCTTTTAGGATTTAGTACCGAGGAGGACTGCCAAATCACTATGATGGACCAACCATATGTGTTTATCATTTTTGTGCCTGAAAAACTTACTAAATTGATTGTAAAGGCAGAAAAACATAACAACTGAAAGTAAGTAGTGGCAATATCCCCTATACCAGGACATACCAGCTTCATTTTTATTTCTTAAGGGCTACCTTCTTCATTTACTTAATTACCTGCCTTGGCCAAACTGGCATTTGCATGCATAACCTGTGTCCAGAACAAGGAAAGAATCACCAAGGGAGGCCATGCAACAAAAATGATGGTGCGGGGAAAAGAAGCCACTGCTCAGCAAAGTAAACTTGGAAAGAGATACAGCTGATGACACAGGCTGGAATTTCGGAACACCAAGACAAGGGCAAGTCTTGGAATTAAAAATAGGAAGATTAATTAAAAGGCAAGCTTCCACTTCTCTCTGCATCATCTGGCACCAAGATATCTATTGCCCGGACCAAAAAATTAAGTCTCTTCTCTAAGGATTTCCCAAATGCCAGAAAAAAACGTCTCAGGTTCTGACATTTTTTAACAGCTGTGGCAGTCACACACCTGCCCGCTTGCTCTAGAGTAAACCTAGCAAAAGCCCCATCTGTGCACTGAACTTCAATGTGTTTTATATTGTTTTATTCTTAAATATGAGTTGGCAGCAATGCATAATGAGATTGTTGAAGCAAGCCTACAACATGAAATAGAGAAATTATTGTTAAACAGACAAATGTTATTCTTGAGGAAATGGACATAATTTAGAGAGTAAAAGACAAGGTTAAAATAATGGAAATATCCATCCAAAAGACAAACAACAACAAATGTTGGCGAGGATGTGGAGAAAGGGGAACCCTCCTACACTGCTGGTGGGAATGTGAATTAGTTCAACCATTGTGGAAAGCAGTATGGAGGTTCCTCAAAAAAACTCAAAATAGAAATACCATTTGACCCAGGAATTCCACTCCTAGGAATTTATCCTAAGAATGCAGCAGCCCAGTTTGAAAAACACATATGCACCCCTATGTTTATCGCAGCACTATTTACAATAGCCAAGAAATGGAAGCAAACTAAGTGTCCATCAGTAGATGAATGGATAAAGATGATGTGGTACATATACACAATGGAATATTATTCAGCCATAAGAAGAAAACAAATCCTACCATTTGCAACAAAATGGATGGAGCTAAAGGGTATTATGCTCAGTGAAATAAGCCAGGGGAGAAAGACAAGTATCAAATGATTTCACTCATATGTGGAGTATAACAACAAAGAAAAAACTGAAGGAACAAAACAGCAGCAGACTCACAGAACCCAGAATGGACTAACAGTTACCAAAGGGAAAGGGACTGGGGAGGATGGGTGAGAAGGGAGGGATAAGGGGGAAAAAGGGCTATTACAATTAGCACACATAATGTAGTGGGGGTGGGGGCTGGGTGGGAGGATATGGGAAGGCAGTATAACACAGAGAAGACAAGTAGTGATTCTATAACATCTTACTATGCTGATGGACAGTGACTGCAATGGTGTTGGTGGGGGGGACTTGATAATAGGGGGAGTCTAGTAACCATAATGTTGCTCATGTAATTGTATATTAAAAGTAGCAAAATAAAAATATAAAAATAATAATAATAATAATGGAAATATCCTCAGAAATAAATTGTATATATATATATATATATAAATAAAGACATAGATAGATATACTGTGGGGGAGGGGAGAATTCAATAATATTGTTTGAAATTTAAAAGAATAAAAATCGTTGAGAGATAAAAAGTTTTTAAATATTACCAAAAAACTAGAAAATGATGAGAGAAAATGTTAAAGATATAGAGTACATCAATATATCTCCCAAGAGGTCCAACATCTTGTTCAGATGACTGGAGGAAAGTTAACAGAGGTAAGAAAATCATCAAAGGAAAAGTGAATGAGAATTTCTCAGAACTAAAGGACATGATCTCAGGATTGAAACAGCAGACTGAGTTCTCAATGTAATGAATGGAAAAATACCTACATCTGGACACTTTATTGTGAAATTTTGGAGTGCAAAAGATAGAAAATTAAAAAGCTTCAGGGGTATGTTAAAATTTACCTAGAATTAAGGAAAATGACTAGAAAAAGACTCATCATTGATACTGGGTGTGAGAAAATCATACAGTAATGTCTTTAAAATATGAGAGAAAATGATTCTGAACCTAGAGGGAAATACCAGAATCATAGCTTTGAGTCAGGAGCTTGACTGGATGGTTATAGCAGTAAAACCAGCTAGCAGTGATAGTGGTCTCTGAGAAAGGGGATCAGTAAAGAATGTCTAAGACAAACAAATTTTATTTAAATGATGACAGGATACAAAAGGAAATAGTGAAGAAACTGAAGTAGGGCATTCAATGTACAAGTGCCTGATTGACTTCAATTTACTGTTCTTATATAGTCAGGATAATGTGAAAATGAATATTAGCCATCGAAATTTAAAAGTATTATACAGGCAAAATACAGAAATTATTTATGTTATAAAATGGAATATGTTTTCATCAACTTTGATTATGCAAAAATTAAAATGACAGAAGTTGGAAGATGCAGGAGAGTGGAAGATGCTGATATCCTCATCTTATAAAGTGAAGAGTCAAGAGCAACAGCTCATAGTTAAAGGACAAGAAAAATGATGCAATCATATATACTAAAATTAGAAAACTAGCCAGTAGAGGATTGAAAAATAATATGGTAATTTAATGGAAAGATGGACAGAATGATGAGGGATAGTAGGTGGCCAAATCCTTGCTATCATGGCCGAAAATAAACAGAAGATGTCAAAAAATAAATCATCAAGAAATAACACCATAATAATATTATTTAGAAATGTTACACTGATAACTGGGACAAAAACCTGAATGAATTAAAAGTGAATACTTCTGGAGAGGGATACTGGGGCAGGTAAATCTTGTTTTCATTATAAATAATTCTGCGTAACTATTTTTAAATAGCTATGTGTGTGTGTGTGTATATTATATACATCTTTGATAACTGAAAAATAAAAGGTCAATTAAATACTACCAAAAATGAAATAATACAGGTATGACGATTTACTATATTAACCTCTTAAATATAATGATTTCAATTTGTCTCTCATATGCCCATTTACTTCTGAAGCCTAGCTTTGGGGCTATGAGATGTACACACTCTTTTTTAGACATAATTTTATCCAATTTATTTCTAAAATATCTAGGAAGACATGAACAACCTCAAAGGGTCTGAAATTGCTGATCAAAATAAGTTTCCAAAAGTCAATATATATTCCCTCAAGAATTTTTCAAACTATTTCAGAGATTAAAAATTCACCTACAATGAAAAACTGAGAAATACTTATAAGTGTGTTCATTGAACTATAGAGTGGGGAGTAACTCACTGGGTAGTTTCTGGAGGAGAAGTTCTCACACTTGACTAGACAACAGAACTGCCTGCATTTGAAAAAATAAACGTTGTTAAATTAACTCCCTGGAATCTACCATCCAGCTGTGGGTATTGGAAAAACAGCATTCAAGTGAATTTAAAGTACCACCAAGGTTGAGAACCACTGTCTTAAAGAGAGGGGCTATTTCTTAGTATTTCTAGAAGGAGATCCTTCCCATCTTTTCTGGGGTAATTTGTATATTTCTTTGGAATCAGGAAAAAAAAATCACTTGAGAAATGGAGAAAATAGGAACAAATATAATTCTCTTTAAAAAGTAAGAGTCAGCATAGAGACACCACTGCTTCAAAGGAATCTACTAGTCAAGTTGAAAGTAGGAACAGGAAACAGTGCAGAAGGCTCAGAAGTTGAGGTAGACATTCCTGGGAACTGAAGTTTTCTGATCTAATCCCACAGTATTGTTTGTGTCTATTGCCATGTTATAAATGTGTGTTCATAGCCCTGTTTGCTACTAATAGTAAGCCATGCTTACAAATGAACTAAATATTAATCAATTTATATGCAAAGTATAATTTAAACAAATTCTATGAGTACTGTTCTAAGAAATAACACATTTAGGACAAAATAAGTCCTATATTGCCAATATTGGCACATGATCATGTGTAGTGAGTGATGTGAACTTTGCTAGGATTCAGAATGTTACATTATTTGAATATAATCCAGTATTCTTCAAAGGCTACAGTGCTTTGTAATGCTACTAAATTTAATATTTCATTTGTATTTGTAATAATTTGTTTAGATACCCATAAGAATGTTAGAAATGTTTTAAGGATCATTTATGATTTGTACAGTTCCCAGGAATTCCAATTTTTCACTGGCAAATCTCAAAGATTAATATCTTCAGGAATTTGGAAACATTATACCTTTCCTTCATACTAATATTTTATAGTACCAATTGTAGGTGAGCACTTTAAGAAAACAAAAGTCTTCACACTTCTTTCAAGTAAGGAGGACTTTGACTACTGAGGACAATGAAATTTGGTAAGAGGTAAGTGTGTGTGGTGGGGAGGGGGTAGTGTTGGTAGAGCATTGGCATGGGACCAAGAACCATTGTTGGGACTGTTAGGAAAATGTCTGTAAGGATGCAGTTACGAATGAGGAAACTGAGGCAAGAAAATACCAATCTATCCTCCTGAATTTACAGAACTGAAAGAAAATATGCCATAGCCATTATCACACTGGTCCTTCATGCAGTCAGCTTTTTCCACCATTTCTGCAATAGAATAACCTCTAGTTCAAACCTTACCAGACTGTTTCTAATAAGATTCCTTCTATTGGTTAAGAAAGAGGTGGCCATTCCTGTAGCAGAGAAATATTCATCCATGCTTTGATGATGCTGTCTCTTCTCTATTGAACTTGTAATCAGCTTTTAATTAAATTTTAATGACAACTGAGATGCAGCATAAGAGTAAAGGTACTTGATATTTAATATTTTGAAAAATCAGTACAGGAAAAAGTTGGTAAGTCTTATTTTCTTTTGTCAAATATTGACAATAATATAATCTACTGTGTTTATCTTGTTACCTTGTCCATCAAAAATCTGAGAGCTGAATACTAAAATTAATCACAGTAAACAACTTTAGGTGTATGTTCAGCTTAACTGTTTTACCCTCCTTTTTTTAATTTGTATTTTGATACTTCTTGAAATGTCTGTGTTTTATATATAGTAAAGTCACCTCAGTGGAATACTAAGCAGCAGAATAGAACACACAGTTTTTGAACATATAATGTTCCATGCAATTTCTTCATTTTACTTAATAGTCATAATAACCCTATGAAGTTTGTATTATTATTCCCATTTTACAGATTAACAGGGAAAACAGATTAACATAGGTTTGATGAATTTGCAAGACAACTTAAAGCTAAGTATCTGTGAATCCAGAGCTCAGATTTAAACCTAGATGCTTCTTACTACAAAACCCATATTCTTTCTACGACTTTACACCATTCTCCTTCCCACAGACACTGTAGTTACTATCACAGAATTGATGAAGGATGTTTTGTCTGATTGTGCTTATGGTCTTATCAGAATAGATAACAATCTCTCTCTCTGTCCCTCTGTCTCTCTTTCTCTTTCTTACACACACACACACACACACACATACACACACACCTAAATTCCAAAAGATGCTGAAACAAAAGCAGGTACAGGAAAAGCAAAACATTCACACAGCCAGTTCTGGGCACTGCTTGACTCTTGCTACAAGACACTTTTGCTCACTCTCAGATCAACCTAGGAAAGCTGCACAAATGGACATTAGGTCCAGGCAACCATGCAGGAGAGAGGGTGAGGGTCCTCCCCACTATGCCCCCTGAAAGCAGAGCTGGGGGACTAGGGTGTGAGGTAAGATCAGACATTTCCCCAAATTCTGGCATATGAGAAAACTGAAATCATTTTAAATGTTCTCAACAATTCTGAGTACCTACCCAAAAAGACTGAAAATTGAAAATTTTTTCTTTCTGCTGCTCTCCTGCCAAAACTGAAGGGGATTATCAAAATTTGTGAGGGGGCGATTATGGGTGAATGTGCAAAATTAAACTGTTACTAAATATATCTGAAAGGTTGTGAGTAAGGGACTATAAGGTATAAATTTTCTACAAATGCAGTTTCTTCAGATTCTATCACAGTCTCTTTGTAGGGACAAAAAGGAAAGCAAGTGTACCTTCAATCATCCTTCACAATACTGGAAAGGTTCTGTGGGGCAGGTATCAGAGCAGCTTGCTAACTATGGTAATGGCCAAGCAAGGCACATGCTATTAAACAAAATGAAATGTTATAAACTACTGTAATTAGAAAAGCACAATTTAAATAATCCATGAAAGTTTTTTTAAATGATAAAACTATTCTTATAGGATTTACAGCTGCATTTGCTCCTTTCCCCCCAGCTGGCAAATTCATCTTGCACTTATTTATTTATTAAAGTGCTTTAATCAAGAGAACTGCTCCATTGTCACATTTCATTAAAAGCCATCTTGAGCAGAGCACAACAAAAGAAGGTCATGGTTATGCGGCGGAGCTCCCCTACAATTAGACACTCAGTGGAATGAAACGGCTCCATCACTGATTAAATAGATTTTTTATAATTAAATAGGCTTTCCTTAAGCTAGGAAAATCGACTGGCAAAAATATGTTCTGCCTTATTCAGCATTAGGAAGTCCCTGTTTGCATCCTGGATTTTTCCTCTAGCTATTTTTAAAGTTTTTAAAAAGTTTTTGTGATTAATTTTTCCTATATCCTGAGTGATTATGTATTTTTAAAGGACTCTCTAAGGAAGGCTCAATCATTTTTACTGGCTCCTGTGACAAGTGGGTCAAGACTATCATTTGCAAATGGAGAAGAGGCCACACTAAGTTTAAGTGAATTGATCAAGGTCTAATCATAAGAATAATTTATGAATGGATGTTTTTAAGTTCCAGGATGCTGTCAAAGAGTTTAAAAGAAAGCATTGTGTAAAATGAAGCTATTTCATTATTCCTTTCATGAAGATGGTTAGCATGACATCTCAGAATTAAGAAGCTGAAGACATTTAGAAGATAGAAAAATGAGATGAATTATTGGATTAATAATCAAATCACACTTAGCAACTACAAAGACCAGAGCTAAAACACAGTTCTTAACGCATGGCCATAGTTGGATTTAGAAGCTACATACTCATATGGCCTCTGCATGTATTACTCATTAAGTAGCTTTATAGGTCAACTTATAGACATTATATATATTTCTATATATAATTTGCATATATATATACACACACACACATTACATATAACTTACATAGCTCTATCAGTGTTGTGCCTACAACCAGAGATTATTTTTTGAAATTATTCTTATTGCCAGGAATAACAAATAAAATATGGTAAAGGACCTCACAGAAGCTGTGAAAGCCGTGGCTCATCCATCTAGATATGGACTCCAGTTTCAGTATGCTCCTCTTTACACATCTCAGAGAAGTCTTGTTGGTGACATCCTATAAGGAAAATACTCTCTTAATTGATTCATCTTCCTAACTGACCCAATTCTTCTGTTAGCAATTACAACATACAGAAAGCTATGTAAATTGTTGACAACGAGTGTGGAATTACTCTAATCCAGATACTGTTCAGTAATTCTTCAGTGAAGATTAAAACAAGCACTGAAATTGGAAAGACAAGAAAAAGAAAGGACATATAAGAAAAAGCAACTGGAAGTTTTTTTAGATCATTCATTCATTTGTCCCACGAGTATTCATTGAGCGCCTGTTTTGTACTAGGCACTGAGTAGGCGCCAGAGATACCATGGAGAGAGAAGGCAGGCACGGCCGGTGCTCCAGTGGGGCTTACCACTGACAGCCAGAGAAATATTCTTTTATTTCAGTTAGTTGATTTTGAAATTGGAACTAGAGAATAAAACATAGTGAAGGCAAAATGTCATTCCTCTTTCTTCCACTTCTTGCTAGTCATCAGATGCTGAGGCTCTGAATCCAGTTGACATAACTTATGAAAAGTTACTTAACTTCTATGTGCCCAGTGACCTCACAGTAAAATGGGATAAATAGTTACACCTATCTTAAAGGGTTATTGCAAAGACTGAATAAGTTAATCAGTATAAAACAATATAAAACAAATGTGTGGTATAGAGGGCTGAATATGTTAGCAATTTGCTATTATAATGGTTATTATGATTTTCATTATAATTTCTCTAACTTGTACCCTTAAGTAGTTAAAGCAGAACCCATAAGAGATCATCTCAATGTTACAAAGCCCTGGTAAATAAATAGTTAGCTCATTATTGGAAACCCTGTATCAGGGGTCTCAGCATGTGCAGGGTAAGCTTTACCCACCATAGGATTAAGCAAGTTTGCTTTGGATAACTGGTGGCACATAACATCCAAGGGTTATTTGGTTATTTGCCTAAGGTACTATGAAACCGTTTTAGAGGCAAAAGCCAACTCATTAGAAAATAGAAAGCTAGACCCACAAATGTAGTGCAAGGCTACTGGGCCAGATTGAAGATGGTGAGGTGGTGCTGAGCACTGCAAGTATCTCACTCAAATTGCTCTTCAGTCCAGTCCGTGGGCTCTTGCTTCATCCTTAGGATAGGAGGAAAAAGTCAACTTTCTTCCCCTCAATTGTGTCTCCATGAGAAAGTTCAAGGTCAGCAATATCAGTTCAGCAAATCCCTCTAAGACACTGAAGGGCACTGTGGACAGCAGATAGGCCCTTAGCAGACTTGAGACTTGACGGGTCCAGCTGCTGCTTTTAGTTCTAAGCCCACAGGAGCTCCACCGCAATAAGCCAGAGCTGAACAGGCATCCACAGCAAGCACCCCCGAGTGTCCAAAGGTTCTCTTCCTTGGGAAACCCAATACATTTGGGTGGAGAATCTGAGCGTTTCTAGACTTTTTCCAAAGCAGGCATTGGCTTAAACACGGAAATACTGACTTGTGTATGCAACTTGATGCTGTTGTTACCCTTCAATTCTTGCAGTTTAGGATGCTTTAATTCTACTGCTCTTTATGAAGCACTTTAGAATTTTTTTAATGGGTAAACATTTTTTAAATGTATTATTAAAGTGTTTCCATTTCTACCTATAGTTTGAATACAGCAATAATTTTTTCTCTTATTTTCAACTGAGAATAAGCCTTACTTCCTTTCCTGGAAAGTAAAAAGTGTGTCATGTCATTTTTAAGGAAGATAAGGTTTACTGCCATGGAACAATTCTCTGTCCTGCGTCACTTATGGTGTGTTGATGATGCTATTTTTAATCTGAGTTGTGGTTTAGTAGCTATAAGCACGAGAGGCGCTACTTTCTAATACTTGTCTCCAGGTGATAAAAGTTAACCTCGGGGTTAGACTCCATCCTTGAGCAAGAGATGCCTGTTTCTAGGCTAGGGGAAGCTTGAAAGTTAAAATTAGACACCTCAGCTCAATGCCTAACCTTTGGTCTCCTTTAAACGGAATGATTTTAAGTAAGTGAATTTTTAACAAACATGCTAAAACATGTTTCCCAGCAAATGCTGTCCTTTAAAGAAGCTCATGTATTTGAAAGCTGACTACTTATTATGACAAAGGTTGTTGTCATTTAAACCTTGATTAGATTCATTCTGGAATTTTTTTTCAGAGCCAATTTATAAACTATACAAAATGCCAGACCCATCAATATAAATTATATAGTCCCATCTGAATCCTGAATTTAACTATCAAGTTTAGTTCAGAATCCCTTCTGACCTCTTCAGAAGCACAGAACCCACGAAAGCAAAATTAAACCTTTGCTTAAGTTTTTCAGGAGGAAATTCTTTGAAGGATATGCCTAATGAGAGTTGCAACAATGTGTTGAGCAATAATGAAATAGTTATAAATATTAATACTCTCTTGTTAAATTTTAAGAGACAAGGTTCTCATATGGGCAAGGTTAAAAATGCACATTTCAGAATATATGCAGTTTACAAATTTCTATCAGAAACATGAGTTTCAGCAAGGTTTAAAGAAGAAATTGTATTTTGGACTGGTCATTTTGAATATTATGACCAGACAAATCTAAAATTAGTCAATTATCTGTACTAGCTCTTTGTAAAATCTTTTTCTATGATTAAGTTTTGTGATCAGGTGTTTTCTGGTAGAAGAAAAAGTTAGACCAGTAGCATTTCCCTAGCTCTACTCTCCCCTCCACAGCCCTGCTTGAGGTCAGCACATTGGATTTTGCTAGTGGGTTGTTTATACATGGTGGTCTGTATATAAATAAATTGTTATTTCCTGGGTAGCTTGAGTTAGTCTTAGGTTTAAAAGTTTTCTTCTACTTCTAAAAATCCTGACAAAGACAGATCTAAGTAGGTTAAAAATGAAGCTGACTAAGCAAGTTACTTTATTAATATAGTAGGTGAACTTCTCAATCACTTTTAATGCAAGAGCAATTCATTGAACTAGGATATAATGTATGTGCTGACCTGTGTCAATCAGGAAATTCAGAAAGTTATATCTGATGAAAGACCTGTTTTCCTAGGAGGAGCCCATTCACAAAGGACCTGAATAGACATTTTTCCAAAGAAGACATACAAATGGCCAATGGTTCATGAAAAGGTGCTCAAGATCATGAATCATCAGGAAAATGCAAATCAAAACCACAATGAGATGTATCACCTCACACCTGTTGGAATAGCACTTATCAAAAAGACAAGATAAATGCTGATAGAATGGGGAGAAATGGGAACCTTGTGCACTGCTGGTGGGAATGTACACTGGTGATGCCAATATGGAAAACAGTATGGTATTTCCTCAAAAAAGTAAAAATAGAACTACCATTAAGATCCAGCAATCCCACTTCGGGGTATATAGCCAAAGGAAATGAAATCACTATCTCCAAAAGATATCTACACACACATGATCACTGCAGCAGTACTCACAATAGCCAAGACACAGAAACAACCTAAGTGTCTGTCAGTGGATGAATGGATAATGAAAACTATATATACATACATACATACACACATACAATGGGGTATTATTCAGTCATAAAAAGTAAGGAAATCCTGCCATTTGTGACAGCATAGATGAATTTAGATCCATTATGCTAAGGAAAAAAAAGTCAGAGAAAGAGAGACATAGTATGGTCTCACATGTGGAACCTAAAACTCACAGAAACAGAGATTAGAGTAGTGTTTGCCAGGGGCATGGGCTAGGGAAATGAGTGAGGGTGGTCAAGGGCACAAGCTTTTGATTATAAAATGAATAAGTTCTGGGGATGTTATGTACAGCATGGTGACTATAGTTAACAATAGTGTGTTGTACATTTACAAACTGCTACGAGAGTAAATCTTAAAAGTTCTCACCACACACACACTTACACATGGTAACTGTGAGGTGACAGATGTATTAACTGACCTTATTATTGTAATCATCTCACAATGTGTACATATATCAAATCATCACATTGTACAACTGAAACTTATACAATGTTATATGTCAATTATGTCTAAATAAAGCTGGGGAAAAAAGAAAGGAGCCTGTTCATATATAACCAAGGGGAAATAATAATTCAGGCATCTGCCGCAGTCCCTGGATGAGACTGTTTGGCCCGGAGGTCTGATGCATAATAGCTCCATCACAAATATCAGGCTCACCACCATTTGCCCATGAAAGTCAGTGGATTCTGGCTGCACACACGAAAGCAGAGCATGGCCACATCAGGGCTAATCTACTACTATTGACATATGGAAGATGTACGAACACAGCTCCCCTGTGATCAAGAAGAAAGCAGGAGCTGGAAGGCACCCAGACCAAGCTGCTTTCCTCCTCCCTGCAGGCATACGTGGAAAATAAATCATTCCTGAGGTGATTAATGTTTCATATTTTTCTACTTCTCTTTCCAACAAAATTAA
This sequence comes from Phataginus tricuspis, assembly GCA_029783875.1. Taxonomy (NCBI): domain Eukaryota; kingdom Metazoa; phylum Chordata; class Mammalia; order Pholidota; family Manidae; genus Phataginus; species Phataginus tricuspis. The sequence goes on along the minus strand of JAQQAC010008350.1, from coordinate 66,650,330 downwards.
ATTAACATACATCTAGTTACTTATGAGACTGGGTTCTTACTGCCTTCTCTGAAGGCTAGTTTACTATTTATTTATGAATGTGGTTAGCTGTTGTGCTTTTTACATCTCTTTAATGGCCTTGGTAATGGCGAAGACATCAGTAGCTATTGTATTTTCTCCATTTAGTAGGCTTTATCTCAGACTTCCCTGGGGTAGGGTGGGTGGTGATCTGACAAGCAGACCCATTTCTGAGTTCCCCACTCAGTTCTCTTCCTTCCAATGGCTGTAGTCGCTGCTGCCTTTAACCCAGCAGCCCCATGGGAACTGTGCAGTTCGCCGGCTGACACATTAATCTGGAGGAAATTTTTATGAGATCTAGCGTAGTGCGATTGGTTATTCTGCCACATACCTTTATGTAGTTTCATACACTGTCATTTCACCTATTTGATATAGGCACTGAATCATAAATCACTCCCATTGAATACTTAACCGGATTGGATCCTGTATGCATTATTTCTAACATGAAATGGTGATATATAGATGTCCAATATTAACAAGCTGTCAATAAGCCTTTTTCTTTAGCTCTGTGGTTGGAGTGTTTGAGGTAATGATGTAAATGGTGCAAAATAATGATGTAAAAAAAAAAAGCATGAGAGTCAAGCAAAGTTCTAGGTCCCCTCCTCATTATCTGAGTGAGCTGGTCAAGCTCTCTCACCTCTCTGTATCTCAGTTTCCTCATGCGTAAAATAATTAAAGTAATTATCTGCTTCATTGTACGGTGTGGGGATGCACCAGATTCACATGGCACCTGGTCAACACTTAGTAAATGGTAGCCACCATGAAATATTTTTAATTTCAGAACTACCAGTATATCAATAAATTAACAAATTCTATATAACAAATTTGACAATCACTAATATATTGATAAATCAGTAAGCACCATAACTTTAATTCATTATACAGTCACCTAACTCAGACAAAAATAATTAATTTACATTTTCTTGAATGTGCTGTTAGAAGATTGCTGGTAACAGGCATAAAATTGTGAAGAACAGAAAGAATCCAGAATGTAAAATAATTCACTAATATGCCCAGGTGTTAGCAACCCATGAATCATACAAATGCTCAGTTTTATAAATACCAGCCTTCACTTAGACCCCATTATGGTGGCAGTGCGTAGAGAGCCATTGCACAGAGGATTAAGCTTCTCATTGCAAAATGTAAGTGTGCTTCTGCATCATTTTAAGACAAAATTTTATATTTTCAGGTACCAGATTTCAATGATATTAGGCTTGATGGGTTTTCTTATTTTTAATCTTTCTATAGAGATTTACATATAATATATATAAACAATATGAATAAATATAATTATCTTATATGTATACATAATATAATTGTAATAGTTTGGGCTAATTGGAGAACATATTACAGACTTTGTCTATCTAATAAATACATCCTAGGTATTTTTCATGAATGGATTTTTCAAAATTATGAAAAATAATATTACTTGTATGAAAAAATGAAGCAGTCAGTAGGTTGATATTCCAATTCCTTCTTCTAGCATATTCTCATGGCTGCCTGAACAGGAGACTACTGTATCCTTCTGGAAAAGATTTCTTTTATTAGGATATCTTTCCTCTGACTTATGCAGCAACTTGAATTTAAAGAATGGCAGCTTAGTAACAAGACAGACTGAGATGATGCTCATGAAAATGGACAGTTCTCCTGGTTTAAATGAAGGATAAAGATAATTTTGAATCAAATTTCACTCCAGGAAGAGTATAAAGCTTTGCCCACCTAGCAATTGCACATCTTTGATCTTGGTGAAGTAGCTGCTGCTACTGAGACACTGGCATTCTCAGGAAGGGGGGACTCAGGGAAGCCTGGCTGCGTGGATCAACAAGAGGATAATAGTGGCAGGGAAAGCAAGTGGGCTTTCCTGATGATTCTATTCTTTGATGAGTTCATACAAAGAAGTTTGTCTCTATCTTAGCAATACATTCAAATTGCTACAAAATATGATCAGCGTTTCAGCATATGAACTAATAAGATATGAGTTCCCATATCTAAGGTCTCACTGGCATGGTAGAGTTGTTTACTCACTGTAAGATCAGTCAAGACAATGGACCCCGACACAAAACCCACAGGGCTGGGCAGGCATGGGTAAAAGCTTGGAGGATAGCAGAGTCTAGAAAGGCAAAGCATGGTGGCCAAGGGATCATGCACCATTGGGGTCATTAATAAGCACTCCACTTCCAAAGAGTATGAAATGTGCTGATGGGAAGGTGAAAGACAGTGATGAGGGAATACAGATCTAAAACCCAGAATGGTAAAAGGCATCAGGGAGGCTGCTGGATGTTGGGAGCTGGCCTCCATCCCTAGGAAGAAAGCAAGGTTCTCAGGCTTTAATGGGCCTTTGGGGAAGAGGCAAGATTTCAGTACAAAACCTGAAATGGTCAATGCAGATGCCCAGTACTATAACCTGAGGCACATAGAGTCATGTTGGATGCAGGAAATCAGTTACAACAGACCTATTTCCTGTCAGAGGGAACTGTGATAGAAGAACCATGTGAGAGTCCTAGGAATCAGAGAAAAGACAGCTGTTCCAGATGAGTTTTGCAGTAAGAACAGCTCAATGACTGCATCCTCAGTCAAAACAGTAAGGTTGTTGTCCAGTGCAAAGACCCAGCCAAACTGGAATGCACAGATTTGCCCTCCTAAAGTTCTTTCCTAATTACAACATGTATTTTTCAAAGAACTAGGATATGGCCTATGTGGGAAGGGAGGCATGGTGTCCAGGGATCAAGGAATCTGAGACAAATGGGGGTAGATAATATATCTGAAATGCTAAGGTCCTGTAACAGTGAGATTCAGTGATCCCCACTGTGGAGAGGCTAAGCAAGCAAAGACAGCAAGATTGAGATGTGATTGATGTAGATGGTGTGACTACAGAGAGACACTATGTGCAGATACAGTGAGGAATATGCTACATCAGCTGAGAATACTGGATGGAACAGGGTCTCTGTGTAAATGGAGAGGAGAAAACCCAAAGGAAGCTAAGTCTCTGAAAGAGAAACAGCTTCAGAGCTTTAGTGATTTCTCTAATAAGTCAAGGCAGACCGCTGAGAAGAGTATATGGATATGGCATGAATACATTGTCAGAAGTTTGCTCAAAAGCAGCGGCACGGACTTCCGGGAAGATGGCGACGTGAATGGACCGGCAGAAAAAATTCCTCCCAACATTATATTTATTCACGAAAATACAGCAAATACAACTATCCCTAAAAGAGAGACCAGAATACACAGGAAAGTGCACAGCGTACAGGTACACCTGAGAGAACTTGGCAGCCAGTGAGGCGGACAGGATACGGAGCCGCAACCCCCCGTGGGACCGAGCACTCCTCACCCCCAGAGCTCCGGCGGGAGTCCTGGCAAGGCAGCCTCCCATTCATTCTCACCCCGGCCACAGCTTTAAAGGGCCATGTGGAGTGACGTGGCCAAGGCTCTGGAATAGTGGAGCAATAGCGCCACCTACAACATTCACACAGAAACCACCCCCGGTGGGCGTTTTGGTGGTTTTTTTTGTTTTCTTTTGTTTTTGTTTTTTTTTTCTTTTACGTGTTGCTGCTTTTTCTTTTTCTTTCTTTTCTTTTCCTTTTTCTCTCTCTCTTTTTACTTTTTTTTATTAGTAGAAGTACTTTTTTTCTCTTTGTTTTCTTTTTTTCTTTTCTCTCCTCTCTTCTCTTTCCTTTTTAAAGTCATAAAGAGTCCAGCGGACATACGTGACAACTACCAACAACTAATTCTACAGTCATGAGAAGACAGAAGAATATGATACAGACAAAGCTTCAGACAAACACCACCCCAGACAAAGAATCTGAAGTAATCGACATGCATAGTCTTCCAGAAAAAGAATTCAGAATAAAAGTCATAGCCATGCTGATGGATCTACAGAAAAATGTGCAAGAGCTGAGGGAGGAAGTGAGGGAAGTGAGGAAATACAATGCAGAAATGAGACAAGCCATTGACGGGCTCAACAGCAGATTGAATCAGGTTCAAGACACGATCAAGGAATTGCAAGACAGGGAACAGGAATACAAAGAAGCTGAGGCAGAGAGAGATAAAAGGATCTCTAAGAATGAAAGAATATTAAGAGAACTGTGTGACCAATCCAAACAGAACAATACTCACATTATAGGAGTACCAGAGGAAGAAGAGACAGAAAAAGGGATAGAAAGTGTCTTTGAAGAAATAATTGTTGAAAACTTCCCCACGATGGGGAAGGAAATAGTCTCACAGTCAACGGACGCCCACAGATCTCCCAACACAAGGGACCCAAGGAAGACAACACCAAGACACATAATAATCAAGATGGCAAAGATCAAAGATAAGGACAGAGTATTAAAGGGAGCTAGAGAGAGAAAAAAGATCACCTACAAAGGAAAACCCATCAGACTATCATCAGACTTCTCAACAGAAACCTTACAGGCCAGAAGAGAATGGCATGATATATTTAACGTAATGAAACAGAAGGGCCTTGAACCAAGAATATTGTATCCAGCACGATTATCGTTTAAATATGACGGAGGGATTAAACAATTTCAAGACAAATGAAAGTTGAGAGAGTTTGCCTCTCATAAACCACCACTACAGGATATCTTAAATGGACTGCTCTAAAGGGAAGCAACCGTGACGCTAAAAAGATGTCACCAGAGAAAATAAAATCATAGCAAAGAAAGCAGACCATCCAAATACTAACTAAAGGCAAAGAATAAAACACCTAATATATAAAGAATGTAGGAGGAAGAACAGGAAGGGAGAGATAAAGAAACATCAGACGGCGTTCACAATAACTTAATAAGAAATTTAAGTTAGATTCTCAGATAGTAAAGAAGCAACCCTTGAACCTTTGGTAACCATGAATCTAAAGCCAGCAATGGCAATAAGTACATATCTATCAATAATCACCCTAAATGTAAACGGACTGAATGCACCAATCAAAAGACACAGAGTAACAGAGTGGATAAAAAAGCAAGACCCATCTATATGCTGCTTACAAGA
>JAQQAC010008350.1:66590562-66640290 GCA_029783875.1 Phataginus tricuspis | reverse complement strand
AAAAAACTCAAAATAGAAATACCATTTGACCCAGGAATCCCACTCCTAGGAATTTACCCCAAGAATGCAGCAGCCCAGTTTCAAAAAGACAGATGCACCCCTATGTTTATTGCAGCACTATTTACAATAGCCAAGAAATGGAAGCAACCTAAGTGCCCATCAGTAGATGAATAGATTAAGAAGATGTGGTACATATACACAATGGAATATTACTCAGCCATAAGAAAAAAACAAATCCTAACATTTGCAATAACATGGATGGAGCTGGAGGGTATTATGCTCAGTGAAATAAGCCAGGCCGAAAAAGACAAGTACCAAATGATCTCACTCATATGTGGAGTATAAGAACAAAGAAAAAAAAAACTGAAGGAACAAAACAGCAGCAGACTCACAGAACCCAAGAACGGACATATAGTTACCAAAGTGAAAGGGACTGGGGAAGAAGGGCAGGAAGGGAGGGATAAGAGGGTAAAAGGGGCATTACGATTGGCAGGCGTAGGGTGGGGGGGCACGGGGGGGACTGCACAGCTCAGAGAAGACAAGTAGTGATTCTCATCTCACTACACTGATGGACATTGACTGTAATAGGGTTGGTGGGGGGACCTTATGAAGGGGGTAGTTTAATCATCACAATATTGCTCATGTAATTGTAGGTTAATGATACTAAAATAAAATAAATTGTAAAAAAAAAAAAAAGCAGCGGCACGCAGGTATTGTCCCTTCTTCTTCTTCTAGGAGCATTTTACTAGCTCTCCAAAGATTGCTTCCCAGTAAACTTAGGTTGTCACCTCACCATCCTACGGTGAACTTGGAGCTTTACCACATTCTCAGGGTCTCCTTGGTAGGACACTGTGTGTGTGTGTGTGTGTGTGTGTGTGTGTGTGTGTGTGTGTGCGTATGAGTGTGTATGTGTCTGGAAAGAGAAGCACAGAAAGTCTAGAATTGAAGACTGTCATTGTATCTAGCATTTTATCTCATAATTTTTGACAATGCATTAATTCCATGTATAGAAGTTAGCTTGTGTATTGATGGTTTTATGTCAATATTAATAATCAGAGCAACAAATTCATGCCTGAGGGCAGAAACTCAGAGAATGAACTGAAATCAAAGTGGGTACCACCACGGAAGCATTTCCGAAGGAAGAAAACTTCATTGCATTTCAGTGGAGTACTTATTTCTTATTTGCCACTTCTAATTAAAGCACTGAGAAAGAAAGGCAATTTTTTCCCAAATTGCTGAGTCTACAAAACCAATAATGCCATGTTAATCAGCATTGGAAAGATGGAAAAGCATTCAAAATTCAATGATTTTTTTTCTAACTTAAATATATCTTTGTCCAATGGCATCCTTATTTTTATCTACACTGATATTTATTGTTGATATGTTATGCCTTTCCTTATATGATTGCTGCATATTTAAGTTCTGTTTGGCTACAAGTTCCAGCCTGGCAATTACTCATGCTAGACTTAGCAATCCAAAAATACAAATATCATGTTTTTTGTCGTTATTATTAATGTGTTACTAACCATCAAGAGATTATTCAAATTCATCTTCTGAGGCCGTTCTTTATTTAGAATATAAAAACGTCACTGAAAAGCATTTAAAAAATAACAGACTTTTATAAATGTAACATAAATCAGACTAAGTAAAGTTTAGAAAAAGAGGATCTTATTTATTTTAAGGTGAAATGTGAAGAGAAATGAGGAAAAAAATGAGTAAAGTGATGATGTACATGAAGATACAATCTTCCTTTAAATTAAAGTAAATAAATGTGCATTTAGTCATAATGTACTCTGGAATGAGAGGAGGATGTTAGAAGAGAAACTGAAGCTAATACGATCCATTTTTTTAAAGAAATGAGATAAAGCTTAAAGTGAATACTGAAATATATCCAATTTATGTAAAAAATACTATACTACAGATACTAGATCAGGATCCCTATATAACACATCAGAGAGAAGAATCAAAATGAAAATATACCAGAAAAGGTATATAAGAACTTAATTCACACTAAAGTGTAAAGACAATCAATGAATGAGCAGAGATTAAAGGAGCAGTTAAGGCAGAAGTCCTACCAAGAGCAAGAAAAGGAAGAACTTTATGTCAAGGCAAATTTCACCTACTTTACCATTTTGCCCTGGGCTGGCCCACATTACCTGGACCTCAGCAACCTTAAGGAGCAATCTGCAATAAGGGCAGACACATTGGGTAATAATTGGATTTCTCAAATGCAAATAAGTAATATTATTTTTGCCCACGTATTTATTGTTCATTTTCACTTAACCATGAACTTGTAAATCCATTTCTGACATGAAAATGTATTTTATTATTTTAGCCAATACCGTTCATTGTATAAAGTTCTTAATAGGAAGTCTAACATACCTCTCATTGCGACATTCCTACTAGGAAGTCTAGCATGAGTAATTATTAGGCTTGAACTTGTTGCCAAACAGATCTTGAATATGCAGCAATTCATATTTTTGTAAGCAATTTCAATATAAAAAGAAGTTTATGCTGGTTTCTTAAAGCAAGGTACACTGGAATTGACTCATGGGCACAAGGCTAAATTAGGTTGAACAAAGAAATCAGTGGAAAAATAGAATGCAAGCATGTAGAATATGACTTGTAAAACTCTTCTTTTCCCAAATACATGGCAACTGTTTTACTCATTGGAATAATTGGCCAAGGAATTTGTAAGATGATAGATTTTGTTTCAAACTAACAAGTATTTAGACTTACATGAAATTTCATAATAGCACCCTTTTTGATTGCATACACAAGCAACAAAATCAATACAGGCCTTTATTTCTTTAGATTACCCTGAGGAATTCTTTCATTTGAGCCTCCTTGCTGCAGAAGGCTTGCACAGAACTACCTAGTGACAGGTCAGATTCCACCCAGTCATTTTACCAATGGGTGTTGACTTGGATAATGCCTGGGTTGCTGTATTATTTAGACAGCCTCTGCAAGGTTATATCCTGATAAGCATGTGTAAGATTCAGAAAATTATTCTGATTTCTAGCTACAAGCATAGCAATTCAGCCTAGCTGTGTAGAGACTCAATTCCAGCAGACAATCACTTAGGAGACACTAAGTATTCTGAGTTCCTCTGCTAGGTGTGAGTTCTACAAATGCTGGGGACATTAGGAGACTCTTGTCACTCAAGATTACTGATTTTGGTTTCCTAACATAAGATATGCCTTTTGACTGGAAAGGAAAAATTAGGTTAGGCCGCCAAAGGGGAATAAAACAAAGAGTGGTCCTTTGATGATACCTAAATCCGTATTCAGATGAAATGCCCCACTGTCCCAGATCAGTTTCAAGGATTTGGTTGGTGAGTGGATGAACAAAGACCATCATATTAGCAGTGTCAGCTCAGGTCCAGTCTTCTGACATAACAAGTATTTGAAAAAATAACAGCATTATTTATGAAGCAGCCAGCTTACTTTCCATATTTAATCCCCAGCTTCCTTATCTGGAAAAATGCAAGTAATGATAGGGCTATTGTGAGTCTTAGAAAGATTACAATCAATGTCAGTTACATATATGAGAACCAAATGTAACACAGACAGATTGTAGCAAAAAGAAAAAATGTTACATAACACTTTCCTAGGCAATAAAAACTATGAATCTATGAATCTAAAGACTCAATAATATCAATGAAATACTGAAGTAGTATTTCAGAAGAACTGAAAAAGTCTGAAAATGTATATTCCCATGTTAGAATGACATTTCTCCACTTCTTATCTGGAGCCCGAGCTCACAAGGATACATAAGGTTGGAAGGTACATGGTAGTAGAAACTAAGTGACATTCACTCATGGGGAAGAGCCAAGGACAAAATTAGGATGATGCATCACTCATCTGTTTCTCCAACTGCAAGAATAGAGGTCAATTAATCAAACACTCAACAAATATTTAATGAGTACCCACTGTGTGTTCAGCTGCACAACTTATCACAAAAATTGGTGCCTGCTTCAGTTTTAACTCATATTCTACAGGGAGACAAATAAGCTTCTTTTTCTGTTGCCTTTGGATGAATTAATAGACTTATATCCACAGGAAGAATGAAATCAGAAGTTCTGTTCTTCAGCCCACATCTTATGATTTAAAATATATGTTGTCTCTTTCATTTGAAATCCCAGTGTTACACAGTGTGCTTTAATAACATGTGGTTGGAGAAAGAGTGCATCTATGTTTCAGTTACCTATTCAATAAAGAAAAGTCCACTTATGGCTCAAAGATAAATCTAACACTGAACTCAAGTGTGTCGCTTCTCAGCTTTGCTATGACAACAATTCTTCATTAGGAAAAGGAAAGAAAAACTTAAAATTCTCTTGTTGAACTATCAATGAGAATAATTCACTTCCAATCACTTTCATTTTGAACATAGTGGCTTATGGAGAGGACAAAAAATATCCACTTGGCTTACATTAACTACTGATAAAATTAAATAGATTCATTTCAAAGTAGATTTTCCCATAATACTGGTTAGGGACAATGCAAATCTTCCTGCTAAGTGACCACCAAGACTGTAAGATTGAAAAAGAAGAAAAATTATGCACAGCATGAAATAATGGTCCTTAAAATACAAAAGTTGAAACTAATTTCTAAAAATGTTATGGAGTCAAAGCAAAATTGGAGAATACGGTATTTTATCAAAAAGAAAGCAAGAACGATCAGTTGCTTGTTTGAAAGGGTTTCTAGTGGGATATTGTTAGAGAGAAATGAACCAGGTTAGAAAAAAGGCATCCTTTGCAGATACAGAGCATACTTCCGTTAAAAGGCAGATGAAAGTAGAAAAGAAGTAGTAGTTCAGAAGAACTGAAAAAGTCTGAAAATGCAAAAGTGACCCTATGACAAATTTTTTAATTTAGTACCTCAGCCTTTCTTGAACTTCTTATTTATCTACATTTAAACTAGCTTTATCCGATTGGAATAAAGCTCTGTATTGAGGGAATTGACAGAAATTTCAAACCTAAAACATATTTTTCATTAGAAATATTTGGGTAAAACTAAGGACAAAATAGGATTTTTGACCACAACAAACAGAACTAAGCTTAGATTAAACTTTGATCCAGGCTACACCTAGAGCAATGTAATAAACCAGATACCCAACTTGGCTAATTCCCTCAGCATCTACATGTCTTTATTCAATTCTCACCTTCACTATGAGGCCAATGTTGACCATCCAACTTAATACTATAACTTGTCCCCTCCCTGGTATCTCAGTCACTTTATGTGGTGCTATCTATTTTTTTCCTTCCATAGCAGTTGAAAATTGAGACTATCTGAAGCCATAGAGCTTACTCACCGATACCTAAGGCCCCAATGTGAACCTGATACAGGATATTTTTCCCCAGAAGGTAAGGCTGTAATCCAATAAATAACTTCACTCTTTGCTTCAGAAATGCAAACTGATTAAACCAGAGAGTTTAGTTATATGGGCATTTATCAGGAAACAGATTGTTGACACTTAAATAAGAGTTCCAAGAAGCTCTCCACGAATCCTACTACAAACTCTGTTCAATCCCAGTGGATTCCCCACCTTGAAAGACATGTCTTAAGCCACTTGATCCCTGGCCCCAAACATTATATACACCCTTCACAGATCTGCCATCCTTTGGGACACTATTAAACTTCACCAAGGTGGTGCTCTCCTTTACTACAGTAGGTCAAATAAACTTGGCTTTGCTTAATCATCAGGTTTTTTGGTAGTCGTTGGAGAGTCAAAAGTCAACACATTTATCACTGTCAGACATACTCTACATTACTTACTTTTCATGCTTATTGCTTATTTTAGGTATCCTTCAACTAGGAAGAAAGTTCCATGGAATATCTAGAACAGTGCCTGCAACTTAGAAGGTACTTGACATATTTTTGTTGACTAAATGAATAAAAGAATGAATGACAGACATATACAGAACATTCACCCAATGGCAATAGAATTCTCATTCTTCTCAAGCACATACAGAACATTGTCCAGGATGCATCACATGTTAGGTCAAAAAACAAGTCCTAACACATTTAAGAAGATTGAAATCATACCAAGTATCTTTTCCAACCACAATGGAATGAAACTAAAAAAGAGTAGTAGAAGAAAACTGGAAAATTCAAACATATGTAGAAATTAAACAGCATGCTTTTGAACAACAAATGGATAAAAAATGAAATCAAAAGAGAAATTAGAAAGTATTCTGAGACAAAACAAAAACACAACCTACCAAAACAGCAGTAGCAGTACTGAGAGGGAATTTATAGTGATAAATGTCCACATTATATAAGAAAGACCTCACTTAAGCAGTTTAACTTTACATCTCAAGAAACTATGAAAGCAGAATAAACTAAGCCCAAAGCTATCAGAAGGAAGGACACAATAAAAATTAGAGAAGAAATAAATGAACTAGAGAATAGAAAACAATGGAAAAAATTGAAAAACCTGAGAGTTGGCTTTCTGAAAAGACAAACAAAATTTAGCTCAACTTACTAAGGAAAAAAGATTCAAATAAATAAAATCAGAAATTAAAAAGGAGCCATTGCAACTGATGCCACAGAAATAAAAAGGATCATAAGAGACTACTATGAAAAATTATATTCCAATGAAATTATACTCCAATAAGAAGAAATGAATAAATTCCTAGATATACAATCTACCAAAACTGAATCATGAAGAAACAGAAAGTCTGAACAGATCTGTAACTAATACAGATTGAATCAGTAATAAAAACCTCCATTAAAGAAAATACCAGAACCAGGTGGCTTCACTGATGAATTCTACCAAACACTTAAAGAAGAATTACTATTCATCTTTCTCAAACTCTTACAAGAAATTGATGAGGAGGAAACACTTCCAAACTCATTTTATGAGGCCAGAATAACCCTGTTAGTAAAGCCAAAAACAAGACACCACAAAAAAAGAAAACTACAGACCAATAGCCCTGATAAATATAGATACAATAATCCTCAACAAAATACAAGCATACTGAATTCAACAGCACATTAAAAGGATCATACACCATGACCAAGTATGATTTATCCCTGAAAAGGATGGTTCAGCATATGAAAATCAATTAATATGATAGCTACACTAACACAAAGGACAAAAGTCACATAACCCCACCTCAATAGGTACAGAAAAATCATTTGACAAAATTCAACACACTTTCATGATAAAAACTCTCAAAAAACTAAGAAAAGCAGGAAATACCTCAACAAAGTCCATATATGGAAAGCCCACAGCTAATCATACTCAACAATGAAAACTTAAAGTTTTTCCTCTAAGATAAGGAACAAGGCAAGGATGTCCACTTTTGCCACTTCTATTAAACATAGTACTGGAAGTGTTAGCCAGAGAGATTGGGCAATAAGAATAAAAGGCATCAAAATTGAAAAGGAAGAAGTAAAATTGTCTCCATTTGCAGAACACATGATCCTATATGTAGAAAATGCTTAAAATTCCATTAAAAAATCTTAGAATAAAAGAATTCAGTAAAGTTGAAGGATATAAAATAAAACACAAAAATCAATTACATTTCTATTCATTAACAATAAACTACCTGAAAAGGAAAGTAAGAAGACCATTTACAATAGCATCACAAAGAAGAAAATAGTTAGGAATAAACTTCACTAAGGAGATGAAAGATCTGTACAGTAAAAACTATAAAACATTGATGAAAGAAATTAAAAGATACAGATAAAGGGAAACATACCTGTGTTCATGGATTAAAAGACATAATATTGTTAAAATGTCTATACCACCCAAAGCCATCTAGAAATGACATTCCTCTCAAATTCCCAAAGACATTTTTTTACATAAATGGAAAAACAATTCAAAAACATATTTGAAACCATAAAAGTTAAATAGGTAATAATTAAACAATATTGAAAAAGAACAAAGTTGGAGTTATACTTCATGATTTCAAAATATATTTCAAAGCTATAGTAACTAAAGCAGCATAATACTGGCAAAAGGACAGAAAAACAGACCAACAGAACAGAATACAGAGCCCAGAAGTCAACCTATGCATATACAGTAAACTGATCTTCCACAAGGGTACAAAAAATACACTGTGCGGAAAAGCATAGTCCCTTCAAAATAGGAAAATTGGATGTGCACATGCAAAAGAATGAAATTAGACCTTTGTCTTACAATTTTTCATAAAAATCAACTCAAAGTGGATTAAATTTCGATAAGACCTGAAATTATAAAACACCTAGAAGAAAACATAGGAGGAAAACTTGGTAATGATTTCATGACAACACAAGCTCAGGCAACAAAATAAAAATTAGACAAGGGGGACTAAAAAGCTTCTGTACAGCAAAACAACAAACAAAAAACAATCAACAGAGTGAAAAGGCATTCTATGGAATGGGAGAAAACATCTGCAAATCATATCGCTGATAAGGGATTTCTAAAATATATAAGGGACTCCTATAAATAGAAAAAAAGAGTAACTTGATTTTTTAAATGGGCAAAGGACTTCAATAGACATTTCTCCAAAGAAGACAAATAGGTATATGAAAAGATGTTCAGTATCAATAATAATCAGGGAAATACAAATCAAAACCACAAATCAAAACCTCATACCTGTCAAGATGGCTAATATCAAAAAGACAACAAGTGTTAGCAAGGAAGGGAGAAATTAGAATTCCTGAATACTATCGGTCAGAATTCAAAATGGTGTAGCCATTATGGAAAATAGTATGGAGGTTTCTTCAAAAATTAAAAATAGAACTAGCATATGATCCAGCAATCCAACTTCTGGGTATTTATCTAAACCTATTGAAATAAGGATCTCAAAGAGATTTAGCACTCTCATGTTCACTGCAGCATTATTCACAATAGTTAAGATGTGGAAAGCCTAGAAGTCCATCAACAGATGAACAGAAAAAGAAAATGTGGTACATACACAGAGTAAAAAATTATTGACCCTCAAGAAAGAATGAGGTGCCACAATATACAACAGCATGAATGAACCCTCAGGCCATGTTAAGTGAAATGAGCCAGTCACGGAAGGACAAATACAGTATGGCTCCCACTTACATGAGGTATCTAAAATAATCAAACTCAAGAAGCAGGCAATAAAATGGTGGTTACCAGGAGTTAGGGGGATGAGGAAATAGGGAGTTGCTGTTCAATGGGTATAAATTTTCAGTTATAAAAGATGCATAGATTCTGGAGATCTGCTGTACAACATCATTCCCATAGTTAATAATAACATATTGTACACTTACAAATTTGATGATAGATCTCATGTTGTGTTCTTACCACAATAATGTTGTTATATTAAACTTAATTTAATTTAACTTAATAAAAAGAGCTAATGAATAGATTGTCCACTGTGCTTCAAGGAGAAATGCAAATACATGGAAGATGTTTTCTTTGTCTTGTAAAACTGGCAATCTATTTATAATAGCAACTGAGACAGTTCTTAATGGGCACCAGGCACTATTCTAAAATTATCAACATATATCAACTCATTTAAAATTCACAACTCTGTAAAGAGGATTATATTAAAAATATTAGCAGGCACACGTGGGCTGTTCCCTATGAGGACAGATGCTGGACATAGTGCTGAGGTAGGGTTCTGGAGAAGCCCTACTGAGCAAACAAACCCTTGTGGAATCACTGGAGAGAGCGAAGTGCACAGGGGACGTTAGGCTACAGCTATTTACCAATCGGTATGAAAACATTTCAGTGTTTATATCAGCCTTTGACACTGGCAATATTATTATCCTCATTTCATAAGTGAAGAAAAGAGACCCCAGAGAGTCAAGTGACTTGTCTGCAGTCACACAGCCATTGAATGGAAGAGGTAATATTTGAACTTAGGCAGTCTGACACCATACCCTATTCTCCAAACTGCTATGCTATCCTGTCTCATATTTACCAAGATAAAAACAGTGAATGGTTATCCAGCAGCTAATGGATTCCAGGCACTATGGAAGATAAGACGGAGAGGGATTCAACGCAAGTCCAGTTTCACAAAGAGTAGCGGTTCTAGCAAGAAGTGCTAAAAGACAGGAAGGCTGTGACTAAGAGATGGAGATGTTTCTTCAATGAACTGAAGGTAAAAATGTACTGTTTGCAAGTATATGAATAATTGTTCCAATTTTACATTATATTGTATCAGAAGACAGTGGTTTGGAAACAGGAAATTTGTAAAGTTTCCAGGAATATCCCCAGGGACGCAGCAGTAGTCCCAGCTGCACATTGGCCAACTGTCTTCTCATTTTGGAAGTAGATGATTAGCCATGATTGGGGGCAATTGCTAATGACAGCAGAAGAAAACTGGATCACTTGTGCCAGCAATTCTCCTAAATGCATAGTGGAGGAAAGCAGATAAAACGCTTTTTACCTCATTTTCTCCATTCCCTAATCTTCCCTGACAGTGGCACTCTTGCTGGGCGTCTCCAACGACCTGGTACTGAGTCACCATAGAACGTGGCCCAGGGTTTGTGTCCAAGGATCTTATAAACAGTGTTCACCTAAAATGAATCAGTACCAATCACCGTTTGGAAAAAAAATGTGGCCGTTGCTTTCTGTTGCTAGATGAACCTTTCTTTATAGTTTAAATAGCAACTTAGTTTAATGTACCTCCCTTCAAACCATTTTCAAGTGATGATAGGTTTAAGGGGCTGATGGTACTGCTTTCCTTTCAAATCAAAGTTATAAAAAACTATAGACATAATGATACTAAAAAAAAAACTATAGACATGATTTCTTTTTAAAAGTTCTGTGACATTTTTAGAGACTATTGCTATATCCAAAGCTTTTAAAGTTTATATTAATATTTGTGTTTTTCAAATAATAAATAGCACAAAAATCAGATGAATAATAATTTCAATGAGCAATCTGACCAACATTTAATAAACTGGAAAGCAATACCAACTGGAGCTGAGAAACTAAATCCCAGAACTCCAGCTTTCATTTTGAATGATCTCCAGGTGGCTGCAAGCCAATTCGCTACATGAAAAAAGCCTGACACTTATTGGAAAACAGACTCCCAACTACTAAAAAAAAAAAGGAACACTCAGTAGAGAGTAGACAATGTTGTGCAAAAAGGCTATGTTATTTTGCCAGAAAAAAATTCAATCTGTGCGCAAAATACCTCTTCCCATGTCTTTTGATCTGATGTAGCACTTGTCCAAATGGATGGGTTCCCTAAAGGGAAAACCCATTTCAAACATTGAGAAGCTCTAACAAATGCAGAGCACTCAACCTCGGGCTTAAATATCCCAAATGGTCTCTTGCTGGTAACAGGAGAACAAAATCAGCTGTTTCTCTCAGAAAACAGCTTTCCTGGCTTTTCTCTTTTGTTCCATTTGTGCACTGATATGAAGGTCAGAGTCATCGACTTGAATGTGATTTAGAATCTCGATGCAAACAATGAGACATTAAACACTTTCTGGTGCTCTAAAATTTGTATTCAGACTCTTCTCTTTTCAGGGTATAATCACAATCCCATCAGTATTCGAGGGATTTGCGCCTACAGACTGCCTCTGTCAAAATTGTAGCAAGTTAGTGCATTCGAATATAGCTTGGTTGTGCAAATTATTGCCTTAGAAAGGAATGAAACTTGGTATTCTGACATATGTTCTTTTATATGGAGCACAACACATTTTTTCCTTTCTTTTAAGCCTATTGGCTTCAACTTAGCCATTTGAAGTTTTGGAAGATGAAATTAAACTTTAAAAAAGAAAAGAAAAACAATAATGATCTAAAGTCATAAAGAATGGAAAGCAGAAACCAAAATCACCATCATACATGGCGCTGCAAAAGTGAAGACTTTAGTCTTGAGGTGTGAAGACTTTGGATTCTTGTGTCTTCAAACAAATTAATGTTGCAAGCATTCATTCATTTTCTGAGACTTAACAACATGTATTCCTTTCTTTCATCACTGTGCCAATTTTCTTCAAAGAAAATTACTACTCCAAGCCCTTCATAAATTCTGTAACCTCTATATGCTTCATTTCCTCCTGGGCAAAATGAGAATAGAAATATCTAGTTTGTGAGGTTGGCATGAAGGTTAGATCTAATATGTGAAAATTGCCTAGTAGTGCCTGGAACATAATGGAAGCCATCACTATTATTATTACTCAAAAGCTATATTTGGATATGTAAATTGGAATAAAACACTGGAACAGTTTTCATATTAATTCAAGTACAAGAACACATTTTCTTACAGATTTAAGGTAATTCAGGTAAATGTTAGAATATTTATTTGAATTATTAAGATACATAAATAATTTCAATTTTCCACTTTACATGTCCAGATATGGCATTTGTGTACAGCCCCACAGCAACCCAGAGACTTTGGAAACTTTGCCCATTACTGGGAGTCCTCAACATTGTTTGGCCAACCTTCATTCGGAGTTGCCAACAGACTGCAGAACAAGCTTCATTTATTAATCAGGTTGCTGCCTCAGATATCAAAAAACAAGAAAGCTAATCCAATATATAGCTCCAGTATTCTTACTATAATTAAAATCAGTAAATTTGAAATTTGCTTGCATGTGGAATAACTGAACATTGAGCCATTTTCATAAAATATTTTTGTTCTGAGTCACTACAACATAACTTTCTAGGGCACCCTAAAAGAAATTGCAGGTTACAGAATAAAATCTTTTAAAAAATAAAGGCAAAAATGTCTTTGCCTATCTAAAACTTTTAAAAACCTGTGTTTTGGTCTTTTGGGACAATCTTAACAGTTGTTCAGGGAAAAGGGAAATACAGTAAAATCTTCTCTTTAAAAAAAGAGGGATTTTGAAAAGAGTACATAATTGTCTTTTAAGTGTAGGCGTTCCTTAAGAAGTTGTTTAAAAGGTATAAAATACTGTGCATATATGAAAGATTATTGAATAAAATTTGAGATTTGAAAATTACCAACTCGATGTTTGTATCCGAAAGTAATATCAGAGCAGCAGCATGATGCTACGGAATTTGCAATTAACCAAAATCAGAATGTTTGGACATCAGTTCTAATAGGGCACTAAGCAGTCCTAAGGGTCTCATTATTCTCATGTATAAAACGAAAGGATCAGACTAAACTGGACTCCCCTTATCCCTTCCAGCTGTAACATCCTACGACTCCCTTACTATGTAATTCACCTTTAGTCCAGGCCAAATAACAATAATACAAATTTAATTTCAGAAACACAATTATTTTCATTACTAGACTGGACTATGTTGGCACTCGTTGGATTATATCACTAGATATAAAATAAGTGAAGGGGAAGCTCAACTCAATAAACTGGGATCAAGGGAGAAGGGAAATAGAAAAGCTCTAAGAGGAGAGCAGTATGATCACAGCAGGTCATACAGGGACCGCGAGCAGGTTACTATCTAGAGGCGAGTCAGCTGGAAAAGACGTGCAGAACATTTTTTGTACAGGGAGATCATATTAGTTCTGCAAAGAAATTTTATCTGGTAGATATTGGAGAATGTCTTAGATACACTAAGTCAGAATTTAAGTAACAAGAGAGTAGATTTGACTTCAAACTATTGAGTTGGTCTGAGAACCAGCAAGCAAAGACTGAATAGCCCAAACAGGACTGTTAAATGACTGCTTTAATCAAACCCGGTAAGGCTTGATTAAAGCAGCAGCCTGGTAAGAGACCAGTTACTAAACAAAGTCAAGTTAATTCAAATAAGATAGTATAGCTATAATTTACCATGTAATCTACTTAAAATTTTAATGCAAGCTCTTCATTCACGGTAATAGCTATCCCATATAATTTAGAGGGTTTGGGTCCTGCTGGACCGCAGCTTTGCTACTTCACCCTTTTCTGTGAGGTCTTCTCTTTTCTCCAGATGTAGGCAGTCTGTTCTGCAGTCTTCAGCTCGCTCTTTCAGGATTAGTTGTATTTGCTGTATTTTTGTGTTTTATGTGGTTTTTGGAAGGAGGTTTCTGCCTCACTTCTTATGCCGCCATCTTATTCCCCCCTTGGACTAAATGAAAGGGTTCTTTTAGCTACCCGGCTCACTCGCTCACAAAGAAGGACATGAGAACTCCGTCAGCGTGGCTTTATTCCCTGTAAGACAAACAGGCAGTGTGGCTGTCTCAAAAGGAGAGAGCAGCAGCGGCAGCAAGAGGGGGAGCTGCTTATATAGGAATTTAGGGCCTTGGTGAGCAGGATGGTGGCCTTGGGACTTCTGAGAAACAGAAACTGATGCAGACAATAGGGACTTTGGCTACACTCGGGTGCAGCTGCTGTAAGTGATAAGGAGCTGCTGCGTCCGGAGACAGTTCAAGGCTGTGTGTTAAAGGAAACTTAATATTCCTTCAAGGTTGTGTATTGAAGGGAATATAACACTAAAACTAACTTATTATATTTTTATATCTGAGATTCCCATTAGAACTAATCAATTGATTGTTAGAGTAAGAGAAATAAAAGAAACAGAGTTTCCAGAGAAGAAATATATCCCAGCTACATGATGTTCTCAGTAATGACAATGAATTGATATCAGAAGCATAGAGGTCTTCTGTTTGGGGGTCATAGAGATATGAGGTCTTGAAGGTGAAAGTGCATTATGGAAGCATCCAATCCATCGTTTTTATTTCAAAAACACCCAAGTATCCAACTCGGTGCTCTCAGACAGCTTTCTCTGGCATCCTTTGACCTTGACTATTAAGTCATTATAACTATCCCTTAACTTTTACAACTGGTCATAGAAATGCCAGGAGACACCTTTAAGAACCCTCTGGGCTCCATACTTCCTTACCTCAATGACATAGCACAGCCCTGTTTCCCTTGATAACCAGGATCATTCACCCCAGGCAGGAGAGCAACTCCTGTATTTGCTTGTTGGTTTAGTGGCCTGATGAGGCCAAAAGTACCAAATGACAATCTCAGCTTCCAGTTAAATGGAATCCCTTTTTTAGTCTCCTAGTAAGATCATTTCTTTCTTGAGAAATAGGAGTTTTTGTAGTGGCACAATAAAAAGATGTAAGAGGTGCAAGTATACATTTTGGGAGAGGATTTGGGGGAGTAAGAGTGACTAAATCCACTCTACTTAAATGCCTTACTTCCTGGACTTTGGTATTCTGGCTTTGGAAGAAATAATATTACATATGGTCATTGGTCCAAAGCATATGCTGTATCATGTATGACAATTCCTCAAATCCACAAGTGTTGTCATTCAGGAAGCTTTGTAACTATGTATCTAAATAGGCCATTCCACTATTCTGTTAGGCCACCTGTGTCTTGGGGTGAAGGGATACATTACAAAACTGTTGAGCAGAAAGATAGACATGAACAGCTGAAAAAGGGAAGGGAAGGTTCAAAGAGAAAGTCCCCCAGGTAAAGTTCAAAGAAAAAGGTTCCCAAACTCTGCCAGGTATGGAGTCCCATGTGAAGACAACAAAGGTTTTGCAGGGAGATAACTTCCCATCCAGATCCCAAGGGGAGACCAATCAAACGGAATTAACAGGTGCCCAAATCACAGCTCAGCATGGGGAAAGGACACATTCACTGAGAGGGAGGCTACACACATGCACCTGTTGACCAAATAACCCCACCTTGTCAGTCAAAGAGGCACCTCCTAGCCAGAATGTCATATATAAGCCTCTAGCCTTAAAGTTCAGGGCCTTTGTCCACCTTCACTCTGGTCAGCTCCACCCTTGGAGCACATTCAAATAAAACTTTCTCTCTGCTTTGCTACTATGTCTCTGCCTTTCAATTCTTTGTTGCTGCAGGCACAAGAATCCAGGAGAACAAACTACAACAAAACCAGTGATAGTCCCCCACAGGTGTAAACATTGCCTCTATTCTTTTACTGTAAAGCAGACTTCTTAGTCAAAAGTAAGATTTTGTGGGATACCTTGAGGCACTCGGTTAGTCCTGGATGATGGTACTGGAAGAAGCATTGAGGTCAAGGTAGAGTGTCTTTTCTTGGGAGACCAAATTGCTGCTCCCTTCATGATAGAAAAGGCCCAGTGTGATCAGTATACCACCTGGTGGCTGCCTGGTCCCCACAAGCAACAGTACATTCTCAGGGGCTCGAAAATGGACCCTGTTATTGCAGGCCAGATTCCCAGCAGTGATGACAGTCAGTTCAGTCTTAGTAAATGTAAGCCCATAATTTTGTGCCCACAGATAGTAACTTCCAACCCTGTAGCCATAACCACTTTGTTCATTAGCCTAGTGAGCAAGCAGAGGGTAGCTGGAGAAAAGGGCTGGCTGATATCCATGGATAGTTCATTCTGTTACATGATGACCAAAAGCACCTGCAGGATTTCCTGTTGGTGAGCACCACATGTGATATAAATATTGCCTATGTCCCTGTATTACTCAGAATTCTCCAGAGAAACAGAACAAACAGAATATACACATATAGATAGATAGAATACAGGCATATTGAGAGAGAGAGGGAGAGAGAGATTTATTCTAAGGAATTGGCTCACACAACTGTGGAAGTTAAGCTTACCATCTGCCATATGCAAGCTGGAGAGCCAGGAAAGCTGGTGGTATAGTTCCAGTCCAAGTCCAAGGGCCTGAGAACCAGAAGAGACAGTGGTGTAAGTCATGGTCCAAGTGCAGGAAAAGATCAGTGTCCCAGCTGGAAAACATTCAGGCTGGGAGAGCAATTTCTCCTGACCCCACCTTTTCTTCTATCAGTGACAGCCACCAAGATATGTGTTCTTAATGTAGAAATGAGTTTAGACCAAATTAATTACCTGTCATGGGCAGTAAAATTTTAAAATCTAAAGATTCAAGAAATAAACACTGGTATCTGAAAGTGGCAGGGTAAAAAATCTCAATTACTCTAAAATTTCATATTCTGTTGCTTTAATTTAAAAATTAGCCTAAAACATCCCTGCAATTTTTTTTAATTAAGTTGTGGTCTCTAAGCTATAATGACTTGGAATGATATTATATATTTTGAAGTTCAAAGTGAAGATTGCTTGTGAATATTAATTTGAATTCATTTTAATGTTCATTTGCTTTTTCATTAATAAATTCAATTACATAAAATTGACCTCTCATACTTGAGAAGCAATTCAATATTATTAAATTATGATTTTGCATGTGATTTTTAGGTTGATAGCTAGATTGATATATACCATAAGTTTTTATTCAAAAGGCTAGATTTTTTGAGTAAACAAACTATTCTCTAGGTATAAATTGGAAATTAAGCTATAAGTGTTTGCAGAAATCTTAGTTTTCAGTCATTAACTGATTAGTATTTCAGCAAAATTGAAAAATTGATGGGATCAATTTTTAATCAGGAAAGATTTACCAACCATGAACCCATATCTTCTACATTTTAGAAAGATCACACGTATTGGTTATTTATTGCTGTACAAAAAATTACCCCAAAATTTAGCATCTTAAGACAATAACTATTGATTATCTTACAATTTCTGTGGGTTAAGAATTCAGAAATGGCTTAGCTGGATGGTCTGACTCAAGGTCTCCCGGGTGTGTCAAGAAGGCAGTCAGTTTCATCTGAAGGCCTCAGTAGGGGAGCTGAAGAAGCCGGCAGCTCGGAAAGGCCAAGGAGCTGAGGCACAAGGAGCTCCAGCAAAAGCCTCTCTCTCTAGCCGGAGGACCGGCCTAGCGCGAGAGAGAACTCTGGACAGTAATTGCTGTACTCCAGCCAAACGTGACGGAAAAAAACTGGCCTCAGCCGTATTTACACCAGCAAAGGCCAGTTCCGAGCCTAGACTTCAACCTTCAAAAATAAATAAATAAATAAAGCTAACTGGCCCCACTTTCTCACTGATTGATGGTCGCAAGGTGTCCATTGTTCTCCACCTGACTCTATGGATGCCTGAGTTGCATTCTCCCAACATGTCACCTGGCTTCTCCCAAAGCAATTGGTGAGATTGAGAGAAGGAGGCGGAGAAAACTTTACAAAGCCACAGCCTATTAGACCCTAATGTTGGAAATAATTTACCCTCATTTCTGCTTCTATAAGTCACAGAAACCAAACCTAGTTCCCCACAGAGGGCGTCTCCACTAGGATAGGAATGCAGTGGCAGGCCACACTGGAGGGGGCTCTACCACCGCTAACCACAGGACTTGGCACATGAATGTTCTGCATAAAACCGTCTTTACCTAAGATGACTGTTTTATTATACAGTCCTACAAGACAATCCAGGTCATGTCTAGGCATATTGTGGAAACATGTTATATTTCTGAAAAGTTTTATATATATGAATAATAAATTTGTCAATGTCTGTTTTTCTATATCTGTTCTCCTTCCTAGACTGAGAACTCATCAGGGGCGGTACTCTTTCCTATTCATGTTTATATTTCCTTGAACCATGGCAGGGTTAGAGATTCTTAGTAAATATTTATTACTTGTGGTGAGTTGTCGTATATTTTAATTCTCTAATTTACCTTTCTCTTCTTTTTCTAAAATTAAGGCATAATTTATGTAAAATAAAACACATAAACTTTAATTGTTTATATCAATAATTTTTGACAATTATATACACCTATGTCACCCCAAACAAGGCATGAAACACTTCCATTACCCCTAAAAATTCACATGTGCCCCTTCCCACTCATTTTTTTTTCTCCCTTTCCACTGTTACACAATAACTTTCTGACTTCTGGCACCCTACATTAGTTTTACCTGTTTTTGTTCATATAAATGGAATCATTTTATGTCAAGTAATATAAATATATACTTATATGTTTGACAGTTTTTACAGAACATATATTTTTGAGAAATGTATTGTTGTTGCATGTATCAGTAGTTCATTCCTTTTTGTTGCTGTGCAATATTCTAACATATGAATAGGCCTCAATTTGTTTATCCATTGTCCTCTTGCAGGACATTGGGTTGTTTCCACATTTGGCTATTATGAATAAAACTGCTCTGAATATTCTTTCACAGATTTTTTTTCTGTGGACACGATTCCGTATCTCTTGGGTAAATACCAGAGTGGGATTGCTGGATGCCATGGTGTTTAATTAATCAAAAGCCTTCTTTGTGCTCCAGTCTGTTTAGGAACTTAAGACCTAATTTATAAAAAGCACTGGCTCTAATTCCCAAAGAGGACGGCGAGCAAGGAGAAACAGAAAGACTAGTTTTTGTACAAAGTTTCTGAGGGGACCAAGAGTAACAGGTAGCGTCCCCTTTGTGCAAAGTTTGTGTAAGGTTGTGGAATGAATTTTCCACACTAGAGACATGTCTGCAACATGCAGGGACTGGGAGCCATCGGAGAGCCACACTTTGAAAGAGAACAATGAGAGAACAAACCCATGACAGCACAGACAGAAGTGGGCCTGGTCTCCAGTCTCCTTGGGAATTAGACACCAGCTAGTGGAGACTGTCCTTCAAATTCATCTTGCCTGTCTCTCATCTCCTTCTGTAAATATCTCCTTGTCATCCATATGCCTCCTACAGAGAACTCCACATCAGCCCACTCACTTATTCATCTATTTAACAAATAATTATTGAACATTTATTATTTATTAGGGACTGTTCTTTAGGTAGGAAAAACAAAACAGACAAGACTCTCTACCCTCATACAGCTAAATATATTTGCATGTATATGATCAAACTATGTATTTCACTTGCATACTGTTTTTTTACCTAATGGATTAGCATCTTACTATACGTAAAGACATTGGAATATTAGATCTAGGGCCTGCCATAGCATCTCTCACATAATAGATGTCGATTACGTGTTTGATGAATGCATGAATGAACAAATGTCCCAAAGCTTGAGGAATGCAATAGTGATTATTATATATTAAAGATCCATTGGATGAGTACATAAACTAGGGCCTTCTGGGAGTTCATTAATATATTTAGTAATTCTGTACCAGATCATTTTTGGAAATAGCTGGGCTATACTACAACTGTGTCACATAGCACATGGTCTCAGTCTCAGCTAAAGATGAAGTTCACTTTTCCAAAAAAGTTAGGCCATTTTCAGAATGAAACTAAAAAGTCAATTCAACTTAATAATGTCAGACATTTATCAATAGTTTAGCAACCTCCAAACCAAATTACTTTATATTTGGCTTGTGGCTAAACTGTTAGCACAAATATATTTTTAGATATAAAGAGAAAGTAGCATTTTACACAATTCACCCTATTGAAAAAAGAAATCACGTCTGAAAATCATTCATCTAAGGAAGCTGCAAACCCGGGCTTGCAAGGTCACACTGCTTTCAAAGTGGATGGGATCAAAGGGTTTAAAGAACACAAGAAATACTTTCAGACAGGAAGACACCACATCCAAAGGCTACCAAAGTGACCACTGAGACAGAATAAATCATTGCCGCCTGAGATGTTTATTATATACAACCTTTTTTCTGATGAGAAAAGTAACATTTGTCCATTGTATATAAACCAAGAATATAATTATTAAGAAAAAGAAATGAAATCGCCAGGCATAATTACGGATAAATGTTGGGGAATTTCCTTCTGACCTATTTTGGCGTGTTTCACTTAGTTGAGCTCTTCTCTGTGTAAAGACTGTGACTGCTCTCACACTTAACACTGAAGCTTTTCCCCTGGTTTTTACAAATATTTCATCATACATTCGTTTAGCGATTATATTTCACCATTTCCCCTATTTTGACTATTGATATTTTCATTTTTTCACTATTTTAAATTAATGCTATGCTAAATGTTTCTGGAATCTGAGGAGTTTGTTGGTTGTGCTGGTTTTTGGAGATTGGGCAGGCAATTCAGATTTTTTAACTGGGGATTTATCCTCAGGAGTGAAATCGAACAATATATATTGCCAATTACTATATAGCCTCATAAATCTGATGCATGAAAGATAGCCACTCCCTATCCTGTATATATAATATCCTCTGAAAACCAATTCCAACCTAATGAACCATAGTTATTTGACACCAGGATTTGACATAGATCCAGGACTTATATTTTCATCTTTTAATACATAATCTGACCTCACTAAATTCTGTAATACTTTTTATGGATATGTCAATATTCTCTAAAAGGCAGTAAATGTCCCTTTTCTGGTTCTTAGAGAACATTGCATTTTTTTAATCTGATTTTATTAGATGCAGAAACATTTCAATGGGCAAAAGACAAATGCTGAATTTTCACATTTCATCTTATTCATTTCAATTGCTTCCAGTCAAATGAAAAGATACTTTCTCTTAAATCTAAAGTAATCTAAAGTCTAATTTGTTAATAGAGGTCCATGTTCCTCTCTGTTCAGTACACAAGGAAACCACAGACCTGTCCTTACAGACTGAGAAAGCATACCTACTAAACGCTCTATTTTGTATTTTTTAACTACCCAAGACTTTAAACAGGAGAAACCATGAAGAGTGCACAGCAGGTACAAGAAAGGAGAGTTAATGACAAAATAAGATAGATGAACACACAGAGACGTACACCTAGACCGAAATCTCAAAACATTTTTCAGACCTAATTCCAACAAATTGAGGCAATGGAAAATACTTTTTTAGGTTGTATTTCCTAGGACTTCATGATAGTTTTAATGTCTGGGCTTTAAGGGATCCTCGTGAGCACAGCAGACTCATTTAGAACATATGATAAAGGACTAAACCATGTGGAAATCAAACCCAGAAAACCTTTGTAACAAACTTTCAGGACTGAAATGAAATGTTGATTAAAAAAACGTGATAACATCTAAAGTTACAACAAGTTGCTCTGTCCAGCCGTGGATGAATAATAATGAAACAGTTAAGAAAATTAGAAGCTAAAACACAATTGTGCAACTTCTGGCAGATATGAAAGACAGCTATGCATGGGTGTTCCCAAACAGCTCTTCTACTTCATGTGCCAAGTGGATCCTTTGTAAGGAAACCATTCTCATTCCATGGCATCAAGGACAGAACTCCAATGCCAGAATGAATGCAGTCATACCTAATTCTGTCTTGCTCTACAATTTGCAGAAAGTTGCTTTGTGTTTCTTTCTTTTTAAAATTAATTCGACAGACACTCTGGGCACCAGCTCTGAGCCAAGTACACTGCTGGGTACTGAGTATACAAAGAAGAGGAAAATGCAATTTCTTCCTTCATGGCATTTATTATCTAGCACTGCTTTAGGCATAAAACAGCTGCACTGTAACCAACTGGGTACTGTTCTAAGCGTTCTTCAGCAAATGTCCCTTTTTATCTTTTGGCATGGATATAAATAGTATAAGTCAATCTATACAGACATTTATCTTATTTAATGTCTACAACAAACCCAGGTACTATTATTACTCCCATTCAGGAGGTGAGAAAACACAGGCTCGGAGAGTCATGTAGCAAGTACCAAGAAGAGCCAAGGTTCTAGTGGCAGCAAGCCACACTGGCAGTAAGAAACAGCACCCGAGCTTCAGATAATTTCCTCAGTTCATTCCGCAGGTAGAGACAAGTCACCCTTCTGATACCGGAACTGTTAAAGTTGAATATATCTTGAAAAATAATCCAATTAAATAGCCTTGATCACTGGGACATACAAAAGCACCGTATCTTCAAAACAATTATTTTATGTTCACAACAACCTTTTCTATCATCCACTGTCAGCTGAAGAATTTGCTCCCATGGCTGTCCCATCTTTTCTAGATTAATAAATCCCTTTTTCTTTTTGCCCTATTACTTGCTCCTATTCATAATGAAAGCCGTTTCCATCCTCATTTCTAATTCATTTTCAACCCTGTCTAATCCGGCTTTCATTCCAAGCACTACAATTTATTTGCTCTTATCAGGAACCAATGGACGCTGCTATGTCTTCATCGTATCGCCTCTGAGGTGTATTCAGCAAGCCGTTCACACCTTCCTTGGCTCACTTTGCTCTCCTTCCACGACATAGCTCTGCGCATTCTCATATGTCCAACCCTCCTTCCCCATCTCCTCCGACGGCCTTGCCGCTAATGACTCCTTTCTTGGTCCTGAGCCCTCTACCTTTCTCAGTCTATACCCTTATTCTATGTAATCTCATTAACATCTGTAGTTTTATAAGCCATCTTCATGCTGATGACTACCAAATTTGTATCTCCCAAAGACCTCTCACCTGACGACCGGATATATAAGCCATTGTGTTCTGAACATTCCCACTTGACTGCTGAGTGAGCATCTTGAGTCCCACTAACTTCTTCCCTAAAACATGCTTCTCCCCTTAGCTTTTCCATTTCAGGAAATGATATCATAATCTTATATAGTTAATAGATAAAAACCTAGGATGCCATTCTTGGGTTATCTTATTTCCCACTTTTCCTACATTCAACCTAGCAACAAATACCATCAATTATACCACCAACAAATACCATCAATTATACCTTCAAAGTAAAGTTTGGATTTTTCCACTTCTCCCATCTCCATTGTCACTCTTGTCTAAAATACACAGATTCTTATTGTAGCTTCCTATCTGATTTTACGGCTCGACTTAAGCCTTATCCCTCTCCACAGAATAATTCACTGATTGTTTCAACAATATTCATTAAACAAGAAAGACAAGGAAATAGTGAAACTAAGAAAAAAATACAGCATAATAGAACTGCCTAGCAGGCAGAGCTGCAGGACACATAGATTTCAATGATGCATATTGGAAAAGGGCAGGAGAGGACTCCCGGATCATGGGAAAATGTGGTTGAGATGAAATACTAGATATAATGAGGATTTGGAATAAAAACAGGCTACATAGGGAGTCTATGAAGAAAGGCAGAGTGTAAGGTGAAAAGGTAATTTGAACTGCAGGAAAAAACAAAGGCCACACATGAAAATAAATATTATAATAGTATATGGTTTTACAATAAAAATATTTATATAATCGTAATATATGCTATTTATCAACTTGACAAAAAAGTAGCAATGTATCATAAGAGCAGGATAGAGCGCTATGTAGCACTGACCTAGCAGGGAATTAATAGACACTGTTTAGATTGATAAAGAAATGTTTGCATTAGCATATTAATAAAAGGTACGGGAGTCAGTAACAGAGTAAATAGGTAAAAGAGTAAAAAAGGCTGTGTCTGGATAGTGGATCTAAAGTGAGGCAATGAATAAGGAGGGTTAGTCACTTTTCTCTGTAATTCCTCAAATACTGTTTGTAGCATCTGCATGTATTGCATTTTTATATAAAAAAATATTTCTTTTCCCCTAAAAAACGTATATACTTAAAACTTTCCCTTAATCATATGTAAGTATATAAGGTTATCATCCTGCCCTTCCCATTCCCGCTTCTACGCTCTCAGGTGTCACTTGGAGGCACTCTCTAGATATTTTTCTGCAGGTAATTTCTGGCTTTGAGGTCATTGACCCCAACTGAGCCATGATTTGACCCCTGGACCAGATATTGTTAATCTGACGATTCAGTATAGAGTTCACAAGTGGAACGCAGGTTTGGGCTGCTAGTAGTCACCTTTCATCTCTTGGTAAAATGAAGCAAATGCAATGGAAAGCAGAGTGTCAACATGGGGGGAAGCTCGGTCCTGGCACCCTCACAGGAGCACCTGGATGTAGATGTGCCTTTATTTAGAGTTACCCATGGAGTTCAGAAAGCCAACTGAATGTGTGTTTGGCTTAGCAAAAATGTTTAACATCACAGAATAACAGTACAATATAAGATACCCTTCTATAGTTTCATTTTTCCGTATTCTATAAATGGGGTTTGGTTTCGAGGTGGGAATGTATGTAGACATATAAAGTTGTATTTTTTTTTACTGTAGACTCCTATATTTCTTGAGATTCTTGCCTACTTTCATAAGTTAACAATACTTTTTAAATAATGGCAATAAAAATTTTAAAGGAAAAATTACATAAGACAAGAGCTGAGAGAAAGACGAACCCGGTTGGATCTAAAAGTACAGGTGTGAGGGAGTCAGAAAGCACATTTCTGAAGTCAGACTGGGAACAAAGAAATGAAGGTAACTGGTGACAGTGCTGAATTTGGTCTGAGCTCTGAGATTCTGGGAAACACCAACAGTTAAAGAAATTCCTCCACCTTTAATGTTCCAGAAAATGTCTTACTGCAAAGAAAGACCCTTCCTCTTAAGACTTAGATCAGACTCATGTATGCCCCCACCCTTGCTTACCTGTGACAGGCCAAACACAGACCCTCCACATTCTCATGCTTTGCCTCATAAATGCGTAGCTATTTTGTCCCCACTGATAAGTCAGAACAAAATGCTTATTAACCAAATATTGATTAAGTTTCCTTCCTCCAGGCCATGGGCTTGTCGCATACACTTAAAACCACCCTCAGCCTGAGCCAGCATAGGACTCCTTCTTATTAGCCTCTCCTGAGAATAGATTGACCAGGGAGGGGGTCAAACGTTCTCTGACCTAATATCTATTCACAACCACTCTCACTCATCCCGTGTCCCCAGACTGGTCCTTTCCAGCCTTGTTTACTTCATCCTCTAAAAGCAAGACCCTTTTCTCACTAACTAACCTTTGAGATGCTTGTAGAGCTGTGACCCCAGCCTTCTCCCCATTCAGTCTTCACACATCCTCTATTGCAGGATATCTTTCCTCCTTGTTGGCAAGGAAGTCTCTCATTATCTAAGCCTAGTTTTATTTTTATCTGATACTGATTTAAAGCTCAAGGGTAAAAGTATACTCTAGAGAGAGGATAAGGAAAAAAGTCACAAAGAAGTGACAGAATGAAGACAGAATTTGTGCAGAACTGGCATTGGCACCAGATTGATATGTAGGGTGGGAGGGCAGCTTGCAGAGCTACTGAGACTTCAAACTGATGTCAGAGAAAGCAAACCACATGGCCACACAGCCAAACCAAGTGCATGCAAACCTTCTTGGACTCCTTGATACAAAACAGGGATAGAGAAAATGGCTCAACCCAGGACAGAAAGAGGGAAAGTGGGACAGTGGTCACATGAAGCACAAAGCTAGGGCCCTCCTAACAGACCTGCAGGCTCTGAAAGTGGGACAGCAGGTAGCATCTGGGAGACACTGTGCTGAATGCTAAGGCAACTCCACTGCAAAAGCCAAAATCCAAACTGTCAACTCTCTATCAGAGCACCTGTCAATTCTCTCCTTCCAGGCATGCGTCTCAGTGGCAGCCTTAATGAGAGCACCAGCGTGCGTGAGATCTGAAGTCGTTCAGGAGTCCTAAGGAAGAATGCCTTTCAGGCTGAAGTCCCTGTGATCTCACTTCTCAGTTAAAGTGAGAAAACCTAGGCGCAGAAACTAAGCCTTTCCTACTGCTCATTTAACTTTTGTTAGGGAAACTCTGCTGGAGACTTCCTGACCTTTTGTCCCGGAGGCACTAATTCAAGAAAGAAGGAAGACAGGGTGCCAGCTTTTGACGTGCATTTGCAATAATCAAATTATTATTCTCCTTAGTATGAAAAACAGTGCAGCAGAACTTTGCTTTCAGACCTAGTGGATCAGCCTAAAGCAGTAATTCTTAACTAGTAGGTAGAGAGAGATGCTATTCTTGACAGGATGTACAAATTAGGGCGGAAGGTTGTTATACCTGATAATTCATAACAAAGTGTACCAATTTTATATTCTTATATCCTTTATGTCATTTTATGTCCTTAAAGTTTATTATAAATGATAAATGCAAAAAAAATCTTCATTGCAAGATATTTACATTTTGAAAATTTAGAAATAACCAATTTGGGGTTGGTTTAAAAAATTGTAATATAGTCATAAAAAATGTGTGTGTGTATATACACATGGAAAGATAGCTGTGACATGTTGTGAGAGTAAAAAGCAGGTTACAGAACAGGATGAGACACCCACACAGAGATGTACTCCAAAAGGACAGCTAGTGGACCAGGAACTTGGGCTCCCTCTAGCAAGCCTTAATAGGGTAGAGGCAGAGTATGACTTCTCAATTTTTATGCTTCATATATTTCTGTATCCCCTTTTTACAATAGAAATATATTGCTTTTATAATCAATTTGATTAAAAAATTTTAATGTCCAGGAACAGACAAATATTCACTGAAAAAATAGCTAGTTTGTTTTCCAGCATGGCAGTCCCTTTACAGCATGAACAGTAGTGAAAGGCAGTAGGTAAAACATGAAATACTGCTTTGCAATCCTTAGAACAGCTATACCCTCAGAACAGTGAGGACGCCTGAGAATCTGGGAAAGCCAGCAATACCGACTATGTCTCAGTCTATGGAAGGAAAGCTGCTAGCAATCATGACTAGGAAGAAAACCACATCAGAATATTCTGCCATACTTAGAAATGTGTTTATTTTCTTTAGTCTCATTTTGTTATGGGTTGCTCTTCTGCTGGGGCACATGCTTTATCATCCCCTCCGACCTCATTTACAAAACACAGTTTCTTCCCTTTGAAGATCAGGGCCCTGTACACATGTACTTGTTGCACACACTTAAAGCCAGCCTTGGATTTCACCTGCGGAACTGCAAAAAGTTGTCATACTGCCCTATAAGCAGGGTCTGTGGAAAATCTGGGAATTTAAAGGTAGAAGTGTATATGAAATATGTGCAGAAACAGAGGCTGAGCAGTTTTGCTGTATAAAGAGCAAACTGAACACTGCAACCCCAGTTGGAAGTTTATTGCATACCTATTTATTTTGTTGTTTGGTAATGCTTTTTAGGTTGTTTTTCAAAAAACTACTTCATTGATAATGAGCTAAAAAAGCATAAGTGCATGTTTATTTTTAAAAATAAGCACTGAAGTTCTGTTTCTCAAGTAGATTGATGATACATGTATAATTTGTAATGTGTTTGTCAGTATTTACCATCCACATTTGGAGCCCCATGCTGATTTCACTGACTCCTTGAAAACCATATGTCAGAATCTGCAGAAGAATTGTCAGCATCCACTTCAAAAGTAAATAGTTATTTTAAGAAAAATTGCTCAAAGACAGTAGTTTAACATGTACAGCTGTACAACTCTATCAAGCATAACTTTTCATTAAGATCAAAAGATTATGCTTATAAATTAATTTCACTTATTTTTGTAAACCCGTGAAATGTGAAAAGAGAGCTGTTAATGGGATGGCTCCATTAACTGTAAAACTTTGTAAATAGTTAAATGATGTCAGTTATATATTAATGTTATATGCTACAAGCAGAAAATCAATTCCAATAATGGTACAATAATTTCATCCAAATCGTGGAATCAAAATGAAGTTTTGGTAAGTTCTTTCTGTCAAAGATGAAACTTTTGATTTTATTTTTAATCAATTTCACTGAAGTATAATTTAAATATGATAAAATCCACCCATTTTAATTGTATTCATAATGAATTTTGACAAATACAGACCACTTAGTTAACCACTACAGCCACAAGGAAGATAAAGAACATTTCCATCATCCCAAACCATTTGCTATTAACCACTGATAGTCAACTCCTTGGTCCCAGGAAAACACTGATGTGCTGTCACTACAAATTAGTTTTGTCTGTTCTGAAATTCAGTGTAAATGGAATTGTACAGTACATACTCTTAAGTGTCTGAATTCTTTTACTCAGCATGGCTTTTAGAGATTATGTCGTTGTACGGATCATTGGTTTGTTCTTTCTGTTGCTGAATCTATTCAGTTTTGAAAATACATCATGATTTGTTTAGTCATTTTCCTGTTGACATTTGGGTATTTTGGTTTGGGGCTGCCATGATTATTTTTGTGTAGATCTTTGTGTGGACATATGTTTTCTTTTCTCTCCGTTAAATACCTAGGAGTGGGATTTCTGGGTCATGTGTTAAGTGTGTGTTTCATTTTACAAGCATCTGACAAAGTATTTTCCAAAATAATACATTTTTATACTCTCATAAGCAGTGAATGCTACCTCCAATTGCTCTACAGCTTTGCCAACACATAAAAAAATCCTTTTATCATTGCAGAAACTATATAGTTATAATTCAATGTGGTTTTAATTTGCATTATCCTGGTGACTAATCATGCTCAGCATCTTTTTATGTACTTATTGGCCATTCATGCATCAATTTTGTGAAGCGTACATTCAAGTATTTGGCTAAATTTCAATGGATTGCTTATGTATTCATTATCAAGTAGCAAGGGTTTATTATAGCTAGGATGTAAGTCCTGTGTCATATAAATGTACTGCAGAATTTTTTTTACCAGCCTGGGCCTTGCATTTAGATTTTCTTTCAAAAAACAAAACTTTAAATTTGACGAAATAAAAATTTAGCAATTATTTTGAAGGGGTTCAAAAGTACAAACTTTCAGTTACAAATATGTCCTCAAGATCATGAGGATTTTCTCCTGTTTATTCTAGAAGTTCTATAATTTTAATTTCTACATTTAGATAAATGACCTACTTTGTGCTAATGTTCATGTATAGTGTAAGGAAGCATCTGGAGTTCATTTTTTTCCGTATGGATATCCAAGTTGTTGAAAAGGCCATACTTTTCCTGCATTAAATCACCTTGACACTTTGCCTTTATATGAGTGAACCTATTTCTGGACTTTCTATCCTATGCAATTGGTTTATACGTCTATCTTTTCTGAAATACTACACTGCCTTGATAAAAATAGCTTTATAGTAAGTCTTAAAATCAGGTCATATATGCCCTCTAATTTTGTTCTCTTTTTAAATATTTTACCTAGTCTACACCTTAGCATTTTTAAATATTAGTGGCACTGGTCCATTTCTACAGAAACAATATTGAATGTGATTTTAATATGGTATATCACTCCATTATTAGATCTTCTTTAGTTTTTCTCAGCAATGTCTCGGAGTAGTTTTCATAGACATACATATGTTTTGTTAATTTTTTCCTAAGTATATCATACAATTTGATGCTGTTATCAATGGTATTTTTTAGATTTATTTTCCAATTGGTTGTTGCCTGCTTGCCTTTTATCCTGAGACTTGCATAAATTTGGCATTAGTTCTAGAAATTGTTCTATAGATTCACTAGGATTTTTTACATATGTGATGTCAGCCTAAAATAAATACAATTTTACTATTTCCTTTCTAATCTGTCTTTTTCTTTAAATTTCTTTTCTCTCTTTACTGTAAGACAGCGGGCATTGTCGCCTTGTTCCCGGCCCTGGGGGACAGTGTTCAAGGTTTTGCCATTATGTATGGTGTTAACTGTAGTTTTTTTCATAGATTATCTTAAACTTGATAAAATTAAAGATGTTTTTATTCTACTCTAGTTTAGCTGAGTGTCTTCATAAAGATGAAGTGTTGGCTTTTGTCAAATGTTTTTCTGCACTATTGCAATGGTATCTTTTTCTCTCTGTTAATGCTTTGTATTATACTGATTGGTTTTCAAATGTTAAACTAAATATTTTTCTTAGAATAAGCCCATGATATATTGTGCAGTGATATGTATTTGGATTTAATTCACTGATATTCTGTTAATGACTTTTGCATCTATTTGATGAGGATCATTGGTCTATAACTTTGTGATTCTTTTTATACCTTGATTTCAGTACCAAGGTACCCTATCTCACCAAGTGAGTTGGGAACTACTTCCTTCTTTATTTTTGAAAGAGTTAGTACATGACTCCTATTATTTCCTCCTTAAAATATACATAATTCACCAGAGAAGCAATATAGACTCAGAGTTTTCTTTGCTGGAGAGGTTTTGATTATTAATTTAAATTATTTAATAAAAATGGGGCTGTTTACATTATCCATTTCTTCTTCAGTGACTTTTGTTAATTTACGTCATTCAAGAAATGAGTCTGTCTGAGTTGTGGAATTTACTGGACTAAAGATGCCTAAAATACTTTATTCTTGTCCTTTAAATTTCTGTAGTACCTGTAATAATTTTCTTCTTTCTTTTTCTTAGCATTTTTATTAAATTAAGTGATCTATAGAGAAAAGATACACTTAGAATTTTATTATATGTCACACAAAATGCATAATTATGTCAAAACATGTACTTGTCAAATTTTAAAAATAATTTTATAACTATACTGTTTGAGCACCTGAACTTTAAAATTTTTGTGATAAAGCTGATACTGAACACAAAACTTAAAAATATTTTCACATCAATATATATTTTTTCTTTTTAATGGCTATCATAAATCAAACTTATTAAAATGTTTAACCCCTTAGAAAGAGACTTCTTTGCAAATAAGCCTAAATTTCCTACGATGGTACTTTTTTTCAATCTACTAACTTTTCATTATGATTTATTTAAAATCTGTCATATATTTTTTATCAAAATATTCAACAGCGGTGGTTGTGAGAGGCTGGGGGAAGGGGTGAAGGGGGTCAAAGGTACAAACTTCTAATTACAAAATAAAAAATCATAGAGATATAATGTAGAGCATGATGACTACGGTTGATAACTATAGTTAACAAATATTGCATGTTTGTAAGTTAGGAGAGTAAATCTTAAAAGTTCTCATCAGAAAATAATTTGTGACTGTGCAACCTTGTAACTATTTATGGTAACAATGTTCATTTACTGTGGTGATCATTTTGCAATGTACACAAATTTTGAGTCATTAATGTGGTACACCTCAAACTAATATAATGTTGTATGTCAACTACGTCTCACTTTAAAAATAAAACCAAACTATATTAACAAATTACAACCTTTTGAATAAAGCAGGCAACTAGTCAATAGTATATAAGTCAATAAATCAATTGATTAAAAAATTGAACAAATGTGTCACCAAAATTTCAGATTTTAAAGCTTGTAACTTTACTGAAATAAAATTTTCAAAAATTTAGCATTTATCCCTCCAAAAGCAAGGAAGGAACTGATCAAGTTAAATAGGGAAAGCTACAGTGGTGTGTAAAAATAGACTCAGCAAAGTATCACCAATTTTGAATTTATTAACCAAAAATGAGAAAATAATAAAAATAATATTTCCATATTTAAAATACAATTAGGGACAGATATGGCAAAAAACATCAAAGTATGTTAACTAATACCAAGAAAAAATTCTGCTTATGTACTGTTTAATGTTCAGATAATCAATATAAAGTACAGGAATATGTTTTTAAATTTGTTAGAAATAATTCTATTTTTAAAATTGTTCTTGAATAAAAGTATTTTATAGATCCATCCCTATTTTTTCTCACTTTCTCAGATGTTACAAAGAAGGGAAAATGAAAATTTAAGATACTAAATTGAGTCAGTTGACTTCCTTTTATAAAATATACCCTTCAGATATAATCCCAAACAAACTCATGCTCTCTTGACATGTTTATGAACACCATCGCATTAAAACGATAGTTTACCAGAAATCCCAACATCTGAAATTCTGTCCTATGGCTTCTTTATAGTCCATCTGAAGGGACAAAAAGTAAAAGAAAAAGTCTAACAAGCCCCCACTGAATCTATTCTTGACCCAGTGAACTCTCCATCAAGTTACAGCTTCAGGTATTGAAAAATTAACCCCCAAAATTAATTTGTAATGAAGGAACAGATTAACCATTCAGAGATATTTGCCAAGAGATCCCCAACCACTTTGGCAATGTTTGCCTTATTAAAAAATCAGTTAGCAGTGATATGGATTGGCAGAGACTGCATCTGTGGAATGCATCTGAGCTCTGCACTTTCTCCTTCGTCCTCACTCCCCAGTTCCGTGTCCCTGCCCCTCTGCAAGAAGACTGTAAAGCCAGCAGTCCCTCCAAGGGCATAGTACTGCACATAGGCAGAGTGTTGGTGCTTGAGGGAAAAACAAAGTGTGGGAGATAAAGTCAGTGATTCACTCAACACTGCTTTTTCTGTAAATATGGAAGTCTCTAAAAGATAGCATAAAATTAAGACTTGAAGAAAAAAGAAACAATATGATGGCAAGAGATGAGAGAAGAATGCTATGACTATTGCTTAGACTTGTCCCAAATTACATTTGTTTATCATATCACTTAACTTAATGCTTGATTCACTTTATTGAACCCCAAGAAAAATCTTCAGCTTACATTCAGTTTACTATCAATTGCTCACTTTTTAGTCTAATGCTTCTGACTTTATGGAAAAGCTTCAAACTTCTACACACAACAGAAAGCTTCTTCAGTTCTCATACCTGCTCTTTTTCCTCCCTTTCCCTTTCAAGGTCAGAATGGAACGATGCCTGCAGGATTCAACATACATGACCATTTCCCCCTCAGTCAAGAAAAAGAATTTTTCTCTACTCTGTAGTCCCCCTTATTCCTCTCTAAATAGAAACATATTAGTACCATATAATGAAGTTTCATTATGATTTTTCTTAATATTTTTTTGCATGTTTTAGTAACTTTTTTTACTGCGGCCCTCCTCAATGCAGATTACATCTTTTTCCTATCTGTTTTAAACACAATAAAGTTATCTTTTGTTTTTTATAACACTGTATTGAGATGTAATTTAAGTATATTTTAAAGTGCTTTTTATTATATTCACAGAGGTGTGCAACCATTATTCTCTAATTTTAGAATATTTTCATCATCCCAAAAAAGAAATTCTGTACCCTTTAGCAACCATTCTCCATTCTTCCTCCCCTGGCCCCTGGCAATTACTAATTTACTTTCTGTCTCCACAGATTTTCCTATTCTAGATATTTCATATAAGTGGAATATAGGAATATGTGGTTGTTTATGACCAGCGTCTTTCACTTAGCATGATGCTTTCAAATTACATCCATGTCATAGCACGTTTCAGTACTTCATTCATTTTCATCATCAAATACTATTCCATTATATAGATACATATTTTACTTATCCATTCACTAGATAGATATTTGGGTTGTTTCCACTTTAAGTACTAAATATGATGCTGCTATGAATAAACATGTACAAGTTTATATATGGACATGCATTTCATTTGTTTGGTATCTAGGAGTGGAATTGCTGGACAATATGTTAACTTTATATTTAACATTTTAAGGAACTGTTTCACAATTTTCCAAAGTGGTTGAACCATTTGACAATACCACCAGCAGTAAATAAGGTCTTCGGTCTCCCCACATCCTAGACAACACTTGTTATTATCTTTCTTTTTTATTTTAGCCATTCTACTAGGTGTGAAGTGGTATCTCATTGTGGTTCTGCTTTGCATTTCCTAAATGACAAATGATACTGAGTATATTTTCATATGCTTATTGACCATTTGTATATCTTTGAAGAAATGTTTTTTCAAATCCTTCTGCCATTATTTAATTGGGTTATTTGTCTTTTTATTTTTGAGTTCTGTAAACACTGATACAGTATCTTATCAGAATATGATTTCCTAAAATTTTTATCTCTATGTGTTGTCTTTTCATTTTCTTGATGATGTCCTTTGAAACACAGACGATTTTAACGATGATGATGTCATTTATATATTTTTTCTTTTGTTGCTTGAGGTTTTGTGTCAGATCTAATAAACCATTACCTATTCCAAGGTCACAACGATTTACATTTACATTTTCTTCTAAGTTTTATAGTTTTAGCTTTTATATTTAGTTCTTTGAACTATTTTTTGGTTAATTTTTTGTATATGATGTGAGGTAAGGGTCCATTTCTCTTTTTTGCAGGTGGATGCCCAGTTATCCCAGCACCATTTCTTGAAAAGACCTTTCTTTCTCCATCAAGTTGTCTTGGTACCCTTGTTTAAAATGCTTATGCCAGCAAGAGTAATATTCTCCTGACTATTGTAGCTTTGTAGTCAGTTTTGAAATTGGAAAGCATGAGTTTTCCAAATTTTTCTTCCTTTTCAAGTTTTTTATGGCTATTCTTGGTCCTTAAATTTTCCTATGATTTTAAGGATCAGCTTGTCAATTTCTGCAAAGAAAGCTGAGATTTTGATAGGATCAATTTGGGGACAATTGCCATCTTAACAATATTAAGTCTTTTGATCCGTGGACAGGGGAGTCATTCCATTTATTTAGATCTTCTTTAATTTCTTTGAAAAATGTTTTGTAGTTTTCAGAGTATAAGTGTTGCGCTTCTTCTATTAAATTATTTCCTATGTAGTTTATTCTTCTTGATGCTATTGTAAATGGATTTGTTTTCTTAATTTCCTTTTTGGTTTGTTCATTCCCATAGAAAGGTAATTGATTTTTGAATATTGATATTGTACTCTTTAACCTTGGTAAACTTGTTTATTAGTTCTAATAGTTTCTTAGTATGCAGTACAGTTTTTAAACAAACTTGTGCAATAATTTCTTACTACAAGGAAGCACTACTAAAAAGAATAAATATAATTTAAGTAGATGGCATCACATGTATTTGTTCATTCAGATTACTTTCTAGATCTTTTAAATAAATAGTATCTCTATGAATTTTTGAAAACATATTAAGAAAGTCATAATCAAACCATTACACATAAGGGGTTTTGGCATAGTTTTAAAATTACTGACTTTTGATACAGATGTCAGCTGTCATTGCATGCCTTTAATTAAGAGTGTCTTTCAGAAAAACTCTCTGCTTCAAGTTCCAACAGAGAATTAGAGGTCATTTTTTTCTCACTGGCATCCATTAGAGAAAATTTGATAGTGGTTCAGAGAAGTCAGCAGGTTGACCTTTGATACAAAGTAAATTAATCACTTAATAGATAAGGAAAATGGAGTGTGAACTGAGGTTTTATAAATTGAACTGATTTATACTTCAGCACTAAAACAACTCATTATTAGAAAAATTCTATCCTGAATCCATGTATAGATGGAAAATTGTGAAAATTGATAATTACCCTCAATTTTTCTTGTTGCAAATTAAGATTTTTCATAAATGGAATTTTACTTAGTGCAAGGTAAAACCTTAATTTATGTTGTCCACTGACATTTTGGTCACTAAGAAGTCTACAACTTCATATAAATTAAACTAATAGAACATTTATAATATTACTTGTTTGAAATTTGAATTTCCACATCGACATGGATTTTTGATCCTTATATTCTTTTAAACAAAATATACTTGTCAAAATGATAAGATTATCAAAAATAAAATCAATAAATAGATGATATAGGGATGGGGACTCTTATTGACATTTTTCTAAAAATATTAGTTAGCTGAAAATATAATAGACTACCTGGTAAAGCACTGGGCTCCCTATCACTGGAAATGCCCAAGCAATGGACCAAAAATAACTTATCACACCTATTATGAAGGAGACTTCAGCATTGTATGGAGAATTTTAATATATGACCTGTAAGGAAACATATACCAAGATTGAATAAATTTTAGTGAGATTCAGCTCTCAGTCATCTAAAGTGTTTTGCTCAATTTAATGTCATCTATGAAGTAAAACTACAAGTTTATATTATGTACTTACACATGAATATAAATATATAGGTACATTCTAATGGGTCTTTTGCTTCCACTCACTAGGTAGAATTAATTTATCTGTTTGCAGGGAGGGCACATACATATATATAATAAGTTATGTGTGTATACACAGACACTTTTCTCATACACCTATCCGTGGAACAAGATGCATATTACTGCTGAAAGCAAGACAATAATGTGAGCCAAAGAACTTACTATAATTTAAAGTCATTGTCTTGTTTTCAACAGTAAGAAGAAAAACTGTTTTCTTCATAAGGATAGAAACTTCTGACAATCAGGTTTTAAAATAGAAATACTAGTAAATCTTAGAGCTCTGCATTAAAAAGGATAATAAATAATGAAAGAAATTCACTCACATGAAAACTCCATAGTGCCTGATCTCAAACAGCCAAAATAGAAACCAATTTTTTAAAACAGAGATGCTAGGTGTAGAGAAGCTGGTTAAAGAACCACCACTGCACTCAGTGCTGTGAAAGAGATAAGAATACTGTCTAACCTTACATCTTGTGAACTTTGCTGACTGCACTATAAAAGATGCATCTGTTCCTCTCTTAGAACACTTAGAATCTTTAAAAGGGTGCTCAGGAATCTGCAGGGATCCTCAGGCAGAACTGTTAAGCATAGACCTCAGCTCATGCGGCTGTTCGCCTGATGCCGTGTAAGCCATACGTGCTGCTG
The DNA here is from genome assembly GCA_029783875.1 of Phataginus tricuspis. Taxonomy (NCBI): domain Eukaryota; kingdom Metazoa; phylum Chordata; class Mammalia; order Pholidota; family Manidae; genus Phataginus; species Phataginus tricuspis. Next base: position 66,603,540 of record JAQQAC010008350.1, on the reverse strand, counting down.
ATGTGCATCGATACCATCTCCGAAGCAGGGAGATTGAGGCTTCATTTGGTGCTAACTGCAGCAACATTTCAAAGCCAGATATTATTGAAGACAAATGGACACTTTAGCCTGAAATACTGAGCTTTTACAAAAGCATTTCTTCCCTAAGCTGAGGCTTGCTTGTCTATTTACCTTCAAGAAAAAGAAAGAAATCTACTCTCTGTAATAGTCTTTAAAATGAAATGAATATGTGCAATAAAGTGAGGAGTCTACGAGGGGTTTTGTGGAAGCCAGAGGATTGTTCAGTTTTTAAAAATGTATTCTCTAGAGTTGTATCATCCAACGCGGCAGTCTCCAGCCACATAGGTCTATTCAAATTTAAATTTAATTTAAGATCAAATTAAAATGAAATACTTAGTTCCTCAGTCACACTAGCCATATTTGAATGCTCAATAGCCATACAGGGCAAGCTGTGACCGTATCAGATAGTGCAAATACAGAACATTCCCAGAACAGCAGAAATCCCAGTGGATAATGCCCTTTTAGAGAAAAGCAATCAATGTGTTACCCAGACTTTGGCTATGAAAGTAATTCAAGGCGAAAAGTTGAAAACATTATCAAATACATTTTTATAAAGCCCTGCTATTTAAAGAAGGGACACATAGTTGACCCCGGCTCTCTAAATTTTCTCTTAACATGTATTCAATTTACTTGATCCTCCATAAAATCATGGAACAGACAACAGGGAACACAAAGAGCACTGCAGAGATAGCAATCGGCCAGAGAGGCTCCCAGCAGAAGCGAACATCCTGAGTGGTGAGGGGCACACTAAAGAATTTGGGTTAGGAATCAGCAGGGGCTTCCTAGAACTTGAGGCGGCTGAAATCTTGGGCGTTTTTTTCCCTTCATTATGAAATAATTTATAGGCACATCTAAACTAAACTGAACCTCTGGATCTTTTGAAGGTATATTCTACTTTTTTCAGATATCTGTAACAATTCTATTTGTATGCATGCAGCAGTTGATTCAATGAGCTAAACTCAGAAAAAAAATGGGACAAATTTAATTTTTCCCATGATTGACCCCTCAACTTAATCTTCTCCACCACAAGCTGATAACTTTGCTAAAAACTAAGCTTTTGTAGTAACTGTTAGGCAACAAAAAGTCCTGGCTAATATAATAACATAACTTGGAGTCTGTCATCTGATTCAAACTTCTCCCTTCCTCCAACTAAAGGAAGGCCACCTGAGGGCAGAACTGAGTTAGAATCTTCATCTTTATTTTCCCACCTTGCTCTGTTTCTTCATTCTACTTCACTAGACTGAATTGGCCCCTCTAACAGTGGAGCCAGGGAAGGAAGAGAAACGGGGGCCAGTTAAGCTCTTATTTGACAGAGGGGAACAATTTAGATCTCAAAGGTTGGCTTACATTTTTGTGGAGTGGTTTGTAGGTTTTTGAGAGATTATCTACACTGTCCCTGACCTTCCATTAGCCCTGCCAAAACTCCCAACCTCCAGCCAGCTACTGTCACTGCTTCCACTTTGAATGAAAACACATTGGTCTCATGTTAAAAGCAAAGGATTTGCATCAGACTAACAGGAATAAATATCCCTTCTCATCTATTTCCTACCTTTTGAGACTGTGCAATCATTTTATCTGTTTACACTTTAGTCTTTTCTCATATTAAATGAGAATTACTTAAGGGTTGCAAATTGTAGGGTTATTGATAAATAAAACAAAGCCTGTGTATAATAAGGGTGCTTTTCTTTTCATCTATTATCTCCCTTTTCATGGAGGGTGCTTTAGTGTTATATCTAAAAGTCATCACTATACACACACACAAAAAAAAAACTTGCTGGGATTGTGATTGGGATAGCATTGAATGTATATATCAAGCTGGGAAGACCTGACATCTTGACAATATTAAGTCTTCTTATCCATGAACATGGAATCTCTCTCCATTTATTTAGTTTTTCTTTGATAGTTTTCATTTGAGTTTTATAGTTTTCTTCATATAGATCTTGACATACTTTGTTAGATTTATATCTAAGTACTTCATTTTCTTAGGTGTAGAGGAATGTTCATAGTAGCTTTATTTATAATAGCCAAAAACTTTAAGCAAACTAAATGGCAAGTGAATAAGCAGATTTAGCATGTCCTTACATGAATTACTACTAAGCAGTTTAAGAAATGGAATACTGACCTGGGCAAAATCATGAATGAATCTCAAAATAATTATGCTGGGTGAAAAAAGTCAGACAAAAAAGAGTGTATGTTATATGATTCCATTTATACAAAATTCCAGAAAATTCAAACTTACATACAAAGACAGAGAACCAAACAATGGTACCTAAGGCACAGTGGGTAAGAGAAGGAAGTTCAGGGAAAGTGGGAAGGAGGGATAACCAAGGGGCACAAAAAACTTTTGAATGAGACACAATGTTCACTCTATTGATTGTGTAGTGATATTTTAATAGGTATATATGTCATAATTTACCAAAATTAATGTTAAATATGTGCAGTTTACTGTTTGTCAATTATACCAAAATATAGCTGTAAGAAATAATCAGAAATAAAAATATTCATACTTCATACTGATGTGATAATAGGGTATTCTAAACTATACCAAAATATGTGGTTTTCAAAATTAAAAATGTTCACAGTATCTTTAAAAAATAATCAAAAGTGTTTAATATGAAATCTCAACATTAAGAGACTTTTATCAAAAATGAATTCACTTCCTGGCCCTTGAGTCAAATATAACTCTTTACACTTATGACATTTTAATTATTTTCCTAAAATTTTAAAATTTTAGTGGGAAAAAAGTATTATTCTTAAACCCAAGCATGATGCCAAATAGTATTGTTTTAGGAGTGTAAGAGCTTCTTCCTTATAGATATTTTCAAGGTGAGCTTTTTTTCTTCTGAGTAACCTATATTTTGTACATCCAAAATTCATTTGAAATTCTCATTCTACAATTCACTGCTTTATGAAAATCTAACCAAACATTCTCAGTAAATCAAAGCAAGTATGTAAATAAATACTTTGATCTCTGTTCTCATTTTGCAAAATCATAAGTCCAGGAAGGCACTATATCAGAAAATTGTCATGAGAAAGTTTCCTTTTTAATACAGAACAAAATCTTTTATTTTTATGATCCCTATTCATGAGTCCTTCCATTTACAGTAGTTCTTTTTCCAAAGGTATACTTTCTTTAATAAACTCATAATCTCTATACACATGTAACACATTTTCATTCTTCATTATTTCCCATAGACATGATTAATGTGTTTCTCAACTATCAGGGATTTGCAGTACAAATGCAGAACACTCCACCTTACACTTTAAACCACCAGGTACAAGCTGACTCTTTGTAATCCGATTTTTTTAATTCTTTCCCTAGAGATGATCTATCATTGCTCAACATTTGCTATTATTTTGTTTTACATTAAAATGAGAAATGCAAACAACTGAGTACTTCATAATAGCCCTTGTCTATTCTGTTTTATAGAACTAACTCATTTTCATATTTAAAAGCAGAATATCAATTCTTCTCCCTATTCTAACTAAAGGCTTTAGAGGATGATTATCTCCAAAATCTCTAAGCTTTTTTAAGATTAACATTTGTTGGGCCTACTGTGAAAATAGGAAAAGTGAAACATGGAGAAATAAAGTTTCCTGAATGGCTAAGTCAGGATGAATACTTAGAACAAGTATTGTAGAATCCAGCCTACCTAAGTATGTTATTTAACAAGCTAACTGGTTTAAAAACAATTTCAGTGTAAATGTCTTTGGTGAGGCATGAATTCTGCAAACATGCCTATCTCTTCCACTCTTTATAGTTAGCCATTTCTACTACCTTGCTGGCCCACAAAGGCCCTTCAGTTTTTCCTCCACCTAATTTATAAGCTGTAGAAGTTTTAGATGAAAATAATGTTAGAGCTTAAAGCATCTTAGAACTATATTGCTCAACCTTCCCACTAACTAGTAAGACAGAGATAAATGATTTACTCAACACTAAACATTAAATTTATGGCAGAATAGCAGGAAAATAAGACTTTACCTCTCCTGATATTGCTTTTCCATTGCAACACTCTGTCTTTCTAGCTTTTAGTTCTAAGTCTAAAATTTCCCCCAATATGTAAGCTTCAAGAGGATAGGGCCTTTTAGGAGAAATGATGTATCTGTAAAGCCTAAAGCAGTAAGAAAAACTTAATGAGCAGTCATTAATTTCTGTTAATTAAATGAGTGATGCTCAGACAGAAGTGGTGTGGAAGGTAAGAGGATTAATATTAATTAACTTAGGTTCTTTGCCAAGTATTTTATATATATGATCACATTTAATCCTTCCAAAAGTGATGCAGGAGAGGCATCTTTGCCCCTCCCCCTCTTCATAGATGAGGAAATTAAAGCTAGCAAGTGACAGTATACAGTTTGCCTGATTCTGAAAGCTCTGCTCTTCACTGCAATGGTGCACAGCTGCAACACAAAACACTTGGTAGAGCCAATAGTAAAACTCATGGCATTAACATATGATTTCTAGACAAGCTAAATTATAATAAGAATACTTATCATATCATGGCATTATGCTAAGCTTTGTATAGCTTAATATTATGAGTTAACTACTATTTTTATTCCCATTTTCCAGATAAGAAAATGAAGCATAAAGAATTTTCAAACTTGCTTAAATTCACATTAGGGAACGGCAGGGTCAGATATAAATCCAAGGAAGCTTGCTCCAGAGCCCATGTACATAACTTCTATACTAAACTGCCACATAGACTAAGAGAGTGTTTCTCAAAGTGTGGCTCCCTGGCAAACAGCAGCAACATCACCTGGACAATTGTGAGAACTGCAAATCTGGGGGCCCCACTTCAGACCTACTGAATTATTTAATAATTATTGAATCATTTTAACAGCCTTCCATGTGATTCTGATAGATGCTAAAGTTTGCTGAACTAAGAAATGATACAATCACTTTTAAGATGATCTTAGACTCTATTTTTCATAATACACTTCCAAATTATTTTCTGAGCATGTATACACTTTTTAAAAACTATGTCAAACTCTAGTGCTCTGTAATTTATTTTTTCTCTAATAAATATGTCATGAGCATTTTAATATATTGATAATTTCCTCAAGGCTATAATTTTCAATGTCAATTTAGTATTTGCTAGGGACTGAATGCTTGTATCACCATCAAAATCTCTATGTTGAAAAGCTAATCCTCAGTGAGATGCTATTTGAAGGTGGGCTTTTGGGAGGGAGGTGATTAAGTTTAGATGCAGTCATGAGGGTGGAGATAACATAGGATTAGTACCCTTGGAAGAGGGAGAGACCAGAGCCTTCTCTCCTTTTCTCCTCAACATGATGATAAAAGGCAGAAATTTACACACCAGGACGAAGGTCTTCACAAAACACTGAATCTGCCAGAACTTTGATCTTTGACATCCCAACCTCCAAAACCGTGATAAATAAATGTTCATTGTTTAAACTACCCTGTGTATGGCATTTTGTGATAGCGGCCCAGCTGACTAAGACAGTACTCTATCACATGCACATACCAGAATTTGCTAACAAAGTGCATGTTATATCAAGAACCAGGAAGGTATGAGATTTTACCTTACTCATAAGCAAATGGGTTAGCCTATTACTGTTTCATAAGTGTTGGCAGAAGACACACTTAAGATTCCTGGGTCAGAGAAGAAGACTTTATCACTCACAGCATAGCAGGCAGTGGGAACATCAGCATATTTGCAATGATTCCTCTCATCCTCAAGTTTCACAAAGGTGCATCATGGTTCCAGCCGGCAGCAGCTCACACAGAGAGTTGTTGCAGAAGAGGAACCCAAGACCAAAGGCCCAGGGCTTCTGACAGACAACTTGGGATAGTAGCAGATGAGAAGCACTCAAATGGGAGATGCTGGACTTCCTTCTAATAAGGACATGTTATTGCTTGGATGGTTAATAGGCAAAATAAAGAAGGTGTCACATATTGCAACTTCTAGTTGATGAAGTGAGTCATTTTGTATACATAACCTAATCTATAATTTATATTCATGTATATTCAAATACATTAGTGGATTGTGGATTTATAACTGCTTCTTTTTGGAAGGTGGACATGTTTGGAGCACGACCACAGCCTGTTGAGTTGATGTAACAAATGGTAACTGTGCTCTGCTATAATATAATACAGGAAGCATTGTCAACTAGAAAGGACATAGCCTAGTGCAGGGTCACTATGATACTTATTTTCTTACTTTAATATGGTACTGGGCTTATAACTTAGTATAAGCTTTATAATCTAGTCTTTTTATTCATAATTTAGCTAGTACAGGTTTTTCAAAAAATTTAAAGCACCTTGCTGTTACTTTTTGTTTGAAAAAAGAACAGTTTAGAATGAACTTTACAATTTAATTCATGAGTCTATCTATCTTTATATCAATAGTAACTGCTCAGTTACAATTAATCATTTTAGAGAACATGTATTGCTTATGAATCAGCTGCTGCTCCTAATTATACAAAACGCATTTTAATGAATTCCCATTTATACCGCTGTCATGTTTCCATTTTTTTTAATTTCCTTCTAAAATCCCTAGGGTTTAAAAGTATCTTAGAAATCCTCCAGCCCAATTTTAATGATAAGAAAATTATCACTCAGGCAAGTTAAGGAAACTGTTCAAGATTTTAATCTTTTATTAGTGGCAAACCTAGGACAAAAAGCCGATTTCCAGACTATTCCACCAAGAACTCTTCCCACTGTTTATAAAACCTCTGCCTAAACCCCTACTTAGAATCAGAAAAAAGCATATCCTACTCACAATGATGCATTCATTTTACTTTTTACTAGTTGAGCATAGGAGATATATACATATTGTATATGTGTAATATCTAAGGCAAATGATGTAGACATAGATTTATAGGCTCAATAAATTTGCCTTAGATGTTTAACTCTTCGCTTCTCCTCCCTTAGCTGCTGCATAGGCAGTAGCCTCAGTACTAACGGGGAAGGAGGATCCCAGTATCGTACCCTTAAGGGATCATTCTGGTTAAAGAAGGATCTCTTTGACAGAATGAATAATAATTTATTATTTCATTCAACATTTTTAAGGTCAGTATTTTACAGATGCTCATTCTGTGCCCTGGTGGTACTAGTGTGATTATAACATCTACACTGTTTTCAACAAGCCCATTATCTTGCAAATCCTCATGTATGTTTTGTTTATATGATTTTTTTCCTCAAGTAACAACTATGAAAGTACAACCAGTGATGTTATTTAGCATGAATGGCCCTGATTCACTACCCTTCCCTGTATATTCACATCCCTTTCCAGATGACTGTCTTGTCTTCCCTATGGCTATGTGGGCTGATCAACACAATGGTAACAGGTATGGTGGGACCAAAGGCTTGAAAAGCACCTGCATGTTTGGGTTTGCTCTCTTGTGCCTCTGTCATTCAATGAAAATGACATGTCCGGCCCAGCTTATTGTCCCAGGAGGAGGATCAAAGATACATGGAACTGAGCCAACCCATCCTGGCGAGGTCAAGCCTAGAGCAAATTTTCAGGCAATCTGCACACCCATGAGAACAAAAGTAATGATTGTAATGCCACTAGGTTGGCTGGTTTTTGTATTTTTCATTTTATTGTGGTAATAACACTTAACGTGAGATCTAACTTCTTAACAAATTAAGTGTACAGCATATTCTTATTGACTATGGATGAGTACAATGTCATACAGTAGATTTCTTTAGCTTATTCATTTTGTTTAGTTGAAACTCTATGTCCCTTGATGGGTAACCCTCCATGTGAACCTCCGACTAGCCCCTGGCAACCACCATTCCATTGTTTGATTCTATGAATTTGACTCTTAGATTCCTCACAAAAGTGGAAGCATGTCAAAATTTTGTCTTTCTGTGAGTGGTTTGTTTTCCTTAGCATAATGTCCTCAAGGTTCATCTGTACTATTGCATATGAGGCAGTTGGTTCCACAGAAGTTTGTGGCAATAGGTTACTGATACTCTGAATATATAGGGTATAAGAAACACATTTGACACATGTTGGAAAAATGCCTAGAAACTATATAAAACAGAGTGTTGTTCTTTCTCTATTATGGAGTCATTTTTGAACAATTTCTATTCCAATAAGGGGTCAAAGGCTTAATATTTAGAATAGTGATTATGAGCATGCTATTACAAGTGAGAGTGCCTGGCTTTGCCCCTTGCCAGCTGATAACTTTGGGTAAATTGCTTATTATCTCTGTCCTCAGTTTTTCTTGTCTATAAATGGAGACAATAATAGCACCCAACTGGCACAATATCTGGCACGTATTAGGTCCTCAAATAAGATTAGCTGCTAATAATAGTGTATTGTCTCACTGTATATTCTTAGGGTTTTGATTACTGTATTTTTAATTCATTATGAAACCAATTTTCCCTTTTTAGCTTAATTTTTAGTTATGTAGTTTTTCTTGGCTTATATTCCTAAGACACTTCAGCCTTTAGATGTTTGCTTATATATAGTAAATTTTTATTAGAAATCTTCCAAATGACTTACATTAATACTTAAAATAACTTCTTATGCTTCTATGCTTCTATTTTTAGGGACTCTTTCTTAGCAACTGCACTAAACTCATACCTAATTTAAGTGAATACTTCATGGTTTTTCAGACTTAACTGATTCTATATTGGTTACTTTATTCTCTAGTTATATCCCATGTCTATACTTTTATTATTTGCTTTTTCATTTTGCTAGAGAACATCCCATTTGCTCTAGGCTTGACCTCGCCAGGATGGGCTGGTGAAAAAAAAAATTAGTTTTTTCAAAGACGGCCAACTTCCCATGTTTAAAATTGTCATTATTTGCCATCACACTTAGATAATAACTTGCCTAATGGAGAATCGAATCCAGGGTTTAAATTCTCAGGATTTTATAGATAGTATTCCATATTTTCTAGCATTAAGTATTGCAAAAAACTAACATCATTCTGATTTTCCTTCCTTAGTAGGTAATCTCTTTTTTCTCTGTAAAAAGTTATAAGATTTTTCCTTTCTCCTAGCATTTCATAGATTTCACCCTTAGAGTCCTAGGTTCCTTTCTGGCACTTGTTCTGTATTTTACGTCTTTTTTGTTTGTTTGTTTTTAACTAGTTTATAGACAGCTAACTTTTACTGAGTGTTGTGGGAAAGTAGAATTGCTAGATCAGATGACAAGTGCATTTTAAATTTTAATAGATGCTTCCAAATTAGACCACAGAGTTGTATTATTTCTACCTGCTGCTCTCATTAATAATGAAATCCTCAAAACACACCATTATTTCCATATTTTACACATGCAGAAACGGAAGCACAGACAGATTAAGAGCTAATACACAGGCCTACATTCTTAACACTGTCACTCTGCCTCTCCCTCGCACTTCCTTATGTAACCCTCACCAGTACCCATCTCCGCAACATTTTTATCTTCTCCCAAAAGAAACTCTGTATCCAATAAACACGAACTCCCCACTAACCCACTCCCCCAGTGCCTGGTAACCACCATTGCACTTTCTGTCTCTATGAATTTTGTTATTATAGTTACTTAGTATCTGAGGAATCATACAGTATGGGTGGGCCCTTTTGTGTCTTGTCTAACTTATTTCACTTAGCATGATATCCTCAAATTTAATCCATATTGTAAAATATATCAGAATTTACTTCCTTTTCAAGGCTGAATAATATTCCATTGTGTGTATATGCACATTTTGTTTACCCATCCATTGATGGACACTTGGGTTGTGTGTACCTTTTCGTTATTTTGAGTAATGCTGCTGTGAACAAGGATGTATAATTAATTATCTGTTCAAGTCCTTGCTTTCATTGTTTTTGGGTGTATACCCAGAAGTAGAATCATGGGATCATATGGTAATTATGTGTTTAATTTTTTGAAGAACTACCATACCATTTTCCACAGTAGGACCCATTTTATATTCCCATCATCAATACACAAGTTTCCAATTTCTTCACATCCTTGTTAACACTTGTTTTTTTCTGTTTTGATTTCTTAATCAAAAGACTAATATCTTGGTGGGGGCCCAAGATGGCACCATAGAAAGAGCCTGAACTAACTTTCTCCCATGTACACAGAATTGACACCTACATATAGGGCAACTCTTCCTGAAGAAAAACTGAGGACTGAGTGAACAACTTCTGTACAACAAAGGATAGAGAGACCACATAAAAAGCAGACAGAGACATGTTAAGGATGGGAACCCAGGCCCAGTGTGGCAGCCTGAAGTAGGGAGGGTTGTCACTGAGGGACCTGTACAGAGATTCAATGGCCCTGGGGCATAGGGAAGAAAAAAAAACAGTTTAAAAGGCACTAGAGTATGAGTGAAGGAAGCTAATTTACTAAACTAGAGCACCTTCCAAACAGCAAGAGAGCTGCTGGAACTCTCTCCAGGTCTGGAGATGCTGGTGAACACCACTGTTTATATTCCTTCTGCCCCAACATTGATAGTATGGATAGGAAGAGGCTCTGGACATTCACTCAGCAAGCCCCAGACCCACTGCCTGCACTCAGATGTGCATATGCCCAAGATCCAGCAGTCTCACCAAGGTAGCACAAGCATGGCACACAATGGGACACCCCAGTCCATGCCCACTTGGCTGCCAGCTCTCCTGTGGGTGTCTCTATTTTGGAACACAATGGGATACCCTAGGCCCATGCCCACTCATCCTCAGGCCCTTCTGCCTGGGTGTCGCCTGATGCAGAGCACCCTAAGGCTCCCTGGCCTGACCTCAGCCTCCAGCCAGCCAGCCAAAGCTGCTAGGCTCACAGGCTATTTGGGGCATTCCTGCACAAGGCCACCACTTCAAGACTGGCAGAGGTAGCTGTTTCACCTAATTCATGGAAACAAACACAGAAAGTCAAACAAAATGAGGAGTCAGAGAGAACAAGATGAAACTTCAAAAAATGAACTAAGTGAAATAGTGTTAAGCAATCTACCTGATAAAGAGTTCAAAAAAATGATTATAAAAATACTCACCGGACTTGAGAGAAGAATGGAAGAACTCAAGGGTGACTTCAATAAAGAGAAAATACAAAAAACAACCAATCAGAGGTGAACAATACAATAAATACAATGAAAAATATACTAGAGGGAATTAACAGCAGATTAGAGGATGCAGAAGAACAGATCAGTGATCTGGAAGACAAGGTAATGGAAAGCACTCAAGTTGAACAGGAAAAAGAAGAAAAAAATTTTAAATGTAGGTTAAGGGAACTCTGGGACAACATCAAACATACTAACATTCATACTATAGGAATCTTAGAAGAAGAAGAAAGAAAGAAAGAGGTGGAAAGCTTATTTGAAGAAATAATAGATGAAAAATTGCCTAACGTGGGGAAGGAAACAGACATCCAGGTCCAGGAAGCACAGAGAGCTACAAACAAGATGAACCCAAGGAGGTCCACACCGTGACACATAACAATTAAGATGTCAAAGATTAAAGATAAGGAGAGAAACATAAGAGCTGCTAGAGAGAAGCAATAATGTATACTAATTACATACAAGGGAAACCCCAAAAGGCTATCCATTGATTTTTCAGGAGAAACCCTACAGGTCAGAAGTAAGTGGCATGATATATTCAAACTGCTGAAAGGAAAAAAAAAAAAATACTCTACCCAGCAAGGTTATAATTTAGAACTGAAGAAGAATTAAGAGTTTCCCATATAAACAAAAGTTAGAGGAGTTCACCACCACTGAACTAGGCTTACAAGAAATGTTCAAGAAACTTTAAGAGGAAGAGTAAAGGCCATAACTAGAAGTAAGAAATTTATTAAAGGAAAAAATTTCACTGGTAAGAGGCAAACATATACTAAGTTAGTAGATCAATAACTTAAAAACTAATATGAAGGTTAAAAGACAAGTGTAGCAAAATCAATTGTATTTAAAATACAAGTTTGGGTGTGGGTAAAAAATAGATAAGCTAAGGGAATCACAAAATATAAAGGTATAAAACATGACATCACATACATAAAACAAGGAGGAGGGGGAGTAAAAACAGTGCTGTTTGAATGTGTTTGAACTTAAGCAAGCCCTCAGTTTAATATAGACTGCTATATACTTAGAATATCATATATGAACCTCATGGTAACCACAAACCAAAAACCTGTAATAGATACACACACACAAAAAGAGGAAGGAATCCAAGCATAATCACTCACCAGGGAAGAGAGCAAGAGCAGATGAAAGGGTCAGAGAACAACAATAAAAACAACCAGGGGAAAATTACCAAAATGGCAGTAAGTACATACCTATTAATAATTACTCTAAATTAAATGGTCTAAATGCTCCAATCAAAAGACAGATGGGATAAAAAACAGGACCCATCTATTTGCTGCCTACATTCACTTCGGACCTAAAGACACACACAGACTGAAAGTAAAGGGATAGAAAAAGATATTCCCTGCAAATGGAAGTGAACAAAAAAAGCTGGTGTAGCAATACTTCTTTCAGACAAAACTGACTTTTAAACAAAGATTATGAGAGATAAAGAAGGACATTACATAATGATAAAGGACTCGATCCAGCAAGAAGATATAACAATTGTAAATAGCTACTCACCCAGCATAGGAGCACCTAAATATGTTAAGCAGATATTACCAGACATAAAGGGAGTAATAGACAGGAATACAATAGTAGTAGTGGGATGTAACATCCCTCTTACATCAATAGATAGATCATCCAGACAGAAAATCAATAAGTAAACAGTGGCTTTGAAAGATACATTAGCCCAGATGGACTTAACACATATAGAGAGAATATTTCCACCCCAACAGCAGAATACAAATTCTTTTCAAGTGCACATGGAACATTCTCCAGGGTGGACCACATGTTTGGCCACAAAACAGTCTCAATAAATTTAAAAAGACTGAAATCATATCAAGCATCTTTTCTGACCACAACAGTATGAAACTGGAAATCAATCACAAGAATAAAACTGAAAAAAACACAAAC
>JAQQAC010008350.1:66531859-66575871 GCA_029783875.1 Phataginus tricuspis | reverse complement strand
TATTACGAGCATCTATATGCTAACAAGCTGCAAAACCTAGAAGAAATAGACAACTTCTTAGAAGAATACAGCCTTCCAAGACTGACCAAGCAGGAAACAGACAAACTAAACAGATCAAACACCAGCAATGAAATTGAATCAGTAATCAAAAAACTACCCAAGAACAAAACTCCCGGACCTGATGGATTCACCTCTGAATTCTACCAGACATATAGAGAAGAAATAACACCCATTCTCCTTAAAGTTTTTCAAAAAATAGAAGAGGAGGGAATACTTCCAAACTCATTCTATGAAGCCAGCATCACTCTAATACCAAAACCGGGCAAAGACCTCACTAAAAAAGGAAATTACAGACCAATATCCCTGATGAACGTAGATGCAAAAATACTCAACAAAATATTAGCAAACCGAATTCAGAAATACATCAAGAGAACCATACACCATGATCAAGTGGGATTCATCCCAGGGATGCAAGGATGGTACAACATTCGAAAATCCATCAACATCATCCATCACATCAATAAAAAGAAGAACAAAAACCACATGATCATCTCTATAGATGCTGAAAAAGCATTTGATAAAATTCAGCATCGATTCATGATTAAAACTCTCAACAAAATGGTTACAGAGGGCAAGTATCTCAACATCATAAAGGCTATATATGACAAACCCACAGCTAACATCATACTTAATAGCGAGAAGCTGAAAGCTTTTCATCTAAGATCGGGAACATGACAGGGGTGCCCACTCTCTCCACTGTTATTCAACATAGTACTGGAGGTCCAAGCTGTGGCAATCAGACAGAACAAACACATACAAGGCATCCAGATTGGTAAAGAAAACGTCAAATTGTCATTATTTGCAGATGACATGATACTGTACCTAAGAAACCCTAAAGACTCCACTCCAAAATTACTAGAACTAATATCTGAATTCAGCAAAGTTGCAGGATACAAAATTAACACACAGAAATCTGTTGCTTTCCTATACACTAACGATGAACTAACAGAAAGAGAAATCAGAAAAACAATTCCATTCACAATTGCATCCAAAAGAATAAAATACCTAGGAATAAACCTAACGAAGGAAGTGAAAGACCTGTACTCTGAAAACTACAAGACTCTCCTAGGAGAAATTAAAGAAGACACTAACAAATGGAAATGCATCCAATGCTCTTGGCTAGGAAGAATAAATATTGTCAAAATGGCTATACTACCTAAAGCAATCTACAGATTCAACGCAATCCCTATCAAACTACCAACAGCTTTCTTCAGTGAACTCGAACAAATAATTCTAAAATTCATATGGAACCAGAAAAGACCCCGAATAGCCAAAACAATCCTGAGAAGGAGGAATCAAACAGGGGGAATTACGCTCCCTGACTTCAAGTTCTACTACAAAGCCACAGTAATCAAGACAATTTGGTACTGGCACAAAAACAGACCCACAGACCAGTGAAACAGAATAGAAAACCCAAACATTAACCCAAACTCATACAGTCAATTAATATTTGATAAAGGAGCCTTGGATATACAATGGGGAGATGGCAACCTCTTCAGCAGCTGGTGTTGGAAAAACTGGACAGCTACATGTAAGAGAATGAAACTGGACTACTGTCTAACCCCATACACAAAGGTAAACTCGAGGTGGATCAAAGACCTGAATGTAAGTCATGAAACCATAAAACTCTTAGAAAAAAACATAGGCAAAAATCTCTTGGACACAAACATGAGCGACTTCTTCATGAATATATCCCCCCGAGCAAGGGAAACAAAAGCAAAAATGAGCAAATGGGACTATATCAAGCTGAAAAGCTTCTGTACAGCAAAGGACACCATCAGCAGAACAAAAAGAAATCCTACAATATGGGAAAATATATTCATAAACGATGTGTCTGATAAGGGGTTGACATCCAAAATATATAAAGAACTCACGCACCTTAACAAACAAAAAGCAAATAATCCAATTAAGAAATGGGCAGAGGACATGAATAGACACTTCTCTAAAGAAGAAATTCAGATGGCCAACAGGCACATGAAAAGATGCTCCACATCACTGGTCATCAGAGAAATGCAGATTAAAACCACAATGAGATATCACCTCACACCAGTGAGGATGACCAACATCCAAAACACAAACAACAACAAATGTTAGCAAGGATGTTGAGAAAAGGGAACCCTCCTACACTGCGGGTGGGAATGCAAATTAGTTCAACCATTGTGGAAAGCAATATGGAGGTTCCTCAAAATCTCAAAATAGAAATACCATTTGACCCAGGAATCCCACTCCTAGAAATTTACCCTAAGAATGCAGCAGCCCAGTTTCAAAAAGACAGATGCACCCCATGTTTATTGCAGCACTATTTACAATAGCCAAGAAATGGAAGCAACCTAAGTGTCCATCAGTAAATGAATGGATAAAGAAGATGTGGTACATATACACAATGGAGTATTATTCAGCCATAAGAAGAAAACAAATCCTTCCATTTGCAACAACATGGATGGAGCTAGAGGGTATTATGCTCAGTGAAATAAGCCAAGCCGAAAAAGACAAGTATCAAATGATTTCACTCATATGTGGAGTATAAGAACAAAGAAAAAAAACTGAAGGAACAAAACAGCAGCAGACTCACAGAACCCAAGAACAGACTAATAGTTACCAAAGGGAAAGGGACTGGGGAAGATGGGTGGGAAGGGAGGGATAAGAGGGTAAAAGGAGCATTACGATTAGCAGACATAAGGTAGGGGGGGCACGGGGAGGGCTGTACAACTCAGAGAAGACAAGTAGTGATTCTCATCTCACTACGCTGATGGACAGTGACTGTAATAGGGTTGGTCGGGGGGACCTGATGAAGGGAGTAGTTTAATCACCATAATATTGCACATGTAATTGTAGGTTAAAGATACCAAAATAAATTGTTAAAAAAAAAAAGAACCTCACTGAAATTCATTTCTATTAAGTTTTATATTAGGATGTATGAGTCACCTGTACAAACACACACATTCATTCCTATACTGATTAACCAGAGAGGGGAAAGAAAAGGAGAATGTGACTTGGAAAAAGATCTGCAGAGACAACCTATCACTCCATCACTTCAGCATTTCATGCTTCCATAGGCGCACTAGACGGACTGCCCAAGGGCCACCGGACTGCTAATCTACCCATGCTCACTGTTGGAAGTTCTAACCTGACGGGCAGGGAGCTCATCCTGAGGTGAGAGGGTGTCCGGGTGCTCCAGACCATCTGAGGTCATCTGCACCTGTGGTCTGCAAGGGTGACTGGGGTGCCGAATTGTACAGCATTGCTCGTGGTATCTTGAGACAAATCATGCACTCCTGACAGGCTGTGATAAACTGAAAGAGTGAAGAGTGAACTAAGTGAGAGGTTTAACAAGAGGGACTTTACAAGGCACAAAGAATGAGGCCCTCACTAGACTCTAAAGAAAGGACCATAAGACAGCTGGGGAGAGTGCCCATCCTTAAACTGTCTAACGATAGAAGAAAAAAGCAAGGGCCCTGATAGAGAAAAAAATAAATGCCAGCAAAATGAGTGGCACATCCCCAAAGAGAGCAAGTCGGAGTGACGGCAGGAGGGCCAGAGCAGCAGGATGCCCATAATCAGGTAATAGCGCAGCTTAAGCTTCCAAACAAACCATTCGGGCCACCTGGAAAAATTACTGCTGTCTTCTTTTTTCCTCTTCTTTTACCCATGTGTAAGTTGTTGGGTTCTATTATTGAAAGTGTGCCCAAATTCTCTACACTGAGACCTTCTCTCACTTCCCCGTAGACCCGGTTCCCTTCACACAGTGATCTCCAACCTGAACCAGCACTGTATGATGATAATAGTATTTCTCCATAAAAATAAAAATAAAAACACAGCAACTACAAACTATCAGACAAATATATGAACTAGGTCAGACCACAGCTAACCAGGTCTTCTGTTTCTCAGGAAAACTGTGTGTTTGCTCCATGACTTCTTTTCAGCCTCCCTTTGCTAACATGAGAAGACACACCTTCCTCAGAGCAGCAGCTGTGTCCTTCTCTCAGAGGTCCTTTCTTCCCAGCCTTATCACACTATAAACACTACTGTCTCACAAGGAGCTATTACCCTTTTAATCCTCTGCTCCTCAATCTATAATTTTCATATCAAGAGTTGGCTTATTAAATTTAATAAGACTCAAATTTACTTAATCCTAATACTCAGTTTCATGCTGTGATTTCAAGCCCATAAAAGTTTCCAGGGCCAAGGTACTTCACCTTAATTTCATATATGTTTTAAATATCTTACAAAATATAAAACCATTCTGTTTTCACCAGTTTAAACAACACCGCACCCCCTCCACACACATACTCTCACACACGCAGTCTGTAAAAGGACAAGTTAAGGGCCAACTTGAAGTATGCTTACGCATGGAAATCTAAAGCTAACCAAAAGTAAATACAAAAATCACATGATCAGAAATTCCATTTGGGATCATTCAAATCACAACCAGTACATTTAAATAATTTTTAAAAAGCAAACATCTCATTCCATTTTTCCAATCCATGTCACTCAATCAAATGCATCATTGTATGCAAAGAATTATATTCCCCTACATACCTTGGGTGACTTTGGCTTTTAAAGTGAAAGGCAAATTCCTGGCAGAAAATGCATAAAGTTCCATATGGCTACTGTCTAGTTTTTAATTTCTGTTGCAGTTAGGATCTCTTCCCATAATAAAAACATGATGAGACTGACAGTTTTCTGAAATCATAGCTAGTATTTTAAGAAAACTTACTATTGGTTTTTACTGCTAGGCAGCATAACTCAGATACAAATTGTTGGTCAAAGATGGTCTAAAATTCAACCACTTTCTTAGGCAATTGCTTTTCCCTGAAATAGAGTTCAACTTCAGAAAGTCTCCATATATAATGATAATGCATTATAAATATCTCCATATTTTAGAGAATAATATAACCTATTTCTTGTTAAAAAATTTTTTTAATTGTTTTCAAGGGGTATGGAAGATAAATGGGAGTTACTAAAAAGTAGAAACTAGCTGAGAAGACACATCAGTCTTGAGAATGTGACTGAGACAAATATCATATTTAAAATTCCATTTTCAGAAAACCTTTAGAATTCCGTATTATCCCAAAATAAGAAATTTGATTATGCTTCAATGACACAAAATTGTTTTCCCTGCCATTTCCACATGCTCTCCATCAGCTTTCTTGAATCAGTCTGATTTTTACTAAGCTGTCTTCATCCTCATTCCTCTATCACAGCTATTTTTTCAACGTATGGAGTTACACTCTGGCCCTGCTATTCTTCTTTGTGATGTCCTTCAAACTTCTGTTTTTGATACCACAAACCTCTCTTTCTTTCCCTTAACCTCTTTAATTTTAACTTCAGAGACTCTGACTCTGATATCTTTTGAAATCTTAGAACCACAGTCCTCTTCCAGGAGAAATACTATTATCATGATTATATTAATAATAACAAGCCACCTGCCTCAAAATCATTTTAATACAAAAGTAATCTCAAACAATGACATATTGTAA
Organism: Phataginus tricuspis; assembly: GCA_029783875.1. Lineage (NCBI taxonomy): Eukaryota > Metazoa > Chordata > Mammalia > Pholidota > Manidae > Phataginus > Phataginus tricuspis. The sequence goes on along the minus strand of JAQQAC010008350.1, from coordinate 66,570,331 downwards.
AGTCAAGCCCGATCTCATAACTTCATTCAGTTACAACTCAAGTCAAGTGGATCCTAAGTCTGAATCTTATATCCCAGAATTGTCTTATGTGCTTAAATGTCATCTACGAATTATTAACTTATGCTAAATAAAAACTTAGATCTAAGTGTCTACTTCCAGTTTAACACATGCAGACTTTATTCTGGTGTTTTATTCCAAATAGACCATCAATTTTTATTGGTTATTTTAGGACATGAAATTCTGAGGAGAAAATAAATTAATTCCTGATTACCTTATTTAGAATGATAGTAATTGATAATGAAGCACAAAGAACCTATATCTCCCGCTGAGAAAGTTTCTGGAGTAGTTCGAAGTACTGGCTAGTTTGAAGCGTGTTATCTATCTTTCCAGTGCTATTAGACAACCTTCACAGTAGATAACACTGGAAGAGAGGACATTGGTGTCAAGTCATAGAAGAAGGGAATGTCTTGTAACACTGAATGAAAAGACGCTTAGACCTAATTGTTTTCCTCTTCCACAGGGTCCATCACAACATAGAGACAAGCAAAACAGCATTTTTATTTATAAGGTTTTTATCTCCTGTCAGCAGGAAGAGCCTGGAAGGCTCTCAGACAGAGATGCTAATCTAATTCCAAGGAAACTGATGCATTTTATCAAAGTTCTGTAGGAAGGACGGCTTATGAATATGGCCAGATGGAAAGCTACATAACTTTGCAGGGGAGAAATTCCCTTGAGAATTACAATGAGAGGATGGGAGGAACCCCTGCAAAGCTCCAGTTTCCAACAGCTCCTAGCATAAATTTAACCAAATTAAAATCTTTTCACATGGGTGCAGCTGAGATAGCCATTACTATGTAGAAATATATTAGAGCAAAAGCTATTTGGAAGCACTGAAGTATTCCCAGAGCATACCAATATGGGTGCAGATCAGGTTTTTCATTCACAAAGACTATACTTTTATTACTGTTCATTGCCATTGACTCAGAAGGGAAAAGAGTATTTGGATTTTCCCTCTCTGGATTAACTTGGGGGAATTTTGCCATGATGTAAAAGCAGAATATATACTTGGGATATGTAGCTCAGGCTGGGGATTTTTAGTTCTAGTGGTGGAATGGCACCGAATGAGACAGAGCACTAGAGAACAGGCTTGTCAGATCCCCATATCCCGGGCCAGTGAGAAGGGCACGTGTCCAAGATAAAAACAGTGCCTTCCAATTGCTAACAGTTGGCCAGAACACCCTCAGTGAGTCAACCAGACTTCTTCCCAATAGAAGGGAAGGAAGATTGTCAAAGCTGATGAACAAAACGATTTCTCCATGGCCCTCTTCTTTCTTCGTCCCTCTTTCTTCTCCATGTATCCTCTCAAACTCAGTCTCCTCATGTATTTTCACTTTGAAAATTATTCCCCCTATATGCCTACCAGCAGATTTTACCATGGACTCATTATCTCTGCCAGGCCAAACAGCCATTTTTAACTGTATGCTATTCAGCTGCACTTAAATGAGTCGTTTACAGCCTCAAATTTAACATGTCCAAAACACCAAACCCTGATCGTCTCAGCCAGTTTCTCCTCACTTTTCATTCTCTGTTAATGGATTACATTCTCCCAGGCATCCCAGGCTGGCATATCCCAACCAACTTCCCTCCATTATTCTTCTCACTCACTCTCATCCTGATCCAGTCAATCGCCAATCCTATCACCTCTACAATGTTTCCGTCTATAATGACATCAAAAAAGAAAAGGTAAAGCCTGTTCCTAAGGAAAGGAGTCCATGGAATCCTTGGAGAGGGAAGAGCCCCATGGAAAACAGGAGCTGATAAAAGAAAAAGCAGGAGATGGTTGGTAAGAAGAAAGACAGAGAGCAAACGTAAATTATTTCTTCCCAAAGAGAAAATGTCAAGGTTTCAAGATCCTTGAGGTCGCAAGTAGCCCATGGCAGAGGCAGGCAGCATCTCGTCGCCCAGGCAAGGGCTCTCCTGCGGCGGAAGGAGGAGCACCGCAGGGGTCATAGCAGGGCACCGGGGAGGATGGCGGCCTGCTCAAGGGGGACGCAGAATTTAGGAGACGCTCCTCCTGGTCAACCAAGAAACGCAGGCAGGCTCTGAAGATCAGAACTACGTCAGCACAGGGGGAAAAGGGATTTGCCAGCTTCAACTGCCAGTCACTTAAGTCAAATGTTTCAAATTAGTTAAATTGCTTATAAATATAATATTATGTCAGGTGTAGTTATCTTGCATTTCACTGGTGCCCCAAGATCCACAGATAAGGGAACTTGTCCATAGAGTAATATTCCCTGAAATAAACACTTTGGAAAATGGGTGCAAAACTTCACCGGCATATGTGCTGTATTTTTTCAGATGGATGGCATTCCCTCATCTGGAGAGCTTCAGGGGCCTCCTAGCTGTTCTTCTGCCAGTTAATCTTTCTGCTTTTTCTCTCACAACCAATTTTCTTTTATAAAGTAATCGTTGACCAAAGCTCTACATTTTTTAAGAAGTGACAAGTTTTTCATATTTGTATATACTCTTCTTAATATATATTAAATTAAAAATAATTGATTTTGCCTAATATTCAAAACTTTTCACACCCTAATTCCAACCTGACCTTCTCTGAATCGTTCTCTGAATTCTGATTATTTTAAAAATTTTTGATTCAGTAAAAATATTCAATAAAAGAAAGAAATATTTTAGCAATGTTGAGCTAATCACCATACCACAATATTGATCTTTCCACCAACAAAGAACATATTTTCACATTTGCTTACCTTTGTTAATCCCATTCCCTCTGTCTGGAATTTGTCTTCCCCATCTCTACTCCTTAAAATTCTTTCCAACTCCAAAACCCAAGTCAAATCCCCTGTCCCTCCTTCTTGAAGCCCTTCTTAATCCCTCTTTTGCTCCTAATTCTTAGCTTTGGTCGTGTCTCTATGGCACATACCATATTTGCTTCAAATTGTGAAAACTGAATTGGAAAATATGGGAAATTATATATTTTGTACCATGATTCTAATATACATATACATATAATATACTTTATATATATATATGACTCTTTGTTCTTTAGGTACAGTTTTCTATTGCTGTCATGACAAATTATCATAAACTTAGTGACTTAAAACACCACAAATTGATTATCCAACAGTTCTACAAGTCAGGAGACTAACATGGGTCTCATTGGGCTAAAATCAAGTCTGCAAGATAACCTTCTTTTCTAGAAGTTTTAGGGGAGAAAACATTTCCTTGCCTTTTCCAGCTTCTAGAGGCCATTCATGGTCCTTGGGTTGTAAGTCCTTTCCTCCATCTTCAAAGCCAGAAATATGGCATCTCTCTCTGATCCTTCTGCCAGCATTACTTCTTTCTTTGACCAAAGCCAAGAATGGTTCTTCACTTTTAGATAAGGACTCACGTGATTACATTGGACTCACCCGGATGATACAGGCTAATTTCTTCAGCTCAAAGTCCTTAACTTTAATCACATCCGGAAATACATTTGCCATGTCAAATAACATATTCACAGATTCCAGGGGATTAGGATGTGGACGTCTTTGGGGCCTAACCACCCTATAGAATGTAAGCTTCTCAAGGGTAAAACAATACTCTATTTCTTCTCCACAATGTCTAACAGTGCCTTCTCCAAAGTAGGTATATATCAGTAATAAATGTATCAATATATGTATTTCTGTCTCTGTTTCATTTATTTCTGCTCTGATCTTTGTTATTTCCTTCCTTCTACTAATGTTGGGCAGAGTTTGTTCCTCCTTTGCTAGTTCCTTCAGGTATAAGACTAGGTTGTTTATATGAGATTTCTCTTTTTTGTAGAGTAGCTATTTATCACTGTAAACTTCCCTCTTAGAATTGTTTTGTTGCAGACCATATATTTTGGTATGTTGTATTTCCATTTTCATTCACCTGAAGTTTTTTTATCTCCCCTTTGATCCACTGGTTGTTCAGGAGTGCATTGTTTTGTCTCCACCTATTTGAGAATCTTCCAGTTTTCCTCTTGTAATTGATTTCTAGTTTCATAGCCTTATGGTTAGAAAAGATGCTTGATATGATTTCAATCTTCAATTTGTTAAGACTTGTTCTGTGCGCCCCTATGTTTATCGCAGCACTTACAATAGCCAAGAAATGGAAGCAACCTAAGTGTCCATCAGCAGATGAATGGATAAAGAAGAGGTGGTACATATACACAATGGAATATTATTCAGCCATAAGAAGAAAACAAATCCTACCATTTGCAACAACATGGATGGAGCTAGAGGCTATTATGCTCAATGAAATAAGCAAGGTGGATAGAGACAAGTACCAAACGATTTCCCTCATTTGTGGAGTATAACAACAAACCAAAACTGAAGGAACAAAACAGCAGCAGACTCACAGACTCCAAAAAGAGACTAGTGGGTTACCAAAGGGAAGGGGTTGGGAGGGTGGATGGGGAGGGGAGGAGAAGGGGATTAAGGGGCACTATAATTAGCAAGCACAATATAGGTAGGTCATGGGGAAGGCAGTATAGCACAGACAAGACAAGTAATTACTCTATAGCATCTTACTACACTGATAGTGACTGCAACGGGGTTGGGGGCTTGACAATATAGGTGAATGTTGAAACCATGATGTTGCTCATGTGAAACCTTCGTAAACTTGTATATCAATGTATATAATTTAAAAAGAAGAAAAAAAGACTTGTTCTATGTCCTAACATACAATCTATGCTGGAGAATGTTCCATGTTCACTTGAGAAGAATGTATATTCTGCCACTGTTGAATGGAATGTGTATGTCTGCATAAGTTTATTGGAACAACCTGGACTAACCTGTAACCCTAGTCCAATGTTTCCTTACTGATTTTCTGCCTGGATGATCTAACCATTGTTAAAAGTGGGGTATTGAAGTCCCCTACTATTGTTGTACTGTTGTCTATTTCTCCCTTCAGATGATTAATATTTGCTTTATATATTGAGATGTTCCAATGTTGAATGCAAAAATATTTATAAATGCTACATCCTATTGACGAATTGATCATTATTATTACCCTTTAATCTTTATCATTATATAATGACCTTCTTCATCTCTTGTTACAGCCTTTGTTTTAAAGTCTATTTTGTCTAACACCTATATAACTTTCTTTTGACTTCCATTTGCATGGAATATCTTTTCTCATCCATTTATTTTCAGTCTGTGGGTCCTTAAAACTGAAGTAAGTCTCTTGCAGGCACACATAGATGGGTCTTGATTCATCCACCATACATCTTTTGACTGGAGAATTTAGTCCATCTATTTTTAAAGTAATTCTTGATAGGTATGGAGTTATACTGCCATTTTGTTAATTGCTTTCTGGCTATTTTGTATTACCTTTGTTTCTTTCTTTCTCTCTTCCTCTCTTCTTTATGGTTTGATGATTTCTGTGGTAGTACACTCTGAGTCCTTTATCCTTTGTGTATCTATGATAAGTTTTTGCTTTTTGGTTATCATGAGGCTTACATAAAACATCTTATGTTATAAGTCTATTTTAAACTGAAAATAACTTAATTTCAAATACATACAAAAGCTCTACATTTTTATACTCTCCCACACTTTACATTTTTAATGCCACAATTTACATCTTTTTATATTATGTATCCACAATATACATTGGTGTAGTGGTATATTGGCAATACACGATATGCATTTTTTCCTGCTCCCTGTGCATTAACTCCAGGGGGAACAGCAACAGCATGTTTGCATAACTGTTAAAAAATGCTTTATTTATAGTCCTGTGGGACTCACTAGCTTTCAAAAGTATGTGATTTAAAAAAAAAAAGATATAAAATAGTCCTATCACCCTGGGAAATTTCCTCATGCCTCTTCTCAACCTCTGCCCCCACTTCTAAAGGCAATCTCTGTTGTGATCTTTTCCACAGGTTCATTTTGCATGTTCTAGAACTTGGTATAAAAAGACTCAGAGAGTTTAAAAAAAAAAAAAAGCGTAGGTGCTTTAGGTACCATATCTCCCAGGTGGCAGCCTTAAAATTTGGGGTGCTATATATGTAGTTTAAACCCTCCACTATTTAGGGAGAATCCGGGAGCTGGGGGTTCCCTCTTGACTGTATGGCACTGTGCTGGGGGAGGGGTTTATGGCAAAGTATATCTTAGCCTCTCCTACCCATTTCAATGTGGGTATTCTCTCAGTCTTCCAATGTGCAGGAACCACTCAACTAGTTTCTGGATTTCTCTGTGAGGGAATTTCTCCATGTGTAGCTACATATTTGGTGTGTCAGTGGGAGTAGAGAAATTAAGGAGCTTCCTGTATCACCATCTTGGTCCAGAGTCTACATGTCTTTGGGTAGTTATCAATAGGGTCTGACTAAAAATTAGAACTGTAGTATTTTAGTAATGGGAAAGTAGGGGCATTGTGGGAAATGTCATTGACACTAGGGAGTTTGCTAAAATAAAAGTAATTTTTCCCTCTTTGTATTCTCTATTCAATTCAGGATTGGTAAATCAGAAGTAATGAGTGAGAAATACGATGCAAATGCCAAAAAGTATGACTATAGTAGCCTCTTAACCAGCCTGCTCTCTGTTAATCCGTCTACTCTTCTCTCTCCAATCCATCTTTCTTAGAGTTCTAATCAAATGACTTCCCTGGGAAAGATGTCAATGACTCCCTCATTTCCTACTAAATAATGTTGAAACTAATTAAACTGAAATTAAAACTTGCCAGTCTAATCCCAAACTGTGTTTTCATACATTTTATACATTCCAACCCACCATTTTATGAGTTAATGGTTCAATAATAAATATCTTGGGACTATGAGCTTGAACGGCCACTATTGCTAGCTGTAAACCCCTAGTCTTCTCAGTGATTGGGTAATACCCTAATGGATTTATATTTTTGATAAATTTTTCACATAACTGAGTTATTGTGAATTCTTTAAATTCATTTGTAATGAGTTTTCTTTAGACTGCAAAAAATAATAAACCACTGGTGTGTGAGGATTTCCCATTAAAGATGGAGGAGTAAACGGTTTTTTGTTTACCAGTCTTCCCCAGAGCACACTGAGAGCATCAAAATGTGAAGAAATATCATCTCTCATGAAACTGGGGATGCACAAATTCAAACATTAAACTAGGAAGAATATCTGCCAAGAACCATAGTGCCCAACAGCTGAAGAGGCCAGCTGGAGGAGAGGCAGGGAAGAGCAGAGCGGGGAAGGAGCAACTGCAGTTCTACTGCAGGCGGCAGTGAGAAGTGCAGAGTTATAAACATGCTAGATTGTCCATAGAGGAGTTTTGACGTTCTGACTTTCCCTGCAACTCACAAGGACCTCCTGATCGTCCCCCAAAAGAGAAGAACATAAACCCAGTGAGGCATGCCTCAGAGGGAGGATAACAGGGAAGTTTGGGTAAGAAAGTGCATGAGACTTCAATCAAAGTTGGATCATTCCTCCTACCCTTCCTCACACCATCGTCAGGCAATAGGTGGTCCAGGCCCAGGAGACCTCACTGAAAGGTAGATAACAGAGCCAGAACAAGGTCTATAAGAAGGTATTACAGGGAAGTTAGAAAAGAATATAGGAAGCAAATATTAGTTAAAAACTAAACATTGGAAGAGGTATTTCAAGGAAAATAACAAGAAAATTTCAAATAAAATAAATTCCAAATAAAGTTAACTTGGACTCTGGAGGAAAAAAGAACTCAAAGAAGACAAAGGAACCAGAGAAATAATAAGATTATTGGCAGATGATAAACGGAAGCAAATAGTGAAACAGAGTCATTACAGAAATGAAAACCACCGATGATAAACACCTAAGTTGAGAAGATAGAAAGATGCATGTAACTAGAGAGAAGATGATAGATGGGGAGAGACATATGGAGGACCATGGTACTTATATTAACATTGATGAAAAAGATATGACAGAGGAAAAAAAATTTCTAATTCTGTTCAACAATGTCTGTACACTATTATGGAAAATTAATTGGACCCCAAAATTGTATAGGGAGCCAAAGCTTATTTAAGTATAAATGCAACAGACAAGCAAGAATACAACAGACCTGAAACACTCCTGCGGGTTTTTTGAAATTCTTTTGAAACTGCTTGAGGTTAAAACAAAAAAAAAAATAATTGAAGAGCTCATGAAATTTGCTGTAGAAGAAAGAAACTACAAATATCTAAATGTCTGAGGGGATTAGAATTGTAAAAGAGAATATCAATATTCCTAAAGGAGATAGAGTTTTAAGAAGGGAAGTGGGAGAGAAGTGTGAGTTTTTCTACAAATTCCAGACTGATCACTCAATACAAACCATCTAAAGCCAGGAAACTGACTTCAGCACCCAAGCAAATGTTAGAGAGCTAACCATCACACACTTAAACACAGAGTCTAAACCTTCCAAATTACAAAAGGCAAAAGGAAAAGAAGTACACAAAACAAAAACAGGCTATGTAATCAAAGAAAATAAATAGATTGAACTTTAAAATCTGTCTATTTCATGGTAAGACAAAAATAAATTAGGAAAAAAATTAAAAAGACCCAGAATGTTTTTCAAAAATGGATAAGGAAGGTACACCAGCACATGCCAACAGAAACCAAGCATTCTGACATCAACACGTGATGGGTGAGGCCAAGGGAAAAATTGTTGCCCGGGAAAAGGAAGAGACCTTTAAAATAATAAAAATACCATCCACTATGAGGGTCTAATCTGCCTGAAACTTTCATCTTTAATTTAGCATCAAAGCCCATAAAGGAAACATAGCATGCAAGGCAGAAGTAAACAGAAGGAAGCACAGTAGAAGTCTTTACCCCAAGTCTGAACCTCTGACAAATCAAGTAGACAAAGGCATAATAAGTACAGATACATAGAATATTTAAATATCACAATAAAGCAGACTTAACAGGCAGCTGCCAGAATGACACTTCTAAAACATAAACAAGACTGTGTCACCCTCTGGATCAAACTCTCCAGTGGTGTTGCAAATTCATCGCCATGGCGCCCACCAGTCTCTCTGACCTGCCCGCTGCCGTGTTCCTCTCCACTCACTCCACGCTGGTCATGAGACCTTTCTCCCGCTCTCCTCGAACACCCACGTTTCAGCACTGTGGGTTCTACTCCCCCGCCAGGCATGCTGCCCTCTCACAACTTACTGTTTCCCTCACTCACTTCATGCTAGTCCCTGCTCAAACGTCACCACTCAGGGAAGCCTTTGCTGAGGACCCTTGAACGTAGCAGTTTCCCACCTTCTCAGCCTACTCATTCCCCATCTCCTTACCTTACTTGTGTACTTTTCTTCAAAGCATGTCAGTAATGACAATATACCTGCATTTACTTGCCTGATTACTTTCTGCCTTCTTTATGAAGATGAAAGTTCCATAAATGCAGAGATTTACTTTGTCTTATTCATTCCACCATCCCTAGAGCCTAGAATGGAATCTGGCACATATAAATGCTTATATTTAAGATGAATAAATATGCATTTATAAATTATTTATTGAGTAAACGAATGAACGATTGTCGACCTCCTCCCTGCCTCTGACCCGCAGATTGAGGAGGCGACACGATGAGATATCGAAGACCTGAAAGGACCAGCCAGGGGACTCAAAGCGTAACAGCTCAAGAGTCGTGCTGAGAGGGCACCCTTCGTATTCATTGAGCAAATACAAGTTAACAACAATAGAATTCTGAGTGGGGGACTTAATAGACAACCATTAACTAACTCTAAACTTAATCCTCGGCAGTCTCCAGTCTCCTGGGGCGCGACATCTTACATGGTATTGAAACAACAGCAAGGGCACTGAGGTCCTAGAAACTCTTTTGGTCTTGTTTGTTCTGTCCTTGATCACTTACGAACTTTCTGGAGCTTAACGTACAAGTTCCAATACAGCGAGTGAGCCCCCACAAGGAGAACAATGCGAGGACAGTCATATCACAGAAACTGATCTGGTTTCTATAATCAATCAAGTCAACTATGATTATTCATTTGATTTTTATACTTGAATTATAAGTGAATCCCACAACAATTTACTGAATTCTGTATCTCCTCACAATAGAATCCATCTTTTTTAGCCAGGTCCCAGGGAACATGTACAAAAACTGATCATGTATTAAGGCACAGAGAAAATTACAGCAAGTTACACAAAGTGTAAATAGAACAGAAAGCTTTTTCTGGCCATAAGAAAACAAAACTAATACTTACAAAACAAAAAACAAATGAAACAAACAAACAAACTCCAGCCACTTGAAAAAATTTTTAAAAATCAAAGTTTTAGATTGTACCATATCTGAAAAGTAACAGTTGTAAACACCCTATACATCAGAACCTATAAAGCATGGCTACAGTGATGTTCTAACAGAATAATCATAGTCTAAAATGTATTACTAAACAAAGAAATGTAAAAATAAATTAACAATTCAACTAAAAAGATAGAAAATGAACAAAAAAACTTGAAAATTATAGGAAGAATAAAATTAAATAGGGAAAGGATAGATTAAGCAAGGATATATATTCAAAGCCGATTCCTTTAAAACTCCAATAAAAACAAAGTTTTTATATAGTTAAACTAATCAATTTAAAAAAACACAAATAGATAAAATTTAAAACACAGGACATTAGTACAGAAAAGAAACTGAATTACAGGAGGATATGTTGTTCTATACTGTACAAATACTTTTGAAATGTGGATGAAATTATTGCCCAGAGAATGTGAGTTTATTAAACCTTCAAGAAACATTTCTGAAGCCAAAAATTCTAAAGCATAGGAAAGAAGGCAAATTTCCAAACTCTTACTACAAAGCATAACACATTTACAAAAATGCAAAAATAGGTAACAGAGAGTAGATATTTTCTACACAAACATATAATACTGCAGGCCAATCAAATCACATGCACAATACTGCAGATCGATCTACTTTTAAACATAGTAAAAAATTCAAACTAGAGTAGAAAAAAATACACCATTTGCAACAGCAAAGAAAAAAGGGGGGGGGAGAAAGTAAAATAAATTCAACAAGAACTTTACAAAAATAATACAAAGAAAATTCAATATTGCAAAGATGTCAATGCTCCCACCAATTAACCTACAAAATCAATGTAATCCTATTGTATTTTTTGCAATGTCTCTTAATGATGATCAAGGTCAATCAGAAAAATGAACACGTCTTTTTGGATAGGAAAATTTTATGAAAGAAGAGTAATGAAAGGGATCTAGCCCCACTACGTAGCTAACATGCCTTAAAGCAACTGTCCCTGAAGTTATTTGGTGCTAGCATAGAAAAATATATACAGATGAAAGAGAAATGATAGTATGAAAATAAAGGTAAAAATATACAAGGCTATTTCATTTTTAATAAACGTGGGATTTTACTTCATTAGGGAAATGATAAATTATTCAGTACATAAGCTAAGACAACAAAGTAGCCATTTGGAAAAAAAAGACTTAAAATTATTTCCTGTCTCACTCCCTACCACAAAATCTATTCTAGACAGGTCAAAGATTTAAATGAGCAAAGCATTAAAATATAAAAGAACTAGAATAAAATGTGAGTGAATATGTTTATAAATTTAGAATGAGGAAAACCTTTCCAACTGATTAAATAAACTCCAGAAATCCTAAAAGAAGAATTTGATCGATGGTGCTATATAACACTTTTTAATTCAATGTGCAAAAAACAACCATTATAAAGTCAAAATGCAATAAACTAGAAAAAGTATTTGGGAGAATAATGAATAATTTCCTTAATGTACAGGAGGTCTCACAAATCAATAAGAAATAATTAAGTAATCTATTAGGAAATTAGCCCAAGGGCATGAACTAACATTTCAGAGAAAAAGATCTTATGTGGGAAACAAATACAGAGAAAGACACCCAACCTCACTCTTTATGAAAGATATGCAAAGATAGCAGTGGTATACTATTGTTCCCTATCAGATAGTTTGAAAATACACAATTCCACTGAGGGAATTAGCAAGCAGTTCCTTTCCTGCACTTTTGTTAGAGAGCAGATACTGACACGTCCGCTGTTAAGGACAATTTGGAAATATCTGGTAAAATGTAACATACAGATTCTCCATTTGGTCAAGAAATCCTGCATGTAAGAATTTTTCCTCCAGTTATAATTGTATGACTGTGCAAATACATATGCAAGGAAACCAACTTCAGTGTTGTTTATTTTAGCATGCACGCATAAATGCACACAGACAAACACGGCAAGAGGAACAACCAAAATGATTATCGGTAGAGAACTAGTTAAATAATTACAGTAAAACACAAAACAGAATAATGTGCTACTGTTGATAAACATAAGTCTAAATGCACTGATTTGGAAAGATAACCAAGATATTCTGGCAAGCAAAAAAGGCAAGGTATAAAACAGTATGCATATACTCCTTCCATTTGTACAATCAAAGGAATATGGGATGTATGTTCTATAATATTGGATATGCACATTAAAATGATCTTACAGGAGCATAAAAAGGTATATGAGAGAAAGTAAATAGTTAACCTCTGGGACATGGGGATTAAAGTCAGAGAAAGAGATACTTTTGCTTTCCATTTTAAACTAATCATGCAGCATTTGGATTTTTCATTATGTGTATGATTTATTTTTTTATAATTAAAAAAACTAATTTCAATAAAAAAATATTTTTAATTAACCCTGATTTCTAAAAGGTCTGATCTCAAAAATCAAATGTTTTATTGCCCTAATCACTTAATTTCTTTTTCCATCCAAGTATTTTGAGATAAAAATAATTTATTTTGTCAAAACAAATACAGGAAGACCATCAGGACTACAATTAAAATGTTTTGTGAAGTGAATTCTCAGTTTGTACAAAAAAAAATTCAAATATCACATTTGGAAATAAAAGACTTCCCATGAAACAAAAAACAAAATGGAATCAAGTCCTTATTTCTCTTTCAATTTTTTACATCCATAAGTGAATCAAAACTTAACTGATTTTACCTCTGTTTATAATATTTCCCACCTGCAGACTACCCCAGAGGTCCATGAATCACATTTACACTTTAAATCATCTTGAGTCCTTTAGAAGTATAAACTGATGTGCAACAACTCTGCAAGGGACCTATTAATGCTTTTCCACCTTTAACAGAGTTCTTGGAATGTGTGCCTTACCCCAACATGACCTACCTCATCAGTGCAGCTACTTCCTGTTTCCCTGCTTTCCACAAGTTCTAATAATGCCATTTTTATGTAGCCAAACTCCCACTGATTCTAATCAGTCTAGCCTTTAGTTTTAGCAGAATGTTGCTGATAATATTTCTCAGACATTGCTTTTTCAGTATGAAGCCATTTCTCCCATCTCCTACTAGTAATACTAAATTATGCCCCAGGGATATGTTTCTAATAATGCCCCATTCTTCTTTTCCAAACATCTATAACACTCGCAATGCAATAGCAATTTTCAAACAATAAAAAGTAAATACGAGGAATTCAACTCTTTCTTGATTCGCAGAGAACTTCGGTTGAATGGGAGTTATTGCAAAATGTGTTCCCTCCAGGAAACAGCTTCAGTTTATAGCTAACATCCCCTATAATCATACGATGCTTTAACACAAAAAATACTCAAGAATTCCAACTATGAAACAAAGCCATCTCTTCATAACTTTTAGGTAAATGTTTCATTTCATCAGAAACTTATGGTTTTAAATTGACAATAAGAAATAATAAATCCCAACATATGGATTGTTTTATTATCTGATAGAGGTATTTAGCTCCAAAGTGAAAATTTGCCCCCAACCTGATTTTCATACTTCCTTTGATGAGTTGTTTTAAAATCCTACTGATTCCAAAGAGATGTCTCTTTATGGAACAGATGTGTATCAGTGGGAATTAGGCAGACATTCTCAGGCCTATTAGCAGGAATACATTTTTTTCCAGGAAACCTCACAGCATGAATATTTCAATTCCAGAAAAGTTTTTCCCACAAATGTATCTTGTTAACCACCTGTAGGGGAGAAGATCATTTCAGTGGGTGAACATGGATAAAGGAATTTTCTAGAACAAAGGGAAACTGTGACCACATCCTCACCACAGCAGGCAATTTAGAAAAATTTAATAGAAAGGTTAGAAACAGAGACAAAGAGGAAATTTCCAAGGTGAGTCTTCTGGGATTCCTGCAATGTGGACACGACTGAGGAAGACATCTAAATCCCTTTCCTTGTGAGTTTATGACTTAATGATAAAAGGGGTGTTTGAGGACCATCTGTCTTGCTAAAATCACAAGCCAGACTGAAAGGGAACAGGCCAGGGAGTCCAAGGGCCCATGGCAGTGACTGGGCACCAGCAATGCGGGCCTGGACCAGAGAGAGGCAGGGCAGGCTGGAGAAGAGGAGGAAGGGGGAGAACCAGGCCACAACGAGGAATGAAGCCCGGGAAAGGTGTCTCCCGTCTGTGGAGCACTTCAACCTCACAAGAGCTTTCTCACTTATATCCTCACAGCAGTCCTACATGAGGCTGGAATGGGAGTAATACCCTTTTATGCCAAGTAGGAATCCAAAACTCAGAAAAGCTAACTGCCATGCCAGTATTATTGGGCCTACCCTTTGGGTAGAGGCTGGGAGGAATCTTAAAACAAAATTAAACACAGCTCTTACTCTCACAACCAAATCCTGTGTTACACAGACACACCGTGATTAAACACTGCTGGGAGGATAGCAGGTGCTTAATAAATACTTGAATGAATGCTGAATAAATAAATGAATGAGTGAATAATGAACAAATGAAATAATGTTCATTTTTTTATAATTGCATTGTTCTTTTTTTTTTTTTTGCCTCATTTACACATCTTTCTGCCCCGATTCTCTGTAAAACTTTTGAAGGGATGGACTAGGTTCTAGTTATCTTTGTGTCCCCACTGAAAACCCACGGGTCTAATCTAGCCCACCATCTTCCCTGCAGAGGCCCACATAGTCATCCACCAGACTGGGGCACCTCAGGTCAGAGCAGACTATCATCCTTGGTCCATGTTCATTCCTCTTTTTATCATTTTCTCTTTTATTTTGGTTTTTGACACCAACTCAGCTACCATCCTGATCACATTCCCCTCTTTGTTTATATGTATAAGTAGCTACATATATTACACTACATATATTACTTTTATGGGTATATTTTTATACTAATAAATGAGATGTCCTGCTATACATATCTCATTCTGTTTTACATCTTAAGACATTTACAATATATAGTTCACTGCTTTTGATAAAAGTATACATTTTTTAATCCTCTTATTTACCTTTACTTATACCCATATTTAATTTGGTTTGTTTCCAGTTTTTTTGTTAGTATAAACAATACTGTGATAACATCCTCATATATACATCTATTTGTACATATGTGCAAGAGTTTGTTTTTATTATTTGAGTTGCAAATAATTAAAAACAGTAACTTTCACATAGACACATGTATTTTCATGTTATTTTGAAAAATGGAAAAATTTGGCAACTCTCAGACTTTATTTACTCTAAGAAATATTGGCTGGAGCTGAAACAGAGCTTAACACAACACAAACTTATTATCTCAGTTCTGGAGGTCAGAAGTTCAAAAGGGTCCCACTGAGTGAACGACGTGTTAGCAGGGCTGCGTTCCTCTTGGAAAGCTGTGGGGGAGAATCTACTTCCTTGCCTTTTCCAGCTTCCAGAAAGCTTCTTGCATTCTCTTGTCAGTGGCTGCCTTCCACCTGCAAAGCCAGCCACGACTTCTCACATTACATCACTTCAGCACCGACTTCTGCCTCCCGCTTCCATCTTTTAAGGAACCTTGTGATTACATAGGGTCCATTCAGGTTAACCCAGGATAATCTCTCAATTTCAAAATCAGCTGATTAGAAACCTTAATTCTGTCTGCAACCTTAATTCACCCTTACCACGTGACATAACATATTCACAGGCTCCTGGGATTAGGTTTGGCCCACAATTACAAACACTTAATAGGTGCCTCTGAATTGAATTTAATAACTCAGACTGCCACTTCAGACACTTTAATCACAAAATTATTCAATATCAAGCAATGAATTTGTTCTTTAAAATAGTGATCATTCTTTCATCAGTAGCCATATAATTGGTATGAATCTCATTCTATTTAGTATATTGAATCAATTAACTCTTCTCCAATCTGATATTATCTTAGCAGTAGATCAAAATGGTAAGCATTGAGCAATATTGTTGAGACACCTGCAATAAACTGTCTCAGAGTTTGTGCTGTGGTTATTTCTGTTCTCTTCCAACCAACTTGAACTGCCCATTCAGTGACTGCTTCAATCACTCTCACAATTACAGAGAAAATGTCAATGCATCTTCACATACTCAGTTGTAATGGAAACATTATTTTAACTTTCCCAAATGTCCAAGAAAGAAATTGGACCAGGAGAATTCTGAGGCCTCTTCAAGTTTCAACGTTCCATGATTCTACGGAATCTTACAGGATGATGAGAGGAGGGCTCCTATTTGGATTCTTCTTGCTTGAGAGTCCCTGGACTAAATAATTCTCTGACCAGAGCATATTCCACACTTTCGCTGGCTGAGAAACAGGATCACCTGATTAGGACCGCATGCTCCTCTCCAGCCAATGTTGCCTCCCGTTGCAGCACAAAAGGACAGGAGCCTAGTCTCAGGAGACACTGACCCAAGGTGTCACTCAGACGTGTGGCCGACCCAGCCTTACCTCCTGCCCTGCCCCTCCTAGATCAATTCAACTCTCTCAACATCTATGACCCATCGTCTTTTTTCAGCAACCTCCCTGTGACATGGAATCAGTCCAAACACCTACCCTTCCTGTCTCTACTCCCCAGCTGCTGAAACCCTCTAGAAGAAAACACTGAATCCTACAGATCCGTTTTTCTATATGTTTTTAGTCTTCAGTGTCAGCTGCATCTTATGTGGTCAGTGGTCCTGGTTTGCCTGAAACTGAAGGGGTTTCTGGGATGTGGAACCTAAAACCTGGAACAATCTTTAGGCAAGTGGAACCATCTAGCTAACAAGGCTCAACAATCCTTTTCTGTCCCAGTTTGGTTTTCTTCCCCATTCCATACATTCACACTCCTTCACTGTCCCACAATCCCCAAATGTATGTGGCATTTCCCCTTCTTTACAGAGAAGACTGAGGACACTGCATTTGAATAAACAAAGGCCCACATGACAAAGGGGCATGACAAAGATTCGCTCCTGACCAAATTCTCTTTAAGCTACTCTAAGCTTTTTCAGCTGGGCCCTGACTGTTGGTCTTGCGTCTTTGTCTCTGCATTGTCTGGTTTTAGCAAGAATCGTGCTAAGTCAGTTTAGCCAGAATGCTCCCTTCTCAGGACCTGGTCACCCTTAATATCTGCTCAGGTTCCTCGTCCTCCACCACCTCCCAAGTGACATCAGATCACCCTGGCCTGCCCTCAGCAAGAACCCTATTATGTCCATTTAGCAAGAATGTCTCCTTACCCCTGATTTTCCCTCTTAGTAACTCCCCACCCATTGACCCCTCACTCTGTCCCTTGGCTATAAATTCCCACTTGCTCAGGCTGTATTCAGGGTTGAACTGAATCTTTCTCTCCAACTGCAAAACCCCATTGCCATGGCCCTGTATCTATCAAGGTAGTCCCCACTTGAATAGTCTTCCCTACCATCTTCAACAAGTGCCATGAATAATTTTTCTTTAACAGAATCGAGAGGAAAAGGCCAGATGGCTGTCCGCAGTGCATCTGCCCAAGTAAAACTGAGCTTAATGAATTCACCACAATCTAAGAACTTGCCTTTAACTTGCAAGAACACAGGGAGATATATGGTTTTGTAAGCACCCTGAAGTAGGTCTGACGCTGAGGGGTGGGCTCTCATTAATCAAGTTCTCACAGACTGAAAATTATACAACAAAATGACAACTATTCACTTATGAGAGGCGCAGCCATCAGGCAGAAACACGCCAGCATGCTGACGCATTCTCTTCCTGTGAACAAGTGACACGAAGAACCAAATTATCATCAGAAGGTCACTTTATTAATGTTCACTTTAAACACATGGCTATCAAGCAAAGCAGAGAATCTGATCCATCAGTCTAATTGGTGAATATCCTTGAATAAATAAATAAGTGGGACATTAAATGATTGAAAGATGATTCTTGTGAATACTGACCAGAACAAAGGAACATGGATAATCTTGAAAAATGTCCTCCAGCAAAGGAAGTGTGAAGTACTAGCTCACACCAGAGAGATGTCACCTATAGGACCATGCAATGCACAATTTCAGAAGGACAAAATCCACATGGCCATTCATCATAGTCCTTATAGCACACTAATTATACTATTCACCTTGCTTTTTGCATTCACAATATATATTAGAGACTGTCCCATTTCAGTGCTAAAGGCTTATATCATTCTTTTATGGGTTATGTAGCATTCCTTGCTTTATAGACCTTATATTGTTTAATAGTTTCTAATTCAGAGGACCAGAAGACTCCATGTAATCTCACTTTGTCTTCTCTGGGATACAGGTTCAGTAATTGATTCTTCTCTCTCTTCTACATTTTGTTTCTGCACTCCACTGACACCTTCCCCTGGTCTACACATGTGCTCAAGTCTTTCCCTTGATCTTTTAAGCCTTTCTGTCACTAGACAGTATCTTCCATTCTTTTTACAATCAAGATCCTAGAAAGAATGGTCTTCACCCAAAGACCCTTTCTTTATTCATTCACTATTCAACCCATTACAGTCACTCCCCTGCTCTCATCATTACAATGGGGCTCAGCCAGATATGATCACCAGTGTCCCACTACTTGCCAAAACAACTAAGTCTTAAAATCCAGCTGACTTTGCCTCTTTATTGACCATTCCCTATTTGGAATTCTCTCCCCGCTTGGCTTCAGTGACATTGCTTGGTCCCGGATCTCCTTAGATCTATTTCTTCGTCCTTTCTCAGTCTCTTTCGCTAGTTTCTAATCCTCTTCCAAGTGGAAATAAGCCAGGATTCTGCCTTAGACCCTCCTCACCTCACTCTACAACCTCTTTGAACTGTCTCAAGCCTCCAGCATGCATCTGCGCCTGATTGAGCCACAGCCACTTCTCTAGGCAAGGCCTCTCTCAGCTCCAACCTATGCATTCCACCTCTAGCCACTTCCTTCTGGATGTCTCAGAGGTACCTTAAACTCAGTATGACCAAAAATTAATTGTTTTTCCTTTGGGCTACCACAGCATTTCCTCTTTCTCCTTTATTTTTCACAGATTCCAGAGACCTGCAGTACCCTCAACGTTAACAAGCATATCTTTCTCAGCCTTCTTATTTCCCTTTTCAGCTTCCAGGAATCTGCTGTGACGTCACCTAACTTCGCTGGACAGGACTGAAGATGGAGCCACGCTGGCTTCTCTCGTGTAACTACCACCATGTGGCACATTCTTCCCTGGAACAGTTTGGGGGTTCAAATTGTCCCATTGGGCAACTTCTCCTTTGTGTTCTCATCACAACACTTAGCCAGACAATCATTCATCTCTTAGATCTTTCAGGTGTGAGTCAGAAACTAGTCCAACATGTCATTCAAACCAATAGGGGCATCATTAAATAATCTAAGGTGAGCTGAGGTGCAGGCACACCCTATTCACTTCCTTGGAAGGGAAGCAGGGACACTCACAGCAAAGAAAATTTGCACTCAAACTTCCTTCTAATACTCAAATCCTGTATACTCTTGATGTTGTAATAGGAATAAGATAAATGTAACTGCCTTTTAAGAATCTCCTTAAATTTTGGTATCTTGTCTGATATGTGCTATGGAATATGTTATTTTTTGTACCTTGTACCTCAGCTAGCATTTCCATTTCATCATCCTATTATACTATCATACACTTTGACTAAAAATTCTACCCTGGTGAATCGGCCAGAGAAAAAGAATCCAAATTACCAAAAAGTGATGTTCACAAAGATTTCCATTGCAGCTCTACAAAAGTAGTGAAAAATTGAAAGCTACTCAAATATTCAACAGTATGATAATGGCTAGGCAAATTATCGAACCCCTACGCAATACAATTTACAATTTGAGTTAACATAGGAACACTGTTAGGTTATAATGTTAAGCTGAAAAAAAATTCCAATGGACAACTGTACACAAATAAGCTCCATATAGAAAGAGTGAAAAAAAATGAAATTAAAATATTAATAGTTTTTTATATGAGATTTTCAGTAATTTTTTTATTCCTTTTCAAGTCAAATTTCCTTGATGAACATTTGTTACATTCATAATCAGAAAAATTAAGCAACTCTTTAAATGTATACTAATAAAATCCCACTCTTCACATCCCTATGGTTGGCTTGAGACCACTTTCTTTGAGCCAAACCACCACATTGGAGTAGACCAACACTCTAAACTGAATCCTCTCTTTTCTCCAAATAACAAAATAAACTGGCCACTGAGTGTTTTAATAGTATGTACAAATAAGCCTAACATCTGTTAATGAGACACTGAGCTTTCATCTCACTATCCAGGAAGGATGTCTGAAGAATAATTGAGAAATATCAAAGTAGTTATCTGGAAGCAAACAGAAATTTTTATTTTTTTAATCAATGGACCAGGTAAGCAAGTACAGCTCTGGAGACTAATACCTTGAAGCTTCAGCAATTAACTTACCCCATGTTTACCACTCTGCAAAGTCAGTTTACCTGCCAACTCAATCTCCCAGTATTCTCCTAACTTTTTAAATGTGAACTGTGGCAATTCTGCAAACCAGTCTATTGGGCAGTCTCTCAAGAAATAACTGCTACTGTCCATTACATTTTGTCTTTGCTAATGGAGTTTTTGGGGAATATTCAGGTTTTTAACATTTTTAAATTGACATGTTTATTGATTCTTGTTCTCTTTATGTGCATTGTACACAGCCCTGGCATCCCTGGTCCAAGCACTAAACTTTACAACTTGAAACTCACCATCACAGTAGGTAACTTCCTTAGGTAATTAGCAAATGTCACTAATGCAATTGAATAGTATGTATTAAAATAAAATATCTGTCTGTAGACCTTTTTGATAATCTAAAATAGTGATTATAAGCATTAGTGATACTTTCTGACAATGAAGCTCTTAATTTTTTAAATCCAAAGTGACCTTTTCTACAGTTTCTTAGCAAAAGTGGAAAGAAACTGCAATTAGACTATCAGGGCCATGTTATCATCACTCATCTTCTTTCAATACAAAACACTGGGTGATATAAGAGGGAAAATTCTCAAGTTCTTTAATTGGAAGTATGCCTAGCCACCTCCACCAACTTTGGCAAAGCTCAAAATAGCAGATAATAGGATGATTAATACTTTAATCCCCTAACAAAAGGCTGTAGAGCCTGTTACTGTTGCTCATTCCCTCTCAGAATTTATTTAATTTTGTTTTCCTTGATTCAGAATAGTTGCTTTTAAATGGAAGAATCACATGTAGTCCAATAATTTGCTTTCTACTTACAGCAAGAGGGAAATACAGTTCAGGCATAAGACTGAAAAGACAGAGATTCTATTAGAATCTGAGAAGTGGTTTCTTTGTTTTCATAGTGCTATGCTATTCAATATGCATTAAATGCCCTCATTATTTAGTGAGATGCATTAAGAATATATAAATCCTTACTTTTGAGGACCTTCTCTGCTTCTGCAGTATTTATTAGCATCCAAGAGCATTTAGTACATGCCTACAATGTACAGCTATAGAAGAGACGTATAAGATGTCCTTGCCCTAACAAAGCTGGTGATTTCAAGTTGAGATATACAACTATTTAATGCACATCAATGAAAGATTAGGAAGGATATGACTCAAACTAGTCCTAGTGGTGTAGCATAGATTATTAATATGTAAGAATTCAGAAAAGGAAAAATTCACAAGTTCTTGAGTAGTCTCAGAAAAGCCACCCAGAAAATATTGACTAGGATACTTTGGAAGGACAGCACGTGCCTGGAAGAGGGGGAAAGCAGGGTGCATGCTGATCCCTTGTAAGACCCATTACTTACCTTACTTTGGGCTTAGCTTGTTTTCTACTTACAGGTTTTTTAGGTACGGGAAACCTCAATAAGGAAAGCAAATACTGGAGAAAACCTTGTGGAACTCATAGTCTCAACGTAGAATTTAAGGAATTGACTTGGGTCAGGAAAAAAAAAGGTTTTCGTAGATGACTGTCAAGGAAGATGCTTAAGAAACACATCTGTGACCAGTTGATGGGGACAAGTGCCACATCTTTCCTGTTTATGTCTTTACAAACAGCTTCATAAGTCTCCATGCCCTGTTTTCCAACACATTCTAAAGGCAAGCAACAACCGGCCCAATGTGGCTGTATCCACACCGCCTCATTTACGTGAGACACACAATAAGTGAGCTAGCAGAGACTTATAACGGAGGTTGCAAAAATTAAAGTAATATAAAGAGAAGTCTATATGAATAGAGGTTAGGTTTCCTAACAATGGAGGTTCTCAGTAACTAGAAGCTATGAGCAGTTGAATAATCTGAACTAAATACACCATTAAAAACTTTTAAATATACATTGCCTTCTCATACCATATACAAAATAGTATCTCTGAGTACGTTTTGCATTTTGTTCTGTTCTGAAGTTTAAAATGTTATACGCAAGGTTTTTGGCCCTCTGCCTTATTCCAACAGTTTACATGAAAATAAATGTCTAGCTTGGAAAAATAGCAGTCCTGGTTTATTCCCCGTTATTTGGTTCCTCACACTTACATCATAGACTTCCCTTGCTAGCTTCTGTCTCTACTCCCCAAACTGTAACCTTGGAGTAATCAATTTTTTTCCAAGCCACTTTATTCTCTCATATGTCTCTAAAAGTTCCCTCCCAAAAAATAAATAAATTAGGGATTCTATTCATGCTTTCCTTCGCTCCTCAGAAATTGCTTATGGTATATTGATTTCTGTCTTTTTGGCTAAGAAATGAAGCAAAAGTACTATGAAGCTCAGAAAAATCTTTCCAAACTGGAACTCCTAAGGCTGAGTTGTCATTTCAGTAAAATGAGTACTTTCCCGTTTCTGCCTAGAATCCAGGATTCTTCTATAATTTCCATTATGTTGGGTGATAGTTCGGGTCCATTCTCTAGTTCTCTTCATTGCCACATACAGCACTGACCCTCTCCCTGGACTGGCCTGGAAATATCTATATGCCGATATCCCAGTCATCTTCAGCATGCTAAGGAAGCAAGGGAGGGTAGTGCCAACAGTCACTAACAAAGGTTATTTCTGCTTCGTCATAAATCTAATAAATAAAAGTTAAAAAGGACAATCTGAAGATTGCCACTGAAATGAGACCCTCAATCAATGTTACCGCCCATAGCAGTTAATAGTTTAAAACTATTTTGACCTATGGTTCTTCTTCAGCTGATCACAGCTTTGTGGCAAATAAGAGACTCATGGTAGGAGGTTCCCCAAGCTGTGTGTTTTCCCTTTCAGCAGATCTGGAGTGCTCTGGACTTTCACTCCTCTCTGGCCACCACCATCCTTGCTGATTGATGTCAAACCAAGGCCACAGATGGCCACAGAAGGGTTGCCTAAGGAGCACAAATGCCTTGAATCACAATGGATAGCCTGTGGTGCTATGAGTGGCCCCAGTCTCAAGGCCAAGTTAACCAAAACTGTGTAAGCAGGTGGGGATGCAACATCTCTGCTCCTCCCTCTAGATGGGTATAGGCATGGGGTGCCCATCTGAGATGGCAAAGCATGGCACAAATAGTGCAATAAAACCACTTTTTAAGTTTCTTTGTTTTGTATCTCATTGGTAAAGGGATGATATGAGGCAGGGACTTGGGATTTACAGAGGTCAGCATACCAGAATTGGGGGTTTATCCCTGCACACATGCTCATGAGATGTCCGGGTATACAGCATGATGAAAGAAACTCAGTGACTTGTTCAAGGTCACACAAGCAACAAAAAACAATAATAAATAATAATAATAATAATAATAATAACAATAACACTCTAAGGCTTCATTTCTTAACACGTAGAAGTGTTCCCCAGTTCACAAAGCATTTCATCAGGAACAGAGTAACTTGAATTAATTTCTGCTATTAATAATATGCACAGCACTTAGAAATTGTAAGATACTCATTATCATTTAATCACTTTTTCCTAACAACATATTTGAAAGGAGAATTGGTAGCTCTATCTTCACTTTTCAAATGAGGCGACTAATACACTTAGGCTTATAAATTGATGAATAAGAAAAGACCAGATATAATGATCAATTTGATGAAAAAATTAAAGTAATATAAAGAGAAGCCTATATGAATTTGAACGCATTTCAATAATTTTTCTGAGTTTAGAAGTTCCCTGTCTTTGTGAGGGTATCATTACTTAAATCTAAGCCAAAGGCCTTGATGATTTCTAAGAGGGAGGCGGGGTTTTGTGAGAATCACAGAGCAGTGTTCTCCAACTCAAAATTATCTTTAATTTCTGTATTTTTTCATTTGAATAAAATAAAGCCCTATTGAATCCTTCTTCTGTTTTTCCCTTATGTTTATATTCATTTGTCACAATGACTGGAAGCACACTAATTCTTTTTCTCCCAATTTGATCCTAGATTGGTGACTAGCCTGCTTTTTAAAGAAAACAGTTCAAAATACAAATAATGAATTCTCATCGATTGTAGCTCTAAAACTGGTATAAGCTAATATGAAAACATTACTTTCATATTCACTCAAATAATGCTTTTTACATAACAGGCACCAGCAATATCACCAAGCTTTTTATTATGTGAATATTTTGGTAGAAAAGCAGGGAAGTGTTGATGATGGTAAGTGAAACAATGAACCTACTGAAAAATCTCCCACTAGAGGTGGTAAAATAGCCATCGCTCAGGCAGGTAAATGAGAGCATATAAACTAGAGTAAACATGCAGAGGAGAGAAAACCTCCTACTCTGTCAGGCACGGATATGATGGCTGCAACAGGTTTCTTTCCCTTTTCTCGTATGAGGTTTCAAGATTCTGTCTCCTTTCCTTGTGCCTTGGGAAAAAAATGACCTTCTTGTTGTCAGTCGTTCTGTAATGTAATTGCTAGTCATTAAAGTCATTTGGCTCAAAACTAAGACAAGGCCATCAGCTTTGCGGTTTTGCTCAGTCTAATAAGGAGCAGGACTTTTAGGCCTAGGCAGGGATGGGAGGCAGAGGCGTTCCAGATACCATTTACAAGTGGAAATCTTTTCCAAGTGTCATTATAAAACGTCAGCAGCACAAATGCCCCTAAAATGCTGAGGAGGAGAAAAGAATAAGCAGCCCTCCCCCTGTACTCCCTACTATAAACCAACCTACAGCCCGACAAAAGGGACCTTCCTGAAGCGCCCCTTGAACAAGCAAATCCTGCTCTAAAGTTACCTGTGATCCCTGTTGCCTGCATAATGAAATTCCACGTTTGGGTGTAAATATCCAGCATGATGTAATCCTACCCTTGTAAATATTTTCTTCACATGTTTGCACTTTGTGTATTCACCACTCTTCGGGCTTTTCCATGCCTTGGCTTGCTGTGCCCACCTGCCTGAGATGGTCCCTTCCTGTCTGCTACGTTCCCTCCATGACCCAACTCAAGTCCCAGCTCCTCAGAGTCCCTGGCGATCGCCCCGTCTCCCAGGCATCTGACTTCTAAGTGTTTGTCCCTGCCATTCGGTGGGGGGACATTCAGCACAGGCCACTCTGTTATGCCCTGAGGTCATGACTTTACTGGAGACAAGGATTAAATCCCAGGCAATATTTCTCCTGCCTTCACCATAGTGCCTCGTATGTGGGAGCAATAATAGTACAATGTTCGCAGAGCACTTTAGAGTACATGGAGCACTTCCAAAGGCAGCTCTCAAGGCGGCCAAACTCCCAGGAAGATCATCACTGGAACCCACTGCCCCAGCCTCACCCTGAGAGGCTCCTAAGCCATCCCTCACTGTTCTCATCTTTACTCTCCACTGTTGTCACCTTTAACTCTCTGTCCACACTTTCTAGGTGAGGATGCCAAGACCCAGAAAAGCTCGCTCCCCTACATCTGAGTGTGTGAGAACCTGAAGGTAAGCCCTGGTCTTCCAACTCCAAATCCAGCGATCTTTCTGCTCTACCACACTGCCTCCATAATAAGAAGAGAAAACATTGTTGTTGGGCCTTGGCCAGAGCACCACCAGCTCTAGTAAATTGGTAGAGAAGCCAAGGTGTGTGTATGTTGTGTCAGTAGCTGAGTGGGGTAAATTAAAAAAAAAAAAAAAAACATAGAAATAGCAAAGTATAAAATAAACAAAAGCAAACAAACAAATTATAGTTATGACACTAAGAGCCTCAAAGTTCTAAGACTGCCACTAACTAGCTGTATATTCTTAAGTAAGTCATCTTTCTGAGCCTGAGTTGTGGGATTGATTCCCAAAGTGTCTTCCAGCTCTAACATTCTGTGATTCTTTGCTTGTCTCTGGAGGGAGCTTATGCCAGAATCTCACCCCTGCCCCTTTCTCGGTCAGCATCAAGCCCCCTAGCAGCCCGTCATCCATGCACTGCACTCATATCCTTCATGCTACTGTGTGGGAAGCCCATGTCAAAGCCTTTCTGGACGCTCAACCCACCTGCAAATGCGTGCGAATGCTCAACCTACAATGACACTTAGCAAAGATATCCACTTGTAAATGACTTCTGGAACACCTCTGCCTCCCATCCCTGCCTAGGCCTGTAAACCCTGCTCCTTATTACTAAGTGCTAAGAACCGGAGGTACAAAGACAAATAAAAACTGATCCTTACGCTCAGTGATTTTAAACTGTTGAAGAAAAGAGACACACACATTCATGACTTTTATTCCATGGTAAGCATGATGAGAGAACTATGTACATAGTTCTTGGGAATACAGATAAGAAGAAATTAATTATGCTGAGAAAGATGGACAAGGAGGGAGTGATATAAAATTCCAGAAGGAAGGTGACGTGGGAAACGGATTCTGAGGAGTCATGAGGAGTCATGAGGAGTAGGCCCAGAGACTAAGAAAGTGAAGCAGGGCGAAGCGCGTGAAAATGCATGACAAATAGGACACAATGCATCCGAGAAATCTAAAGCGGCCCAGTGTGATCAGTACCTGGGGTACAAGCAAAGGGAAGAATGGGGGGTATCAAAAAGAAACTGGCTGGCAAGGTCAGAAAGAGTCAGTGGAGAAAGGACCTAGGGACACATAAGGGACCTTGACATATGGGCACAGCTCCACATGTGTTTTACAGTTACTCTGGTCACAGTGTAGAGTCTGGACTCGGCTAGTGAGGAAGGAAGCCGAGATACCCACTCAGAGGCCACGGCCACGGACCAGGAGAACAATCCGGGGGACTTGACTTAAGGCAGTGGAAGTGGAAATGCGGAGGCAAAAAGATTTTGAGACTTTTTGTGGTTTGAGCAAATGAACTTAGGGTGGGAGGTAAAGAAAAGGTGTTAGAATTCCTTCCAGGTTTCTGCCTAGGCAGCCCAGTGGGGAGCAATGGAATAAATAAACCACCCTTGTCAAATGGCAGAATGGGGTGGGCGTCAGAATGGTCTGCAGTTCTTGTCAAAATAGTCCCTGGCCCACTCCCAGCATTCCTGGTACAGTAGCCCTAGTTGGGACACAGCTGTAAACTGAGTTCTGGAAGGCAGGTGGAGGGGCAGGTTTTAAGAAATAATGATGCATTTAAACTATTTAGGAAGAAAAGAATGAGCAGTCTGAATTACTTAAGAAAAGGAGCTATATAAATTTGAGCTGTGTGATCTTAAAAGAAAGCCTCCACCCAAAACTAATCAGGCATGGATTAATTGTTTATTTTCTGAGGAATTCATCAGAGAATTTTAAGTTACTGACGACAATTTAGTGGGTACTTCAAATCTAGAGCCCCCTAACGTCAACTGCAGCAAGGTTTTACAAACGTGGAGGTGAGGTGCAGCATTATTTTAGTTGCTAAAAGAAAAAAATATTGGTTAATTATATATCAATCAATTATTTAAGTGGAGAATGGGAAAAGAGGGAAAGCTGGAGAGTGACATTCCTTATAGGAATTACTTAAAACTTCCCCTTTAATCTGAGCTGATGGAGACCCTGCACACATCATGTCTATGCCTGATTGATCACCTTCCTTCCCACTTCCCCCTGTTTAAATGTCCACAAGTGCGTGCTGACTCCAATTTTTCTGCACAAACTCGTGGCCTTTGGTGTTTTTTTTTAACTGGATAAGCAATAAAGAGATTGTTATTAACTGGAAAGTTATAGTTTAAGGTCATAAGAGCTGCGGAAACCTCGACAGCCCTGAATAACCCAGGCTGATTTGTCATGTGAGTGTGGCTATGAGGACACAGACCTTTCTCACCAGGGCATAAAATTCAAGGGAGCATTTCAGGAAATTCACAAGTATTTCACAAGGGCAGAGAAGAGAAAGTCTGAAAGCAGTCATGCTGCTGTAAGACTTCTGTGAGGTCATGGTGAGCATGAAGCAACTCTATCTTTGGGGCTCACCTCAGAAAGAGAAAATCCGCAGTGGCCACCAATGACCATTCATTTAATCTATTAACTACTGCTTACTGCATACCTACTGTGTGCCTGGCTCTGGGCTACAATCACAAATTGCTTTCTACTGCCATTATCACTATTATCAAGAGTTTGTTAAGGACCCATCTTCTGCTTGGCACTGGGCCAAGTGTCATGGAATTAACAGTTTAGAATTTCTGTGGATCTATGAAACCCCGAAACACAATCCTAGCACTGCTCATATTCCTTAAACTGATTCTGCCTTCTCCAGAGCGGTCACTTCTCTGACAGCCGCACTCACCCTTGCTGGTTGCTACTGCTTAGCCCTCAGGCATCACACACATCCAGGGACTTTGCCCTTCCACAGTCAGCATGGCTCATGTTTCAAAGATGATAATTTGAGGCTCACAGAAATGTAATGTCTCCTCCAGTAAGTGAGCTGGTCAGAGGAGAGTTAAATCCAGAATCAGGTCTCCCAATCCCTGGTCCAGAGTTATTCCCACAGTTCCTCAAGCCAACTCTCAGAGGCAACCTTTGAGGTGAGCTAATGAACCCCACGTTTGCCTGTTTATGCACATTCCAGTCTTATCCATGCAGTGTTTCCCAAAGACACTGTAGACACATGGCCACCAACTACCATGAGCTGTTTTTCCAGCCCCAGGAAAGAGTTTGAATCAATGCTTTCATCCACTCTTACCTGGACTGATGGCACAATAACACAGTTGGCAGAATTTAAGATAAATTTTATAGTGATGGCTTTTCAAGGCAAAACTGACCAAAATGTAAATCAAATTTATGTTCTAGCAACTTACCACTCAGAGCGATTTTAAGGCCCAGCAGCATAAGACCACTTGGGAGCTTGTTAGTGATGCAGGACTCAGACCCAGCTGAAGAACTTATGCACAGAATTACATTTTAATGAGATGTCCAGGTAACTCGTATGAACATTAAACTTTAAGAAGCATTGTCCTCGACCTCATGGGCATCAAGTCAACAGAGCTTCTCAACTGCAGTATTACAGATGGGTCATAGCTGTGCTGCCTTAACCATTTCCTCAGCTCTTAGACAAGCACAATGCCTGGGTCATTCAAAGCCACTGGGCCAGCCTCCTCCAACCATGTGCAGCTTTGTCCATTTACCCTTGAGTGCACTACAAATACAGGTTTGAATTTTTTGTGTGCATTATGCATGCACAGAAAAAGCTTATATACTTTTCCTGTACTCTCTGCATGAAAAAGATTAAGTAGCAGGTACTGTTCTAACCAGTACTTGAGCTTGAACAAGTGTTAGAAACATGAATTCAATTTTGTAAAGTGCTTTGATGTCATGAAACTTGCCATAAAAGCATCAAGTGGTTCGATATCAACGCTAACAAGACACACTGGAATCTAGAAATAGCAGAGCTGCTGCTTTGTTTCAAAGGCTTACTCTTTGGTAGCCCGGGAGGTAGGACAATATCTTAACCAACTGCTTTCTAAAAGTGACTCTTGGAATAGGTTTGAGGCATCTCTTTCTATCTGATGGGAAATGAAAACCATTATATTGAATTAGAAGATGACAGCACACTCTAAGAATGAGAGGAAGCCAGCCTTATAAAACAGTCCCTTACATTTTCCTATTGAGAAAACATCTACATCTTGCTTCTTTTCCAGAAAGATTTGATTTTACATGCTTGCTGGAAAGGGAGCATCTGTGTAAATAAAAGCATGTCAGATCTATAAGTCAGATTCTTTATAATGCAAGGCACTCCAGTAGGAACCACTCAATACACTGAGCCATCATCATCTCAGCAAAACTCATATCCTCTAGACCTATCTATTACAGTCTAATACAGCAGTCATTTAAATTTATTTTAAATATCTAATACAGTAAGCGATTTAAATTCAAATATGAGTTAGTTAAAATTTAAATTCATTTAAATTAAACAGAATAAAAAATTCAATTCTTAATTGCACCCCAAATAATAAGTCTTCAAAAGCCACATATGAATAGTGGCTAACACAGTGGATGCATAGATATAAAATATTTCTGTTATCACAGCAAGTTCTATTGGATGGTACTCCCCTAGACTGTTCCTCCCGTGAATTCCTGCAAGAAAAGAGGCAAAGGGCGTTCATCATCTTACTATTCCTTTCTTAATTTTTTTTTAATTGAAGTATGGTTGGCATATATTACAGTAGTTTCAGGTGTGTGATTATAATGTTCAACATTTATATACATTACAAAATTCTCACCATAAGTGTAGTTAATATCTGTCACCACACCAAGTTATTTCAATATTATTGACTATATTCCCCATGTAGTATCTTTCATTCCCGTCCCTTGTTTATTCCATAACTGGAAGTTTATACTTGTTAATCCCCTTCACCCACTACACCTATCTCCCCACCCACCTCCCCATACTGTGCTAAGTGAAATAATTCAGAGAAAGACAAATACCATATGATGTGTGGGATCTGAAAAACAAAACAAACAACCCAGAAACAGACTCATATGACTATACTTAAGACAACTGACTTAAGCCCAGGAAAAAATCATACGCCAACTACACATTTACTCTCAAGAGTCTCCTCTCCCCGTCCCAACCCCCCCCCCCAATCAGGAGCTAATGAGACTTCCCTACGACTGTAGGAAGACCATGAACCTGGGGCACATCCCAGGGGACATACAGAGCTTCTTAACCATGCCCCACATTCTCCCGTCACAGGCATCTTAAAGCAGGCTCACTCCATCCCTGCACCACTCAAAATACTCTTATCAAAACAGCCATCATTAAAAAGATTAAGTTCTGTCTGCTCACTCTTTCATTTTATTCCCAAAACTACTTCCCTTCATGAGGTTATCCATTCTACAAAGATGTGTTGAATGACAACTGTATCCCAGGCACTGTGGTAGGCATAGAAGATGTAGCGACAGATGAGCTAGTCATGGTCTCTCCTCCTGGTGCTCCCAGGCTATCAGGAAACAGTGAACAAGTGATTGAAAGTGGGGTAACTACAACACAGCAAACGATCCAACAGGAAGGCCTAACCTGGTCTTCCGGGTTGGGGAAGGCCTCCTGAGCAAGCAGCGTCTGAGGTTTGAGAGGTAGGCTCTAGTCAGAGAAAGGGGAGGGGCATAGCATTTCAAGCAAGGTGATGCTATGGTCCAAGGCTTTGAATCAAGGCACGCTGCAAGCAGGCAAAGTAGTAAAAAAAAAAAAAAGAGAGAGACTCAACAGGACCTAAGACTGAATGGGAATCAAGCGTGAGCAAGAGAGAGGAGATTAAAAGCGACTCCCACGAATCCAGTTTTAGGAGTTGGTTGGATGGCAAACTGGCAGATACTGTAAAAGGAATAGGTTGCAGGCGGCCAGGCATTAAAGTTAAGAACTAATGGAATTAAAAGACGTTTATGAAATGAGCTAAAATGGAGGTGTCTGAGTAAGCAACAGATCTGTGGGTCATCGGAGTGCAGAGTACACCGAAACCAGCGCCGACGATGAGCTCACCTCAGGAGGGAACACGGACACGAACACCAAGAGAAGAAGCCGAGGCCCGCAGAGAGCCCCACAATGACAGGCCGGTCTGCAGCGGCTTCCGAGGGAGGCAGCCTGCCTTCAAGAGGCCGGCAATCTAGTAAACATTTCATTCGGAATCATCGAAGATGTGATCTCAGCAATCAAGCATTTGTGGCTGGCAAGAGACAGTTTTTTCCAAGGTTTTCTGCAAGATTTGAAATGTTTGAACACTTTCAGATCTTCCTCGCTGTCTGAGGCTTAGATCTGGGTTCACGCTTGATTTCCGGCAGCTCTGGTGCGGAAAAGCCAACTTCTCCCCTTTCTTTGAAGTGCACTGCCATCTGGTGGCCACATCAGGCAGAACCAATCTTACCCTTTCCTCTGGGTTGCTTTGAGATCTATGCACCTTTTAGATTTCCCCTTCCTCACTCCAAACTATTTTTAGCTTCTTTCGTGGTATCATTGAACTTGAAGTGTAATTGAACAGGAAGGTCAAGCGGCAGTAAAAGCAATGACTCATTTTTTGCCCCTCCTTTCTTCAAATATGTTTCTATGCAATTACCAGAACATGTAGGCGTTGTTAATGAGACAAGAAATATGGATTGCAGAAGTGCTCATAAATTACTGTAACACCATAGACATGTTCCTACGAATGATATTAACCACATTTTTAATTGATTTATAGAATTCAATTAACCCATGGTTGTTTTTTCTTCTCCTAGCATTAAATTCTGGGCAACAAAATAAATTTAATGGCTGATAAAATAAACGAACATGGTTGTTTTATTTCATGGTTTCAGGGTTAGTCACAAGATTCAAAATATAGCTCAGTTTTCACAGACAATGGTAATACAAGCTCTTAGTATACTTTTCTGTTTTTTCCCTTACTTCTCCTCTTACAGATATGAAAAATTATGGAAAAATAAATTATTTTCCTTGTTCAGGGATGGGCTAAGTCAAGACAATGGTGTCCTCTGTCCACAATGTTATGATCAACAACCCGTCTAGTGAAACAGGTTTTCATTTTGGCTAAATTTCAACCAAAAAGCAGTAAACTAAGATGGAATTATATAAACATCACCACTAATCATTGTAATTCAGTGAACCATAAGAAGTGTCTAATATCAATCTTGTTTTTGTTCATAGTTCCCAATTATGTATCACACAGAATAATTATACAAGTTCTATTTTTCTGAGAATTTCTAATTGACAAGAGATAAAACACCCTTAACAAAAGACCTTACCTGGGTCTTATGCGTAACATTCAGTTGTTTTAAGGAAGATGAAACTCATCCAAGTCGAAAATCAAAGCGAAATTCAACAAATGTCAAAATCATGAAACAACCCAAAGGGCCAATATTAAGCCATGTGCTTCCTTAATCATTTGAGTTCCCTACAGTTCAGATGTTTATAAAAACATCTTTATGGAATATGTTTGGTCTTTTATCTAAAAGATGCTCAGAAATTTTATTTCTCTAAAACATTCCATAATCATTGAACAACTAATTGGTAAATCAATGTGGAGAGTGCGGGCTGCCCAGCACTAGGAGGTGAATTAAATAAAAACAATTCCTGTCCTTGCATTAACTTGAAACATGATTATCGC
The DNA here is from genome assembly GCA_029783875.1 of Phataginus tricuspis. Classification (NCBI taxonomy): domain Eukaryota; kingdom Metazoa; phylum Chordata; class Mammalia; order Pholidota; family Manidae; genus Phataginus; species Phataginus tricuspis. The sequence goes on along the minus strand of JAQQAC010008350.1, from coordinate 66,536,807 downwards.
CAATGCATGAATCAAATGAGGGAGAAGATGGGAAAACCCTCTGAAAATTGTACATCATGCAAAACTAAAGAAGTATTGTTCTCGTAACAAGAAGAGTCACACCACAAACACCCCTGCAGAGGAGAACTCCGTCACAAACACATATGCACAACTTCACCAAGTTGATCAAATAAACTTGGTGAAGAAATACACAGCAGAAGTTAAAAATGTATGGCAGCTGCAAAAGTAAGACTCAGCTTTGAAACATCCCATTAATTTTTGGTTTGAGGGTTCACTCTTGGTGAGGAAGCTTCACGAAGCCCCTTATCCTTGTTTTTTCATCTAATTCTCTGATTTCCCCTTTCATCTTAATTCCCAGAATAACTATGAAGCAGCAACCAAACAAGAAAACAGAAGGCCAGATTGCCAGCAGCACCTGTCTAAATACCATTCCACTGTGCAGCCAGCAGTGACGTGTGGCCAGCACGTGCATGCAGTAAATTATGTGAATCACCCATCCCCCAGGTGCCTGTGCTGCCAAACGTGGAAGTTCACAGTGCAAAGCTGAAGGATCTCTTTGCTCAGGAAGGTTTAAGCAAAGTTCAAACAAAATTTGCTCCCCTGTGGATAATCTTAAATCAAAATCAAGATGCCACAGGCTTGATTCATGAGTCTATAAAACCCTGTGAGTCCTGACACATAGGCACATTCTCGGATTCCCACCAATTCTTCTTTTGCTCTTTCCGCTAATAACATCAATTTCCCCTGGGTCATCATCACATCTCAGCAGTTTGTGTAGGAAAAGTGGGATTGCAGGAGAAATAAAAAAAAAGCCCCTCTTACAGAGTGCATTGCTTTAAAATATGTGGATGTTTTCTTGGATGCTTATTGGGGGATAAATCTCTATCAGCCTCTTGTCCACAGCCAAAGATTTACTTTCTTGGGGCTCTCTCTTTGGGCCACACAAACTTTGAGATGATCTGCAGCACCAAATACCTTAAAGGGGTGGATAACTGACCTTTCAAATGGGTGCTGGAGACAATCATCCATGGCTGCCTAATTCAGCCCTTTCTTAGCTCAGGCCGCCTGAGCCATACACCACAGACTGGAAGGGTGAAACAACAGACTCTCTTTGAATTCTTTGTTCATTCCAACTCACAGTTTTGGAGGCTAGAAGTCCACAGTCAAGGTGCCAGCAGGACTTCTCATGAGGCTCCTCGGCCTGCAGACACAGGCTTCTGGCTGCGTCCTCACATGGCCTTTCCTCTGCGCGTGTGCATGGAGAGAGAGGGCGAGGTCCTGAGGCCGCCTTCTCTTCTCTTCAGGACACTAGGCCTGGTGGGCTGAGGCCCCGCCTGTGTGAACTTATTCAACTTTAATCACCTCTTCAAATGCCCTATCTCCAGACAGTCACACTGGATGCTGAGTCTTCAACATATGAATTTTGTGGAAACACAGTTAGGAGAAAGGGATGGTGCTAGACTCAGGAAATACAGAAATAAATAAGAACTTATCCCTGCTCTCCGAAAGTACACACCTTACTGTGGTGAGATCAATGTGTGTACAACTACCCAGGACCCAAGTCAACTGTGAAAAGTGTGAATGTTAGAATCTGATAAGAGAGAGTGGTAAGATGTTATAGAGGAAGGTAGCCAGCACGTGGGCGACTTTTAAACAAAGGGTGTGCTGTGGTAGCAAGGCCCTTAGAAGGACCCTTCAGGCCACAGTGAAGAAGGTGGCCTGTGATGGTGACACGGAAAGCAAAGAGAGACGGCAGTGGCCACTTACTAACACAGAAGATGAAGGGAGAAAGCTTGAACTATACCATCAAGACGACTGAAGACAAGGAGATGGATTTGAGGGACGTTCAAGAAATAAAGTCGGACTTCCAGGAAGATGGCGACGTGAACGGACCAGCAGAAAAATTCCTCCCAACATTATATTTATTCACGAAAATACAGCAAATACAACTATCCCTAAAAGAGAGACCAGAATACACAGGAAAGTGCACAGCGTACAGCTACACCTGTGAGAACTTGGCAGCCGGTGAGGCGGACGGGATATGGAGCGGCGACCTGGTGGGACTGAGCGCTCCCCCCCTCAGAGCTCCGGCGGCCAGACACTCCGGACAGAGGACTCGGCACCCGGTGAGGCGGGACGGAAATGCAATCCAGCGAGACCAGAGCGCCCCTCCACCCCAGCACTCCGGCAGGAGTCCCGGCAAGGCAGGTAAGGTACGGAGCCGCGACCCGGCGGACAGAGAGCTCCTCTCCCCCAGCGCTCCAGTGGGCGGAGAGGATTCAGAGCCGGGAGGGAGTGGAAGTCTGCACCGGGAGCGTCGACACACAGCCTGCGGTGTAGCGGAGATAGGAGAGACAGAGGGCACAGGGTCCCAGCCCAGAACGTGCAAGTTGCCCGCGGCAGGCTCCGGGAAGGAAAAAGAAAGGGAAAAAAAAGGGAAGAAAAGTGCGCGCTCTACCTCAGTGGTCTTAAAGAGACAGGAGCTCAGTAGAGCGGCCGGATAGCCCCGCAAACTGAGCCCAGCACGCTGGGAGTCCTGGGGAGCTTTGGACCCCTTGGCTGGCGACTGAGAAAGGGTGCCTGCCATTGAGACCCCCACAGAGATCAACAGCTTCCCATTGTTCCCAACCCAGCCAGAACTATAGAGTGGCGCTGGAATAGTGGAGCAACATCTCCACCTACAGCACTCACGCGGAACCCACTCTCAGTGGCTTTTTTTTGTTTTGTTTTGTTTTTTCTCCCCTTTCTTTTCCTTTTTTTCTTTCCCTCTCTTTCAACAGCCGCCCATTCATTCTCATCCGGCCACAGCTTTAAAGGGCTGTGTGGAGCGACGTGGCCACAGCTCTGCAATAGTGGAGCAATAGCGCCACCTACAGCATTCACACAGAAACCACCCCCGGTGGGGTTTTGGTGTTTTTCTGTTTTTTGTTTTTTGTTTTGTTTTTTTGTTGTTGTTGCTGTTTTCTTTTACGTGTTGCTGCTTCTTCTTTTTCCTCCTTTTCTTTTCCTTCTTCTCTCTCTCCTTTTACTTTTATATTATTAGTAGAAATTTCTTTTTTTTTCTTTTCTCTCCTTTCTTATCTCTCCTTGCAACCAACAACCAATTCTATAGTCATGAGAAGACAGAAGAATATGATACAGACAAAGCTTCAGACAAAAACAACCCCAGAGAAAGAAAATGAAGGAATGGATATGCACAGTCTTCCTGAAAAATAATTCAGAATAAAAGTCATAGCCATGCTGACAGATCTACAGAAAAATGTGCAAGAGCTGAGGGAGGAAGTGAGAGAAGTGAGGAAAGACAATGCAGAAATGAGACAAGCCATCGACGGGCTCAACAGCAGATTGAATCAGGTTCAAGACACGATCAAGGAATTACAAGACAGGGAACAGGAATACAAAGAAGCTGAGGCAGAGAGAGATAAAAGGATCTCTAAGATTGAAAGAATATTAAGAGAACTGTGTGACCAATCGAAATGGAGCAATATTCGCATTATAGGAGTACCAGAGGAAGAAGAGAGAGAAAAAGGGATACAAAGTGTCTTTGAAGAAATAATTGCCAAAAACTTCCCCACGCTGGGGAAGGAAATAGTCTCGCAGTCCACGGAAGCCCACAGATTTCCCAACACAAGGGACCCAAGGAAGACAACACCAAGACACATAATAATCAAGATGGCAAAGATCAAAGACAAGGACAGAGTATTAAAGGCAGCTAGAGAGAGAAAAAAGATCACCTACAAAGGAAAACCCATCAGACTGTCATCAGATTTCTCAACAGAAACCTTACAGGCCAGAAGAGAATGGCATGATATATTTAACGTAATGAAACAGAAGGACCTTGAACCAAGAATATTGTATCCAGCACGATTATCATTTAAATATGATGGAGGGATTAAACAATTTCAAGACAAAAGAAAGTTGAGAGAGTTTGCCTACCATAAACCACCACTACAGGATATCTTAAATGGACTGCTCTAGAGGGAAACACCCCTAAGGCTAAAAAGATGTCACCAGAGAAAATAAAAGCATAGCAAAGAAAGCAGACCATCCAAATACCAACTAAAGGCAAAGAATAAAACACCTAATATATAAAGAAAGGAGGAGGAAGAATAGGAAGGGAGAGATAAAGAAACATCAGACGGCGTTCACAATAACTTAACAAGAAAGTTAAGTTAGATTCTCAGATAGTAAAGAAGCAACCCTTGAACCTTTGGTAACCACGAATCTAAAGCCTGCAATGGCAATAAGTACATATCTATCAATAATCACCCTAAATGTAAATGGACTGAATGCACCAATCAAAAGACACAGAGTAACACAGTGGATAAAAAAGCATGACCCATCTATATGCTGCTTACAAGAGACTCACCTCAAACCCAAAGATATACACAGACTAAAAGTGAAGGGATGGAAAAAAATATTTCATGCAAACAACAAAGAGAAAAAAGCAGGTGTTGCAGTACTTGAATCAGATAAAATAGACTTCAAAACGAAGAAAGTAGCGAGAGATAAAGACGGACATTACATAATGATAAAGGGGTCAGTCCAACAAGAAGATATAACCATTATAAATATATATGCACCCAACACAGGAGCATCAGCATATGTGAAACAAATACTAACAGAAGTGAAGGAGGAAATAAACAGCAACGCAATTATTTTAGGAGACTTTAACACGCCACTCACTCCAAAGGACAGATCAACCAGGCAGAGGATAAGTAAAGACACAGAGGCACTGAACAACACACTAGAACAGATGGACCTAACAGATATCTACAGAACTCTGCACCCAAAAGCAGCAGGATACACATTCTTCTCAAGTGCACATGGAACATTTTCCAGAGTAGACCACATACTAGGCCACAAAAAGAACCTCAGTAAATTCAAAAATATTGAAATCCTACCAACCAACTTCTCAGATCACAAAGGTATAAAACTAGAAATAAAT
>JAQQAC010008350.1:66511743-66526859 GCA_029783875.1 Phataginus tricuspis | reverse complement strand
GGGGGGGACCTGATGAAGGGGGTAGTTTAATCATCACAATATTGCTCATGTAATTGTAGGTTAATGATACTAAAATAAAATAAATTATAAAAAAACAAAACAAAAAAAGAGAAATAAAGTCAAGGAACTCTGGGAATATCAAGGAAATAATGATTTCCATCACAAAGGACTTCTTGAAGAGCATTACTTTATTTTTAACTTATCTCACTGCACTCACTCAATTAGCATTTCCACTTCTCCTTGATTATATCTCTGTTAGTACATGTTGCAGAATACTTGTAATCCAGTGTGACTTGCTTTCAAACATACTCTGATCACCCTTCCCAAGTATTCTATAATTTTACAAATTTAAACTTGTTAGACATAGGCAATGAATATTGAGAGCAAAAACCTATTAATAATCCCTAACAGCCTTAACTACTTGTATATGCCCCTAATATATACTTAGAAACTACATCTCATAGTCGACCTGTAAACTCTAAATGTAAGTTACTGTCAAAGCCAAAATCAGCTGGGCACCTTTTTCTTCTCCTTCCCTATCCGTGATATGCCATCCGACTGGGCACCCAGCTCTGTCTTGAATCACTGCGGACTTCTCTGGCTCCCTGAATCCTTTATCCAGTAAGTCACAGAGACCTGCAGGCTTCCTTTAGCTTCTAACATTGAAAATGGCTTTAGCAGTCATCTTTTCCTTTCTATTTCAGTCCCCGTCCTTAGTGGTACCAGAACTGATCCCATCCAGTCTGCGTGCAACAACCACGTACCGTCCGGAGACATACCTCCGTCCAGGCACACAGACGTGAGGCCTCCCCCTGACCCCCTCTGGCAGAGCCGGCGCTCTTTCCTTAGAGGCTGCGTCACTACCTTTGTTTGTATGTGTCTCCCTCCAACTAGACTATGAGACCCTTAAATGCAAGAGCCATAACTTGTTCAACCAAACCCATACCGTGCTGCTGCAGACCTTGTACAGAGTTTGTTTGTTGAATTAATTATTCGATTAAGACAGTCCTTGTATTAAGGGATTATATTAGTGATCGTACTAAATAGCATTGCATGAGTATATGCTGTTCCTCCTGCTCACATGTAAAGTACTTGAGTGCCAGGCAGGGTGTTAAATTTCCTCAAAGCCCAGAAAGGACAAGGCAATGCCTGAGGCCTCTTAGCACCTACGTGATTCTGTTTGTCATGGGCAGTATCTCTGCCCAGCGCTGCACAAGCAGGAGCCAAGTCAGGGCCCCCACTCATTTTCTCACTTCCCTTATATTAGTAAGCCCCATTCAACATACCACTGAAGAAAACAATTTCTCAGCTCCTCTTCATAATCTGTTGAGCCAACATGAAAACGTGGCTGGTCTCTGAACCCTATGGGGGGGCTTCTACCTGTGCTTTGTTTGGGAGCAAAGTGTGATAATGGGAATTTAGTCATTTCAGAAGATTAGAAAGAAAACTTAAAAACTGGGTTCTATAGCCACAGCCAACTATTACTCTTCTGCCTGCCTTGAGATGCTCTTGACCGGGTTCCTAAAAAGCGTATAGTATCAAATAGCTGCTAACTTCCAAGTCACCCAATCATTTCAGAGCCAAATAGTTAAGCTATGAGAATAAAACATTTGCCCCGTCCTCACCCTACTCCCACTGCTTTTCCCTAAACTGAACGTGCTTTATTTACATAGGTTGCCTTACAAACAAAGCACAAACCATAAGGAACAATATTAAAGCACCTCTGGTATTTTCTAGCTCGCCTTTCCATTGTTAAGAGCCATATTTTGCCTTGTTGCTATGGCAAAGACCAGACTAAGTTTACATGCAGCAAATGAGGACAAATGGATGATTCAATATCATTTCCAAATGTCTTGTTCATAAAAATAATAAAGAACATTTAAGTTGTGTTTACTGTGTGTCTGGTACTATACCAAGGGCTTTATATGCTGTCTAGTCTTTTGTGCCCATTCTATCATTTAATCCTCACACTAGTCCTCTGTGGTCACAATTATTCCTATGCACAGATGGGGGAAAAGAGGCTGAGCGAGGCCTGGTTGTGCCTACAAACACACTGGGAGCTGGAGCATCTGGGACAAGCCAAGTTCAGTCTGACTCCAAAGCAACCATCTTTACTCCTGCTTCTGCCTTAACTGGGGAAATTCAGACGGAAGGGAAACAGGACACGGCCACAGGACCCAAAGGCACAGGCTGAGCATGATGCACCTTCCCGCAGCAATTTTGCTCAATGGTAAAGTAATTCAATACATTTTAATATATTAAAACAAACACAGATGCATATTAGTATAATGTGAACCACACGCACTTTTGAAATAAGAGGCACCATAAACTGCCATTTTTTTGAGGTGGAGTCCCACATGAGGCTGCATCTCAAACTTTACCTGCCTCCCCTCCTCCCCTTCTTCTTCACTGCAAGGAGAATTTATTTGACCCCACATGTCATTAAAAGCCTCAGGTGCAACCCAGACAACGGCCCACATCAGGAGGCACATTCCCGGCGCAGAGACATGGCAGTGGGTGATTGGGGTGAGCTGTTTGGTTCATAGGACGAGAGCCCCAGGCAGAGGACAGAGAGGTGAGTACCGAGGTTTCCACTGCCAGGTAGAGTCCCGCACAAGGACTGGTCGAATCCCAGGCAAGGTAAAACTGGGAAGAAAACAAGAGTTAGAGAATCCTGAGCGGGAAGGGTACCTTCAGGTTCCAGATTCAGGATCGGATGGTAAAGAAGGAAAAGAGAAAGAGGAGGGACAGAGAGACAGAGACATGGGGAGGAAGGGAGGAGAGGGGAGAGGGAGGGAGAGGGAGAGAAGCGGAGAGGCGACCGAGAGAAAGAGGAGGGAGGGAAAGGAAGAAGGGAGGAAGTCGGAACACCAGTGCGTCAATGTCTTACCAGTTATGGTGACACCTGAGTTTAGTCTTGGTCGCTCTTCCAATATATTGTCATTTATTGCCTTAACCAGCATCTAAATCCTGTTCCCATTTGACAAATTCCTCACCGTAAGAATCTAGGTAAGAGGCAGACACTAATCTCACCTGAGAAGCTAGAAGCACCAGCCCATCCAATACATCACCTCAACTCTGCTGAGAAACGCTCTGCAGAGGCAACTGCCACCCTCCCTGCCCCTGGCAGCATCTCCTCAGGACTGGCCCCTCGCATGGGCTGAAAAGTGAAGACCATCAGGACATCCAGCTGTAAAAAGCTGAAAGATGCCAAATCAGGCAAAGGTGAGGACTGCTCTTTGAAGTCGATGGAGGAATAGAATTTTTGCCGAAAATCTAATGGTCTTACAAACAGCTTTACGGCTCAAGCCAACGTTTTGCACTGTGTCTGAAGGTATGAAATCCATAAATATTTTTCCGTGGATCTTACCTAACAACAGATCAGCTTCCGCCTTAGCTTCTACACTTGATTAATAGCCCAAGATTTTTTTTCTGTGCTCCTCTACCTCCATCTAGTGGCTGGAGAGTTGACTGCAACTCTGCCTTCCCTGTAATCTGCATCTGCTACGGGCTTTTCCCTGCATCACTAATTTTGGGTCTGTTTGGGCTTTTGCAGCTGGAAAACACCCCTACCTCTCATGGGGCACAGAAGCCATTTAGCTGTGGGAAACCAACACCCTGAGGTATGCGTTCTGCCTAGGGCTGAACTGCACATTCTCAACATAGTTTAGCAATAACTGGTAACATTGGTTTCGTGTTTATAGTATTTCCTATTTAAAACTCTACCTTTGGATTATTTTAATCTTGCCAGAATTTCTGCTTCAGTGCAGCAAACAAAAAATAAACAGAATTGACAGAAGAAACAGCAGCTGTTTCCAACAATTAAGCGTGGCTCCAAGTGGTCTCTGGGACCTAATGCATATAGAAGTCAGAGAAGAGGTAATAGGGAATCAAAAGAAATTTGGAACTGAGGAAGTCCTAATGACCACCTGATAAAGAGGGGAAATGAAGCAGAGCACAGGAAAGGCAGGGCATATGGCCCAGAGCACTTAGTCCTGGACCAGAGTCACCAGTGTAGATTCTACGAGCTACTCTGTCTCCTTCTCTCCTTTCTCTCAAGGTCATTCTACCTGCTTACCCAGTCCTTCCCTCATTCCCCAAATGTATTACGGCTTTTTTTTTTTCCATTAGCAAAAAGTTACCTTTTGCACTAACAAGATTATTAAAACATAGAATCACTGAACGTTTGAGTAACGACTTTTTTGCAGACCATCTAGCTCTACTTTTCCCATCCTATGTATAGGATACCAGGTACTTTCAATAACTTGGCTACAATCATAAAACCAGTTAGTTACAGAGCCATTGGAAGACAACTCTAATGCAGATATGCAACATTTTGAAAAAAGAAAGAGCTGACATAGGGTAAAAGTAGCCATACGTAACAATGTCCATAGGACTACAAGATAAGAAATAATGTTCTGATTCAGGGGGAAAATCTTTTTAAGGAGCATTAGATATCAGCCTTTCTTTCTTTTTTTTCCAGATGTCAGTTTCTGCCCTGGAGACGTGACTTCAAAGAGCTGGTGGGTCACAAAAATGTCTGGAACCATACAAAGTGGTAGATATTACCACTGGGAAAACTACAAAGTGTTTGCCCTTCTGAAGGCATGGAATTTAAAAACTGTAACCTCTATACCATCCAGCATGACTCTGAGGCCCCATTCACCTTGATGGCAGCCATATCATAACCTTTAGTTCATAGCATCACCAACAGAGATTTCCAGAGTAAGGCTTCTCATTTCCAACCAAAGACACTGAGTTCTACTATTCCCATCCTAAGTCCATGTTGAGGAGGAATGATGAAAAAGAGGAGGAATGCAAAGCATAGGGCCAAATACAACGGTACATTGTTAAAAAGTCTCTCTCAGGTAAATCAAGCCCTCAGCAGAGTAGAAACCATAAAACAGGGTAAACCTGGATATGATGATGATTCCATTCAGCAGGTACTAATGTACCATCTGGTGGGCTTTGTCACTGATGCCATGGGACATAATTATTTTAAAAGGAAATTAATTTGATTACCAGCAATGAAGTTTTTAATATATGCAAACTAGGAGATGGGCAATGGAATGGAGAAAGTAACCAAGTTTCCAGCTTTCTCACTTGTAGAACGGGCAGTGTGTGGAAAGCTTGCCAAGCAGATCATCACTAAGGTTTCTTCCAGTTTTAAGAGGAAAGGATGGCAAGATTTCCACAGCAAAGCTTCTAGGTGGATTTCAAGTGTGCTTGTTATCACAAAGTACCACTAGAGGTCAGATGAAGCTCGGTAATTGAGCTCATCTGGAATGCACCTTGAGCAAATGCAAAAGTTTGCCTAAGATTGATGCCTTGCGGAGCAGCCCTTCACCTCTACCCTTCTGAGTTATGCATGTTGATCCCAGTGTCATAAAGCAAAATATGAAAACCTCTGAAACCAGAAAGTACTTTCATTCACTGGGTAACTTGCAAATGCTTGGTACCAGAATGCTTATCTTTCTTTGCTAATCTGAATGTTGCTAATTGGATGTGTCACCTAAAGTTCTGGTGTTCTCTTGTTGTTTGCTCATGCTACTGTGTTAATCAATCATTGCATGGAATTGGGTCGTAAGATTAAAAAATGTTACTTGCATCCTCTTTCTGCATGAAGGCATAACTGTATTAACACTTTGTGACTGCGTATATGGCAATTGACTCATTACATGTTTTCACAGTGAAGCATAAAGGAATAGATGAAAAAAATGAATGACAGGGAATGTATATAATCCTTGGACACTTGCCTTGTTAAGCCACCAATCAGTCCCAGTTTAGGCACAACTGTGAAGTCTATGGAATTAGATTTTCTGTATGCACCAATGTCCGCGTAGCTCCATTCTCTCTCTCTCCATCACTCCCATTTTCTCTCTTCTCAACATCCCTTGTTAAACTCTGCTCTCAGGAAAGATCCAAATAACTCCAAAATACAATAAGATATAAGAATCTGATGATACAATTTTGTTCTCTGGGCACACTTGCAATTTATCAAAGGCCTAGTAAAAGGCACAATTCCAAAAGTAGATTGTAATCATCCAGAGAGATTGTAATTGGGGGACAGGATGATTGACAGAATCCTCAAAATCATCCCTCTGAGCCAACACCATAGGCCAACGACAAAGACTGGCCCTGCTCCCATTAACGTATACAGCCTGAATGGCTACGCCAGGCATTTTTTTTCTTGTAACAGCATTTATTGACCATTTACTGCATGTGAGGACACAAAGTCAAGTTCCTGCACACTGAGCTGAATTCCTGATCCAGGAGTTTTCTTCCCTAATAATCCAAGGGATCGCTGCGTGAGGGCCTAGTGATTTCTCCCAACACGAGGTACTGACAAGCAGCCCGAGCCTCCTGCCACCTCCAGGGCAAGGACCAGAGAAGGGGGTCTCCTCCTCTGTCTCTGTCTCTCCTACATCGTGTATTTAACGATCATTTAGATGGGGGCAGGGGCAGGAGGGATTCTGAGAGTCCTGCCGAGGGACGGATGCAGAGTCCGGCCTGACCCCTAACTGGCATTCTCCAGGCACCCATAATTTCCAAGCAGCTCTGTGGTATGATGACACATACGATGTGCTAGTGGCTCTCAGTAAGACCCGGTGCAAGCAAATCTTAAAGCCTCAGGGTCCTCTGAAGTCCTAGAGGCTGATGCATCAACATTCAGGATCACAGCCTTGACCACCCAATTTCCAGCTTCTACCTGGAATCACCATCATGGTTCTGTCTGCTTTAAAGCATAGTTGGCAAAACAAGTACATAGTTAAAATTCTCTCTGACATTTATAGTCTCAGTAACAAAAATAACACCTTATATTTACCTAGCACTTGGCAGTTTACAGAGAGACTCAGGAAATCCCTTCATCTGTCCTATGAGGTTAATATTATATATATTTCCACACCTCACAAATTTTTAGAGTTTTTAGGGGATCATCTACTCCACCCTCACCTCCACAGTTAAGCACTCCCAATGTTGAAGGAAATGCCTGGCTTTCTCAGCCACACCCTCCTCTTCCCCACCATCCAACACCACCTTCCATAAGCACCAACAATTTACAGAAGATGAAATTGAGCCCCAAATATTTTAGGTGATTCTCTCACATCCACAGAAAGCGTGCAGTTGGAAAAGCAGGGTCTCACACTGGTTGAGGTTCAATCCTCATGGCATGAAACTATTAGGCAGCAAAATAGACCTGAGTGGGGTGGAGAGAGAATAAAGGCAGGAAAACCCACTCAAAGGGACTCAGAGTTAACCAGATAAAAGCAGAGAGCCAGAAAGGATTCACAGAGTTAATAAGTTAATCAGTTGAAGTCTCAAAGACCTTGAGCAACTTAGAATGTCCGGATATTCCCCAGATAAAGAAAAGTATTTGAGCGTAGCCCATGTCTTCACTGTACCTATTAGATCATGCCATTGTAAAATCTACTTAGCCTGCAAAAAGGCCCAGCTTATTCTTTAACTTAACCTATATGCTTCTTTTTCCTCTTCTTCCAGCCCCTTACTGGAGCCCAAGAAACTTTGTAACCAGCAAGCAGATAGACCTCCTAAGTGTAAATAAACCTATGAGGACAAAGAATGCTGAGATCTGAAACAACAGTCACCTAAATAACTCTATTCTTAAGACAAAATTTCAAAAGAATTATGATTCGCCTGTGTACATCATGCCTTATGCTGACTCCTACCCAAAAGGCCCTATAAAACCCCAGGCCCTAAACTCTTAAGAACGCCCCCTCTCTGAGGCTGCCCACACTCGCCTTCTTCTCGTGTGTCACTCTCTCTGCTCTATTTCAGGTAAGTAGGGACGGGCTGCCGCGGGCTCTGATTTGAGCTTGCGAGTTCCCGTCACCGGAGAGGACTGGACGAACTGCAGCTGTACAACCTTGCTCTTTAGTAGCCTGCCTGAAAATCTCCTTTCTTTGCCTTTGGGAAGTTCTCAGAAAGTAATCTCACTCCATCCCGTGCTCTGCGGCTCCCCCAAATCCTGGGGTGGGGGGGACTTAGTTCCCATACTGTGCAGGTTCAAGCAGAGACTGAATGCCAGGCGACCCTGGCTTTAGGAGTTGGCAAGGGATGATGCCCAATGCTGAGCAAGAGTTTAATAAGCTTCCCTTTCCTCCCTCTTTTTTTCCTTCCTCTCTGCTCTATTCAAGTAAACCTGACTTTGTCTACCTTGACTCTGGCCCGCTCCTCCCTTGGAGTGCATTCAAATAAAACCTTAACTCTGCTTCACCACTGTGTCTCTGCCCTTCGATCCTTGGTTGTGGCTGGGACAAGAACCAAGGAGAACAAACTCAACCCCCAACATGACCTCTTAGCAGCACCACAGACAATGCTGACCCCTAAGTGGTTTTGTGAACCATCTCTTTTTGGGTTTCCACTGCACAACACACTTGATTTTTCTGGTATCTCTGGCGCCTTCTCATTCTCCTTGTGGACATTAGGGTTGGCCAGACTTATTTCCAAGCTCTCTTACTTTCTTACTCTGTAGACTTTCCTCAATTTGCATCTTATTCCCATAGTTTTAAATATTATCTAGGCTACATCTATTTTCAGGTTTATGTCTCTAAGCCACACCCCCTTTCTGAGTTCCACTCATCCAAATGTCAACTTGTCATTTCCATTTTGATACTTCCACATGTCTTATACTCAATTCTACTTTTCACCCTAACCACTGCTATATTCTTTTCCTTTTTAATGTATAACACCCCTACTCCCTCAGAAAATTTTCATCTTCAAGCTCTTTCTCTCTCTTTTCCCCCATATTCAACCAAACAGAAAGTACAGTAGCATCTGCTCCCAAAATGTATCCTCAACCCATTGCTTTTATCTTCAAAAATAAAAATAAAATTATAAAACAAAAAAATCTGAATACCAAATATTTAATATTTAAAATACATTGTTAATTTTTATATTTTTAGTATTTTCATTTTTAGAGGTACATATTGAAATATGTATAGATAAAATGACATGTCTAAGAATTGATTTAAAACAATCTGAGGTAAAAGGACATCAAAATGGCCAACAGGCATATAACATCACTAACCGTCAGAGAAATGCAAATCAAAATCTCAATGAGATACCACCTTATACCTGTTAGAATGGCCGTCATCAGAGACGACCCAGTGCTGGCAAGGACATGGTGAAATGGGAACCCTTACACTCGGTGAGAATGTTAATTGGTCCAACAACCACAGAAAACAATATGGAAGCTCCTCAAAAACCATATGACCCAACAATCCATTTTGAGTATATATCCCAAGGAAATGAAAACAGGATTTCAAAGAAGTATATGCACTTCCATGTTTACTGAAGCATTATTCAAAATATATCCCCAACATATGGGAACAATCTAAATGCTATTCGATGGATGAATGGATAAAAAGGATGTGGTATATATACATAATGGAATATTATTCAGCCATGAGAAAGAAGGATATCTTGCCATTTGGAACAACATAAATGGATTTTGGGCACATTATGCTAAGTCAGGTAAGTCAGACACAGAAAAACAAGTACTGTATGATATCACTTATAGGTGGAATCTAAAAAAAACCAAGCCCATAAAAAACAAGAATAAAATGGTGGTTCCCAGATAAGAGAGTATGGGTGGGGGATAAGACTGATGTTGTTTAAAGGTACAAACTTGCAGCAGGTAGTAAATAAACCCTAGAGATCTAATGCACAGTATAGTGAATACAGATAATAATCGTGTGCTATAATTATGTAATGTGACAAATATGACAATGGCAATCGTATTATAATATATAAATGTATCTAAGTAACATGTTATACACTATACGTTTACACAATGTTAGACATCATGTATTCAATAAGAAAAGAAGCAAAATAAAATAAAATCATTTAAGAACTTAAATAAATAAATAATAAAACAATCTTAGGTAAGGCTAAGTACGGGGGATACAGAAATAATATACACATGCAAGGATAATTAATGAAACTGGGTGATAGGCACATCAGTGTCATTATACTCTCTTCACCACCTTTGTTTGTGTTTGTAAAATTCCACTATAATGTTGTAGAAAAAATTTAATGGGTTGCTTCAAATAAAGGAAGAAAATAAGACAATATTAGATGTTACACTTTTATTCCAAGCAAGTTATTTGTCAGCTTTATTATGAGATCAAAACAATGTCAATTTAACCTAACAGCAATTTGCTCCCAAAAATTCAAAATTATGACATATACATTTATATCTACCAACTCTAAGACTAACCTTTCCCTAAGTAAATATTACACTTTGTTAATGATGGTTTGAAACCCATCATAATTACTAAGATACACATTGATCATGCAGAACATGCAGGCAAATGTCAGTAGTTTTTCTGTAGTGGTTCAAAATACCATGCTACAGTTTATCCAGGCCTTTACAGTATTTCACTAAATATGAAATACATATTAAATTTCCTACCTAGAGACAGAAGAAAGACCATATACCATTGGGAAATATTGTCTTTCCTGAAGTAAGTGACTTAAAAAATACATGGAAATATGATGACTATAAATTAAAATACATTCTTTTGTCAGAAAATACTATTGGAAGATATAAAAGCATTGCTTGAATTTGAAAAATTGGAGAAATAAGTATTACCCAGTGTAGGAAGTTTGCTCTACAATTGGGTGAAAGTATATCTGTTTTTCACATGTCTATGCTTATGGTATATTCTAGATTTTTTCCAATAATGGCATATATGAAGCACTAATTTTCTTGGGAACAACTAAGGGAAAAATGTATTCAAAGACTTATTCTACATAGTAAGTTATTTCTGTAATGAGTGTATGAAAATAGTTTAAGCTAACTATTGATGGAGAAGTTTAAACTAACCATTGAATATAATAAAAAATAATAATTCCAGAGTGAGTTATGGAGAGAGCAAATCACATAAGATTATATGCACTGTCATTCAAAAGCAAGCAGTTACAGCAAAGATGAAACAGACATGTACAAAGTGCTACAGAATGTCATTGTTGCAACTGATTTTACTAAAACAAGATCTCTACAATACCCTGTAGTGATGGAGAGTAACCGTGAAAATCTTTTGTACTTATGGCAGTCCCCTGGTTATTCCATAGCAAAGTACTTAAAAGATATCAAACCTACTGATGAGATACACATATTTCTTTTACAAAAAGACAAGCAATCCAAATTTGTTGAATTTTTCTTTAATGGCATGTGGCTATCATAAATCACACTTGCAGATAATTTTTAAAATAAGTAAGTAAGCAAAATCTGTCTTTTCAAGTTAAAGGTGATGTTTCAGGGCTAAGTGAGAAGGTGGCTGATTTTCAAATAAACCTGCAAGAAAACCTCAGAGATAATAGCGGTTCAGTTCCAGACCACTGCCATAAGGCAAATATTGGAATATTGCAACAAGGTGAGTCAAATGAACTATTTGGTTTCTCAGTGCATATAAAAGTTATGTTTATACTATCCTGTAATCTAAAGTGTGCAATAGCATTATGTCTAAAAGAAACAATGACATACCTTTAAAAATACTTTATTGCTAAAAAAGTACTAACCATCATCTGAGCTTTCAGGGAGTTGTAATCTTTTTGCTGGTGGAGGGTCTTGCCTAGAAGTTGATGGCTGCCCACAGATCAGGGCAGTGGTTGCTGAAGGTTGGGGTGGCTAAGGCAATTTTTAAAAATAGGACAATGAAGTTGTAATTGATAATTCTTCCTTTCCCTTGAACACTTAGAAACCATTGTAGGGTTGTTAAGGCCTAACTTCAATATTGTGTCTCAGGCAATAGGGAGGCCCAAGGAGACAAAGAGGGATGGGAGACAGCCCGCCAGTGGAGCAGTCAGTTTGACACATTTATTACTTTCATGGCACAGTGCATGACAACCCGAGACAATCACAATAATAACATAGAAGATCACCATAACAAATATCATAAAGCAAAAGTTTCAAATATTGTGAGAATTACCAAAATGTGACTCAGAGACAAGAAGTGAGCCAATGCCATTGGGAAAATTACGCCAATAGCCTTGCTCCACACGGGGGCACCACGGATCTTTGGTTTGTAAAAGATCAATATTTGCAAAGAATAATAAAAAGAGGTGTACCTGCACAGAAAAGATTCTAAAAATGGATCTTAAAAAACATTTTTCATCATTATGGGTTTGTGTTGCTATAAATAATGTGTATCACCTGCAGAAACATGGGAACAAAATTATTTTCTCCAGAAAAAATCCTGCAAATGAATGTTAGGTATTGAGTCCATTCTGATGAGTTTTAAAAGACTAGCGGATCATCACAAGAGAGGATGGATATTAAAAACCGAATTTTAACAAAACTTTAGCATAATCAATGTAAGATTAAAAAGCATCACATAAAGTAGTTATAGCTACTGACATCCTCCTTCATTTGGGTCTATATATGGATGTGGGGTATATTTATCACCTGTAACAAGTCACTAAAACCAAGCATGGAAATGAAGTGTACTTGGAACCAGAATTTTGATTCTAAGTGGTATATTGTTTTAAAAATATTAAAGATACTCAACCACAAAAAAATTATTATTGGCAAGATCATTGTTTTTATCATTTAAAAATTATTTTAAGTATGATTTATTTCATCTCATCTTTTCGTTTCACCTCTCTTTTTGTTTATTTTTTTATGTGGTTCATAATACATATATCAGTATAAAAGTACATTCATTTGAAATAAGTATACCTTTTGGGGAGAGCTGGCTAATTTGTTTATCTGATGGAGAGCCTCCAGGATCTGAGTTGGAGGGTAGAAGCTTAAAGTAACCTCATGGTCCACCTTAGATATTTCTTCAGGATTTCCTTCCCTCTGTTTATAAAAGTGAAATTAAATTACAGTGAATTTAAAGGACAGCCTTAGAGTGACAAGAAAGAATGGGCGATGTCATAAAGGTTGAGCACTTACTGTACGTTTAAGGTACTTGCTGCCAGGTAGCCAGAATGTGGGCCTGGGTGAGGTGCTGATTGAAATGGGAAGAGGAGGCTGCATGATGGTAGAACAAAGAATTGGTAATAGCTCAGTCCTCTCCACTATACTAACCATATAAACCATACAAAGCCTAGAACTTTCCTCATGTGCATGGACAACAACCAGAAAAAGCATTTATTGTACAAGGTCATTATGACTGTTGAGAATTTGTTATATGACCAGACCAACTCAGCAAATCCACTGGATAGTAGTCTCTTATGCGATGCTCTGGTAATGGAATTTTCTCCCAACCTTTGACAAAGTGGTTTGTTAAGCAAATAAGTAATATAAAGCTGAGCCTTCTCAAAAGAGAGGAATTTAGAAGTAGTCTATTAAATCAGTTAGTGTGTTAATTAAGAATGATTCCTATCTAATTATTAAAATACAAGATTCTCTAGCACAGCGGCTTTCCAAGTCTTTGATGAGGACTCCTGGTAAGAAAGCACTTTATATCCTGCCCCAGCACACGAATGAATATGCACTTAAGATCTCACAAAACAATTTTTGCCCTTGTTATGGAGAACATAATAGGACATACCTATTTTATGCCATTTTTAAAAATTCTAGTCACACCTTCCTGAACTGATTTCCCTTCCCACTGGTGAGTCTATACTGTTCTAGCACCTACAGTCCAGCTCAGCATCCCCTAACCATAGCATTATTCTGCAGAGCTGAAGTAACACAGTTGCATTTCTTCTTTTTTTTAATATTATATTATTCCATGCTTTAAAAAATTCAGACAGCTTGTGCCTCCAAATAAGAAGGAGTTTGCAAAATCTCACTGTTGCTAAAAGGCCTTGATGGAGAACTCAGAGTCAGAGGCTTGGTGCTTGAAGAGAGAGGGTGTGTACATAGGTGAGTGGGGATGCCGCCCACAGGGCTGGGAGGGTAACACACATGGGCAGACCCTAGCTCTGAATGAGAAACACATCAGCACGACCAACAACAAAAGCTACATGATAAAAGACACACATTTGCACTTGCTGAGCACCAGGTACTGTTTTAAGCGCATATACCACCATTTACTCCTCTAACAACACATTGAGGTAAAGACTCTGGTCAACTCCATTTAAGATGAAGAAAATGGAGTGTGGTTGTGTTCCATTTGCAAACGTGTGGGAAAATATGGGGATATTGGCTTGGGACATATTAAGTTTGAGATCTCTGTTAGACATCCAACTAGAGACAGCAAGGTGGGAGATAGATACATATGTCTGGACTTCAAGGAGACCCAGGCGGAGGGTGCGACTTGGCAATATATAAATTACGATTAAATAGCACTGAATGAGAGCAGCAGAAAGGAGTGTACAGCACTCTGGAGCACTCTGCTATTAGTGAGTCCGTCCGAGAAGATGCAGAAATAAACTGAAAAAGGAGGTAAGCCAAGGAAGTGCAATGTCTTGGATGTTAATAAATAAAAAGAAAAAATGGGGAGTGATCAACTGTATCAAATTGTATGGATAGGTCATTAGAAGATGTAGAGACCACTGGTGACCTCAACAATAGTAGTTTTGGTAGAATGGGTGAAAGTTAGATAGCATTGGACTCAAAAAAAATGGGAGAAAAGAAGCTGAAAGTATGGAAGGATAGAGAATACATTTGAGGAATTTAGGTGAAAAGAGGGAAGAGAAATGTATAGTAGGTAGAGAAGAAATGAGGTTAAGAGAGCATTGTTATTAAATGGGAGACATAATAACATGATTGTTTACTGAAGGGAATGATAGAGTGGGGGGAAATTGATGGTGCAGAAAAGAGAGGGAATTTGATAAAGTTCCGTCAGGTAGCAAAGTGGGATGGAATCTGGTACCCACTGGAGAGCTCGATCTTAGATAATAAAATGGATATGCAATCTATGGTAATAAATAGAAAGATAGAATATAAAGGCATAGATGCTGCTGGTAGCTGAATAAATAAGATGGTGGGACTGTGGGAATTCTATTTTGATTGCTTCAATTTTCTTATTGATGTAAGAAACAAGGTCTTCAGCTAAGAGAGAGGACAGGGAGACAGTATTCACATGTTCAAGACTAATTCTGATCCTCCAAGAATCAGACATCATGATGAAAAAAAAAAATGTGCAAAGCTAACCTCAGTAAATTCAAAAATATTGAAATCTTACCAACCAACTTCT
>JAQQAC010008350.1:66423472-66506743 GCA_029783875.1 Phataginus tricuspis | reverse complement strand
GAGGGTATTATGCTCAGTGAAATAAGCCAGGCCGAAAAAGACAAGTACCAAATGATCTCACTCATATGTGGAGTATAAGAACAAAGAAAAAATAAAAATAAAATAAAAAAATGAAGGAACAAAACAGCAGCAGACTCACAGAACCCACGAATGGACTAATAGTTACCAAAGGGAAAGGGACTGGGGAGATGGATGGGAAGGGAGGGATAAGAGGGTAAAAGGGGCATTACGATTGGCAGACATAGGGTGGGGGGGCACGGGGGGGACTGTACAGCTCAGAGAAGACAAGTAGCGATTCTCATCTCACTACACTGATGGACAGTGACTGTGGTGGGGTTGGTGGGGGGGACCTTGTGATGGGGGGAGTTCAATCATCACGGTATTGCCCATGTAATTGTAGGTTAATGATACTAAAATAAAATAAATTATTAAAAAAAAAAATGTGCAAAGCTTTGTTGGAGAAATCTCTGTGAATAATAATGGGGAGGAAGCTAGACATGGGGGTTCCTTCCAACTGCAATATAGATGTTCTACCTATGAAAGAAGAAAAAATGAAGGACTCAATAGCAAAAGCCTCAGACTGCAGTACAGTTCTAAGAAAGTCTCAGCTGTGTCAGTGACATATCTCCCAGTGAAGTGTCCCAAGAGGAGTCCCACAGCAGGCAGGGAACTACCATTACTCCAGTAGTACCACTGTACTCAGCCACTATGTGGGAACCATCCAGGAGGAAGCATGCCTGGGTATGAATGGACCCAATGGACCCAAATGTTCAGCAGCTAAAGGCTGTTCACCACCTATGCCCCACAAATGCCCTTGACAGGAGATCTGAGTGTCACAACTCCATGGCTGCCACAAAGTTTGCAAAGAGCAGAGAGTGTGAAATAATCAACTGGAATGGAGTGCACTAAATGGCAAAAAATATATAGTCAGTTTCTCAGTCTTATTAAGGGCCTCTTGATAGTCATGTTCCTAACTCCAGTGGCTATATTTTTGCCCAGATGTATACACTTGTTCAGATTCAGTTGCAAAGCAGACAGAATACTGGTTTTAATCAAAGTTGAAGTTTTGACAAATGAATATAATGAAAGAAATGAATACAAGAGTCTCCAGGTACTTTGAAGCTGCATGCATGGAACTGAGTAATTGCAATGGAATTTAATCTATGTAAAGAGGAAAATAAAGGCATGGGGAGTAATAAACAGTGAAAAGGCAGAAGAATCAAAAAACTGAAACCCATGCTGGGGTCGAGGGAGAGAAATCTGAGTCCGAGAGAGAGTGAGCTGGAAATGTAGGGCACCAGAGGGAGTGATCAGAGGGCAGGATATATAAAATTAAGATTATGAAGTGGTCACAGTTATTGGAGATAATAAGACCTAGGATATTACCAAGGAAATGAATTGTTAAGGTAGATTAGAGGTAATAACACAAGTGGAGAAGAGTTGCAGTTGTAGAAAAGGCAGAACATTGGAGGGATCACTTACATGTGTGTTGAAATCACCAAAATTTAAGACAGCATAGTATTAAAGAGAGTAATAAAGAGGTAGTAGCTAAAATCATCTAAAAATGAATGACCCAAGGAGGAGAATATGAAGGCAAGTAGATAATAGAGTCTAATGAAATAAGATTCAAATTTTAAAAGGTTTAGGCAAAAAAGAAGAAGAATAGTCTAAAAATGACAGTAAGAAACAAGGGAGAAGGACTTCCCGGAAGATGGCAGTGTAAGCAGGGCGGGGAAATCTCCTCCCAAAACCATACGTATTTATGAAAATACAACAAATACAACTATTCCTAAAAGAGAGACCAGAAGATACAGTATAGCACTCAGCCTGCATCTACACTTAAGAGGACTCGGCACCCTGCAAGGCGGGTAAGATACGGAGCCAAGGCCCAACGGGACCTGAGCACTTCCCAACACCAGCGCACTGGCGGGAGGAGAGGACTCGGAGCCGGGAGGGAGTGGAAGTACAGGCCTGCGAAATAACCAGCCCCGGTGATCTGCGCCGGGAGCACTGACACACATCGCACGGTGTATCGGAGATTGGAGAGACAGATGGTACAGGATCTGAGCTTGGAAACACACCCGGGTCCTCGCAGCCGGCTCCCCGGGAAAAAAGAAAAGTGCACGCTTTTTTTTAATGGTATTAAAGAGACAAGGGCCCAGGATCATCCCAGCACACTCGGCCCAGCAGGCTGGGAGCCCTGGGGAATTTCGGACCCCTTGGCTGGTGACTGGGAAAAAGTAGCCGTCCTCAGACTTCCCACAGATATCAGCAGTCTCCCATTCATTCCCACCCCAGCCAGAGCTACAAAGGGCCCTGCGGAGTGGCGTGACCATGGCTGCAGAATAGTGGAGCAACAGCGCCACCTACAGCATCTCCACAGAATCTACTCCCAGTGGGCTTTTTATCTTTCTTTCTTTTTTCTTTTCATTCCTTTCTTTCTTTTTTTCTTTCTTTTTTTTCTTTTCTTTCTTTTTTTTTTAAGTCTTAAAGAGCCCAGCTGACATATGTGGCACCTACCAGTGACCAGTTCTATCGCCATGAAAAGACAGAGGAATATGGTACAAACAAAACTAACCCAGACCCAGACAACACCAGAGAGGGAACCCGAAGGGATGGAAATGCACAACCTTCCTGAAAAAGAATTCAGAACAAGAGTCATAACCATACTGATGGATCTACAGAGAAATATGCAAGAGCTGACGGAGGAAGTGAGGGAAATGAGGAAAGACAATGCAGAAATGAGACAAGTGATCAATGGGCTTAGGAGTAGACTGGGCAAGATGCAAGAGACTGTTAATGGAATAGAAAACAGAGAACAGGAATACAGAGAAGCTGAGGCAGAGAGAGATAAAAGGATCTCTAGGATGAAAGAGTATTAAGAGAACTGTGTGACCAATTCAAACGGAACAATATTCGCATAATACGAGTACCAGAGGAAGAAGAGAGAGAAAAAGGGATAGAAAGTGTCTTTGAAGAAATAATTGCTGAAAACTTTCCCACGCTGGGGAAGGAAATAGTCTCACAGTCCATGGAAGCCCATAGATCACCCAACACAAGGGACCCAAGGAAGACAACACCAAGACACATAATAATTAAAATGGCAAAGATCAAAGATAAAGACAGAGTATTAAAGGCAGCTAGAGAGAGAAAAAAGATCACCTACAAAGTAAAAACCCATCAGACTATCATCAGACTTCTCAACAGAAACGTTACAGGCCAGAAGAGAATGGCATGATATATTTAACGTAATGAAACAGAAGGGCCTCGAACCAAGAATACTGCATCCAGCACGATTATCATTTAAATATGACAGAGGGATTGAACAATTTCCAGACAAGCGAAAGTTGAGAGAGTTTGCCTCTCATAAACCACCTCTACAGGATATCTTAAACAGACTGCTCTACAGGGAAGCACTCCTAAGGCTAAAAAGATGTCACCAGAGAAAATAAAATCATAGCAAAGAAAGCAGACCATCCAAATACTAACTAAAGGCAAAGAATAAAACACCTAGTATATAAAGAATGGAGGAGGAAGAATAAGAACGGAGAGAAATAAAGAAGCATCAGATTGTGTTTACAATAACTTAACAAGAAAGTTAAGTTAGATTGTTAGATAGTAAAGAAGCAACACTTGAACCTTTGGTAACCATGAATTTAAAGCCACCAATGACAATAAGTACATCTCTATCGATAATCACCCTAAATGTAAATGGACTGAATGCACCAATCAAAAGACACAGAGTAACAGAATGGATAAAAAAGCAAGACCCATCTGTATGCTGCTTAGAAGAGACTCACCTCAAACCCAAAGATATACACAGACTAAAAGTGAAGGGATGGAAAAAGATATTTCATGCAAACAACAAGGAGAAAAAAACAGGTGTTGCAGTACTTGTATCAGACAAAATGGACTTCAAAACGAAGAAAGTAGCGAGAGATAAAGAAGGACATCACATAATGATAAAGGGGTCAGTGCAACAAGAAGATATAACCATTATAAATATATATGCACCCAACACAGGAGTGCCCGCATATGTGAAACCAATACTAACAGAATTAAAGAAGGAAATAGAAAGCAATGCATTCATTTTAGGAGATTTCAACACACCACTTACTCCAAAGGATACATCAACCAGAGAATAAGACACAGAGGCACTGAACAACACACTAGAACAGATGGACCTAACAGACATCTACAGAACTCTACACCCAAAAGCACCAGGATACACATTCTTCTCAAGTGCACATGGAACATTTTCCAGAATAGACCACATACTAGGCCACAAAAAGAACCTCAATAAATTCAAAAATATTGAAATTCTACTAACTAACTTCTCAGATCACAAACGTATAAAACTAGAAATAAATTTTAGAAAGAAATAAAAAAGGCTCACAAATACATGGAGGCTTAACAACATTCTCCTAATTAATCAATGGGTTAATGACCAAATCAAAAAAGAAATCAAAGAATATATGGAGACTAATGACAAGAACAACACAAAGCCCCAACTTCTGTGGGACGCAGCAAAGGCAGTTCTAAGAGGAAAGTATATTGCAATCCAGGCGTATTTAAAGAAGGAAAAACATTCCCAAACGAATAGTAAAAAAACACAATTACTGAAAGTGGAAAAATAAGAACAAATGAGGCCCAAACTCACCAGAAGGAGGGACATAATAAAGATCAGAGAAGAAATAAATAAAATTGAGAAGAATAAAACAATAGAAAAAAATCAATGAAACCAAGAGCTGGTTCTTTAAAAAATAAACAAAATAGATAAACCACTAGCCAGACTCATTAAGAGAAAAAGAGAATCTACACACATAAACAGAATCAGAAATGAGAAAGGAAAAATGACAACAGACCCCACAGAAATACAAAGAATTATAAGAGAATATTATGAGCATCTATATGCTAACAAGCTGCAAAACCTAGAAGAAATGGACAACTTCTTAGAAAAATACAACCTTCCAAGACTGACCAAGCAAGAAACAGAAAAACTAAACAGACCAATCACCACCATCGAAATTGAATCGGTAATCAAAAAACTACCCAAGAACAAAACCCCCGGACCAGATGGATTCACCTCTGAATTCAACCAGACATATAGAGAAGAAATAACACCCATTCTCTTTAAAGTTTTCCAAAAAATAGAAGAGGAGGGAATACTTCCAAACTCATTCTATGAAGCCAGCATCACTCTAATACCAAAACCGGGCAAAGACCTCACAAGAAAAGAAAATTACAGACCAATATCCCTGATGAACGTAGATGCAAAAATACTCAACAAAACATTAGCAAACCAAATTCAAAAATACATCAAGAGGATCATACACCATGATCAAGTGGGATTCATCCCAGGAATGCAAGGATGGTACAATTTGAAAATCCATCAACATCGTCCACCACATCAACAAAAAGAAGAACAAAAACCACATGATCATCTCTATAGATGCTGAAAAAGCATTTGACAAAATTCAGCACCATTCATGATTAAAACTCTAAACAAAATGGGTATAGAGGGCAAGTACCTCAACATCATAAAGGCTATATATGACAAACCCACAGCTAACATCACACATAACAGTGAGAGGCTGAAAGCTTTTCATCTAAGATCGGGAACAAGACGGGGTGCCCACTCTCTCCACTGTTATTCAACATAGTACTGGAGGTCCTAGCCATGGCAATCAGACAAAACAAAGACATACAAGGCATCTAGATTGGTAAAGAAGAAGTCAGATTGTCACTGTGTGCAGATGACATGATTTGTACATAAAAAACCCTAAAGACTCCACTCCAAAACTACTAGTACTAATATCTGAATTCAGCAAAGTTGCAGGATACAAAATTAACACACAGAAATCTGTAGCTTTCCTATACACTAACGATGAGCTAACAGAAAGAGAAATCAGGAAAACAATTCCATTCACAATTGCATCAAAAAGAATAAAATACCTAGGAATAAACCTAACCAAGGAAGTGAAAGACCTGTACTCTGAAAACTACAAGACACTCCTAAGAGAAATTAAAGAGGACACTAACAAATGGAAATGAATCCCATGCCCTTGGCTAGGTAGAATAAATATTGTCAAAATGGCTATACTATCTAAAGCAATCTACAGATTCAACGCAATCCCTATCAAAATACCAACAGCTTTCTTCAATGAACTGGAACAAATAATTCTAAAATTCATATGGAACCACAAAAGACCCCGAATAGCGAAAGCAATCCTGAGAAGGAGGAATAAAAAAGGGGGAATTACGCTCCCTGACTTCAAGCTCTACTACAAAGCCACAGTAATCAAGACAATTTGGTATTGGCACAAAGACAGACCCACAGACCAGTGGAACAGAATAGAAAATCCAAACATTAACCCAAACATATACAGTCAATTGATATTTGATAATGGAGCCTTGGATATACAATGGGGAGATGACAACCTCTTTAGCAGCTGGTGTTCGAAAACCTGGACAGCTTCATGTAAGAGAATGAAACTGGACTACTGTCTAACCCCAAACACAAAGGTAAACTCAAGGTGGATCAAAGACCTGAATGTAAGTCATGAAACCATGAAACTCTTAGAAAAAAACATAGGCAAAAATCTCTTGGACATAAGCATGAGCGACTTCTTCATGAACATATGTCCCTGGGTCAGGGAAACAAAAGCAAAAATGAGCAAGTGGGACTATATCAAGCTGAAAAGCTTCTGTACAGCAAAGGACACCATCAGTAGAACAAAAAGACATCCTACAGTATGAGAGAATATATTCATAAATGACATATCCGATAAGGGGTTGACATCCAAAATATATAAAGAACTCATGCACCTTAACAAACAAAAAGCAAATAATCCAATTAAGAAATGGGCAAAGGACATGAATAGACACTTCTCCAAAGAAGAAATTCAGATGGCCAACAGGCACGTGAAAAGATGCTCCACATTGCTAGTCATCAGAGAAATGCCAATTAAAACCACAATGAGATATCACCTCACAGCAGTGAGGATGGCCAACATCCAAAACACTAACAACAACAAATGTTGGTGAGGATGTGGAGAAAAGGGAACCCTCCTACACTGCTGGTGGGAATACAAATTAGTTCAACCATTGTGGAAAGCAGTATGGAGGTTCCTTAAAAAACTCAAAATAGAAATACCATTTGACCCAGGAATCCCACTCCTAGGAATTTACCCTAAGAATGCAGGAGCCCAGTTTCAAAAAGACAGATGTACCCCTATGTTTATTGCAGAACTATTTACAATAGCCAAGAAATGGAAGCAACCTAAGTGTCCATCAGTAGATGAATGGATAAAGAAGAAGTGGTACATGTACACAATGGAATATTATTCAGCCATAAGAAGAAAATAAATCCTACCATTTGCAACAACATGGATGGAGCTAGAGGGTATTATGCTCAGTGAGATAAGCCAAGCCGAAAAAGACAAGTATCAAATGCTTTCACTCATATGTGGAGTATAAGTACAAAGAAAAAAAGTAAAGGAACAAAACAGCAGCAGACTCACAGAACCCAAGAATGGACTAACAGTTACCAAAGGGAAAGGGACTGGGGAGGATGGGTGGGACGGGAAGGATAAGAGGGAAAAAGGGGCATTACGGTTAGCAGATGTAATGTTGAGGCAGCATCGGGAGGGCTGTACAACTCAGAGAAGACAAGAAGTGATTCTATAGCATCTCACTACGCTGATGGACAGTGACTGTAATGGGGTTGGTGAGGAGGACCTGATGAAGGGGGTAGTTTAATAACCATAATATTGCACATGTAATTGTAGATTAATAATACCAAAAAAAATTAGGGTATGTAACATCATGTGTATTGCAAATATCTTTGCCAAGCTTATTGTATATATTTTACTATACTTAAGACTTTTGCCATAATAAATGATTAACAATGAGATACTCAAAAAAAAAAAAAAAGAAACAAGGGAGATACCTAACTCACATCTAGACCCAGTGCAACAAAAAAACATGGGGCAAATAAGGCCTTCTAGGAGGACCTTGGCTTGGTGAGAGCAGGAAGGTGACCAGTGCTGTATCCTGCAGGGTCCAGCCAGGAGATGAGAGCCTACACCAAGTAGTTCGTTTCATTGAAAAGACTGGTTACAAAGTATTGGAAGAGCTGAAAAGCCCAAATAAGGTGCAGTGAAGAAACTCAGAGACAGCAACAGGAGGCCCCTATCAGATTTGGCTGGAGAGCCCAGAGGAAGAAGAAGTAACGGTACAGAGCCCAGCAGCTGGAACAAATGAGAACTGGGACCACAGAGGAAAGTCGTCCAGAAGCCATGACTAGTGGCTACCAGGAGAAGCCATAGCGACTGCAGGAGCCTGAAGGGGTGGGGGTGGAGTGGTGAGGGCAGAGGGTGGAGACTTCCCTGGCTTCTCCTTCTCTACCACCATTTAAGGTCCCACCAGTGCTTTCTACTGGCTGAGCCTAGATAGCAGCCAGTTGACAAAAGAGCTTTTGAGGGGCTCCACCACCCACAATACAGAGCACAGGATGGGGGGAGTGGGACACAGCCCTGAAAACGCAGGAATCCAAACAGCTGTTGCCAGACTCGACAGTGATGCCCCATGAATTCCAAAGGGTCCAACGGAAGGGCTTCAGGAGTCAGGGAGGGATTGGGCATGGTACAAAGTTGGAGATTTGCAAAATGACATGAGAATTCAAGTTTGGGAGATGAAGGATAACCTGGGGGTCTGGGGCTTTTTATAGCAACTGACACAAGAATTAAGAGAATAATGAGATTGGTCCAAAGAGGTGATAATGAAAGATAGGTCCTGAGTTTTATTATTTTTGGCATTAATGTTAAAAAAGGCCTGAGTATGCACATCAGCTAAGGGAAAAGAGGCTGTGGAAAGTGACAGAGATGGATAATGCAAAATGAAAAGAAGGAGGAAAAGAAGGGAGGGGGGGAGGAAAAAAATAAAAAGAGAAAAGAAAAAAAAGATTAAAAAATTGTAACTATGTATGTTGACAAATGTTAAGTAGACATGTGATCATTTCACAGTATATACAAATGTCAAATCATTATATTGAACACCTGAAAGTAATGTAGTGCTATATGTCAATTGTACCTTAGCAAAAATATAAATAAAATGAAAATAAAAATAAAGAAAAGATAACTAATAAATATGGCAGATATGTATCTTAGTCTACAAATTCTGATGTGTAAGAAATATAACTATTATTTTTCTAGAATCCAATCTCTTTTCTTGGATCCACACTCCACTGGAGTGGTAGAAATGTAATCTAATATTCCCTGAGTTTTATTTTCATCTAAATTAATCTCATCAACTACTAAGGTATGTATGCATGTATAGGTACATTGTTAAGGTGTACATGTGAGGCTGGAGTGTGTGTGTGTCCATGTGTGTCTGTAGTGGGGGTAGGGAAGGGAAGGAATACTTCTACTTAAACTTCCAAGTCCTCTCTCCACAGTGACATCTGCTGACCATCCACTATCACGTCTCACCCTTGGTGACTGGTCCACCTGGGTGCCTGCAGAAATGTCCTGTGTTTCTACCTTCATGGTCCTTCAGAACCTCCTTCTCTGTCATTCTTCGATACAAAGGTGTCACCTACTACTCCCCTTACCACAATATGGTATGAGAAACTCTATGTGGCTTCAAAGTCCCATCTGGCTAGAATAACACCCTGGAGCTATTTTCTCTCAGGCCCACTACCTACCCAGAGCTGTAAAGTGATAGGCCCTTTCTGCTCTCATAAGCTATCTGGAGCTGTTGTCCAAGCCCAGACTCATCCCAGAGCTGGACCCAGGACCTTTCTCAGGAATTCCCCAATCTTCCCTGCATTTCTTCATCCATTTCTATTCTGACAGCCCAAGGAATCCTTAGTGGTAAGGGATGCAAAGAGCGGCAAGTTCTGCTCCTTACTCTTCAAGCCACCTCTGCCTAGGTCTCTCTCTTCTCCTAATCCCTATTGGAAAACAAAACCCCTGAACCTTCTCCCTCTCCTGAATATGGGCTAGTTATTTCTATGTCGTCAAGGAAGAGACCAAGAGGGGAAATAAAGTTATCCGAGGAAATAAATAATAATGGTTAATATTTCAAAAACATCATATCCCACAGAATCAAGTTCTGAGAGAAGATGGCAGGCTGAGCTCAGAATTACAAAGGACAGGAGAAAGTTTGGGAGTAAAGGAACATTTTGACATGGAGATTACAATTCAACTAAATAGCTATATTTTCTTGGTTGTAGCCCTTTCCATGGGTTGGAACTTCCCAATCCAGAAAAAGATGAAGAGCTTTCTGGAAGTAAAATGAGATCGAGTTGGAGAAAGCTTATAAAAAAGCAATCCGTTGTACTATCCTTCTGCACCATTATCACATAAATTTCTCACACAAATGGGTAGGGTTGGCATCAAAATTTTTTTGACAGATGAGGAAACTAAGACAAAGAAAACCTTGGAATCTATACAAAGTCACACAGACCAGTGTGAGTGCTGTGAAGGCTAGAGGTGAGTGGGAACATTTATTCCCAAAAACTCAAGATTGCTTCTTCTGTCATAACTGAACTTAGTAATAAAACTTGTTTTCAAGTACATTAAACTCTTTAATAAGTAATAAAATGTTTTTGTATCATTGACAGTTTTGTTGTGTGTCTTGAGAAAATGAAACCAGGACATGACTCAGCGAGAGAAAGTGGGAAGTGATTTCGTGGGAACATGTTTCCTGCGGTAACCACAGAATACTCCAATTTTGCAGGGGCTTCGATTTACTTAGCAAAGCTTCCTGAGAAATAGCTGTGCCTGGATCATGTAGCTGGTCAGTACAGTACCCCAGCCTCAGCCCCTCCAGCAGATGGGCAGGAGCACATACTTCTGCCAGGATCTTTGTCCCAGGGGTCAAGCTGGATGGGTGGAGGTGGAGTTGCTACAAAACAGCCTGTGTGGGAAGAGCCAGGACTGTGTAATTGCTCAGTCCTTGGGGAGCCCCAAAAATCAGGCACAGGAAGCAGAGCTTGGCCCTGGAATTTAGAGCAGATTGGAAATGGGGCACAAGATCTGCAAGTCAGAAGCGGGCAGAAGCAGCACCAAATTGAAAACAAATTGAAAGCCTGGTCTTCCCATTCTGTACAGTCGCCAGCTGGTATTACTAAAGCAATTATTATGCTTCAAAGACCATCACCAGTGTAAAGATTTCTTCAATTTCACTTCCCGTCTTAATAAAAATGGGTTACACTAGGCATATGATTTTGTAATTTGGTTTTTTCCTTAACATATCACAAATGTGCCCTTTAATTTCTCAGCCAAGAGAAGTTCAGGTTTCTGCCACCTCTTCTCATCACAATCCTCTCTTTTGGGTGCTAGACCAAATCAAGCAAACTCTTTCCTCAAGAGAGACCTGACTTCCAGATCCAGTGAGCTTATTCCAAATGCTGCTTAGTAGAATTAGCCTCTGCTCTTTGACACTGAGCTTCAGGCTGCTCTGAAACAATGTCCTCCTTCTCATTCTCAGTGACTTAAACCCTGGGAGTTCTAATGCTTCTACCACCCGTTCTTGTGTGTGCTATTTGGTACTGAACAACGTATTTGACCAAATGATTCCTGAAGCTGGTAAGGCTCCTTAGTGAAGACCGGCTTCTTTGGCATGGTCTGTCTAGTGGTTTTGTGACCTGAACACCACCATCCTTCAGCCAATCTGGCCTTGTCAGCTCCTCCACTCCCCAACCCACTCCTGCTCCCATTCCCAAAGCCTAGAAGGAGATTTCTTAATGATTCTTCTAGTCCTTAAGCCACTGTCCTTACACTGTTCTGTCTTAGGATTTCTTCTGTTCTCAACTCACTTGCAGGGCAGTGATCTAAATAGTCTGCTTTGTTTATACAAGCATTTACTGAATACCTACTGCTATGCCAACCACTGTGCTTTTAAGATTCCACGAAAGTTCAAGGACAAAAAGAAATAATCCCCACCCTCAAGGAAATGCCAGCCTGTCTGAAGAACCAGTAAGTATACAGATTATACAAGGAAGTACAGTGAAGTCTGAGGATGGAGCCTCCAAGCTGAAGTGTTGGTCTCTTAGTACAGAGGTGCTGTGATCACTATACCTAAGGTTCCTGAGGACAGAGACTGAATCTTGCTCATTATTCTATCTTAGCCCATAGCAAGTGCCTAGCACAGAGCCCATACCCAGCAAATAGTTTTAAATGAATACTTGTATCCACTTACAAATTCCAGGTGATCTGAGTTAAATTACACAGAACCAGATCGGATAAATTAGAATACTTTTAAACTGCATCCCAGCAGTGTGGCTCATGGGGAGAATTCCAGTGTCAGGCTGGCCCTAAAGTCAATAAAGCATCTCACCCCTTCTGAGAGCCCCACCTCCACCCAGCTTATTTCTAATGAAGATGTCTTACGCATCCTCAGGTTCAACCAGGCACTTGGTCCTTCGTGCAGTCTTTGTGCGGCCACTGCTTGAATATCTCCAGATACAGAAGATTCCCTTTCCTGGAAGGCTCCATTGAGTTCAGACAAATTTTGAAATAGTTCTTTGTAGTAAGATCAAAATCTGTCTTCCTGAAACTGCCACCCATTTGCCCTAGTCTTAGCTCCTAATACCGAAGAGAAGAAATCTAGTACTTTTCACAGAATAGTTCCTCAGATATTTGAAGATGGAAGCTCATTGAGCCTTTTCTTAAGCAGACAAAAAGATCCTCAATATTACCAATTATCTCTCATGTTCCAAGTCCCCTTATTGCTCTGGTTTATCTCCATTAAACACACTCCTGATTTACTTAACAGCTTCTCTTGAGTGGAGGATACAGAATAGACATAATACTCCAACACCACCTGATCAGCATAAAGAAGACAAGCAGTTTCACCTTCTCAGTTCTAGACATCATATCTTAATTAATGTGACCTGTGATCCTATTAAATTTTTATCACGGTACACTGCTAATTTGTGCTTGTGGTCAACTAAATTGTTCACTTAAGATATTACCAAGTTATATTTCCCCATAAGGGGACCTTCTATAGTTGATTTTTGAACACAAGGGCAAGGTTGCCCAGTTCTTCCTATTAAATTTTATCTTGGTAGATTAATTTTTTAACTCTAGCAAACCTCTTTAGATCCTAACTCTGTCATTCAACAACTTCAGTATTCCCCCAAGATTAAATGTATTCATTTATTAATTCAAAAATATGTGATTTATTGAGTGCTTACTGGGTGCTAAGCACAGCTCTAAGGACTGGGAATTCAACAGTAAACAAGACAGACAAAACCTCTATTTACATGGAATTCACATTCAAGAGTGGTAAGGGGATAAGGCAGAAAGGCTGGGAAAAGGGGGCATCACAGGGAGGGGAAAAGAGAAAGCATCCCCTTCACATCCTCCAAGAATGAAACAAGCATGCCTTCTCTATCTTATGTCTTTCATAAGAGTTAGGCTGATCCTCCTCTCGAAGATGACAAAAATACTCTAGGTATGTTCTCTCAACCAGCTACACTTCACTGCTGGCAACACCAATGTCCCAGAGAACCTGGCTTCAACTGTTGCATTTCTTTGATTTTCCTCTGAGTAATCAGTCAGATGCCCTAAGACAAACTTTCATAACCCCCTTAGCATATACCTAATTTGACCCACTTCACTAGTCTGATGTACATAGTTACATCTACATTATTTTTCTAATGTCTTCAAATATCAGATTTCTATGTTTACATAAGTGAAAGAAACCACTTGGGATTTTTCAAGGAAGTATAAAAATTGGATCCATAGGTAAGTTGCTATCTCCACCTCTATTTAGAAAAGGCTAGAATGGTAATTTTTGAAAGCATATAATTTCCACTAGCAGTTGGGGTGGGGGGCATTTCTACATAGAAGACCAATCTGAAAAAAATTACAAAGGCCTTAAGCATTTCTAGGAATGGGTTTTAAAAGCTCTGGCTCTTACACATAGTAGAGATTAAAAAGAAGGTAGAAATAAGGGATCTGGAAGTCTGATCTACAGGAAAAGTGTGAAAATGCTTTTTGCCTTTTCCACATCTTCCATTTTCTTTCCCTTTTTAGCTTCACCTTCCAGAAGGCGAAGCCAAGACTGAGAGGAGAGATACTGGGCTGAACTGGAATAAACTGTACTTGCTGGAATGGAAGAGATTGAGCTAGCCAAAAATATAAATCATTTCTAATTTGCAGCCTTCCAAACTAGTCCTGACATCTCTCCCCAGGCATTGGCAACCTACCCAGCCGGAGAGCCACAGGCGGCCTGCTGGGAATTTCAGTGACACATCAACCATTCATCAGCCCTCAGCAAAGTACACTCCCACACCCAGCCACTTCCATCTCACTCAGCCTGGTCCTAAAGGCGCCTAGGGCTTGGCACCCCGCGAGGCCTTGCCTCCCAACAGAGTCAGTCTTTCATCAATGGTCTCAAGCTCCAGATTCCCCTTCCTGCCCACTCCAGGCCTCAAAATATCTTCATGCTTCATCTGATAATCTTGGTTATCAAACTCTGGGTAAAAACCAAGACCCAGCTTACATCTCATAAAGGAGTTTATTAACCAAAATACATCTCTTGGAAGTGGGATATGATTTATTAGGCTTCAAATTACTCCACATTGATAGCTATCAAGAGCGAAAAATATAAAACACCCATGTTACTCAGCTGAACACAGCTGCACCCTTGGGTTGGTTTAGCAAGTGACTTGTGCCAATGGCATGGGGCTGAATCCAAACAAAGGACCAAACACTTTGGTTTCACAGGTGTATGCATATGTCCAAATTCATCAAATTTATGCATTAACTATCTGCAGGTTTTTATATATCAATTATATCTCAGCAGTTTTTTAAAAAAAAAGGAGACATCACTTAAGAGAAGGTAAGATTGATGAGCAAATTCTTCAGACCCTGATGGGAAGTACAAGGGCTTCTGATGCATTTAATAATTATTATTATTATTATAACAGTAACTAATATACATATACTTATAATGTATTTTTAACATATATAACAATCCTATGAGAGAAATTAGTACTATTGCAATTTCACAAAGTATGGAATTTCTATTTTAGCTATTCCTGCAAGTGTCAGTGAATTTACTCCAGTGTTCTACTCTCAGGACTGGAAGTCTTTGGGGAGACAAAGACTCAAAACAAGAGTGGGTGGGCCCTTTCCCCCACACACCACACCCACAGACAGCTACCTTCCCTTGCTTGTAGTAGACAGGCCCCATCACATTCCACAGATGGGACCAAATGATCTCATATTGCTTTCGGCAATTACATGAAGAGGCATATGATTAAAACAACTTGTTATCATTATTTCTCAAAGCTCCCACAGTATTGCATTTACAGAATCCTCCATTTGAACAAGTTTCCTTTGGCTTAAGGTCCTCTCCAAGAGATACTGCTTCAAACACATTGTTATCGTGGCCTTCCTGAATAACCCCTTAAGGGACAGGTATGTATTAAAACAAACACCAGGTTGCCTGGTAATAAATGTCAAGGCAGCATATGAAAATTTAATCTCCAAGTAACCATGGAAAGGATAACCCTGAGCATATATGCACAAATAAAATACTATAGAGCACTCCCAAATCAAACTCTTTCTGGGGTGGCAACTTCCAAGAGAAGTCAACCTGAGGTGTTTTCTTGTTTATGTTTCTGCATGAGCATTTGCCTTACCTGTTAGTACATCGGGCATGGTGGTCATTGAATGAGAAAGTGTTCTTGGTATAAAGCAAAGAATCAAAGAGTGTTTCCATGGGCTAGGTGTTTTGGTGAAGAAAAAAATTAATGAATGAAGAGAGGAAAGTGAGAAAACCTTTGCAGGAAAAATATTTGTCATTTCCTCCAGAACTTGATTTCCACCTTCTTCTTGCAAATGATTAACTTTGAAAGTCCTTGTTGCACAATGAGTATAAAAGGTTTTTAGAGGTATCTGAAAGTAGAGTCTTGGCTGAGCAGTCTTTCCTTTTTTTATAGTAAGAGCACTTAACATGAAATGTACCTTCATAACACAATTTTAAGTGTACAAAACAGTATTATTAACCATTGGTACAATGTTGTACATCAGACCTCCAGAACATATTCATCTTGTTTAACCGAAACGGTATACCCACTGATTAGTAACTCTCCATTTCTCCCTCCCCCAGTCCCTGGAAATCACCATTCCACTCTTTGATTCTATGAATTTGACTATTTCAAATACTCATCTAAGTGGAATCATACAATATTTGTCCTTCTGTGATTGAATTACTTCACTTAAACTGTCACATAGTGCAGAATTTCCTTCTTTTTTAAGGCTGAATGATATTCTGTGGTATGTATATACTGTATTTTCTTTATGTGTTCATCCATCAGTGGACAGGTAGGATGTCTCTACATTTTGGATAGTGTGAATAGTGATACAATGAGAAGGGAGTGCTAATATCTCTTTGAGGTCCTGATTTCAGTTACTTTTGATGAATACCCAGAATTGGTATTGCTGGAACACATGGTACTTCTATTTTTAACTTTCGAGCAACCTCATACTGTTGCCTGTAGTACCTGCACCATTTTGCTTTCCCAACAACAGTGTGCAAGCATTCCAGTTTCTCCAGATCCTTGCCAACACTTGTCTTTGCTTTCTGACAATAGCCATCCTGACAAGTGTGAGGTGGTATCTCGTTGTGGTTTTGATTTGAATTAAATTCCAATGGCATGTTTTACAAAAATATAAAAAATAATTCTAAAATTCATGTAGAATCAGAAAGGGTCACAAACAGCCACATCAATCTTTAAAAAGAACAAAGCTGAAGGTGTCATACTTCCTGATTTCAAAAGATATTAAAAACTTCAGCAATGAAAACAGTATGGCACTGGCATAAAGCCAGCTCTATAGATAGACCAATGGAACAAAACAGAGAGCCCAGAAATACATCCAACAATACACGACAATGACAAGGGTGCTGAGAGTATACAATGGGGAAAGAACAGTCTCTTCAACATATGATATTGGGAAAACTGATATCCACATGGAAAAGAATGAAATTGGCCATTTTCTGATACCATACACAAAAATCAGCATAAAATGGATTAAAGACTTGAGGATTGGCTTAAAGACGGCAGTGTGAGAGGTGAAACAGAAACCCCCTCCCAAAACCAACTATAATATGACAATATAGCAAATACAACTAATCCTGAAAGAGCAACAGGAAAGAAGGCTGTCACAGACTGTATACATCTTGGGAAAAGAGCACACTATGCAGAAAAGGGTAAGTACCAAAGCCATGATCCTGCGGAACCCAAGCCTTTCCCCCACCCCAGCTCACCGACAGGAGGAAGAGAAATGGAGCAGGGAAGGGGTGGAGGCCTAGGACTGCTGAACACCCAGCCCTCGAGATCTGCTCTGGGGGCACAATCCTACATTACATGGTGCTCTGGAGATTAGTGGGGTTGCAAAGCTAAGACAGGCAGAATATTTGGAGAGACTGAGATTCCAGACACTTGTGGAGAACAGGTACCCACAACCGGCCACTCTGGGACAAAAGAAAGGTAGGCACTTTGAGAGACTTCCCAACAGCAATAGAGCTGCTAACGGGGCAAGGATTGCACAGAGCTTGCTGTTCAGGAGAAAGCATAAGTGGACAACATTGTCCCCATGCACTCAACCCAGCAGGTTGGGAACTTTCAGGAGCTTCAGGCATACCATTCCCCTGGCTAGCAATGCAGCTCCGAGGCCCCCACCACAATACACAGCCTGCCACTCCTTCCTCCCGGCCAGCACCAGCTCACATACCTGCCGCCCCCACCATTGCACCAGGCCAGCTGGAGGGCAGCACTACCTATGGAAGCTACAAGTAGCATAGGGGCTCCTCCCTGCTTGCTTGGCCCACTGGCCCTGGCAGTGAAGGCAGGCACTGCGGCCAGGAAGCAGGAAAGAGCTCTTTCTTCTCAGCAGGTACCAGTGCCTCTCACCTGGAACCCACCATTGCTCCAGGGGCTGGGCAGCTCCAGAGAGTAGAGCTTCTTGGCACTAGAGGGTGGAGCCTACACCAAGTTATTATTAAAAATATGAAACATTAAAAAAAAAAACTGGTACAAGCCAAAATCCTACAATCATCAGACAGAGGGCCAAGTGAAACTGAACTCCCCAATCTTCCTGAAAAAGATTTCAAAATAAGAATCATAAGCATGCTCACAGAGCTACAGAAAAATATTCAAGACCTCAGGAAGGAATTCAAGAAAGAGATAGAAACTTTTAAAAATACGGTATCTGAAATGAAACATACAATGGAGGGATTTAAAAGCAAATTAGATGAAGTAGAGGAGATGGTAAATGAAATAGAAATTAGAGAACAGGAATACAAAGAACCAGAAGCATGGAGAGAAAGAAGGATCTCTAGGAATGAAAGAATACTGAGAGAACTGTGTGACTGATCCAAACGGAACAATATTCACATTATAGGGGTACCAGAAGAAGAAGAGAAAGAAAAAGGGATAGAAAGTGTCTTTGAGGAGGTAATAGCTGAAAATTTCCCCAGTCTGGAGAAAGAGATAATCTCTAAGGACATGGAGGTGGACAGATCTTCCAAAACAAAGGACCCAAGGAAGACAAAACCAAGACATAATAATTAAAGCGGCAAAGATCAAGGATGAAGACAGAGTATTAAAAGCAGCCAGAGAAATAAGACCACATACAAAGGAAAACCCATTAGGCGATCATCAGACTTCTTAGCAGAAACCTTACAGGCCAAAAGGGAGTGGCATGATATATTTGATGCAATGAAACAGAAGGGCATTGAACCAAGAATATTCTACGTGGCAAGATTATCATTTAAATTTGAAAGAGGGATTAAACAATTTCCAGATAAGCAAAAGTTGAGAGAATTTACATCCCACAAACTGTCTCTACAGTGTATTTTGGAGGGACTGCTATAGATGGAAGAGTTCCTAAAGCTAAAGAGCTGTCACCAAAGAAAATAAAACCACACTAGAGGAAGTAGACCAGTTAGTTACTAAGCAAATGCAAAATTATATCAACTACCTGCAAAGTCAGTCGAGGGATAGATAAAGAGCACAGAATATGATACCTAATATATAAAGAATGGAGGATGAAGAAGAAGGAGGAAAAAAAGAACCTTTAGATGGTGTTTGTAATAGCATACTAAGTGAGTCAAATTAGACTGTTAGGTAGTAAAGAAACTACCCTTGAACCTTAGGTAACCAAAATCTAAAGCCTGCAATGGCAATAA
Organism: Phataginus tricuspis; assembly: GCA_029783875.1. Lineage (NCBI taxonomy): Eukaryota > Metazoa > Chordata > Mammalia > Pholidota > Manidae > Phataginus > Phataginus tricuspis. The sequence continues at coordinate 66,487,531 of JAQQAC010008350.1, read as the reverse complement.
GTACATATCTATTGATGATCACCCTAAATGTAAATGGTCTGAATGCACCAATTAAAAGACATACAGTTACTGAATTGATAATAAAAAAAAACAATACCTGTCTATATGCTGCCTATAAGAGACTCACTTTAAACCCAAAGACATACATAGGCTAAAAGTGAATTGAAAAAGATATGTCATGTAACTAATAGAGAGAAAAAAGCAGGAGTTGCAGTACTTACATCAGACAAAGTAGACTTCAAAACAAGAAAGTCACAAGAGACAAAGAAGGACATTACATAATGACAAAGGGGTCAGTCCAACAAGAGGATATAACCATTATAAATATCTATGTACCCAACATAGCAGCACCTACATATGTGAAACAAATACTAACAGAATTAAGGAGGAATTAGAATGCAATGCATTCATTTTAGGAGACTTCAACACACCACTCACTCCAAAGGACAGATCAACCAGACAGAAAATAAGTAAGGAGACAGATGCAGTGAACAACATATTATTATAACAGATGAACCTAACAGACATCTACAGAACATTCCACCCAAAAGAAGTAGGACAGACATTCTTCTCAAGTGCACATGGAACATTTTTAAGAATAGATCAAATGCTAGGCCACAAAAGGAGCCTCAGGAAATTCAGAAGTATTGAAAGTGTACCAACCACTTTCTTAGGCCACAAAGGTATGAAACTAAAAATAAATTACGCAGAGAAAACAAAAAAGTCCACAAACACATGGAAGCATAAAAACATGCTCCTAAATAATCAATGGATCAATGACCAAATAAAAACAGAGATCAAGCAATATGTGGGAACAAATGAAACAATAACTCAAGACCACAAAATCAGTGGGATGCAGTGAAGACCATGCTAAGAGGGAAGCATATTGTAATACAGGCTTACCTCAGGAAAGAAGAACAACCCCATAGGAACAGTCTAAACTCACAATTAGTGAAATTAAAAAAAGAAAAAATGAGGCCCGAAGTCAGTAGAAGAAGGGACAAAATAAAGATTAGAGCAGAAATAAATAAAATCGAGAATAATAATACAATAGAAAGAATCAAAGAAAGCAGGAGCTGATTCTTTGGGAAAATAAATAACATAGAAAAACCCCTAGCAAGACTTATAAAGAAAAAAGAGAGTCTAAACACATAAAGAGAATCAGAAATAAGAAAAGAAATATGACTATGGAAACCACAGAAATGCAAATAATTATTAGAAAATACTACGAAAAATTGTATGCTAACAAACTGGATAACCTAGAAGAAATAGACAACTTTCTAGAAAAATACAACCTTCCAAGAACGACCCAGGGAGAAACAAAATATCTAAACAGACCAATTGCCAGCAACGAAATTGAATTGGTAATCAAAAAACAACCTAAGAACAAAACTCCTGGATCAGATGGCTTCACTGCTGAATTTTACCAAACATTTACTGAAGAACTAATACCCATCCTCCTTAAAGTTTTCGAAAATATAGAAGAGGGAATACTACCAAACTCATTCTATGAGGCCAGCATCACTCTAATACCAAAACCAGGCAAAGACACCACAAAAAAAGAAAATTACAGACCAATATCTCTGATGAAAATATATGCAAAAATACTCAACAAAGTATTAGCAAACCTAATTCAAAAATACATCAAAAAGATCATCATCATGATCAAGTAGAATTTATTCAAGGGATGCAAGGATGGTACAATATTTGAAAATCCATCAGCATCATCCACATCAACAAAAAGAAGGACAAAAACCACATGATCATCTCCATAGATGCTGAAAAAGCATTCGGCAAAATTCAACATCCATTCATGATAAAAACTCTCAATAAAATGAGTATAGAGGACAAGTACCTCAACATAATAAAGGCTATATCCAAGAAACCCACAGCCAACATCATACTTAACAACGAAAAGATGAAAGCTTTTCCTTTAAGATCAGGAACAAGACAAGGATGCCTACTCTCTCCACTTTTATTCAACATAGTACTGGAGGTCCTAGCCATGTATATCAGACAACACAAAGAAATAAAAAGCACCCAGATTGGTAAGGAAGAAGTTAAACTGTCCCTGTTTGCAGCTGATATGATATTGTACATAAAAAACACCCTAAAGAATCCACCCCAAAACTACTAGAACTAATAACTGAATTCAGCAACGTTGCAGGATACAAAATCAATACACAGAAATCTGTTGCATTCCTATATACTACTGATGAACTAGCAGAAAGCGAAATCAAGAAAACGATTCCATTCACAACTGAATCAAAAAGAATAAAATACCTAGGAATAAACCTAACCAAGGAGGTGAAAGACCTATACCCTGAAAACCACAAGATACTCATGAGAAAAATTAAAGAAGACATCAATAAATAGAAATACATTCCATGCTCATGGATAGGAAGAATTAATATAGTCACAATGGCCATCCTATTTAAAGCAATCTACAGATTCAATGCAATCCCTATCAAAATACCAATGGCATTCATCAACGAACTAGAAAAAAATAGTTCTAAAATTTATGTGGTACCACAAAAGACCCCGAATAGCCAAAGCAATCCTGAGAAGGAAGAATAAAGCTGGGGATTTACGCTCCCCGACTTCAAGCTCTACTACAAAGCCACAGTAATCAAGACAATTTGGTACTGGCACAAGAACAGACCCATAGACCAATGGAACAGACTAGAGAGCCCTAATATAAACCTAACCATATATGGTCAATTAATATACGATAAAGGAGCCATGGACATACAATGGGGAAATGACAGCCTCTTCAACACCTGGTGTTGGCAAAACTGGACAGCTACATGCAAGGGAATGAAACTGGATTATTGTTTAACCCCATACACAAAAGTAAACTCAACATGAATCAAAGACCTGAATGTAAGTCATGAAACCGTAAAACTCTTAGAAGAAAACATAGGCGAAAATCTCTTGAATATAAACATGAGCAAATTTTTCCTGAACACATCTCCTCAGGCAAGGGAAAAAAAAGCAAAAATTAACAAATGGGACTACATCAAACTAAAAAGCTCCTGTACAGCAAAGGACACCATCAGTAGAACCAAAAGGCATCCTACAGTATGGGATAATATATTCATAAATGACATATCTGAGAAGGATTTAACATCCAAAATATATAGAGAACTCACAATTCAACACCCACAAAGCAAATAACCTGATTAAAAAATAGGTGTAGGATGTGAACAAACAATTCTCCAAAGAAGAAATTCAGATGGCCAATAGGCACATGAAAAGATGCTCCACCTCACTAATTATCAGGGAAATCAAATTAAAACCACAGTGAGATATCACCTCACACCAGTGAGGATGGCCAACATCCAAAAGACAAGGTACAACAAATGCTGGTGAGGATGCGGAGAAAGGGGTTCCTTCCTACAGTGCTGGTGGGAATGTAAATTAGTTCAACCATTGTGGAAAGCAATATGGGTTTCCTCAAAAATCTAAAAATAGAAATACCATTTGACACAGGAATTCCATTCCTAGGAATTTACCCAAAGGAAACAAGATGCCAGAGTCAAAAAGACATATGCACCCCTATGTTTATTGCAGCACTCTTTACAATAGCCAAGATATGGAAGCAACCTAAGTGTCCATCAGTAGATGAATGGATAAAGAAGAGGTGGTACATATACACAATGGAATACTATTCAGCCATAAGAAGAAAACAAGTCCCGCCATTTGCAACAACATGGATGGAGCTAGAGGGTATTATGCTCAGTGAAATAAGCCAGGTGGAGAAAGACAAGTACCAAGTGATTTCCCTCATTTGTGGAGTATAACAACAAAGCAAAACTGAAGAAACAAAGCAGCAGCAGACTCACAGACTCCAAGAAGGGACTAGTGGTTACCATAGTTACCATAGGAGGAGTAGGGAAGGATGGGTGGAGAGAGAGGGAAAAGGGGATTGAGGGGTATTATGATTGGCACACATGGTGTGTGTGGGGTCACAGGGAAGACAATGTAGCACAGAGAAGACAAATAGTGACTCTGTGGCATCTTACTATGCTGATGGACAGTGACCACACGGGGTGTGTGGTAAACTTGATAATATGGGTAAATGTAGTAACCACAATGTTTTTCATATGAAACCTTCTTTAGAGTGTATATCAGTGATACCTTAATAAAAGAATGTATTAAAGACTTAATGTAAGAAAGTGTAAAACTCCTAGAAGAAAATAGTGAAATTTTTCATGGCATTGGTCTTGGCAATGATTTCATACATATGACACCAAAAGTATAGGCAAAAAAAACAAAAAATAGTAAGTGCGACTAATCAAACTAAAAAGCTTTTGCATAGCAAAGGAAACTATCAACAGAGTAAAAAGGCAACTTATGGAATGGCAGAAAGTATCTGCAAATCATACATGTGATAAGGGGTTAGTACCCAAACTACAGAAGGGCCTCATACACCTCAAACAGAAGAGTTTAAAAATGAGCACAGGACCTAAACAGACATTTCTGAAAAGAAGACAGAATGCCTCTTCTTGGTCCCCCTTTTACATTAGCATTTGAGGGCTGTTGTCTGGACGATAAGCCTTAAGTGATTTTTTAAAATCTACAGAATCCCTCAGGCTTTTATAATTGCCAGCTTTTTTAAAATATAAACTTTATCCATCTTTCTCATCCCCAGGCTTACCACAGTGCCTGACACCCAGGATGTGGATGATTATTTGATGAATTTACTTGTTCCAAAATTAACACCCATCTGGTGTACAACCCAGCCCAGTAACAGGAGAAGCTGGCTGAGGTACAGGGAGTCAGCTCAGTAGTAACAGACCCAGAAGAATGATCAAGTCCTTTCCAAGCAGGATTTATTAATTAGTGACATTCTTCTTGCTCTAAAGACAAGAGAAATTATTTTCAAAAAACATCAGAAAACAGAAAGCAATTAATTACACTAGCCACGAATGTACCAAGGGAAGGTTAACAGTTATGTTCTTTGCTGCTGACGGAGTTTAGTACACATGGGTAATGTGACTACCTGAGATCAACAGATAGAAGCCTGCTGCTGGATTTTTCAGAACTGGTCCAAGCAGAAATCCATAAGATCTCTGGAATCTGGACAACTTGTGGGTTCTGCCTGCAGGAGCAAATCTAGACTTTCTGTTTAATTTCATTCTTAATTTTAAAGAATTTGGTTTTCATCATTCTGAGCTTAATGATAATGACAGCTAAAACAAACAGCAGTGCTGAGGGAAAAGGGGGACTCATTTTTCTCCACAAGCCTCTTATTTTGAGGAAGACCTTTTCTTTCTGGAATACAAGCACATATATTTGGCATATCTTTCCTCAGACTTAAATTTGGAATATGTGGGCGATCTCCCTCACTTGACTGTTCAAGCAAAAATGAAATCCAGTTTATTGCTCCTGCTTTTTTGCCCTTCCTCCCCATTCCCATTGGTCCTTTGCAAAACCATGTCCTCACCACCTCAAGAATGATTCTGGCCATAAGAACTTCTGGTTGCCTCATTTTTCCCACAAGATTCTCCCTTACGTTACTTCTCCTTAGACGTAAGTTCCTTAAGGGTAGGCATCATTTGTATTCCAAGCACCTTATGCAACCTCTAACACACAGTAAGGCTCCTTTCATGTGTGATGATTGAGTGAATGAATAACCGAGTGAGCTTCCTAAATATTACTCATTGTTTCATTTCTCTGCCAAGATCTTGTTAATGGCTGTCTACAGCCTACCTCATTGAAATATAGTTGATTGTCATTTGTCCCATATTTCATATTTGTGAGTTTTCCTACTTGCTAAAATTTATTTGTAACCCCCAAATCGATACTCAAGAACATTAAGACCATTCAGACATGTACAGAGCAGCAAAAAATTTGAAACCATCATGCATGTTTTCAACTGAGTTTGAACAAGATGTCACTCTACTTTCTTGTTTCAGCTCTCAAATGTAAAAAAGTTTCCTTTTTGTGGTCTATTTAGTGCCATGTTTTTCACATTTTTGTGTCATTATTGGTGACATTTTTTCTATTTAAAACAGCCCCAAACCATCGTGCTCAAGTGCTATCTACTGTTCCTAAACACAAGAAGATTGTGATGTAACTAATAGAGAAAATACATGTATTAGATAATCTCTGTTCAGGAATGAACTGTTGGCCATGAGTTCAATATTAACGAATCAACAATATACATTAAAATGATGTCTTTAAACAGAAACAAACATAAAACAAGGTTATATATTAACCAGTTGAAGAAAACGTTGTGACCAGAGGCTCACAGGAACTTACCGCTATATTTCCTCTATGAACAACAGTTCAGTATTTGCTAATTAACTGTTCATGGTGACTATATAGCACATATTTACCATGAATAACTAGAATCAACTATAAATTGTCTCTGACTGCTTCCCAGGGACCTCAATAATCTGTACTATGCTTATGACCTTAGCCCCACTTAGCAGGCACCTTGCCACCACCAGACCTGCTTCTGTGGTCTGTGGTTCCTCTATACCTTCTTTCATGCTGTTCTACCTCATGGACTATCAAAGTCCTCTTCATTCTACACCTTCTCCATAAGTCTTCTCTAAGAGTTCAGCCCCTATTAATACGCCTGTCTTTGAACCCTTAATGTAACTGACCTTGTCTGTTATCACAGCACTTAACATTTAACCACATTCAATCTGCTTTATTATTCAATCTGATTTATTCCCTAAATTAATTTTATGCTGCCCAGTTTGATTATAATCACTTCGAAAGCAAGTATTCACTTCATATTTACATCAATACCATTTACTTATATTTTTTTATACATACACTTCTTACCTGGTAATACCTAAGTGGTTTTAATCTATTTTCTTTTTTCATATTATTATGGAACGATAGAGCTATATAGTCTTAAAGCTCCTCTATGTCACCTCTCTAATTTTCTAGATGAGGAAACCAAGAAATAGCAAGTGATTTGCCCAAAAGCACATCACTTTTATGTCAGAAACAGAAGTAGGTGCCATGATTCCCAATGCTGTGTACTTCCTACTGCTCTAAACCAGCTGTAATGAAACTCCTTCCATTGCCATTTATTTTTATATAAGCCAAATTTATCAATACTTACATTTATGAAAATGAAAAACAGGAATTAAATGAATGCAGAACTATCATTCCAGAATATGGTCATTATCATCTATAGATAGATGAACTATCTGGGGGGGAAACATAGCAGCCACCCAGCTCTATGAGAGATGTATTTCCAACAAGGTATTTCTTTTATGTTGTAGGGAAAATGGAAATCTTATGATGAGGATTCTCACTTCCCCTGATTCTAGTATCACCTATTGTATACATACTTAGCCTGTTTCTATGCCCGTTGGCAGTGACGTGTTTATCGGCTGACAGAGCTGCTGGGAGCAAACTGTCAGTCACAGAAGTACCTCCGGTGGGAGGGCAGAGGGGGCAGGAAGCAGAAGCGGCAGAGAACCCATGCTGGGAAGCGGGAGAGCACAGAGGCTGGCAGAGGGAAACCAAGGAGCATTGTGCTGGGGAAACAGGACATGGAGCCACCAGCGCAGGCAGCGCCTGGGGAGCAGGGGCTGAAGCCGGCCAAGAGATGGAAGTGGAATTGCCACTTGTACATAGCTGGGTGACCGCTGTGAAAATAAGGCTTGGTATGAGCTTTTTTATCCCCCGATGTTCTGTTGTCATTATTCATTCTTAGCGAATTCATAGTGACTTGCCCTGAGAGGGGAACTCCCTCCTCCTGGGGCAACATATATTAAAGAATTATATTTCGAATTATATGTGTTTGGGTTACTTGTATGCTATTTGTTTGTTGCATTGAAGTCTTATAGTCACAGGAAAAATTTTTTTAATAATTATGTTCCAGTATTTTTTTGTGTGTGTGACAGAAAAGTGTGACAAGGGAATTAAGACAAGGCTTTCAAAAATAAGACAGTGTGTTAGGATAAAATTAAGAAAGAAGAGTAGAATAGAAATATAACTCCAAGTTGCTAACAAACTGACATCAGACAGAGAGAGGGACCACGACGGTGACAGAGGAGGCTCCTGAACCTCCCTCCTGCCATATACATGCCAAGCATACAGCTACGGATGGACTAACTCCCTGAGTGACTCCTACACATCAGGCAAATGAGAAAACATCCACACTGGAACAGGTAGGAAAGGTTGACACATATTCTCTCCATAAACCCCACACCTAGCACAGCACCAAAAAGTCAGGAGGGAACCCCCAACTTCCAACTTATCCCTAAGACAATACAGTGTAGACCATATATCCAGTCCCCCAACTTTTATGACTACCATCTGAGAGATGTGCCCTCAATACACAAGCTCTGAAAACCAAAGGGCTTGATGGCTTGATTCCAAGAGGCCCAAAGGACTATAGCAAACAAGGAAGCAGTTCTTAATGGACGTATGAGTTCTCACAGAGGCTCTGCCCCACCCAGGGCTCAGCACAAAAGTAAACAAGCAGAATGCCCATCTCCTAGTCTTTCCCTGCAAGGGGTTTGACTGTCTGCTTTATAAGTTGCTGCCTGAGGGTCCAACTTTCAGTTAGCATGCATCTGGCTATGATCCTCCTTAGAGTCCAGCAGAGCTGGTGAGCACTTCTGCTACCTTCTCCCCTCCAGCTCATTCCAACAATAAAATCAGGTCACCAACATTTCTCTGGAAGAAACTTGTAAACATGTCTGGTGCTCCAGAGGAACAAGCCCCCAGACTGCCTGGCTGCTAGCTGCCAGCTTGCATTCAAGGGTCCCACAGGACTGTAGTAAACAAAGAAGCGGTCTTAATAGGCACAAAAGCACAGCTCTCCCCACAGGGCTCAACACAAAAGGAGCAGGCAAAAATGCCCATATCCACTCTTCCACAGGAAGGTGTTTGACTTCTCATTTCACAAGATGCTGCTTGAGGGTTTGGCCTCTAATCATGACAACATCTAGGTGCTGGCTGCATCCTCCCTGGCACCTGAGCCAGTGGCACTTTCCCCATCTACTGCGTTCTGTTCACTCCAACAAAAAATACCAGGTCAGCAGCATCTTCCTAGAAGGGAATTGTACACACATCCAGCACCCCAGCTCTTATAGCTGCCACACAAGGCATCAGCCCCCAAATCAACGAGCTCTGGCAGCTAATACAGCTTGCATTCATGAGTCCCACAGGATTATAGCAAACAAAAGCAGTTTTTAAACAGGTCCGTCCAAGCAGCCATACACTCAGGCTTAGTGCAGAGAGAGCAGGAAAAATGTCCATCTGCCAGCTTACCAGCTGTTGCCTGAGGGTTTGGCTTCTGAATAGCCTGCAGCTAGGGGCTGACTGCAACCTTCCCCTTTGAGCCATGAAGGGTGCTTTGCACACTCTCAGCTACTGGGAGCCACTGCAAACAAAGATGGCGGCTTGGGCCATCAAAAAGGTTTGAGAGACAACCAGGAGCTTGGCCTGGACTGACTGATGGGATTATTCTCTACACAAGACCAGTCTGTCAATACTAGGAGAGACGAATGTTTTCTCTAATGTGGAGAAACCAGTACAGAGAGTCAAAGGAAATGAAGGAACAGGGGACTGTGTTCCAAAGAACAGGATAAATATACAGAAATTGATCATAATGAAACAGAGATAAGTGATCTACCCAATGGAGAGTTCAAAGCAACAGTCATAAAGATGCTAACCAAGGTCAGGAGAGCATGCATGAACAAAGTAAGAATTTCAACAAAGAGATGGAAAATAAAAAATTGTACCACACAGGTATCATAGAGGTAAAGAATATAATGACGAAACTGAAAAGCCCAATAGGTCCAACAGCACACCAAGTTAGCAGAAGAACGGATCAAGATCAGGGCTGTGGTGAAAGTATAGAACGCATGGTAAAGGTAAATATATAGTTAAATTCAGAATGTTCCAAGATCGTAATGGTGGTGGGTTTAATCACATAACTCTAGTATAAAGTTTAAAAGAAAAAGTTGAAAATAACTATAACCATAATAATTTGTTAGTGGGATATACAATATAAAAGATGTAAATTATTACAGCAAAAACATAACGTGGGGAGGGGAGTGTAAAAATGTGAAGTTTTTGTATGCATTCAAAGCTAAGTTATTATCAGCTTAAAATACAGTTATGACTAAAACAGTTTAAGATGCCATTATGTACAACACACTAGAAATTACATTTGCAATTACTTAAATATATGAAAAATTGGAGCAGCCAGATGTATAATGTATTGTGAGGTATAATGTTTCCCAAGTATTTTAAATGGTAAGTGAGCAAAAATGTTTGACCATCTTTGCTCTAAGGTGCCTGCAGTTGTATCTTGGCTAAAAGCACTCAAATTGTCTATTGGGTGGGGTTTGTTTGCCGCCCCCTGCAGCCCCTGCCCTGATGGCACACATTCTCACAGGCCTCAGTGGACTTGCCCTCCGCAGAGCAGCCCACCCGACTCCCCAGACTTCAGGAGAAGCAGCAGAGAAAAATCGTTAAAAATGGTTATGGTAAATCAGTGGCCCAGAACCTAGAGAGACATGAGGATGTGGATGGGAGAGTCTGAGAGGAGGTGGGATTTGATGGACTGTCTTAGCAAGTAAGGCCTGGCACCCCTAAGACCTGGCACCCTAGAGCTAAATCAATGAGTAAAAGAGAAGATAAATTAACACAGAAATGAAAAAATATATATTATTATGGTAGAAATTGAAGAGACACAGAGGCAGGAGGAAACAACGGGCCCCTCTCCCTGCATCCCTGCTCAGGAGCCTATGGCCTGCCATAAGAGACCAATAAGGCTCAAAAAACCAGCCCTGTCACTTATTAGCTATGTGACCTGGTGTAAAGTACTAACCCTCTGTAAGCCCCAGCTTCCTCATCTCTGAAATGGAGATAATTCTATTAACCTCCGTCATAGAGTTGTTATGAAGATTAAATCAGATAATGTTTATGATACACCTGACACAGTGCTGTGTACATAATAAATAGGCAATAAATGTTAGCTGAAAATGCATTTCTAGTTAATGTTGAGGAATAAAAGAAGGGGCTTTTGTCAGGCTCCATAAAGCATGTGGCCAGGACTAGAACATTGGGCTAGTCTGATATGGAGTCATTCTCTGACCCAGGGCATTTTGATTCAGTGCTGAATGCAGCAAAGCAAAGCCAAACCAGCAATGTTACCACCATTTGAATCCATTCTTTAGCTGAAAGATAACAGCAATTGTAAGTTTTGGGTTGAGGGCAGCAAGATTTTGATATTTCTTTGTTAATGGCATAGTTTTAGCGTTTTACCTTCAGAAAGAAAGCAAAAAATCGTATGAGGTTGCTGCATGAAAGATCTGAGGAGAATCCAGCCCCGCAGCAAGAAAAGCATCACTTAAGGGAGCCTGCACTTCTCAAGCCCCCCAAAGTTGCCAAGAAATTGTTCTCAAATGAACAGTAACAGAGTATTTGCCTGTTGACCCAACCACTAGGTTGCATTTGGAAGTAAAATATTATCCAGTAGGATTAATTATTATATTACATTGGAGCAGATGCCTCTACCATGCATCAGTGTTCTTGGTTGGTCACATATATTAACAATCACTGTCTTGACATTCTAAACATGCTGTCTGATTAGTAGTTCCTGGCAGCAGTGGCTGACAGCAATTACTGGAATCTCTGCTTACTGGGGGATTACGCAATCTACACCTAGCTGCACGGCTCGTCGTGATATCTCATGATATCTGGCCTAAAGAGTGTCATATTCAGACTGATCTCCTTTTTATTTGCTCAACGTGTATTGCTTTTCCTACCTTTGTACTTCTGCTGTCTTTCCTCCACCCAAAACGGCCTTTCCTCCTTTCCACTGGTTCAAATTCTAGAATTCTTTTAAGATTCAAATCAAATGCTCCTTTTGTCTGTCATCAACCTGAGTTAAAAACAGTGTGCTTCTGAATTACCACTGTACTTCAACTTTCTGCACAGTACTTTTTTCTTTCTCTCCTGTATTTTCCTTTTCAACACTATGTCTTACACATGATTGGCACTAAATAAGAGTTTGTTGAAAGCATGAACCGGTGACCTACTACAACTAAGGCTACTATAGATTACTGGATAATGTAAACACACATATCATCTTAGTGAAAAGAAAACACTTTACTCCCTATGAGGAAATCCTGCTTTTTAACCAACAGCTAAGTCTACTTCCTGCTCATGTGCCTCCTGAAGGGCTTGAGAAAGAGTCTCTAAGCAGAATGGATTCTAGAATTTCATCTCTGGCTTATCACCAAAATAGCTTGGCCTTGCTCTCACTTCTTGGATATTGAAACTGCCCTAAGCGGTGACAAGAGAATTCAGAATTATGGAAACTTGTAAATGACAGATTTAAGTTGGTGCTTTGGACTGCAAAACTAGCAAAGAAACTGTCCACTTGTCCCCTTTATTGATTTACTCATTCCCAGAAGTGAGACTCCTAGAGGGGCTAGAGATGACCTAGAGTTGGGTCAGCATAAAAACTGGGAGGATAATAAAGGATATTTATATGGACTCAGTATGAGATAATATTAAGGAATTATTTTTCAATGCTGTCTGATTGAGTAATGGCATATTTGTTATGAAATATAAAAGCCTTTTCAGTCAGAGATGCATGCTGCAAAATGACATGATTTCTGGGATTCGCTCTGAAATACTCATGAGCAAAGAGGAATGGAGAACAATAACAAGACTGGGAAAATGTTGATACTTTTTTAATCAAGTGATTAGTATATAGAAGCTCATTATACTAGTCTCTGTATTTTTGTATGCGAAAACATTTCTACACTAAAAGTTCAAAAAGAAAATAGTCTTTTAAGGCAATAGTTATCCCCATGGCTGATCTCCAAACAAGATGTTTGCCTGAAATGACAAAAAGCGGAGAAAGGGAATTTTATTATCTAGATCACCAGTCTGTGCCATTTGATTTAATCCAGGCTACTCCAGATCACTGCTGTGTTATATTCTCTGGTAAGTAACTCAGAAAGCTATATATGTGCAGCATAACCTAAAAAAAAATATCTATAGTTTTAACCTCAAACACACTAAAGTTATTTACATTGTGTCCTTGATCAAGACTTCAGACTTATTCCAGTAGACAATTTCTTTGGTGTGTGTTTGCTGTTCCTTGAACTCACAGTTGTGTTTTTCAAAAAATCAGCTATACTGAAAAAAGGAAGGAGGAGAAGGAAGAAAAGAAGGATCAGAAGTAGTCTATAGGTTAATAAATTTCCTGGCAGGATATCCTAGTAATAATCTAGGTAAGCACTTAATTTTTCAGCATATCTGGCCCTAATTTAAATTTAGCAGTGAACCACTAATCAAATACAGTGTCTTTTACATGAGTTAATTAGTAACACTGTCCCTTCCTCCACCCCTTTTGTGGAGGCAAAATATCAGAGAAATTCAGAACTTTTCTCCTTAGCTTTAATCAAAATAGTCCCAAATTTCTTTTCACTGAGTAATCTACAGCACCAAAAGATTTGTCATGTTAAATGTTGCTTGCTACCTTTTGCAAATATAACCAAGGACTGGAATCCTTAGGAACTTGAGGAACATTTACTTTATTTCCTTTTTTTTCCTACTTATTTTTACTTTCTATTATATAAAAACTGTACATTTTTGGTCCCAACTTCACCAAGTATCAAATAGTAGGAGAGTAGAGGTAAGTTTATTAATTTGCCTAATGGAACTGGCTTGGCAACTTCAGAAAAACGAACGTGGCAGTTATATTTTTTAAAAACCCTAGTAGGGCCTTTTATTGTCTACTACTTGCATAGAAAGAATTTTACAGAGTTTGGTAGCTTAATAGTGCTTCAGCAGATCAAGGCTTTAAAAAGTGGAATTAACTAAGCTAAGTTTAAAGAAGCTAACAAAAACCTTGAAACTGGCAGCAGCCTACATTTTCACATTCTTCTGTATATTAGGCTATTGTAGATATCCACATCCTTCAGAAAAAATCAACTATTCAGCACTTCCTAAATATATTTATAGAACTGAGATATTTTTCATCACAACCTGAATAAAGGACTTCATGGTTAAAGAAGTTAAAGAAATCTGGGTCAAAGTTCAAGTATCTCTTTACTTTGGGACTTTCTAGACTCTTAAATATGGTAACAAGTATTATGAATGTTCATGAAGAGAAATGTCGTAAGACCAGTGTAATATCAAAAATCATCTTGTAGAACTAGTATTTCCAAAATATATTGATGACTATGATCTGAAAATACACCCAGGTACACACAGATATGAACATACTAGAAGATATAAGTGAGCCATTTTTTCCACTGGTATGAACAAGTACAAAGGCAATTAAAACTGTGTTCCAGCAAGGCAAGGAATATCTCCCATTCATTCAAAGAAACAAGAGAGACCTATTTTTCCAGCAGTCCCTCAGACTGGATTCTGAGCGGCTCCTTCCTTCCTTCCTGCTCTAAAACCAGCAAATGCAGGAACAAGGAAACTGATTAAAGAAGGAGATGTCCTCCTTGTTGCTTTTAGGTAATGAACATTCAGTACTGTGGCAAAGAAGCAGGCTTCCCATAATCTCTAAGAAACTTACTAAGATGTGGCTTGGACATTCTGTAAAACCTGGAAAAAAATCAGTGAGTAGATAAATTATTTTTTCTTTTCTTTTCTTTCCTCAAATAGAGTAAAGTGAATCTCCCTTAGCTATCTCAAAGCTCATGGCTTTCTACTCCAAAACATTTAGTAAGTTTATACTGCTTGATGTGGTGAATTTAATCATTTTAGCTGTCTTGACATAACAATCAAACAATTCCACTTCAATGATCACAATTCGATTTCAATAACAACCACCATAATAATTGAGGTCATGACTGGAGCTGACCTCTGAACTAGGTGGCCTTCAATTCCAATCACTTTGTCCATTGGGACCATCAGCACAGATATTACAGAAGTAGTGGAACACAGGTTCGATATCATAGACCCATCGATTCATGTTCTACTTCTAGTCACAACTGCCGTTTCCTTTATTATTTGTTGGAAGGAAAAACTAAAACACGTTAGCCTAAATTGTTTATATCCTTGGTAGAAGCTACCAGGAGCTCATTTCCTCTTGCTAGTCCTGAAAAAAAGGAAGCAAATGCCAATTACTATTACAAACAGAGCAGACGCTATCCCATAAGCCAATAAATTGCCATCTTGTGATTCATAGTAGGATCGGGAAAGAGCATGATACAGAAAAGCATAGTTAAAAACTAATACCCTAAAGCTTTGGAGGAGATTTTCTTTGCTTTTTATATTTTCTACTGAATATGAACATTTGTTGTAGAATAATATATGCCTACCATTACTTCTTGGATTTGATCGTAATTGTTTATTTCCTCAGTTATAGTCACTGATTCTATATAAGAAGTAATGCTCATAAATGATCTTTTTAATGCTTTAAGCAGATTGTTTTCTTTTAGGAAATAAGACATTAAGTCCATTGGAGTTACCTCATGGCCATCAGTGTTTATTCTGAGGATACCAATACTTAATGCCAAGGATCTGGTCTCCAAATACCCTCCAGGGCTCCACTATGTGGGGCAGTCAGTGCTAGGTTCTCGGGGGAAAGGGTCCTAATTTGGAGGCAAAGGAGCAGGCTATGGAAAAGGATAATAAGTAACTAAGGGTGTGATCAAAAGGAAACCCAGAGGACTCCTCGAGGGAAGCCAGAATACTGATTTTTGACAATGCCAAGTGTCTATGGCTATATATAAACTAGAACTGATCAATGGGATACAGTACACCAGGCACTCTTTGCAAGGGACAAAGGCAATGGAAACAACAGGTTATGCCTCCATGAGCAAAGCCCCATATTCCTGAGATCCTTACACAAAGATTTTCTCTTCTTGTGAATAAAACCATTTTTTGTTGTTTGTGGTGGTTAAAATTATTCATTCTAAATGTGAGCTATATCCTTTACATTCACCAACAAACCTTATCAACTAATCTGGAAATTCTCTGACACAGCCCAAAGATGTGTGGATAAACACACTCATATGTGGTAGAGGGGAAGGGGTAAAGGGGTTCAAGCTTCCAATTATAAAATAAATGAGTCATGGAGATAAGAGTCTAGCACAGGGAATATAGTCAATAATATTGTAATATCTTTGTATGTTGACAGATGGTACCTACACTTATGGCAAGCATTTAGCAATGTATATAATTGTTGAATCACTTTGCTGTATACCTGAAACTGATACAATATTATAAAGAAAAATTTTTAATAAAAACTAAGTGAACCTCCTGAAGATAGAATCTGCAGTTCAGAAATTCTAACAAGTAATTCCAAATATCATAGTCCCTTTAAAGATTCATGACTAGTGGTCAGAACTGACTAGGAAAAAGGCATACCCAGCTAACACCTGCAGTCTCTGATGGGAAAATTCTGTCCCAGTTTGATGCTGGGTGGACAGGTAGGTATATTTACAGAAAGTCACTGTAACCAGTTCAGCTCTTCAAAAGCATGGGCCTTTGTCTTCTATTGAAGACAAAATGACAAAATGTTAAAGATACACTGACTCATGGATTTTCATGTTTTCTCTTATTTTTCAGTTTTGCCTCTTCTCCATGCATCACAATCCAGCCTCTACCTGGATCATTCCAGAATAGTCTGCATACCAGTCTCAACCCAACTTATACGATTACTGAAACAGAGTCCGGGAGGGAATTATGTGCCAATGATTGCCCAGTCAACTGTAGCAGCTACTGGAATAAGAAATGAGGGTCACATCTGTGCCCATGAAGCCCAGGTAAGCAAAAAGTTTAGTGCAATCCTAGTGGATGAGGAGCAAGGTTTGAAGAGGGAAGGGTGGATTTCAATCTGGCCAGAGATAAAATCCAACCCTGACAACAATCTAGTATATTCAGAGGATGGAGATTAGGGAGGGAGGCAAAAACAGCCAGTAGCTTCAAAGACCACTGTCAAACTTGACTTATTATAACAAGTGCAAGCCTCTAGTCATGGCAGATGGATGCAGACGGCAGGTTAACTGCAAGCATTGTCAGGAGTAGCCCACATGCTACTCTTATAAGCAATATATTTACAAATAACCGATTCTAAGTTTTCTAGAATCATCCACACTGAGAAAAACACCTGGAGGTCATAATAAAAAAGATATTAATTGAATCTTTGTCTTTAAGGAGTAAACATCCTGACACGAATGAACTGGAAATGATTAATGCTTTTCGTATTTCCTTGCCAAAAGACAGACATTTGTTCAATTGAATAGAGACAGAAACGCTTGGTCTCCATATATGGAATGGAACCCAAGCTACTTCAATGAGTAGAAAAAATTAAGTTCCCCTCAGATTATCTATGGAAGTAGGCCAATATTGAAACAATGATAGTCTCCTAGTGATTTTCCACAGAACTTGTTACATGTCAAATACAAAGCTAGTTCAGACAGAATCAGGATTAAAGATGGCGGCGCAAGAGGTGAGACACAGGCTTCCCCCTAAAACCACATATAATACGAAAATATAATTAATACACTAATCCTGAAAGAGCAACAGGAAAGAGGACTGCGCCAGACTGCATACACGTGGAGAAAAGAGCAGACCTCCCAGAACAGGGTAACATAACAAAGCTGTGGTCCAGCAGGACCCAAGCCATTCCCCCACCCCAGCTCACCAGCAGGAGGAAGAGAAACAGAGCAGGGAGGGAGTGGAGGCCTGGGACTGCTGAATACCTAACTCTGGAGATCTGCTCTGGGAGCACAAACCTACAATTCATGGTGCTTGCATGATACTCTTGTGATTACGGGATTGGAAACCTAAGAGAGGCAGAATTCCTGGAGAGACTGAGATGCCAGCCACTTGTGGAAAGCAGGGATCCATATCCGGCTGCTCTGGGACAAAAGAAAGGTGGGCAGTTGGAGAGGCTTCCTAACAAGGAAGCCTTTAGCAAGAGGGCTGCTAAAGGGGCAAGGATTGTACAGAACTTACTGCTCAGGAGAGAGGACAGGTAGATAAAATTGTCTGAGTACACTCTACCCAGCGGGTTGGGAGCTTTGCCATATACACTCTCATATTTAAGGAGGAAAAAGAAATCTTCCTCCTTAGACAATCTTCAGGTGCTCCAGCTCCCTGGATGGGTACACAGCTCCAAGACCCCCTCTGTTATAAGCAGCCTACTGCACCTTTCTCCTGGCCAGCCCCAGCCGGCCCACAAACTGGCAAACCCTACCCTGGCGTTAGGCCAGCCAGAGGGAAGATCTGTCTACAGCAATGACAAAGGCAAAGCATAGAGGCTTATACCTGTGTGCTCAGCCCACTGGTTCAGGCAGTGGAGACAGGCATAGCAGCCGGGTAGCAGGAAACAGCTCTCTCCTCCACCCAGGCACCAATACCACTCCTCTGCGACCCCCAACATTGCTTCAGGTGCTGAGCAGCTCCAGGGAGTAGAGCTTCTGAGCACGAGAAGGCGCTATATACAAATATGAAATGCCAAAAGAATCTGGTTCAGAGTAAAATTATTAATACCACTCCTGAGGCAGATTTAAATGACATCAACCTCAGGACTCTTCCTGAAAGGGAGTTCAAAATAAAAATCATTAATATGCTCATGGAGGACAGAAAGATATTCAAGAACTCAGGAATGAATTCCGGTTGGAGATCCAATCGTTGAAGAGCACAATGGATGGTATTAAAAGCAGATTCGATATGGTGGAGGAGACAATAAATGAAATAGAAATTAGAGAAGAGGAATACAAAGAAGCTGAGGCACAGAGAGAAAAAAGGATCTCTAAGAATGAAAGAATATTGAGGGAACTGTGTGACCAATCAAAACAGAACAATATTCGCATTATAGGGGTACCAGAAGAAGAAGAGAGAGAAAAAGGGATAGAAACTGTCTTTGAGGAGGTGATTGCTGAAAACTTCCCCAATCTGGGGAAGGAGATAGTCTATCAGGCCATGGAGGTGCACAGATCTCCCAACACAAGGGACCCAAGGAAGACAACACCAAGACATAGAGTAATTAAAATGGCAAAGATCAAGGATAAGGACAGACTACTAAAAGCAGCCAGAGAGAGAAATAAGATCACATACAAAGGAAAGCCCATCAGACTTCTCAGCAGAAACCTTACAGGCCATAAGGGAGTGGCATGATGTATTTAATGCAGTGAAGCAGAAAGGCAGTGAACCAAGAATACTTTATCTGGCAAGATTATCATTTAAATTTGAAGGAGGGATTAAGCAATTTTCAGATAAGCAAAAGCTGAGAGGATTTACCTCCCACAAACCATCTCTACAGTGTATTTTGGAGGGACTGCTATAGATGGAAGTGCTCCTAAAGTTTAATAGCTGTCACAAGAGGTAATAAAACCAAAGTAAAGAAAGTAAAACAGCTAATTACTAAGAAAATGCAAAAATTAAAATAAGTATCTCCAAAGTCAATCAAGGGATAGCCAAACAATACAGAATATGATACCTAATATATAAAGAATGGAGGAGGAAGAAAAAGGAGGAAGAAAAAAAAGAACCTTTAGATTGTGTTTATAATAGCATATTAAGTGAGTTAAGTTAGACTCTTAGATAGTAAGGAAGTTAATCTTGAACCTTTGGTAACCACGAATCTAAAGCCTGCAATGCCAATAAGTACATACCTATTGATAATCACCCTAAATGTAAATGGACTGAATGCACCAATCAAAAGACATAGAGTCACTGAGTGGATAAAAAAGCAAGACCCATCTATATGCTGCCTACAAGAGACTCACTTTAAACCCAAAGACATACACAGACTAAAAGTGAAGGGATAGAAAAAGACATTTCATGCAACTAATAGGGAGAAGAAAGCAGGAGTTGCAGTACTTGTATCAGACAAAATAGACTTTAAAACAAAGAAAGTCACAACAGACAAAGAAGAACATTACATAATGATAAAAGTGTCAATCCAACAAGGTACAACCACTATAAATATCTATGCGCCCAACAGAGGAGCACCTACATATGTGAAACATGTACTAACAGAAGTAAAAGGAGAAATAGAATGCAATGCATTAATTCTAGGAGACTTCAACACACCATTCACTCTGAAGGACAGATCAACCAGACAGAAAATAAGGAGACAGAGGCACTGAACAACATAATAAAACAGATGGACCTAACAGACATCTACAGAACTCTATACCCAAAAGCAGCAGAATACACATTCTTCTCAAGTGCACATGGAACATTTTCAAGAATAGATCATATCCTAGGCCACAAAAAGAGCCTCAGTAAAATCAAAAAGACTGAAATCACACCAGTTTCTCAGACCACAAAGGCATGAAACTAGAAATAAATTATGCAAAGAAAATGAAAAATCCCACAAACACATGGAGTCCTCACAGTATGATCCTAAATAACCAATGGATCAATGACGAAATAAAAACAGAGATCAAGCAATATATGGAGAAAAATGACAACAATATTTCAACACCGCAAAATCTGTGGGATGCAACAAAGTCTGTGCTAAGAGGAAAGTATATTGCAGTACAGGCCTACCTCAGGAAAGAAGTACAATCCCATATGAGCAGTCTAAACTCACAATTAACGAAACTAGAAAAAGAAGAACAAATGAGGCCCAAAGACAGTAGGAAGGACATAATAAAGATTAGAGCAGAAATAAAAAAAATCGAGAAGAATAAAACAATAGAAAAAAATCAATGAAAGTAGGAGCTGTTCTTTGAGAAAACAAACAAAATAGATAAACACCTAGCCAGACTTGTCAAGAAAAAAAGAGAGTCTACTCACATAAACAGAATCAGAAATGAGAAAGGACAAATGACGATGGACACCACAGAAATACAAAGAATTATTAGAAAATACTATGAAAAACTATATGCCAACAAACTAGATAACCTAGAAGAAATGGACAACTTTCTAGAAAAATACAACCTTCCAAGGCTGACAAAGAAAGAAACAGAAAATCTCAACAGACCAATTACAAGCAACAAAATTGAACTGGTAATCAAAAACCAAAGAACAAAATGCCTGTACCAGATGGCTTCACTGCTGAATTTTATCAAACATTTAGGGAAGACCTAATACCCATCCTCCTTAAAGTTTTCCAAAGAGTAGAAGAGGGAATACTTCCAAACTTATTCTATGAGACCAGCATCCCTCTCATACCAAAACCAGGCAAAGACAATGCAAAAAAAGAAAATTACAGACTGCTGTCCCTGATGAACATAGATGCAAAAATACTCAACAGTATATTGCAAACAGAATTCAAAAATACATCAAAAAGATCATCCATCATGATCAAGTATGATTTATTCCAGGGAGGCAAGGATGGTACAACATTCGAAAATCCACCAACATCATCCAGCACATCAACAAAAAGAAGGACAAAAACCACATCATCATTTCCATAGATGCTGAAAAAGCATTTGACACAATTAAACATCCATTCATGATAAAAACTCTCAACAAGATGGGTATAGAAGGCAAGTACCTCAGCATAATAAAGGCCATATGTGACAAAACCACAGCCAACATTATACATAACAGCGAGAAGCTGAAAGCTTTTCTTTTATGATTGGGAACAAGACAAGGATGCCCATTCTCCCCACTTATATTCAACATAGTACTGGAGGTCCTAGCCACGGTAATCAGACAACACAAAGAAATAAAAGGCACCCAGATAGGCAAGGAAGAAGTTAAACTGTCCCTGTGTGCAGATGACATGATACTGTACATAAAAAACCCTAAAGAATCCACTCCAAAACTACTAGATCTAATATCTGAATTCAGCAAAGTTGTGGGATACAAAATTAATATGCAGAAATCTGTGGCATTCCTATACACTAACAATGAACTAGCAGAGAGAGAAATCAGGAAAATAATTCCATTCACAGTTGCATCAAAAAGAATAAAATACCTAGGAATAAACCTAACCAAGGAAGTGAAAGACCTATACTCTGAAAACTACAAGACACTCATGAGAGAAATAAAAGAAGATACCAATAAATGGAAACACATCCTGTGCTCATGGATAGGAAGAATTAATATTCTCAAAATGGCCATCCTGCCTAAAGTAATCTACAGATTCAATGCAATTCCTATCAAAATACCAACAGCATTCTTCAACAAACTAGAGAAAATCGTTCTAAAATTCATATGGAACCAAAAAAGACCCTGAATTAGCCAAAGCAATCCTGAGAAGGAAGAATAAAGCTGGGGGTATTATGCTCCCCAACTTCAAGCTCTACTACAAAACCACAGTAATCAAGACAATTTAGTACTGGCACAAGAACAGACCCATAGACAAATGGAACAGACTAGAGAGCCCTGATATAAACCCAACCATATATGGTCAATTAATGTATGAGAAAGAAGCCATAGACATACAATGGGGAAATGACAGCCTCTTCAACACCTGGTGTTGGCAAAACTGGACAGCTACATGCAAGAGAACGAAACTGGATTATTGTTTAACCCCATACACAAAAGTAAACTCGAAATTGATAAAGTACCTGAATGTAAGTCATGAAACCATAAAACTCTTAGAAGATAACATAGGCAAAAATCTCCTGAATATAAGCATGAGCAACTTCTTCCTGAATGTATCTCCTCGAGCAAGGGAAACAAAAGCAAAAATGAACTCATAGGACTACATCAAACTAAAAAGTTTCTGTACAGCAAAGGACACCATCAACAGCACAAAAAGGCATCCTACAGTATGGGAGAATATATTTGTAAATGACATATCCGACAAGGGGTTAACATCCAAAATATATAAAGAACTTACACGCCTCAACACCCAAAAAGCAAATAACCCTATTAAAAAATGAGCAGAGGATATGAAGAGACATTTCTTCAAAGAAGAAATTCAGATGGCCAACAGACACATGAAAATATGCTCCACATCAGTAATCATCAGGGAAATACAAATTAAAACCACAATGAGATATCATCTCACATCAGTTAGGATGGCCAGCATCCAAAAGACTAAGAACAACAAATGCTGGTGAGGATACAGGGAAAGGGGAACCTCCTACACTGCTGGTGGGAATGTAAGCTAGTTCAACCATTGTGGAAAGCAATATGGAGGTTCCTCAAAAAACTAAAAATAGAAATACCATTTGACCCAGGAATACCACTCTTTGGAATTTATCCAAAGAATACAACTTCTAAGATTCAAAAAGACATATGTACCCCTATGTTTATCACAGCACTGTTTACAATAGCCTAGATATGGAAGCACCCTAAGTGTCCATCAGTAGATGAATGGATAAAGAAGACGTGGTAATATACACAATGGAATACTATTCAGCCATAAGAAAGAAACAAATTCTACCATTTGCAACAACATGGTTGGACCTGGAGGATATTATGCTCTGTGAAATAAGCCAGGGGAGAAATACAAGTGCCAAATGATTTCCCTCATTTGTGGAGTATAACAATGAAGCAAAACTGAAGGAACAAAATGGCAGCAGACTCAGAGACTCCAAGAAGGGACTAGCGGTTACCAAAGGGGAGGTCGGGTGGGGAGGGAGGGAGAAGGGAATTGAGGGGTATTTTGTTTAGTACACATGGTATGGGGGATCATGGGGAAAACAGTGTAGCACAGAGAAGGCATATAGTGAATCTGTGGCATCTTACTACACTGATGGACAGTGACTGCATTGGGGTATGGGTGGGGACTTGATAATATGGGTAAATGTAGTAACCACATTGTTTTTTCATGTGAAACCTTCATAAGAGTGTATATCAATAATACCTTAATAAAAATAATAATTTAAAAAAATACAAACCTAGTTCAAGTGAATCCTCTGCACCAGAACTCCATAGATACCACAGAAATATGAAGATGGGAATAAAAATAAATGTGGAGAAGTGAAAGGAGTAGCATAGAAGAAAACAATGGAAAGATTTTGATGGGAGATGTAGATGCAAGGATTTTCCATTTTTGGTAGAATACTGAGTCCCTGGCTCTGGCCATGCTATTAGGAAGGCAGCATACTTTGTGACTGATCTCTTTGCCCAGGCTGCTTCTTTGAGTGGTCATATTTTATTCTTACGCCCATGAGAATTTAATCAAACTAGACCTCTTGCACACAGTCCTTGTTTATTTAGTACAGATTATGTTAAAATCTGTATCAAAAGAATGTGTAATTGAATTAACATGTAGTTTGAATATCATTTATCCTTTTTCCACCTCTTTCCTTCAGTTATCCGTTTATTTTTCTTTTTAGTGCCTTACCATTTATTTTGCACTCTGCAGATTATATGTGGAAAACTCTATCTTGGTGCTATTAAACAACAAAATCAAACAGAGTACATTTTATAGATCTTACTGGCTTCATTTAACCATTCCTGAATCAGGCAGCAACATCCTACATAGCCAATAGAAAGGAGCTCTGAGGAGCTATACAAAATGAAAGGTTTTTATAGGAAGAAGGCACAGGGAACAAGTTGTACTAACATAAAGTGGATTGGTTGTGGCAAGTTCACTCTCTTTAGGGGATGGCAGGTGTCTCTCAGGCAGATTATGTCACCAGTGCTAGCCAGATAATGTCTGACAGACTAGTTTAAGATCCCATTCCTGGGAAAGGCCAAAACTGTAATTCTCAGTTTGGTATCTTGGGATTTAGCATAAGTGACTCCATTTGGGCCACAGTGTTGTCTTCAGTTTAGTGCAAAATGAAGAATTTGTGTTGATTATCTGTATGCTGTGCACTCTAGTTTGTTTGTTTTTTAGCTTTTTTTCTATCCTTCATATTCAATAAAAACCTCAAAAAATGTATAGGTCATTTTACATCTACATTTGTTAGTGAAATTCAACAAATTCATCTTCATAAATCCCTCTTTCTCCTACTTTACATGAGTTTGGAAGCCACAGTAATGTCAATTCTGCCTTACCTTTAAATACTAGTTGAAAAGGACCACAGATCATTTTTCATGAATGCATATTTAGCATGTCTCTGTTGTTTCTTGTAAAAATTAAAGCAACACAGAAAAATACAAAAAGGAGGATGAATATCACTTGAGATTCTAGCACCCAGAGATTTGCAGTGTTAGCATTTTGCTGAACATACACCCCAACGGATCTCTGTGCCTATAGACACATATGGAAATGAATATACATTTTACATGAAGGGGATCTGTCTACTCAGGCTTTTTGAACCTATATTTTTTTCACTCAACCATATTTTAGGCATAATTCCATGTCTACAAATATAGAACTTCTTGTAGTCTGCAAGACTGAGTGTGATCTGGCCCTGCCTACCCCTCGTAGCTCCTCGGTAACTTCTCTCCCTGTACTCATCTACTCCAACTGGCCGCCTTGTTATTTCCCAAGCACACAAAGCTTCTTCCTACCTGGGGTCCTTCATATTTCTGTTCCAATGTTCTTGGAATACTTTTCCTTCAGTTCTTTCTCTGACAAGCCACCTCATGTTTGTTTTTCATGTCTCATCTCTAATATCCCCTCCCAGAGAAGTCTTCCATGACTCTGTCCTCAGGGGTCACCCAGCCACTCTGCATCTCATCACCCTGAGTTATTTTCATTATAATTGTATCTCTGCCCAAAATTAACTTGTTAATTTGTCAAATGACCAGGGCGATTTTTAATGGATCCTTTAAACTGCAGTTAGGAGATTAACAAACTGACCATCTAGCTGTACTTCAAGCAAATCAAAATATTCTCAAAACCTAAGACTTCAACGACAATGAGCATCACTGTAAAATAGCTTATAGATCATCAGTTTATACCTCCCACAGCAAAAGCAACCAAAATTTCCTCCAGAGCATAGCAAGAATCCTCACAGTTATTGCTTATAAGTTAGAATTAAGCCAGGCTGCCATAGCTTTTCTCATTGTAATATTTATAAACTATAGGAGAGTTAGTAAACATATAAAGTTTAGGCAACATAAGCTTCCAATCGGTTCAATTAACTTCATGTTGTAAGGCAGATTTAAAGCTCAACTTAATGATGAAGACCTTAAATAGTAATAAAATGGTTTTTTTTCAAAGATCTTCTGATCAATAAATATTCCAGCAATGTAATCCATAGCCAGATTTTCTGAGCAGGTACAAATATAAAGAATACTATCATTTGAAAATAAATATTCATCTCTGCTATGAGGAATTTAAATTTTTAGAAATATTTGGAAATGATGACCTGGTTCAGTTAACATGAATACCTTGGCAATAAAATTTAAAAACAGACTAATAATTCTAAAAATCATTTAATAAAGGACAACTCATTTAATTTAAGATAAAAATGGAAACCACTATTTTGAAAGTTGATTTTTTGGGGTTTTTTTTTTTAGTTGTTTCTTAGTCATAAACCCACAGGGCTCAAAGACTCTCACCCAGAAGTATTCATTAGTGCAGCCTGAAAAATGTGAACATTAGGCCCTAATGCTTGAAAATGTCTACAATAAGAAATAATTAGTAGACAATGGATACCCAGAAATTGAACCCATTAAGAGAGTAAAGTATTACTAATTTCACGATTCTATAGAAAGTTCATTTGTAGAAATACCTGCTATAATTAAAGTATTACACTGAGAACTCTGAGACTGCCATGAACTTAAATAGTGAAATTAATAATTTTGGAGAAGCTTTTTTGTCTCCTGGGGTGAGTCAATTTTTCTGTCCTTTTATTAAGCACACGACAAGGACTCCAGTCTTCAGGCGTCTTCCCTTTACTCCCCATATAACAACAGTCAAAGTCTCCCATCCCATGTGTACAACATGATAGTCAATCTTTTACAGGATCCTCTCTGCAAGTATTTCTAAGTGTCCCGATGACTGCATATATCCATTCTGCAAGTCTGTGTAGGTTGTTGTATACCCATAGTCAATTCAGGCAGATGCCCCAAGGATCTTTGCTGCTGCACCTCTCAAAATCCCAGGCTTGTTTACTGAAGGCTAGGACATTATAAAGGGAAATTTAAAGTCAGACAAACAAAGCTTAAAATTGGATATCAGCTATTTCTGCTCTTAGAGACAACTGTTTATATTTCTTCACTGGAAGCCTCTCAACTGACCTTCTCCCTATTTAGCATTAGAGCTTGTTGCCATCTGCAAGGCCCTTCCCATAGAAGAATCCCAAAGGGATATTTTAGCTTCCATTGCTTCCCCACTTAATCATCATGACATCATAAAATTTGCAGAAACGCCACTCTGCCCACAGGGAGTCAAGGTTTCCCCTTATAGAACAGCTGAGCTTCCCCAGGCCTCTGACTTCTCCATTCCAGAATAGCATTGTGGATTTACCTATGAATAACTTGAAGATCATTAACATTTTGCCTAAAAGACAAGCACAACCCTGACCCAAAGGTAAATTATGTCACCACCCTTAGAGCAATAGAGAAAACCACTAACAGCTTCAAAATAGTAACCTGATAGCCTGAATGAATTAGATCTAAAATGTGAATAGATTTGGGCAAAAAAAGTTATAGAATAGTATAGTATGAAATAATATATTTATTATACTATATAACATTAATTATATAGTATATATTATATATAATTTTGATATACATAATAATATATTTATTATTGTATATAAATATACAAATGGGCAGTGAGTAAACAGAAACATGAACAAGGAGGTTCTAAAAATATTGGTTCTCTCTGGGGAAGAAGAGAGGAGAATGTGACACAAATTGGACTTCAACTCTGTAAGGTTTTATTTCCAAAAGAAAAAATGAACACAAATATGGTAAAATATTAACATCATATAAGTATAAGTTATAGATAAACGAATAAGTAAATATATTTAGCAATTCTTGTTTTGGTATTTCCAGAGGAGCCTGTAGCAGAGGAACCCTTCTGTACATAACAATCATAAACTCTGGACAGGATACAAGAAACACTTATTCAAAGTTAATACAGAGTGACCAGAAGGTAGAACGGACTACACTGGGCCATCTCAGTATATAAGGCTTTTCCTCTTAGGATATTCCCCAGTCTGCATGGTTCACCTAGAGTTCAAGCAGAAACCCACACGTTTGTTGGTGTGAGCTGTCAGAGGACAGAGTTTGTCTCCAAGGAGTCAGTGGAAAATAACAACTGGGAGGCTGACAGGAGTTAGCAGAGAGTTGGCCCACCGCACTGTGCAAGGAGACAGAGTCTAAAGGCTGGTACTTGGGTTTGGTCAATATCTTGTGCTTCCCACACAAAAACTTCCCAAACCAAACTGAAAAACAATCTTCTACCTAACAAACTTAAAATCAAATTTCAGTTTATCATCTAGTGATTTAACTGTCTGCTATTTAATTACATAGTAGACATAGTGAATGGCACATTATAGAAACTCTGGATTTTATTATTTTCCTCTGAAGCATGTTGATTTGTTTTTGTAGCAGGCAATTAAATTACCAAGTGTGCTAATCACTCCAGCTCCCAGGCAATCCCAAAGTGATGTGGTGGTGATGGTGGCAGTAACTGGACAGAAGGAGGAAAACCCTTCTCTCTGGCCAGATGGTCTGATTCTTGATGGAGCCAAGAATATACAAGGAATGCTACTCTTTTTTTTATCTCTATATAATTAGTGCTTAATCCCAGAGGCAGAGACAGTTCAAGGAAATGTGCAACAGAGTGGGGAGACTAAAGACCTAGCTTTCCTGTCAGAGGAATGGGGAAAGGGGTGGACAGGAAGCCAGAATGTGTCAGGGACATTATGGAGAGGATGAAGTTGGAGAAAACAATCCCATAAAGGTGTGTGTGAAATCTTAGGCTTACTTTAAAGTTGTGAATGTGTGGATCTAACTCCAAAGAGCATACCAAATTTTTGATAACTGAACTATAAGGTAAATCACTGATCAGACCTTAGACTGACCACTG
Organism: Phataginus tricuspis; assembly: GCA_029783875.1. NCBI lineage: Eukaryota > Metazoa > Chordata > Mammalia > Pholidota > Manidae > Phataginus > Phataginus tricuspis. The sequence continues at coordinate 66,458,757 of JAQQAC010008350.1, read as the reverse complement.
GTGATACACAGGAGAGATAGAAAAGCACACAGGCTTTGAAAATTAAAATGACATACATCCACAGTCCACAGAAAGTAAGTAGGACCTGAACCTAACCAGGTTGACATCCCGCTGAAAAGAAAATATTTCCCATGTGATTTAAAACAAGACCTAAAGTCACATAACAGAATATTCAAAATAGCCAGGATGCATTCCAAAATTACTTGGTATATAAAATGCTAGGAAACATCTTAACATCTTGCAAAGGAAAAGACAATTGCAGATGCTAACCACAAGATGACACGGATGTTGAAATTATCAGAGAACACCTATAAAGCAGCTACTGTAACTACACTTCAAGAAGAAAAGGTAAGCACTCAGGAAACCACTAGAAAGATGGAAAACTTTAGCATAGACATAGAATGTGTAAAAAGAACCAAATGGAAATTTTAGAATTAAAAAATATGATAAAGTTGAAAAGCTTCTGTACAGCAAAGGACACCAACAGTAGAACAAAAAGACATCCTACAATATGGGAAAATATATTCATAAATGATGTATCTGATAAGGGGTTGACATCCAAAATATACAAAGAACTCACGCACCTTAACAAACAAAAAGCAAATAATCCAATTAAGAAATGGGCAGAGGACATGAATAGACACTTCTCTAAAGAAGAAATTCAGATGGCCAACAGGCACATGAAAAGATGCTCCACATCGCTAATCAGCAGAGAAATGCAGATTAAAACCACAATGAGATATCACCTCACACCAGTGAGGATGGCCAACATCCAAAACACAAACAACAACAAATGTTGGCGAGGATGTGGAGAAAAGGGAACCCTCCTACTCTGCTGGTGGGAATACAAATTAGTTCAACCATTGTGGAAAACAGTATGGAGGTTCCTCAAAATACTCAAAATAGAAATACCATTTGACCCAGGAATCCCACTCCTAGGAATTTACCCTAAGAACGCAGCAGCCCAGTTTCAAAAAGACAGATGCACCCCTATGTTTATTGCAGCACTATTTACAATAGCCAAGAAATGGAAGCAACCTAAGTGTCCATCAGTAGATGAATGGCTAAAGAAGAGGTGGTACATATACATAATGGAATATTATTCAGCCATAAGAAAAAAACAAATCCTACCATTTGCAACAACATGGATGGAGCTAGAGGGTATTATGCTCAGTGAAATAAGCCAAGCCGAAAAAGACAAGTATCAAATGATCTCACTCATATGTGGAGTATAAGAACAAAGAAAAAAACTGAAGGACCAAAATAGCAGCAGACTCACAGAACCCAAGAACGGACTAATAGTTACCAAAGGGAAAGGGACTGGGGAAGAAGGGCGGGAAGGGAGGGATAAGAGGGTAAAAGGGGCATTACAATTAGCAGATGTAAGGTGGGGGGGGGCACGGGGAGGACTGTACAACTCAGAGAAGACAAGTAGTGATTCTCATCTCACTACACTGATGGACAGTGACTGTAATAGGGTTGGTGGGGGGGACCTGATGAAGGGGGTAGTTTAATCACCACAATATTGCTCATGTAATTGTAGGTTAATGATACCAAAATAAATTGTAAAAAAAAAATAAAATAATAAAAATTAAAAAATATAATAACCAAATAAAAAAATTCACTGGATGAGCTCAATAGCAAAATGGAGGTGATAGAGGAAAGTCTTGAAGATAGACCAATAAAAATTACCTAATCTGAACAAAAAAGAGAAACAAAATTTTAAAAAGTAAATAGACCCTAAGGGGCCTGTGGGTCAGTATCAAGGCATTTAACTTTAATGCACTTGAAATCCTAAAAGAAGAAGAAAAATAATGAAGTACAGAGGAAAATATTTGAATAAATAATGGCTGAACAACTTCTAAATTTGGGAAAGGACATAAAGTTACAGATTCAAACGCAGTGGATCTCAAAGCAGGATAAACTAAGTGAAATGTATGCTTAGACATATCATCAAACTTCTGAAAATTAAAAACAAAGAAAATTTCTTGGAAGCAGGCAGAGAAAAGCAATACATTACAAAGAGAGGGACAACAGTTTGAAGGTCTATACATTTCTCATGAGAAAGCATGGATGGCTGAAAGGCATAATTTTTTTAATATGCTTAAATAAAAGAACTGCTAACTCAGAGTTCTACATACACTGAAAATATCCTTCAGAAATGAAGAAGAAATTAAGACATTATCACATGAAGAAAAACCAAAAGAGTTTGCCAAAACCAAATTTACTCTGAACAAAATGGTAAAGGAAGATCTGAAGAAAGAAGAAAAATTATCTCAAAGGGAAATTTGAGACTTTGGAAGTAAAAGAGGTCACCAGAAATGGTAAAAATCTGAATCAATATGAGACAATTTTTATGCCATGTTCTTTAAATATTTATGGTGGATGAAAACAAAAATGTTAACATTATACCATGGGGTGTGAATTTTTGTCAATATAATGCATATGAAAATTACAACATTAAGAGATCCATAGGGTAGTAAGACATCTATGCCATATGAAGTGATAAAATATTCTAAATAGACTGTGAAAAGTTAAGCATAAATATATATCTCTAGAATAACCATTAAAATACACACACCTACATGCACATACAGGTATAGTAAAAAAATTCAATAGATAAATTAAAAGGGACTATTTAAAATATGCAAATATCACAAAATAACACTGAAAAGTAGAAAGAGAGGAACAAAAATCAGAGGAAACAACAAAAAATAATAAAACAGACCTGTTTTAAATATATATAAATCCAAACATGTAAATAATGCTTTAAATACACAATTTAAATGGAGATTTCAGAATGTACCAAAAAAAATGATGCAACTATATATGACAATAAACCCACTTTAAATATAATAACATAGTTAAATTAGAAGTAAAAGAATAGAAAAGTTGTAGCATGCAAATACTAATCAAAAGAAAGTAGGAGTGGCTACTAATATCAGAAAAGAGAAAGCTTAGAGCAAGGAAAAGTTGTCGTGGATAGAGACATAATTAAAGGGTTAGTTCACCAAGAAGACATAACAATCTTAAACATGTATTAACTAACAATAGAGCCTTAAAAATGCATGAGAAAAATTTGATGGAATTTTTTTAAAGTCTCCATTTATAGTTGGAAATGTCAACACTCATTCAGTAATCAATAGCACAAGTAGATTTTAGAACAGAACAATACTATTAACTAACTTGAGCTAATTAACACTTATGAAATTTCACCAAATGACAGAATACACATTCTGATCAAGTGCAAATGAAACATATTCCAAGACCACATACTGGGTCAAACAAATCTGAACACATTTTTTTAATGAAACCATATAAAATATGTTCTCTGATCATAAAGGGATTAAACTAGAATTCGAAAACAGGAAGATAACTATAAAATCTCCAAATACATGGTAATTGAACAACACAATCCTGAATAATGTATGGATCAAAGAGAGAGATTGGAAAATATTTTGAATTGAATGAAAATGAAAATTCAACATGCTAAAATTTATGAGATGCAGTCAAAGCAGTTTTAAAAGATATTTATAGCATTCAAAATTTATATTAGAAAAGAGGAAATTTCTCAAATCAACAATTTAAAAATCAACTTAAAGTAGAAAGAAAAGCCAAAATATACACAAAGCAAGTAACAGTAAGGAAATAATAAAGATAAGAGTGGAAATTGATGAAATGGAAAACAGAAAAATAATACAGAAAATCAACAAAACCAAAAACTGGTTCTTTGAAAACAATTATAAAATTAAAAAACCTTTAACCAGAACAAATGAACATCAGGAACAAAATAAGTGATATCCCTACAGACTGCAGACACCAAAAGGATAATAAGAGAATATTCAAAATAACTCTACACACATAAATTTGACAACTTAGATAAACTACACCAATTTCTCAAAAAACACAAACTACCACAATTCACCTAATATGAAATACATAATTTGAATGACATTATGTCTACTAAAGAAATTTAATTCATAGTTTATAAACCTTCATAAAACGAATACTCCAGGCCCTGATTATTTCACTGGTGAATTCTACCAGAGATTTAAAGAAATAATATCAATTCTATAAGTGTTTTCCAGAAAACATAGGAAGTAACACTTCCCAACTCATTCTACAAGGTCATACTTACCCTGACACAAAAACCAGAAAAAGACAGTACAAGAAAAGAAAATTATAAACCAAGATACCTAATGAACATAAACATAAAAATCCTTAACAAAATATTAGCAAGTTAAATCTAACAATATATAGTAAGACTATGAACTATCAAGTACAGTTCATACCAAGAATGTAAGGTGGAGTCACTGTTTCAAAATTATTCCATGTACTCCATCATACTAACAAGCTAAAGAAGAAAAACCACATGATCATATCAATTAACATAGAAAAAGCATTCAATAAAATTCAAATGTCTTTCATGAATAAAAACTCACAGCAAACTAGGAATAGAGAGAAACTTGTTTAACTTGATAGGATGCTCCTATGGAAGTCTCACATCACACTCAATGGCAAAAGATTGAATGTTTCTCCTCTAAGATCACATACAAGGCAAAAGTTTTCCATTCTCACCGCTCCTATAAGCTTGTACTGATTGTTCTAGCCAGTGCAATAGGCAAGAAAAAGGAATAAAGGTATTAAGTTTAGAAACAGAGAAACACAACTGCCCCTGCTTGCAAATGAAATGATTGTCTACAGGGAAAATTGGAAGGAATTTTTTTAATAGGTGGGATAGGAAGAGTCCTGGAACTTAAAAGTACATTTAGCAAGATCTCAAGATACAAAGTCAATATTCAAACATTAATAGAATTTCTATGTGGTACTAATGAACAATTAGACACTAAAATTTTTTTAAATGCTATATACAACAGCACCAATGAATAAACAAAACTAAAAAAAAAAACCCAGTTAGGTAAAGTCTTTAAAAAAATATGTGCAGAATCTGTATATGGAAAACTGCAGAACACTGATAACAAAACAAAGGAAGTGTTAAGTAAATGGAGATAAGTGACAAATACTACTCAGCAATGAAAAAATACATGCAACAATGTGGATGAATTTTTAAAACAATATGTTGAATGAAAGAAGTCAGACATAAAGGAGCACATTCTTTATTCTGTCATCTATAAGAAGCAAAATTAATCTATTTCTCAGAACGTGGTTGCCTATGGAGAGTGCTAATTATCTGAGGAGGCATGTGGAACTTCCAGGAATGATGGAAATGTTCTAGATTTTGATCTGTGTGGTAGTTACACAAATGTATTCACTCATCAAAATTCATTCAATTTTACAATTAGGATTCGTGAATTATACCACAAATAAACTTTACCTTAAGGATTATTTAGTAATCTGTTCATGCTTCTAGAAATCTTGGCGTCCAGACTCTAAGCTCTCTGTTACAAACATATATAAATCCTCTGCATAATTTATTATCGAACATTCCAAGAAGAGTGTATTCTCATTCCTTAATAACCTACATTATTTGCCCTAAGAAACTGAATACTCTGAAAATAGTTTCCAAGGCCACTCTTCCCATTGAGAGACTATGTTTAACTAGTTATGTAACTAAACACAGATTTTTCTGTTTTTTAAAGGGTGGGCTCTGGTATTAACTTGGGACTCTTCTAACTTTATAAATTTTCTGAAGTAGTTCCTCAACAAAATTTCAAAGAAGTCTGGTGAGGGACTGCCCGTGAAAGAAGTCAGAACAGATAGAAAGAATCGAAGTGATATTTGGACGATCATCTCTTGACTTAGAGTCTAAAAACAGATGGAAACCCTCAGGACTCCGTGAAGTTCCTGGTGAACCTGGGCAGACAGTGCGAGAGTGATGCACAGGCTATGGTGACAGCTGATAAAACCAGATAGAATTACGTTTTATTTCTGCCTCAGAGTGTTTCTCCTTCAACTCTCTTTTCCATATAGGTCACTTACAAATAAAATAAAAGTGATAAAATTAAATAAAATAAATAAAAGCGCTCTTATTAAAAGAATGAACACCGGGTTTCCACTGCTAAGGAAATCAGCCCTTCCACGTTAAAACAGCCTTACATATCAGCTCCTATTGGTAGTAAGAGAAAGAAAATTTTGGCAAAATGCTAGATTCTTTTGTTTGACTGTTTATATAATATGCCCCCTTTCAAATGTATGTTATCTTCATCCCTTTCAAAAAGCGTTTTTGAAGTTTGCTAGCTTATATCCACAGGTCCACTTCCCAACCTCTTTCACGGATGAATATCACCAGTTCTTAGGTCTTCTCCCTATTTAAGTGTCACAAGACAGGATCCTCCACAGACTTCAAGGCCATTTCCAGAGAGTCCTAGGTCATAACTTATACATAAATAAAATCTTTAATTCTGATGTACATGCTTTTTGATGGCAAAAATTTGTGAAAAATAAGTAAAGGAATAAATTTCACATTTGGCTTGACATAGTGCAGGACAGAAACACCAGCTATAGGATAGCAAGATGATTTAGGGTCCAAGCCAATTACTTTAAAGGAAATAGCATTTTAGAGTCATGGGTGACCACAGGAAGGTAAGAACTCTAAAAACATGCAGAAATCTTGAGGCAGGGGATTTTCACATGGGTGAAATGACGCGTTGACAAAATTCTACCTCCAGGATAATCTGGCATGGGAATGACATGCAAAATATCCCCGCATTAAGAGGGCCTTCCGAAGGTTCTGAAGGGAATCCTGTCTCCTCCTGAGCAAAATAACAAAACGTTGTTCCGGCTTAGGCTGTGCTTAATAAAGAGATTATTTTCATTCTTGTCTAGGTTCCATCGCCCCAACAGCCAACAAGTGATTTAGGCAAAATTTCTGGTGCCAGTTAATTAATACTTTCTGAACAGCTCAGCCTTGATTTAAAAAAACAAGCAATCGAAAAATACTTTCATTATGCATCTCAGTGAGACCAGGAAGGAAAATTCTATTTCTGTGCCAGTATGTCCAACCGACATTAAAAAAGAGGCTGTTGGTTTTGTTTGTATGATTGATCGACTGTTCCAAAGTGCGGCAACACTCCTAAGGTCAGAGGAAGAATGTCCTTTGGCTCCGCCCTCATTGAGGTTCAGTGAATGTGACTGTGGCACTTGTAAGTGCCTCAATCTAGGCATCAGTGAAGAAAAACAATCATTGTTTTAAAGAAAAAATTATAGCAAAGCTTGCAACTACATGTTTGAAAAAGTAATTACAGCCTTTCTTCAATATTAAGCAAAGAATCCCGTTTCTGATGATTCGGACTCAATGTTCTCCTTTCCTTCATTCAATTGTGTTCATGTGAATAAAATAAGATCATGACAGACATGCCAAATCTAATCAATATGGCTTACTATGGTCAGGCTGTTTAATTTCTGCAAATATATCATTTTAAAAATTAATTTGCTAAATATCATAATATGCAATCTGTAAACTACTTGTTGCCAGGAAATACAAAGTGATACCATAAAAAAGTGTAAATTAAGTAGTATGTATCTTTGCTTCCCCCACATTGCCTTTCTGTAACTCCCCCATGTTACTTTTCTCTAACTCCCCCACTCCATCCTTCCCCTGGACTGCCCTAGCCAATACAGGGGCCACTAGCTACGTTGTAGGTATTTCAATTTGAATTTTAATTTAAACACAATTTAAGGTTTAGTTCCTGGGGTTGGCTGCAACAGCCACACTTCAATTGCTCAATAATCACTAATAGCTGATGCAGTGAACAGTACAGACACACAACATTTTCATCACTGCAAGAAGTTCTAGTGCACAATGCTGGTCTAGCCTTAGAGTTTTTGCTGTCCCCTGCCAGGCCAGGATTCTCCCTATCCCCCCAAGTCCTCCCCTCCCTCCCCCGTTTTTCTTCCTTACACTTCCTTAGTCTCACAGCTTCCTGAGCCCTCTTACGGTATGCCATAGGAAGTGCTATTTTATAATTCCTTCCTTGAGGACCTTCCTCTCAGCTTGTATAACTTGATAAACTAATCTGTGCTTAGGCAATTTGAGAGGGCACCGAGGTGGTGTGTTCTTTCTCCAAAGCAACACATTTGTACTTTAGCAGAAGGCTCTGAAGAGATCACACAGTTCACAAAGGGTTGACTTTTAAAAGTGGTGGCATTAAACACTGTGGTAGCCTGGAAACTTTAAGGAACCGACCTCAAAATGCAAGAGCCTTCAGAGCACTTTTCAAAGCACATTACCTTGGCCTCTTCACCCACACTGGCCTGGGGTCACTACATTGTTTTTTCTCCTGCTAAGTGCTGGGCTATCCCTAAGTGTTATGATGAAGAAGGTAACATTATGTATCTGACAGGAAATAGGAAAAATAGGTCAAAAGAAGTATGTTTGTTTTTCTTGTAACTATGAAAGTTGTTAGAGTTCAGGGTGGGGTTTTGGTATACTAATCCATTTATTCTTTGTCCCTTCTGGGCTCCCTGCCAAGGCATCGCATAAACACCAATTCATAGCAAAATAGATAATATGAGGTTCTCAGCAATAGCTTGGCAAGTGTTTTCTTTTCCCTCCAACATGAAGCTTTCATAAAAACTGAACTGGCAAATGCAGCTTAAGCCAGGAGACATTTTTTAAAAGAAGAAGAAAAAGAAAAAACTTCTCAACCCCTACATAAGAGATAATCAGGCGTGCAAACACTCTATGGATCCATTTACTGGGTCAGAGGCAAGCAACAGGCTGTTGTGCCCAGGACAGCTCTTCCTTGTCTGCCTACCACACACTGCAAGAAATCAAGAGAAATCCTACCTCTTCAGAAGGCCCTTGTCTTCAGTATGCTCAAGAAAAATGTTGAAAGAGGAAAAGAGGATAGCCAAGCCTGCCTCAAGACTGCCATGTGCCACACACATGTCCCACATTCTGGATTCAGCTGATTGCTTTCCCATGATATCATTTAACTTGATCTTATATATGCAGAAATTTTAAAAGAACTGAACTAAATTGCATCTTCACAAGAAAAATAATTATCAGTGGCACCTCTCCAGTGTTTTTGGATTTTAGAGATTTGTTTCATTGTTGTTCATCAAAGTATTGATGCACAGTACTTTAATAACGAAGCAGTGCTAAAAGGTTTATAACAAATGGGCAGTTCCCTGGTCTCCTCCTATCCCTCCCCAGAGGTTCCCACTTTCATCTCTTTTTAGCTATTTATTCTGGTAGCTAACTGAATATGTCTAAATACCATTTTTACACTAACATCTCTTTAAAATCATTTCATTATGGAAAATATCAAGCACATACAAAGTTAGAGAATAGCATGATTAACCCATCCCAGATACCCATCACTTAATTTCAGTTATTATTGACACATAACCAACACATTTCATCTATACACCTAACACATTTATTCACCCACGCACCCCAACTATATTCTTAAAAACATATACAAGATATATCATTTTAACCATAATAAATACATATCACTCAATGTACATCAATAAAGGTACCTTTAAAAAACATAATCATAATACCATATAACACACATTATCACATTGTTTAATAAAAATTATTCCTAATTACCAAATATCCAGTTATTGATGATATTTTTCTATTGTCTCAATTCTTTTCTATAATTGGTTCATATAACTCAAACTATAAGACAACAAGGTGATTTTTAAATTTTTTCTCATGTCAATTAAGTCTGTTTTTAAAATCTGTGACAGTGGTTCTCAACTCTGGGCGATTTTGTCTGGGGACATCTCTGGTGGTCACAACTTGGGGAAAAGGATACAGAGTTCAAATGACATCTAGTGGGTAGAGGCCAGTGATGCTAAAAACCCTACTGTTCACAGGGACAGTCCTAACAGCAAAGACTTATCCAGCCAAAGTGTGGCTGTCAGTTACCCAGCCAAAGTCTGATTTTGTCAATAGTGGCAAGACTGAGAAACCCTGATCTATAGTATATTGGATAGTATTCCATCCCACCTACCTTATTATCTTTTAGGAAAAAGATATTTAACCCCTAGAGTTAACCCTACATTTAACTCCACTTCCTGGAATTTGCTGATTACATCCCCATTTTGTCTTATAGCATGTTCTCATTCCCTATATTTTTTGTAAATAAAAATGAAGAGGAACACTTTAAAACATTAAACCAATAGAAACCATATTAAACATTAACACCTCTGTGTGAAAATGTGAATCAGGCAGCTGGACCATAGGCGATCATTTACTTTTTATTTGGTTTTGCCCATTCTTCTGGTTTTTGCAGAATGCAGACACTGAGACTTAGAAGAGTAACATGACTTGGCTAAGTTTACAACCAAATTGCTTGAATCTTCGCCTCTTTGAAATCTGAGATACAGTTCTATTTTTTTCGAGGCTTAATCTGATTAAGGTTTGCTTTTTTTGGCTAGACTCTTTCCTATGTGGTGAAGCGTAGTTGGGTCAGAAGGCACATTACATCTGATTGTCTCTTTTGTAGTAGCAGTGATGGTATTCGTCTAAAGATATTATTTCATTAGGACATCTCCTGAGTATTTTAAATGGTTTATTTCTTCCTATTAAAATATTCCTTAATGAAAATATCTTTACTTTTTTGGAAAATTAAAATAATCAACGTTCACTCACTATTTAAAAAATGTGTGATCACATAATATGTATAATCTGATGTTTTTGTCATTTTCATTTTGTTTAATAATGTGTAGTAAAAAGTTGTCCACGTCTAGTACACACATATCTACTTTTCTTAATGATTACACAGTATTTCAATGGATGACAATTCCTGCCTCCCCAAAAGTTGGCTATCCTTGACAGGAGAGAAAATATATAATATATTGTTTTAAGTTGCTTTGATGAGATAAATTGAGCAGTTTAGTATACTTATTGGCCATTTGTAACCCTTCTGTAAATTACCTGCTTATATCCTCTGACCATTTTTCTATTGGATTATCTAAATTTTTCTTATTGATTTATGGGGCCTTTTAAAAAACTGTTCTTCTCTCATCATTTATTTTTCTATTTTTTACAATGTTCTTTGCCATTGAGGTGGAGTAAAGATGGTCACCAATTCCTTGATGTTTCTGCCATCACAAAGTGGGCTCTATGCTCCCTCCTCTTAAAAATGGTTAGGCTCTGTTCTATGGTTGCTTGGGCCAATTCAATATGCTAGAAATGAGACTGTGCCATTTATGGCCTAGTTCTTAAGAGACCAACAGCTTCCTCTGTCTGTCCTTAGAACACTTGCTCTTGAGACCCAACTGCCATGTTGTAAGGAAGCCCAAGCAGCTTCGTGGACAAGCTCATGTGGAGAAGAACTGAGGCTCCCAGCAAGCAGTCCCAGCTGAACTCCAGCTGACAATCGACACCAACTTGCCAGCCAGACATGTGAGTTGACTATCTCGGAAATGAATCCTCAAGCCCCACTTAAGCCACTACTGTTGATGCCATCTGAGAACAGAGAGCTATTCCTGCTAAGCCCTACCCACTTACAGATCCATGAGCAAAAGTTTTGTTTTAAGCCAGTAAATTTCCATATACTAAATCTTCTTATATACATACACCTATTTTTATACTATTTTTGTCCTTTCACATATCTATACCTACCTATACTATTTCAGTTATTACAGCTTTAAAATACTGTCCAACAGAACTTTCTGAGAGAACAGAAACGTTCTATGTCTATTCCATCCAATATGGTAGCAACAGGTTAGTAGCAACGGGTCACATAGGCAATTGAGCACTTGAAATACGATTCCTGTGACTACAAAATGGAATTTTTTTAGACAGCAATAAATAACTGGAACAGCCATATGAAAGGTTTTCGCTTTTGAATTGGAACCAGATCTATCAATCTTTTTCTTGTAACTATAATTTATACAAAATGAAGGAAACTCTTCCCCCTCCCAAAATTACAAATTATAATTACCTTTAACTCTTTTATGATTTATTTTTGTAATTTTAAATCTTTAATCTTTAAATTTCTTAGTCGTACAGAATTATCTTTGTAATTGATGAGAAATAGGATGTAGATTTTCTCCAAATGATCATCCAATTGCTCCAACACAAATCATTAAATAATTTATAGTGTTCCCACTAATGTAATTTTTTAATTGGAAAAATGCTACTAAACCTCCTTATATTAAATCTTCTTATATACATACACCTACTTTTATACTATTTTTGTCCTTTCACATATCAGTACCTACCTATACTATTTCAGTTATTACAGCTTTAAAACACTATCCAACAGAACTTTCTGAGATAACAAAAACATTCTATGTCCATTCCATTCAATATGGTAACAACAGGTTGGAAGCAACAGGTCACATAGGCTATTGAGCACTTGAAATATGATTCCTGTGACTAAGAAATGGAATTTTTATTTTATCCATTTTTAATGAATTTAACTAAAATTTTCATTGTTGTATGCGGTTAGTAGCTACCATATTAGTGCAGGTTTAAAGTGTTTTTATAACTGTAGTACAAGTCATTCCTCACTATTCTTTCCAAGCTTTTTAATTAGTTGCCAACATTCTTCACATGAAATTGATCATCAATTTGTTCATGGCAGATTCCAATAGGAATATTATTCAATGTGTAGATTATTTGTGGAGAGAGTTGATATCTTCATCATTTTTCCTTCCAAAAAATGTTGTGTTACTTACTTGTGTAGTTTTATATCCTTTATTAATGTTTTATAATGTTCTTCACATAAATAAGTCATATACAGTGTTTAAGTGTATTCCAAGGCATTTTCCAATTTTTCTTGCAATTGTAAATCCTTGATCTTTTTTGTACCAATTATATATGACTGAATAACAAACCACCCATAATTTAGTTGTTTAAACAACACCATTTATTTGTTCAAAATTCTGTTACTTGGCATTTGGGCTAAGCTCAATATGGGGTGGGGTCTCACCTGGGTCACTCATGTAGCCATGGTCATCTGGTGGCTTTTCAGGACTGGACTGTCCAAGACAGTGTTATTCACATGGCTTCTAGTTGGTGCCAGCTGGTTACGGTAGTAGGTATCAGCTGATTCAGCTCCTCTCTGCCCAGTGTGACCTTTTTTCCTCTACTAGAGACTGGGCTTCTTCACAATATGGAGAAGTGTTCCAAAATAGCTAAAGTGAAAGCTGCAAGACCTCTTGACACTGAGACTCAAGGCTGTACTGACATCAGTTCCCTCACATTCTGTTGGGTTTAAAGCCGATCCAAAACCTGCCCAGACTGATGGGCTGGGGAAATTAATGCCACTGATTGGTGGGAGCAGAAAAGGAATGGAACGAATATGTGATTATTTTTAGCATACCATATTTTTTCACTTCATTTGTAATTTGTTATTTCTCATATAAAGAATTTTTTTGTACATATTAATCTTGACATGCATCAATGAACTGAGTTTCTTTTTACCCCATCTCTAAAATTTAAATGCATAGTCAGTTTTTCTGTGTATAAAATTGTGTCATTTGATATTAATGAGAGGTTTTTTTTCATCTATACCCCATATTTCCTATTTTTTTTTATACTTATAGTATTGGCCATAATCTCCAAACTATGTTATCTTGAAAAAAATTTTATCCTATTCCAGACACTAGTAGGGATATCTTTAAGTTTTAAAGAGCAGGCATGATTTTTAATATCAGTTTCTAACAAGATTTTTAATTTCCTCTTTTTTCTCAACCATGGGCATCAAACTTAACTAATCCAAATTTAGGGTTCATAACATACTTCTCATTATTGGTCCATGGGCCTCCTTTCTATTTGTTTTGCTAAGGCTGTTTCTTTTATTCTTCCTTTACCAAGAATTTATATAGATATTAAACTAAATCAAACTCCTCTTGTACATTTAACAATATGTTTTTCCAACTATAATCTATTATTGTATTACTTTTTGTTGTGCCATATTTCTGGATTAAATCCTACTTGGTCTTTGTATATTATTTGTAGACTATTCTGTTATCATTGATTTACATACATTTTGTGTTGAGTTTTTTCCATTTATAATTTCGCATGAAATTAATTGTCTTATTTTGTGTGGCCTTTAACAGGCTTTGTAATCAGGCTAGCACTCCTATTTTACTGACAAAAAATGGACGTACAGAGAAATTGCATTTTGACAATTAGTTGGTAAACTACTTATACCTCTACGGTTGAATCTTCTTTGGAAAGCTTTTAAAAGAGACAAGGTAACCTTTAAATCAAATAGATGCACTCTTGCCTTCAAGTAAAGATTAACCTTCAAATTCCATCTTATTGCCCAAGGAAGTTTTGTTCCACAGATGAGCTATTTCATATTTCAGTCAGTTTCAGATAAGTTAACCTCAGTGAGATAGAGACCATGTATAAAGTAATTCAACAGCCAACAACCCACATCGGATGGTTAACTAGAACTCCTATACTATACCTTTTTATCATCATTCTATCATAGGTCCATTAAATTAATACTCACTATTCCTTATTTTTTTTTCAGCCCTGCACCCAGTTCTAGTCACTGAATCTCTGAAGTAGTTGTTTAAAAGTTATTTGAGTCTTAATTTCTTTCTGCCAAAAAATCTTTGTAGACTATCAATTCCCTTCACATTTAATGACAAGAATGCACTCCACAGAGAAACTTCCTCATATTTCTTCACAGTGCCCTCCAAAACCATCATCTGTAAGCATTTTCTGTTTCTATGTCTTTGTCAGAGCTAATATTACCAGTTCTACTGTACATCAGCTCTTTTGTCTGTTCCCCATGCATGGAGTTACATTGGCATTATGATTTATTTGTAAATTCATGGGATTTTGAATCTGAAGACTGGGTTCTAGTCTCTTTTCTTCTAGTAATCAACTAATTATGTCAAGTCACATTTAACTTCTTCCAACTGTAATCATAATGTCTACCTACCTATTTGACAAGTTACCACAAGAAACAGATGAAAAAAGTACATGAACATTCTTTGCACTATGTAAAGCAAAATGCTAGGTATTATTCAGCAGGGAATAATTCAAAATAACAATAGCTGGCATTACTGAATGCTTACTAATATGTGAGGTTCTGTTCTAAGACCTTTACATGTACAATCTCATTTAAACCTCTCAATAAACAATGAGATGCATACTCTTATTAAGTGAAGACCTTTAGGATTAAAAACAGTAATAATTTTATCAAGGAAACAGAAGTTATGGGATTTAAACCTAGATCTATCTAATTTCAAAACTGAACTCTTAATCTTTGCTCTTCAAGGGCAAAGACCCCTTAAAATAATACTACTTAGTATGATTGAAAACTATAGTAAGATTCACAAACAACATACTAAAAGACTAATGCTACTTAGTATGGTTGAAAACATACTAAGATTCACGAACAACTTAATTCTTGAATTCTCAGAGTCAGGCTGCATGAAGTAGAGGTCTCCCATTTCCTTCATTTGTGACCCTTTCTTACAGCACACTGGGCCTATACTGTTTGCCTCAGCAAAACTACTACTCATCCTGCTTTATGATCAGGAACGCTGGCCTGTTTTTTATTTGTGCTGAGAAAAAAATTCAGTAAAACATGTATAAGTTTATGGGATGACCAAAAGTTATATAACTTACTTCTCTTATCATTTTTTTCTAGTTTTTAAAATGTAACCCAACATAACTAGGGAATTATGTTATTTTTAAAAATACATATCAAAATCAGCTATTTTTCATCACAGCTTTGATTATTAAGTAATTGCCTTTAAATTCTGAACTTCTCAATTATATGTAGAGATATGGATTAACTATGTCAATATTAAAGAATTATGTGTTTTTTCTATCACAAGATTCATAGTGGGTGGAACAAAAGAAGTGATAGCCTACTCTAATCTCCCTTGACCTCATATTTCTGGATGGCCACAGATAGGCCAAAGTATATTCAGAAAAAAGGGAGCCATCAAATGGTGAAGAAAAAAAAACATGAACTATGTCAAAGGAAGAATGGCAAAAAGTCCTGGGGGTGTGCTTAACCTGGAAAATAGAGTTTTGAGGGGAGCTGGAAAAGAGAGCCATCTTCAGTCTTGGAGGTGGACACATTAGAAGAGAATTATGCTTGTTCTATGTAGCCATAAGGAGTATTATAAGAACCTTTGGGGTAATAGATGCCAAGTGATTGTTTTAGCTCAACACAAGCATGGTTTGTTAAGCTCAAGCACAACACACCACTAGGAGATCAGATCTGTCTGGTGCACTGAAAGGATATGTCCAAGTTTACTTGTAAAAGAGACTAAGGAACCTCGTGGATATCAGCTCGTTGTGAGTGAAGAGGGCGGTGGGCACAAAGAACACAGCCTTCTTCTGCTGGGAGGATAGTGAACCCTGGAATACATGGTAGTGTCTCCTGATCCAGCCCGATGAGAGACTCAAGACTTGGTATTAAGAGGAGGATAGATATATGGAGGAGGATAGGTAGATGGGTGAGTGCCCTAAGTAGCAACCAAAAGTACTATTTTCACTATATTTCCATTAGACTTTGGAGAGAAGATGCCCTGCTTTGGAGCCATGCTGACCAAAAGTTATTTAAAAGGGAAAACATTTTTTCCTATTGACTCACAACAGAGGAAGGGAGCTGGAGCAACAGGACAAGGAACAAACAGAGGCTTCTTCCTAGGAACTGTGCATGACTCACAGTCCTTCCTTGTGAGCACACAGGAGACGCCCTCTCAGTACGCCTCAGCACACTGGGAGCTGGGGACATTTTAGGTTAATGGATCCTGTGTTATCAGATGAGACGTTACAAAGTGAAATTCAGGTTACTTAAATAAAGATTCTCCTACCAGTGTGAAGTACCAAAATATAGGACAAACTGCCTAGAGAACCGTCCCTCAGGCACTAGGGAGGCACAGCCTCATTCCTAGCCCAGCATTGACATAAGTGGGCTCTTAACAAATATTTGTTGAAAGCAAATTCAACAAATCTTACTGAAATTTTTCTCTCTCAAAGTTTGAGGAAGAATAAAAGAGAACCGTTCATCTGTCACTGTTATTTTTGACTCAATTCCAATCAACAATGAAGAACTGCTTGGTGAAGCAGAAGTGATAGGAAAATATTAAAAAGTGGTGAGCACTCCTTGGAGAACTAGTTGATTTCAGGGGCTGGGGCAGGGAAAATATAAGAAGAGCATAAAGCGTCTTATGGTGCTAGAAAATAAGGAAGTGCTCAAAAATAAAGGATGGAAGCGTATGAAAAGGCCCAGAAGCCTGAAAGAGCATCACTTGCCATTTATATAAATTATTGAATAAATAAATAAATGGGGGAGAAGCAACAACTCTTTCTTACAAAAGCGTTTCATGAAACATCATCTCATACCTATTAGAATGGCTATTATCAAAAAGACAAGAGACAGCAAGCGTTGGTGAGGATGTGGAGAAAAGGCAACCCTTGTGCACTGTTGGTGGGATTGTAAATTGATGCAGACACTATGGAGGTTCCTCAAAGAATGGGTATATATCCAAAGGAAATGAAAAGAATATCTGGAAGGGATACCTGTAAACAAAAAGAAGCTAGGTGGAGGGTACATGAGAACTCACTGGACTGCAAGTCTAAAATGATCTCAAAATAATTTTTTTTTTAAATATGACGAGTACATCATGGAATTCCTAGAACAGGAGATCTGGAATACTGGGTAAAATCAGCACATACTCACTCACCATTGGGAATATAGTTTACAAAAGTTCAGAGAAAAGACAGACATGATCTCACATCCAGAGATTCTGAAGGGGAAAGTGGTTCAAGAGAAAAAGTGGACACTAATAAAAGCAACAAAACATATGAGAAACTTCTGAATCACCTCCCTGCCTCTTCCCCTCCCCTATACCCAATCAGCTGCCTATCCTATCAATTCTGTCTCCTAAATGTCCCTCACTTCCTCCCTCCCCCAATTCTCCGCCCTGCCCTAGTTAGCACTCTTAGCTTCCTCTTGACTAATTATTTCCTCTACACAAGTTTTCCAAAGTCTAACAAATCCTAAATTTATGTCACCTGGATTACTTTTCTGAAAGAGGAATCTATTTCCCTTCTCTATTCAAGAATGTTCAAGTTTATACCATTTGTAATAAATCCAAATTCCTTAGCATAACTTATGAGGTCTCTCACCATTTAGCTGGTCCTTAACTTCAGCCTCATTCTGCTCACTCCCTGAAATACTGTATACTCCAGTTGCAAGACTAATTATGAAGTCTAGAATATATTATCCACTCTGGCTTCAGTTAACATTATTCCTTCACGAACAGGATACCATGTTGCCCAGCTTCACTGTCCTATTCAAACTCCTATTCATTCCATCTCAAACATCATTTCTGTTTCAGACTACTGTGATTCTTCACAACCTCCTTATCCCATTCTATATGCCTTACTAGGATTAACCCTCTCTACTATGCTCCACAGGACATTGTGAATACTGTTAATAAGCATATGCTACACTGCATGTGGCTTGTAATATACAACTTTGAGTCTCTTAGTAAAGTGTAAGTCCTTTGATGACAAGGTCCACGTCTAATTCACCTAGGAATCTCCAGCCCCAACCAGGGCCTGGCGCTTAAGGGTCAGTCAACACCGAGGATGGGTTAAACTGAATTAAAATATAATCAAGCCTGATGCCCAGGGATGCAAAGGGGACAGTAGTTAAAGAAATCCCTATGGCTATGCATGGCCTTTCTGAACTCAAATTTTAAAATGACACCAAAAAACTAGGGAGGAAAAAAAAACAAAAGCTCAGGATTATGGATGGACATAAAAGAGTAACTTATAGCTACAAGTATTCTAATAAAAATGCCAATAACCAGAATTGTCTAGGCTCAAAAAACAAAAGCGCTTTTAACAACACCCAGGACCTCATTAGCTACACCAACTTTAAGAAGAATAAGTAGGGGGAAAGGCAACTGTTAGGGAAATATGAGAATTTCAAAGATGAAAAGTAGAAAAAAATCACTCAACTTCTTTTTTCTTACATCTTTTTCTATCAAGGAGAAGATGCTCACATTATAAGAGGTAGAAAAATCTCATTTAAGGAAATGAAACCAAGTTGATTTGCAAGAAATGCTTATCACTACATTGAATTATTTCCTAGGGTCTGAAAAACAACTTGCTGATATGAACCACTGACAGAGAATTACAGTCAGAAATCTTCAAGGAATTATGAGTTGAGGCAGTGGAGACAAAATGCAATTAAAAACAGAGTGGAGAGAGAAACCAATGCATTTCAGGAACGATGAATCTCTCAGCTTAATATTAGACGCCAATTAAATTATACAATAGTTATTATGCAAATGGTTTATGAGATATTGTAAAGCTGTGCTGTCTAATATGATAACCACTAGTCGCATCTCACTATTTCCATTTAAATTATTAAAATTTTTAAAAAGTAAAAATCATTCCTGAATCACACTAGCCACATTGTCATTACTGAAAAGCCACATATGCTAGTGGCTACCATGTTAGCACAAATCACAGAATATTTCCATCACTGCAGGAAGTTTCATTGTACAGTACTGTTTAAGAAAGAAATGAGCATTAGAAACCAGAATAGTGTACAGAAAATGTTACACTAAACTAATAAGACTTCTATCACTTCATGGGATTGTTACATTGTTGGAGACAGCAAGTGCCTAGATACAGACTATCTTAACATCAGCAAAACATCCAGCAAAATGTATGTGAAACCCTAGTTGATAAAAATAAAGAAATATGGACAAGCTATAACACAACTGAGCAAACAATTGTCCCCACAGAACACTGATTAATGAACTAATACAATTTGGGGAAGAATGACTTACTAGTTTTCTCTAAAATCTTGTCACTGGTCCTCTCTTACTCAATGTTTTTCTCAATCGTTTGCTGGGCAAATTAAAGAAACAGTTATCAAGTTTTCAAATAACTAAGTGACAGTAAGATTGTTTCATAACTTTCTGGAGAACAATTTGTGGAAACATATCAAAACCTTTTACAATTTAACTTAGTCTGACTCACACTTCCACTTCCTCAGGAAACAGTCATCCCATGGATGTTTGCAAAGACTTAGCTACATGTGTGCTAGTTTTAGCAAAATATTTAGGAAAAATCTAAATGTCAAATAATAGTAGACTGATTACATAAACCACAGTACATTTGCATTATCACCACTGTATTCCCAGTGATGCTCACAATGAGTATTTTAAAATCTCAAATGGAAGTTGAATGAAGTGAAGAAAAAAGAAAATTATAAAACAAACTATATGGCATGTTCATATACATCATACATATACGGTGTGATAATGCATATGTACTGGGTGTGTGCATGAGTGATAGACACATGTGCATAGAGAAGACGGGACAGAGATACACTAAAATGCCAATATATTTATCTCTGGTAATGAGTAAGGGAACAGCATGGTTTTCTGCATTTAGCTCATCTGTATTTTCTAAAAGTTCTGTCATGAATGGTTGATTCTTTATCATGAGAACATTTTGAATAAGGATCAATGGATAAAATATTTCATAAAAGAAACAATCTTCAAAAGTGAGAAAACACATTCAACAAACTGGAATAGACCAAAATTAACCTTAATAGAGATATGTGCAAGGGAGGCTTAATAGGTATACATAGAAAGTCTAGCTTTCAGGTTCTAAAGTTCCTCTAGAAAAGCAGTTTGGAGAAGACTGGCCTAACAATATTTGGATAAAATAAACACAAAATTTGTAAGTTAATTTGGTAGCAACAATTCTAAGAGAGTGAATACAAACTTCAGTTACATTAACAAGATAGCTTGCCCAGAATAGGGAATGATGGTCCCTCTGTACTCTGTGGCTGATGCAACCATATCTGCTGGGCTCCTTGTCTCATACAGTAGAATATACCTAGAGGTGGGCAACCAGGAAACTGAAGGGATTGGAAATCCTACATGAGAAAATGGCAGAATTGGTGCTTTTTAGCCTAAAATAAAAATACAAAGGAACTCCTAGATAGCTGTCTTCATAAATGAATACAGGACTAGACATGAATGAATGAGGGACTAGACATCATATCAGGCCACTGATGCAGAGAAGTTACAGGAGCTCATATTTCCCTCAGCAAAAGGAAAAAGAGCAAATAAAAACTACATAGAATTCATGAAAACCTGCACACAACTGTATATAGCAGCTTTATGCATTATTGCCACAACATGGAACCAACCAAGATGTTCTTCAGTAGGTGATGGGTAAATAAGCTGTGGCACCTCCAGACAACAGGGTAAGAAATGAGCTATCAAGCCATGAAAAGAGAGAGAGGAACTTGAAATGTATATTACTAAGTGAAAGAAGGCAGTTCGAAAAGGCTACAAACTGTAGAATTCAACTACATGACACTCTAGAAAAGGCAAAACAACAGAGAGAGTGAAAAGATAGGAGTTGCTGGGGGTGAGTGAATGAGGAGGGAAGAAGGAATAGGCTAAGCACAGAGGATTTTTTAGAATAGTAAAATTATTATGTATGATGCTATAATGGTAGATACATGCCATTATACATCTGTCCAAACCCATAGGATGTACAAGAGTGAACCCTAATGTAAACTGTAAACTTTGGGTGATAACAATGTGTGAATGCTGGTTCATCGATTATAACAAGTGTAATAGTGGTGAGGGTTGTTGATAGTGGGAGAGACTGTTGTGTTTGGGAATGGGTATATGAGAACTCTCTATATTTTCCATTTAATTTTCCTGTGACTCTAAAACTGCTCTTTAAAAAAAGGTCTGTTAATTAAAAAATAATAACCAAAAATATATTGAACTTCTTCAAGATGTAATGATCTGCCTGTAAGTAGAGGCTGAGACAATGGCTGTCAGAAACACTACAGAAGGATTTTTGGAATTACAATGATCATATTCCTAACCTCTACCTGTCTCCCAACTCCTAAGTCTCTATTGTTTGTTCATTCAACGTCTTGAATACTACTAGGAACTGAATATTTGCATCACCCCAAAATTCATACGCTGAAGCCTAAGTACTCAGTGTGATGGTATTCAGGGGGAGGTGTTCTTTGGGAGGTAATTAGGTCATGCGAATGGAGCCCTCATGAATGGAATTAGCTCCCTTATAAGGGCATGAAGAGACCAGAGCTCTCTCTCCAAATGTGAGGCAATCAGGAAAAGAGCTCTTACCAGAACAGGGCCATGCTGGCGCCCTGACCTCAGACTTCTCAGCCTTCACAACTATAGAATATAACCGTTTGTTGTTTAAGCCACCCAATCTGTGGCCTTCTTGTTAAAGCAGCCTGAACTGAGACAAATATACAGCTTTTTTTTAATCGTGAAGTATTTGTATCTCTGGGAATGTGTAATGGTGGGCCTGCAGGTGCCCAAAACCAGTGTAAGCATGTGCATCTTTCAAGGGCATTGATTCTACTTAAAATTTTTTAAATAAAAAAGGATACATCACTATTTAGAACGCAAAATACAAATGAATTTTAAAGATAAAATAGCAGAGAAGTATCATATGTGCCATGAGGTGCTTATAAATTTGCCCCCAGGTCCCACCAATGCCCAGGAAATACAAATTCACACTGCTTTTAGAATACTTCAGTGGAAAAGTTAGAGAGATACTGATTCACTCTATGCAAGAACTGTCTCCTCCATAGGGAGGATCAAATGAAGTCCAGCTGTACGTTCAGCGCTGGCAGTTCAGAGGGACCACAGGCCCAGCTCCCTCACAGCAGAAGGATACTGATCTCTAGTGGAGAGTGAATATGATCGACTTCCTACACCAAGACAAGCATGGGTTTCTTCCTCATTGTGGAAATACCTACCACCCAGAAGTACCATACCTTCATAAATGTTCTAAATAGGTAGTAGTATCCCAGGTCTGCTTTCTAGTGGGGGAATTGCATGGTCGACCTTAACTGATATCTCTCAAGAAAAGTTTATTTAAACCACAGATTATTTTATCCATGGAAAGTCTATTCTTTACAGGCACCATGGAAACAGACAGATGCTCTGATTAATTTCCCTCTTAGGTTTCCTTTTTTGAAGCACATTCATGGTTGCACAGTGTGTACAAAAAAAGAGAAAAAAAATTATTTCCATTGTTGAAGAACTTGATATTTTTATGTATCAACATGAGGAGCAAAACCAAAGAAAGAAAGACAGACAGGATGGAGTGAGCATGTGGATAAGAGAAATGTTAAATATGTAAAAATAATTACATATGTCTTGGATACCACGGAGTATCATAAAAACGAAAGCATTTCTATTGTTACATTCACATTACCAATAAACTGAAACTTATCCTATAGCTATACACTCTGCGTGTCTGCTCACTTCATTCAGGTGTGAAGGCGCACTCAGCCACAAGTTAGAAAAATCAACATCCCTGGGGTATATGTCAATACACTTCCTGTCAGATGTACACCCTGCCTCAAAGCTCCTCATTCAGTGGTGAAGCCATTGCTCTGCCCTCCGCACCCCGATCCACCAAGTTACTTGGAGAAACACTTTCCAGAGGGTAGCAAAATTGGGAACAAAAAACTAATATGTATCTACATTCTTAGTTGCCAAAGGCTCAAACAGTCCCAGTTTCCAAACTCATTTATTCATTCTTTTGTTTACTTATTCAACAAACATACTGTGCTTCTATTATGTACCAAATGCTGTGCTGTGTGAGCTCTTCCCTAGCTCGCTCCCCTAAGGTCATTCGTTCTCCCTGAACAGTGCTCCGCACACTGCCCTTCAGGCAGCCATCTCCAACCCCACACCTAACGGGCAGAAACCAAGGAAACTTACTACCTGACCTGGAAAGCTGACAGTTCCAGTGATGGGGCCCGGTCTATGACCCCAGAGACAGTGGTTTGGTGGGACAGGGTATCCCAGCCCAAGGCTCAGAGACTAACTCGTCAGGAACTCTCTTTCCAGAAGGCTTGTTCATTCACACCAACAGATGTAAGTATACCTATTGCTTATGTCCACTTAGAAAATTCTCCTGAAAGCCAATTTGACAGTGAAAGAGAACTTGGCATATCAAAAACCTAGTCCCCATGTTTATAAGGTTTTGTAGGAAGGTAAATACACAAAATCTAGAGAATGCACTGGCATCTCTCTCCTGCGACTATTTGAAGTTTTTATTTTAATCTATTTAAGTTATAGGGGAAATGCATCTGTTTTCTCTCATTGCCATAGAAATAGTTCATCTGCAGGAAATCCTGTGGAAGTCAGGACTCCTATCAAATGAATAGAGCCAGATGATAAGGAAACTTCTACCATAGAACTTTTGCCCTTGGTAATGGTGCAGAAATGTCATTGCATCTACATTTTGCTGTTGACTTTTTTTGTTGTTGTTTTAGTTTTGGTTTTAGCTGGGATACTTTCAATTTAGGAAAAGCAAGGCTAGAAGTAAGGTTTGTCAAGTTCTTACAGAATGGAGAAATAAAGAATCAGAATCCCCAGGAAATTTGAGATAAACTGCAAGGATACAATACTTCACACAAAGGATGGTCATCTGGTCAAGACGTGATAAGTGCTGCCTCTTCCATCGAGGAATCAGAAAGAATCCAAGCATAGAGATAGAAACAGACCCAGGAAACCAATCCCATCACCACCCCAAACCCTGCAAGTACCTTTGTCTCTTTGCCTTTGTTGGGGTCTCAACAACTGTTCAGTAGAAGGCAGGGTTTGCTGCTTGTTACATAGCAGTGGTTAACTCAGGCCAGTCAATAAACAGCAGATTACCTGGGTCTCTAAGAAACTGGAAGACACAATGTCAGGAACAGCTGGTTCTCAAAGGGCTGGCAAAGACTTTCAAGGTGGCCCCTCAAAAAGTGCTCTTCAGTCTAACAGATTCCATCCCATCATCCTCCAGTTTCCTGTTTTCAGAAGCCCTAATTGGTAGAAGGCTCAAACTAGGTCCTCAAATCATTGTGAGATTCTTGACAGACATGGCTGGATTAATCTAAAAAAGACCAAATCCATCCCAGTTGCCCCCAGAAAACTCCCTGGCAACTGGCCAATGACCAGACAGCGGTCCACACTGCACAGCCCATCTGCAGTGGGGTGAGGTGGGGTGGGGTTGTAAATAAATTAAAGTGAGCAAAACAAGGAAGATAAAGTGTGCCAAGGCTGTGGAACTTCAAAGCATCAAGGACCTAAGATGCCCCGTCACTACCCTCTAATACCAGAGGACCCGTGCGGTTGTTGGGCACCCTAGAGGAGAGTAAGTTACCTTTCTAAATGCACATCAAAGGGCGGTGGGCTGGGGGATGCTAAGAGTCCTGTTAAGGATGAAATAGTTGAAGGAAAAAAGAAGCAAGGAGGAAGCAAAATAGCAAATAGCGGAGACCACTTCAATCAAAGGATCATAAAGGGTATTCACAGCGAAAGGCTTGTGAAGCAGCTCAGGCTTCCAGGAGGCAGGAAGAGTCAACGGAGTCTCACCCCTGGTGAGGCAACTCCGTGACACAGAGGTGAAAAAGGAGTGGCCATCTTGGATTTTATAAGCAAATGTGTAAATCGCCTGGATGACAGCCAAACTATCTCTCATGTCTTTGTAGAACACACATGAGAATGTGGTCGAGAAATCTAACACCCTGTCCGTGCAAATGAAAGATGGGAGAATGAGGAAGCTCTGCTGTCCCTGAGATGAAGCCTCAAGGCTCTGCCAGCCACATGTACTTAAGTTTTACTACCAGGTTAGGCAGATGGCAAAACAGCCTGTCAGAGGAAACCCAGGTGAAGATGATGTGTGGAGTGGCAGCCCCTAGACCTTAGGTAGGTGCCAGTCAGAAAAGCAGCATGATTCTTCCCCAGCCCTCTGGACTGGGTGGAGCCCATGGAAGCTGTAAAAGTCTCATATCAAAGCAATGCTTTGATTTGTGGGGATGGGTGGTGGTGGCTCACGGGATGGCCCTGACATTCTGAGACGGGCCTGCTGTGGGATTCAGGCACGCCTGACTATGCTTAGGAAACTGAAGAAAGAGCTGACAGAGGCCCATTTCTCGTATGCCTAAGAATCCTCTAGGGAAAACACTCCTGTTGAAGAAAGAGCCACATCACAAAGACAGTTTATGAAGGGCCGTACAGGGGAGTGTGGGCCCAAAATGGTGACTGTTACTCCGATAGATCTCCAGGTGGGCCCAAGTTTGAGTCCTAGAAAGAGGAGGGAGGCTGTAAGTAAAAAGTCTGAGAAGGGGTTTAAAACCCAAAGGCTTCAGTATAGCACTGAGGCTCACTCCCTGAGCGTGGCCCAGCAGGGAAGGGGTTTCTCTCTTCTTCGGCACAGCCTGCCCCAGCCAATGGCTTCCAAGGATGTCAGGATCCATCAGCAACCGGAGGACATGGAAGGATTCAGTGGTGTGCCCTTTAACAGCTAAGAGCTTTGTGAGTACATGTGGTACAATCCTTGTTAGCAAAAAATATTCAGAGCCCCTTATAAGGAATTGAGGTTCTGTGAAAACAGAGGGGTCAGGGGCAACATAACTGGTTGTTAATCATGTGGCTCAAGAATCAAATGGCCTGGGTTCAAACTCAGGTTCCACACACCAACTGATCATGTGACCTCATACAAGTGATTCACTAATATCTCTGGGTCCCAGTTGTCACATGTGTGAAATGGGGATAAGAGCAGGACTTACCAGAGGGTTGTTGGAGGAGTAATGAGAGCTTGGAAGAGTTTCTGGCATATAAAAAAAGCTCAACAATGTTAGATCTGCTTCTTGTTGGGTTTTGACCAGTATGTGTACTCACTGACTGGTGATATCAAGAAAACATGTGAAAGAAATAATTTCTTCACCAGCAGCAGAAAAGATTTCTATCAGTAGCATGGAACATACTTCCACAGTCAGGCTTCGGGGGCCTCTCCTGGGGTTCACTGATGCAAGTATTTTGTGTTCCAAAAATCACTTAAGGAAGCTTACAATGAAATGTATGAGCTACAAAATATTGTTGAAAATAGGTTTAAATAAACAAGGATGGGAACATAAAATGGAACCAAGATAGAGCCAAAAACATATACATTTACTAGCTGAGCAAGATGGAAATACTTGCTAGCTGAGCAATATGTAGGGAGCTTAAATTCCCTCCAAGAGAGGTAGAATCCTGTTTGGCATGCCCTGATCTGGCAGGGATGATGGGACAAGGAAAATTAATTGATATTAATATTAGCCTCTTGATATTCAAATGCACAACCGTGATGTAGCTATGCATATAGTTGCTGTCCCATTACACAGCCCACATACACAGGACTATCAGATGAGACAAGAATCAAGTAAAGAAATCAACTCCAATTCTGTTCTCCCACCTTAGTAATACTCTATGAAACCAATTCCTTCAACCAACTTAAATATGGAACCCTTGGGAGCAAATGACAAGCTTAAATAACTAATTAGTATGGGTGATTATCAGAGGAAACAAACATCTTCATATATCTTAAATACTCTACAACATTTAGGAATGGTTAAAGCAATTGCTAATAGAAAGCACTCTACAAAGTAGATATATTAAAGAGTAGTCATCAAAAAGACGTGTGTAGGCTGCCACAGAAGCGATGTGTCCATAGTGATCAAAGTCAGTTGGAAATAATTGGATCGATAAAGCTGGGTGGCAATTTGGCAAACAAAAAGAAATCCCTTTAAATCTGAAGTAGGCAATATTATTTCAAATTTTTAAATGAAAACACATTTAAAACACTAAGCCTAACTGCCTCATTATAGAGTATGTGATAATTCAGGCTCAGAGATATGGAAGAGATAAGAAAAGTAGGATAATGAAAACATAAAAATTCTCTGTGTTTTAATGTAAAATGAGTTTTATACACATTGCCCAATGGATCTGAATTTAAAATTCAAATAAAATGTCACAAAGTGATTAGAAAGAGGTTTGCAATTAAGCACCTTAATAACCATAGAGGACCCTCTCTCAGTCTATCAATCCTCTACCTCCTCCACAAAGTATATGGGGAACACAGAACACAGAGTCCCTACTGTTATCCCCAAAAGATCCTATTCTGAGTTTCTTTGTCCCCAGTGGCAAGTCCATTCTCTCAGACTGGATCAATGTGGGCTAATCCCCCTGTCTGTCCTTCTGCCTCTCTTTGTTTTTGTGCATCTAATCAGTAGCTACATCCTGTGCCTTCTGTCCCAGCTATGTTTCTTGCACAAATCTCTTTTCTCTCCTAACCCTTCACCTAGAGGACTGTAAGCCCATATGACTATCCCTGGATTCTCTTCCACCCTCCACATAACTCACGTTGTGCATTGTGATCTAGAACCCTGGCTTTTTAAAGAAGCAGGTGAATTTCCTTGCCATCTTTCTTATAGCACAAAGTGGAGCAGCTCTTCATTGATTTACAAGTATAAAAACCTTGGCTAGCTCCATGTGACCCTGAAGGAACTACAAATAGCACACATCTCTTAACATCCTACCCTTGATCTTCAACACGTCGGTGTTTCTCATGTCCCTGTATCTCTTCGGATAACCTCATGAAACCCCGACTAGGAGTCAACACCAGATGTAGGGACTCAGACAAGAACAAGATGTCTCTGAAAGAAAGAAAACAGTGTGCTTCAACCACAGGGAAGCGGAAGCAGGAATCACCAGGAGAGCCAAAGCCAAGCTTAAAGCAGCACAAGCACCAAATACCAGAAAATGTCCACAGGCTGCAAATGAATTAAGCTAGTAGCTGTGCTCTGAGTGACTCTAGTGTCTAAGAGGGCTGTCTTCTCTGGTCTCTTAAATAAGGTTTCCTTCAAGGAATAAAGAAATTAAAATATACTACTAGTTCCCATCCCTTTGGGCAGGAATTCCCTATGCTGCTGTTTTGCTGTGGGAAAGGACCATCTACCCGCTGAGGGAGGGTCTCAACTCCCTTTTTTTTTTTAGCTCTTGGTGTATTTGTATAAGATGTAGCTGTGGCACAAAACGCTAGCCAATATACACTGTTCTTTCCTTGCTTATTAACAGAACGCACATGGTAGAGGGCATACTAAGTTCCTAGATAAAATTTACATTTCCTAACTTCCCTTTCAGATAATGGTAGCCATGTGACATAGTTCTGGTCAGTAAAATGTAAGCTGAAGTCATTGGGTGGCGCTTCTAGAAAAGTCCTTAAAAGACTCAGCTGGCACACATCATTTTGCTCTTTCCCATTTTTCCTCTCTCCTCCCTGGAATGAGAATATAAGAACTGGGAAGGCAGCTGCACTCATCATCTCACAGCCATGAAAGAAAGGCAAGAGGATCATAAAGCCCTGATTCTAACCATCAAGCTATTGAATCAACACCAGCAACCACCCACCTCTCGGTTTCTTGTTACAGGAACAAAGAAATCACTATTTAATCATTAATCATTAACACCCATGTTTACTATTAGATGTACCTGATCAAAAAAAACCCTGCTATATTAGCTTAAATGGGAAATAACAGAAGTAACTACTATAGTGTCTGTGATCTGTAGTATATCTTTCTTCATGTGTACATGGTGTGTATAGGTGTGTGGTGTGTACCCACAACCATGAGTGTGCTGTATGAACTCTCATACAATGTTTGGGGCTGACTGTTATCCTCTCAAAATTCATATGCTGAAGCCCTGTGCCCCAGTGTGATGATCTTATGAGATGTGGCTTTTGGGAGGTTAATGGGTATAGATGAGGTCGCGAGATGGGGCCTTATCAGACGGGATTAGTGAGATCCTAAGAGACATACAAGAGAGCTTGTTCTGTCTCTCTCCATGCGGCCCACACGAGCACACAGTGGCCTACGACCAAGAAATAAGGCCTCTCTTGCCAACACCCTGATCTTGGATTTTCAGCCTCAAGAATGTGAGAAATAAATGTCTGTGGTTTAAGCCATCAGTCTATGATACGTTGAGAGCCTGAGCTAAGACAGGTGATCTCGCATCCTAAAGAGGATCAGTTACTATTTCTGTGATGCATCCCTACAGAGCAACAACATCAGCCTCAGCATAATTAATTTATCCTTGAGTCTTTTTTATGACAATCTATGCAAATCACTCGGATCAACAGTGTGGCAAAGCACATTAAACTTTAATATGTTTGCATTGATTATATTGAGCACCTCTGGTACTTCCCACCCCCTTACTGGATAACAGGCCTCGAGGGAATTAGTTCCTATTTTCTCTGATTTTCTTGATAAATCCCACTCACACCACTTTTGGGCTTTTTCAACTCAAAGATCCAAGTTTAGTTAGCTAAACAGTCAATGCCCACATGTGCCCCGTGGGTGAAAAGGAGGGAGATAGGCTGCAAAACTCCCACCCTTTAATTTTGTCTGATCACGCAAACTCTTTCATATATGTTCTAAATACATTTATATGAACTACCAATTTTGCAACATTCGAGACACATTTAATAATTGTCACCTAATTAATAACTTAAGGCTACCAAGACTTCCCAAAATAAAAAAAAATTAGTGTAATAATAAGCCATATCCACAGCCATGGAATTGGAACTCTCCTACCTTAGAATTATTGCTAACATTCAGATTTAGCAAATCCATGGTGACAACCCAAGATCTCAAGGCCTGAAAGGGGTTTTGGGAGTTTATAATGGATAATGGTTGATATCTATCTGGTTTGTCAGAGCTTACAAGCTGCTTTCACATATTATAACATTTAAGTCTTGCTGTATCTTTATACAGTAGAGATTATTATCCTACTATCCTAATTATACACATGGAAAAGATGATGCTCTTGTCCAGAAATACATGGGGAAATTGTCTACTTTGGTAATCACAAAATCAATACAAATTAAAATAACAGTAGAACACTATTTTGCCAAAAACTTAAACAAAAATGTAAATAACAATAGGCAACGTTGCTGAGGGGCAAATGAAAGACCTATTTTCATGTAGTGCTAATAGAAATATAAATTGGCACAACTCCTTGGTGAAAATAGATGTACCAAGAGTTTCAATATGTTTATACCTTTAACCTGTAACCTCACTTCTAAGATTCTTTCCTAAAAGAAAAAGAAACAAAGGAACAACTTAAATATCCAACTACCAAGAAAAAGTTTAGTAAACCCCAGTAAGGCGTGCAGGATATAAAACTGTGATTATGCAATTTGTACAGGAACATGGAAAATGCTTAATGATGTTTAAAAAGTAATAAATAAAATTATATGTATGTCTCCACTCTAAGTATGGGCTATGCATAGTGACTTCCTTCTAAAAACACAATATGGGATGGGGGGAAAGATTAACTTTAAAGTGAAGAAAACTGGCAAACACTCCCTCATCCAGGCGATCAAGATCAGCATGTCCATAGCGTGTACCCTGGAGGTGATGTGATGAAAATGACACTATACCTCCACGGTCTTCCTCCCCAAAACCGATTAACCCAGCCTAATCATGAGAGAAATATCAGGCAAATTCTAATAGAATAGAACACCTGACCAGAACGCCTCAAAACTGTCAAGGACATTAAAAACAAGGTAAGTTAAAAAACTGTTACAGCCAAGAAGAAACTAAGGCAACAGGACAACTCGGTGGAATGTGATGGCCTGTGTGGGATCCCAGACAGAAAAAGGATATTAGAAAATATTTAAGGAAATACAAATAAATGATGGGCATTTATAATATAGTATATAATATTACAATATAATAATATTCATATTTGTTGATTAGTTATAATAAATACACTATACTAATGTAGATTATAATAATAGAGGAAATTGAGTGTGGAGTGTATGGGAACTCTCTGTGCTATACTCCAAAATTATTTCTGTAAATCTAAATAAAAGAGTTCCAAAAAATAAAGTCCAGTTTTAGAAATTCATATACAGGAAGATTACTACTCCATTTTAAAAGAAAAATTAAAAGGAAAATAACTCTTCATGACCAAAGATATAAATGAAAGGTACCAACATGTTAACAGTGACTGTTTAGTAAGACCCAGATGATGTTCCTTTCCCCGATATTGTTTACATATTTTCCCAATTATCTTTCATGAATATTTATTATTTTCATCATGTAAAATATAAGCCTAGAGACATTAAATAAAATAACTGAAGCTATGGAATTAGAAGTTAGTAAGATACAGAGTTGAATATGAATCCAGGGTATCCAACTTTCCATTATCTTGAGCAAATCTACTTAACTCTAAATCCCCATTTCCCCCACTATAAACTCGGAATATTAGTACTATCTATTTCATACAGCCATTCTGAGGATTAGATGCATTATTTGTAAATCACTTTCAGTGGGTTGGATAAAACTAAATGGTCCATAAAAGCTGCTGGTATTACTGCTCATGATGATATGATGACAATGCCGTGACTTGCATAATGTCCCCTGAACTCACTGCACCTGGCAATGGAAATGATACTCTGGTAGAAGGGCACTTACTGATGGTCATATTCTGTGCTCTGTAATAGTGAAAATTAGCATTAACCGGAATTATACTTCTTCCCTGAAAGCAATAGTGTACACATGTGGAGTATCTTTTAGAAAGATTAAAGGGGCAAAGCAAGGAATACAAAAAAAAGATGGCAGCAAATAGAACCTACGTGGCCTATGGTAAGAAGTCATTTATTTACCGAAGGGCTTGAAGGAAATAACTGTACCCTAAAAGGACTCAGTAATAAAACTTATTTGGTTTCCATAGTAGAAACTTTAAGTAAGAGATAGTAGTAATCAGACCTGGGTTTGAAGCAAAGCTTCATCACTTACATTCTATGAACTCAAGCAAGTCCTTACTTCTCTGATAATATTATATAAGGTTACTGGGACAGTTAGATGAAACACATTATGCAAAAGGCTTAATGTATACAAGAAACCAAATAAATGCCATGGATATTAGACATTAGAGTTTGAATAATTTGTTGAATTCATAATACATTTCAGAGCTTCCCACCACCCCACCTTCCTCTTCCCACTATTCCAACTTTAATTCAGATTGGTGAAAGAAAGTGCTCCTTTGGTCAAGTTCCCCAGCCCAACCTGAGAGTAGCTTCATTGAAATAATGTAGCAAATGTAATCTCACTCAAGGACAGATTTTCAATAACTCAAAAGTTTGGGACAGCTGAAATTAAATTAACTGCTCCTGTTGGACTGATCCAAGACTGAAGCCATAGATTCTTAATTACAATTATAAATAGTGCATAGTGGAATCAGTTTCAATCAACAAATACACTCTACTGTGCGTTTAGATGTGTTTAGAAATTATAAGAAGTTGAAAAGCAATACCTCTTATTGAGATAATAAAAGCCAACCAAAAATCTACCAATTAAAATGCATTAGAACTTAGGAAGGTGAATTATCCAAATTGAAAAATGAATTAAATTCAAAATAATTTACATGGGTAAAAAGGATCAGCTTCTGGAGATAGTACCTCAACCACACTTTTGATGTTCCTTTTGTAGATGAAGACAAAGGACCTATGTCTTCAATTCACTGACACAACGAGAGCTCTCTGGGATCTCTGGCAATATTTATTTGAGGAGTTTTCAAAAGCAGTATTACATTTGAGCTAGAAATACTGATTAGAATATTGAAATATGATCCTGTGTTTAAGATGCTATGGCTTTTAATCTCATACAGCAAATAAGCATGCAGAATAAAGCACTGTATCATAAATCATGATTTTGCAGCCACATGCAGAAGCACAATGGTTGTCACCAAACACGGAGGTCCTGGTTGGTAGAAACAAAAATGACTTTGCATGTACTCCTCCCTTACCTGGGGCTCCAAGAGAGATGTTTCTCCTCAGTGACCAGGTTCACCCACTTCTAATTATGACACTAGTCAATTGATTGTGAATAGCATCCCTAACACTGAAGTCAGCCTAACTCTGTTTTTGCTTCTGAGTGTGTTTGTGTTTTTATTCCAACCCAGGACAACACATGCTTGGCCTTGAGTTTTATCCTCTGAAGAAAATCCCTCACTTTCTTTTAACATTTGTATATTCAAAGAAGGAAAATGAACTTATCATTTAGAATACCTTCAGGTTAAGCTTCTGGGATCTTAATTTGGAAGGTTATTTTATTATTGGATTGTTTTGTAACCACTTACCAAATGATGGTTAAAATTCTAGGCTCAAAGAGGCAAATTTGAATCTTCAAGTCTTTTTGGATATCTTGCTTGCAAGTAACTTGAATTAAGCTTTTCACCTTATATTTGTATGTAGAAATGAGACCTCACATATCTATGTGGGAAAGAAATGTCTATGCTTGGTATAATTTTGAAATAGATCTTAATGGTGTTCTCTGTACTGACTCGGGGAAAATATTTCATTCATCCTTTTGCTCTTCATGGCTATATCTGGTTTGCCTTTTAAAGTAAAATATAAAAGATTAAATATGCATCCTTTCCTGTTGAAACCAATAATAGAGTTATCATTTCTAATCAAAATTTATGAACAGAAGTATGAATTACCTTAATGGCTGGAAGATATTCACTGGTGCTTCATAAATAACAGTAATCCTTTGGACTGTGTTCTACAAACTGACTTTATTCACCAGGCAGTCTAACCTTGCATCACAAAAGGACCAGCTACATAATTTGTGAAGCTCAGTCAAAATGAAAATAAGGGACCAGCCACCTTGTTCAAAAAGAATTTCACAATGACAACAGCAGAGCATTAAACCAAGCATGGGACCCTACTGAGCACAGGACCCCATGTGAGTGCACAGTTCACATGCCAATGAAGCCAGCCCTGAATTGCACCGATCCCGTCAAAATTATCTGCATTATGCTTTTAACTATCTAGATGATGTGGTTGTGTGCTTACTATATAGGAAAACTAGTGCTGTCTTTGAAAGCCCTTAGCCAGAGGATATGGAGAGTGTGCCATGTCCAATATCAAATAACCCAGACATTTTTTTTTCAGCTTGTACCACAAATTTGTTGTAATTTATTTTTTTTTAATAAATAATTTATTTTATTTTAGTATCATTAACCTACAATTACATGAGCAATACCGTGATGATTGAACTCCCCCCTTCACCAGGTCCCCCCCACCAACACCACCACAGTCACTGTCCATCAGCGTAGTGAGATGAGAATCACTACTTGTCTTCTCTGAGCTGTACAGTCCCCCCCGTGCCCCCCCACCCTATGTCTGCCAATCGTAATGCCCCTTTTACCCTCTTATCCCTCCCTTCCCACCCATCTCCCCAGTCCCTTTCCCTTTGGTAACTGTTAGTCCATTCGTGGGTTCTGTGAGTCTGCTGCTGTTTTGTTCCTTCATTTTTTTTTTTTTCTTTGTTCTTATACTCCACATATGAGTGAGATCATTTGGTACTTGTCTTTTTCGGCCTGGCTTATTTCACTGAGCATAATACCCTCCAGCTCCATCCATGTTGTTGCAAATGGTAGGATTTGTGTTTTTCTTATGGCTGTGTAATATTCCATTGTGTATATGTACCACATCTTCTTAATCCATT
>JAQQAC010008350.1:66330017-66413472 GCA_029783875.1 Phataginus tricuspis | reverse complement strand
AGATATATAAAGAACTCATGCACCGTAACAAACAAAAAGCAAATAATCCAATTAAGAAATGGGCAGAGGACATGAATAGGCATTTCTCTAAAGAAGAAATTCAGATGACCAACAGGCACATGAAAAGATGCTCCACATCGCTAAACATCAGAGAAATGCAGATTAAAACCACAATGAGATATCACCTCACACCAGTGAGGATGGCCAACATCCATAACACAAACAACAACAAATGTTGGTGAGGATGTGGAGAAAAGGGAACCCTCCTACACTGCTGGTGGGAATGCAAATTTGTTTAACCATTGTGGAAAGCAGTATGGAGGTTCCTCAAAAAACTCAAAATAGAAACGCCATTTGACCCAGGAATTCCACTCCTAGGAATTTACCCTAAGAATGCAGCAGCCCAGTTTGAAAAATACATATGCACCCCTATGTTTATCGCAGCACTATTTACAATAGCCAAGAAATGGAAGCAACCTAAGTGTCCATCAGTAGATGAATGGATAAAGAAGAGGTGGTATATATACACAATGGAATATTATTCAGCCATAAGAAGAAAATAAATCCTACCATTTGCAACAACATGGATGGAGCTAGAGGGTATTATGCTCAGTGAAATAAGCCAAGCCGAAAAAGACAAGTATCAAATGATCTCACTCATATGTGGAGTATAAGAACAAAGAAAAAAAAAAACTGAAGGAACAAAACAGCAGCAGACTCACAGAACCCAAGAACAGACTAATAGTTACCAAAGGGAAAGGGACTGGGGAAGATGGGTGGGAAGGGAGAGATAAGGGGGAAAAAGGGGCATTACGATTAGCAGACGTAATGTTGGGTGGGCATGGGGAGGGCTGTACAACTCAGAGAAGACAAGTAGTGATTCTATAGCATCTCACTATGCTGATGGACAGTGACTGTAATGGGGTTGGTGGGGAGGACCTGAAGATGGGGGTAGTTTAATCACCATAATATTGCACATGTCATTGTAGATTAATGATACCAAAATAAATTATTAAAAAAAAGAAAAAGAATCTATAAAGGAGAAAAAAAAATCTTCCAGGGGAAAGAAGAGTCTTTCAAAAAACAAAATGGTGCTGGGAGAACTGGGTATCCACATGCAAAAGAATGAAGTTGGACCTCTACCTCACACCTTATACAAAAATTAACTCAAAATGGGTCCAAGTCCTAAACATAAGAGCTAAAACTGAGAAGAAAATAAAATTTTTGTGCCCTTGGTTTAGGCAATGGTTTCTTACATATGATGATACTAAAAGCACCTTTGGTGGTTTTAAAAAGCAGATAAAATAGACTTCATCAAAATTTAAAACTTCTGTGCTTTAAAAGACACTTTCAAAAAGTAAAAGGACAACCCACAGAACTGGAGAAAATATCTGCAAATATGTATCTGGTAAAGTACCCAGAATAAAGATATCTTGTAACTCAACAATAAAAAGTAAAACAATTTTTAAAAAATGGACAAAGGATTCAGAATAGATATAAGAAGTATAAACAGCAAATAAGTACAAGTACACGAAAGATGTTCTAACAGTTATTAAGGAAATGTATATCAAAAGCACAATGGGATAGCACTTCACACCCATTAGAATGGCTACAATAAAAAAGGCAGATAATAACAAGTATTATAAAGGATGTAGGATAATCGAAACTCACATACATTGCTGGTGGGAGTTTAAAATGGTGCTGCTGATATGGAAAACAGTGTGGCAGTTCCTCAAAAAAAAAAAGTTTATCATATAACCCAGCAATTTCACTCTTGGGTATATGAGAAATATGAAAACATATGTCTACTCAAAAGCTTGTATATAAATGCTCACAGCAGCAGTATTTACAATAGCCAAAAATGAAATAACCCAAATGTCCATCAGTGGAAGAATGGATAAACAAAATCTGGTATATCCATGTAGGTATAAAGATGTGAAGTACTGATATATGCTAAAACACAGAGAAAACATCATGCTAAGTGAAAGAAGTCACATATTGTTTGATTTCATGTAGTGAAATATCCAGAATAGGCAAATCCACAGAGACAGAAAGTAGATTTGTGGATGCCAGGGGCTGAAGAGACTGCTAATGAGAGTGGGGTTTCTTTATGGGGTGATGAAAACGTTCTGGAGTTAGATAGTGGTAAAGTGCGAGTGCACGGACACCACCTCCTTCTGCCCCAGGACGCTGTACCTGGTCTGAAGGTGTCCGATTCCTTTCTTCGTTGTTCCCTGTGGAAAGCCATTGGCGGTGACATCCAATGGCTGCTCAGGAACTGCGCTCCAGCTGATGGCTGTGAGGAGATAAGACTGTTCAGTTTCCTATAAATGTCAAAGGTGTTATAATAAAACGATTTGCCTGCCTCTGCAAAAAATAAATAAAAAGAGATGCTTTGATGAAAGAGAGCAAGGGAGGGAAGCAGATAAAGGTTGACCCCAGTCATCTCACTGTCCCCCATCCCTCTAGCCAGTCCCTGTAGCACCTCAGGGAACACAGTTTGGAAACTGCTGGTGGAACACAACCCCTTCATTTTTAAATGGAAACATTCCTTAAGGGCTTTTTGCATTGAATTAACATTTCCAAGGCAAGGCTGGTGAGCCGCAATAGTTGGGGTCACCATATTCCCCTTGCTTATGCAGACATTGATTCTATCTCTGGAAGTACACAGCCTCTTCTTTCCTAGTGTACATGTTTGTAGGAAGGGCATCCCTCATTTGATATTGGAGACAATATCCATTCTGTCTGGTCCTGCTCAGTGTATAGCCTTTCTTGAGTAAGTTAGGCACTTCCCTCTGTCAGAAGAAATGGGCTGGAACAGGAACAGCATCGAGGTAGTAGGCACCTAGCCTAGTTCAGCAAGGGCTATTTGTGGATAACTCTATTTACCAGATTCATGCCAAAGCACTTAGCAGAGGGCCTAAGGGCTGTTCTGAGAGACTTGTTTAAGATCATTTGAGATAAATGAATGTTCTAGTGTACTATGTATTAATGCACCTTGCAATGTGGGGAGAGGGAACACATTAATAATAAGTAAATGGGATCATTTCAAAGAAGAATAGGTACTCTAAAGAAAATAAAACAGGATGGCATTTTAAACTGGATGGAGGTAGTATGTTACAGTATCAGACAACCCCAAAAGCCTCAGTGACCTAAGACAAGTTGGAGTTTTTCCTGATGGATGCCCCTACACAACACCCATCAGTGAGACTCTGCTCCCTGTGGTCCTCACAGCTGGATAACACCAAGACTGCACCATCACATCACTTTAATCAATGTCCTAGAGGCCAAAACTTGTCTCAGAGTCCTGCCCAACTGTGAGGGTATCAGGAAATACCACCTTCCCACGTATCTTTAAGGAGAGGAGAACCATGGATGAGCACACACGGTGGGGGAGGGGGCAGGGAGCACAAGGCTGATTAGGGTGATGGGGCAAAGGCTCTCTACGGGGATGAAATTCAAGCTGTCCCTGAAGGATGAGAAGACCCGCCAAGTAGGAAACGCACTGCAGGCAAAGGACACACCAAATACCAAAGGTCCTTAGCCCAAAGCAAGTGTACAAGGAAATGACAGAGGCCAGAGCCACGGGAGCACTGCGAGGGGAGAATGCCCGGCGATGGGAAGCCAGATGAGGAAAAGCCTTCAGGATCACGGTAAGGTTTAGATTTGGTCCCAAGTGTGCCCCAAACTCAAGTTGACTAATGTTCCCTCTTTTTAATAAAAGCAAAAAATCCATCATCATATTGCAATGAATATAAGAATTCACACTTTGCTTCTCAGAGTTTTCTGTTTCTCAGATTAAAGTGAGCCTTCACCTTTTTCATATTCACCTCAGGTTCACCTTTTTCTAAGCCCTTGAAATACAGAACTTCGTGACAGGCTGTACAGTGTTTCCTGGAACTTTTTACCTCAGTTCTGCGTTTTCTCAGGCCTCACTTCAGAGTCTTGATCAGCACCCAGATCTGTGCTCTTAACTGCTGACAGAACACACATTCTCTGAAAAGACAACAAGGAAGTTACCGTTCTGAGAAAGAAAAAAAAAACTCTTTTTTGTACAAAGAAATACCTCTTCTTTAAGAGAGCCTAGTATTTTTAGAACCAAACCAAATATAGAAAGCTTTTTACTCCCTAAAGACATTATGTAGATTTGATTCATGTTCTTGGGTTTATTGAGTTTCCAGAGTGGTTTTCCAAAGGAGAAGGTCATGAGACCTTTATCTTCCACACCATTTATGTTTAATGAAAACCTCTTCAAGCCCAAAATACTATTCCCTGCTCTCTGACAAGAATCAACATTTGATAAAACCTGGCTAATCACTCTGAGCCTCAGGTTTCTCATCCATAAAACAGGCACAATGAGTAACAGAGCAAAAGCAAACACTGAAAGGGTAGAGTTGCTGCTCTGCACGCTCACCTCCCTCGCAGCGGTGGCTCTGCTGGCCGCCTGCTGACGGCATCAGACGCGATCTCAGCGGTGCGGTGGAGGAGTTAATTTGATCCAGTGGCCTGAATGGCAAGAGGTTTTCCAGGCTGCACTGTGAAGGCCACTGGCATAAATAATGAGTGACTATTGCGGGGTGACATTTGGCTGAGCCCTTCACCTGGTTAGAATATACTACTAAATAGCACTGTTTTGTTCCAGCAATTCTGCTAGGGTGTCCTTAATATCGCTTCTACAGTTGACCATAATCATTAAATACTCAAATTTTGGAGTCTGGCAATCTGATATCCAATCACAGCTCAGCCACTTACTAGCTGTTATTCAAACTTTCTAGGCTTTATTTTCCCTTGTTTGAAAATGGGGAAATCGGGCTTATTTCATGAGGTTATTATAAGGATTACATATTTCATGTGAATGTTAGCACAGCATGTGATCACAGTAAGTCTTAGTAAGCTTTGACTTTCATCATCGTCACCAACCTGGAAGGGTGGAGAGTCACCACCTAGAAACATCTCACATGATTTGGGGATATGAATTATTTAGTTTCTTGCTATCAGGCTTAAACATTGATGAATTATTCCAAAGAATAGATTCAACCTAGGGAAGAAATACTGAAACTTCTTTCAGTCTTCACTATGAGGAATTCCTTCCTTGGATAGACTTTTTAGTTTTTGCCCTTCTCCTTTTGTTTATCCATTTGTCTGTGTTTTTCTTTCCCTAAGGTAAAATGGAGAACTCTTTCATGTCACAACCCTTTATATCCGAAGTTTGTTATTGGACAACTCTAAGCCTTCTTTTCTACTAATTTCAACATTGCCTAATATATGGAAACAAGTCAGGTTCTAGGCTCAAGATAACTCTGTCTTGTGCTATTATGAAATTAAATAATGTATTGTGAAGTGGGTATAAACAGTAAGGTTCTATTCAAATGTGAGCCATATTATACTACTGTTTCCTTATATTCCTCAAATATTATAAAATGTATAAAAGTAACTGGATTAACTAGTTTGGCTAGTTTTAAGTGAGGTCAGTTGTGGGCTGTGCTCTGCCCTCCTATTGCCAACACCGCAAGAACTGCCTTTGGAACAAGTCATAGAAACCTTGACTAATGAGCAAAAGTGCATAATTTAATTCCAATCATCTCTTCCAAACTGCACTAAATCCATAAAAATTCTTATGTCTACAGGAGATAGATGCCTATACAGCTCCTCTGGTTCAAAAGACAATACTCTCATGATTAGTAGCTTGTTCAGCTAAAGTCAATTACATAGACCCATATTTGGTCCAAAAAAAATCTTTTACCTGAATTGCTCATAAAACAATTTTTTATCAGAAAAATAATGTTCTTCTATGTAAAACCCAAATTACTAGGAATTCTTCAATATTCTCCATCTGATATAGTGTTAGACACTCAATATGTGGTATAAAGGTAAAAGGAGAGCTATAGAAGTTATCCAAGCCTTGTCTTACTGCTCCTTTCCTTTTCTCCTAATGCAAACGCCATACTTTAGGCTCTTGTCATATCAAGAGTGGGTTGACAGAAAAAGTCTCCTAACCAGATTCCAAGCCTATATGTAAATGCTGAGCAGGTAGCATACATTCCATATGTGTTAACGCCTTCCCTCACACAACTGCATCCAGCTTCCACATTCATTTGCTAAACACTACACTACTATCAGTTCACTCTTCTTGCCTCCAAAATAGTCAATATACACAAAGTAGACATATATATATATTCAATTTAGACTGAATAATTAAGCATTTTAAAAGCTAAACTAATGAGTATAATAAAATCTAAATGAATATGGAATTCTAAAAAATTCTAAAAAAATATGTCTTCTAAAGCACATCAGCTCTTTAGAAGAATGTCTGATGCTTTAATTTTAAAAAGTTAGAAAAAACAGAGATACAAGATGATATTTATAATAAAAACAACCTAAAATATGAATATACACCAATATTTTCAATACATATTATTCACAGAGGATTCTCATCTACAGTGTATAGAAAGAACATGCCAAATGGGCAGAAAAGCCATGGATATTCCAATGAATCGACAAGACACAATCAGATAATTCATACAAGAAGAATTACAATTTAAAAATCAATAGAGGAAACATTTAGCTAGCAATAATACATATTAAACAACAAATCAGATTGAAAAATCAGTGGCGAACACAGACTCTACCTTCAATCCTAGTGTGCTCACCTACCAGCTACAACATCCTTGCAAAGTATTTACATATCTGGATTTCCAGTCCCTCATCATATGATCATAATCACCTCACATGGTTGTTTGAAGGATCAAATAAGATTACTTGGCAAATTATCTAACAAAATACCTAACATTAAGTAAGTGCTTGAAAAATTATTCTCGGTATGATGACTCTTGCTGCCATAGTTGTTACCATGCAATATCTAAGGAGTTAATGTAACTCTTAAATGTTCTCATTCAAGGTTGCCAAGATGGTGGTAAAACCAGTGTACCCATTCATTATTAGCATCTTTTTAAATTGGTCATTTGCAAAGTTTCAGTTATAAAAATGTTCATACACATTTGTGAATGTATCCTAGAGTAATTTAATAAGGAAAAGGTTAAGTTGTTCAACAGAACACTTTTCATAAACTTAAAGCAATAGCATAAATATGTGACAACTCAAAAACATGTATTAAACTCAGATATCAGAGGAAGATTATGTAGCCAGTGACATGGTTGAAATTATATTGAATAGGATAAAAGTAGGTGATTGTCTCAACAACTGAAAAGCAAATAACCTGATTAAGAAATGGGTGGAGGATATGAACAGACAATTTTCCAAAGAAGAAATTCAGACGGCCAAAAGGCACATAAAAAGATGCTCCATATCACTAATTATCAGGGAAATGCAAATTAAAGCCACAATGAGATATCACCTCACACCAGTTAGGATGGCCAGTATCAAAAAGACTAAGAACAACAAATGCTGGCAAGGATATGGAGAAAGGGGAACCCTTCTACACTGCTGGTGGGAATGTAAACTAGTTCAACCATTGTGGAAAGCAATATGGAGATTCCTCAAAAAACTAAAAATAGAAATACCATTTGACCTGGGAATCCCACTCCTAGGAATTTACCCAAAAGAAACAATTTCTCAGATTCAAAAAGACATATGCACCCTTATGTTTATTGCAGCACTATTTACAATAGCCAAGATATGGAAGCAACCTAAGTGTCCATCAGTAGATGAATGGATAAAGAAGATATGGTACATATACACAATAGGATACTATTCAGCCATAAGAAACAAATCCTACCATTTGCAACAACATGGATGGAGCTGGAGGGTATTATGCTCAGTGAAATAAGCCAGGCAGAGAAAGACAAGTACCAAGTGATTTCCCTCATTTGTGAAGTATAACAACAAAGCAAAACTGAAGGAACAAAACTGCAGCAGACTCACAGACTCCAAGAAGGGACTACCAGTTACCAAAGGGGAGGGTGGGGGGGGGGCAGGTGGGGAGGGAAGGAGAAGGGGATTAAGGGGTATTATGATGAGCACACATGGTGTTGGGGGGATCATGGGGAAGACAGTGTAGCCCAGAGAAGACAAGCAGTGACTCTACAGCATTTTACTACACTGTTGGACAGTGACTGCATTGGGGTATGCAGGGGAGTCTATAATATGGGTGAATGTAGTAACCACAGTGTTTTTAATGTGAAACCTTCATATGAGTGTATATCAATAATACCTTCATTAAAAAAATGTAGGTGATTGTGTGTGTGGTATGATTACAATTACATAAAGATGTCTTTAGATATTAAAAGAATGGGAGAGAGCATAAAAACCTGAACGCAGTTGATAGGGTTCAGGTTCCTCAAAAGCAGATCCTGGAATTAGTATTTGCATGTAAATACTTTGTTGAAGTGCCCCCAGCAGACATTGATAACAGGAAGGGTGGGGCAGGGGCCAAATGAGGTGTGGCTTTCAGATAAAGGGTCTCACAGGGCAGTTTCAGCCTGATCCTTCAGGGGGATTTGAAGTGCAAACCTTTGGAGATGGTAATCAAGAAGATGTGGCTTGCGTTTGACCCACACACTGGACTTAGGCAACCGGAGGCTCCTCATCTTCTCCCCTCTCCTTGTGATGTACGGTGTGCCTACTGGTCCCGTTGTGGGGGTTGTTCCGGGGACGCAGCCTTGAGAGAGTAAGGTGTCACCGAGACCAGCCAGACTGTGTGCATGACCAGAGGGACCTATTCATCTTGCAGTGCCCAGGACAAACCTTGTAAGTCAGTCCCCTTGCTTATGAAACCTGCCACCTATCAATGTGGAGCAGCCTGCTTCTTTCTTTGGTTTCTCCTTGCCTTGTGTAGAGGGGGGCTAGTTTATAAACCAACACAAATTAATGTTTTTCCTAGTCAAGGCGAGGGCTGGGAGCAGCAGGTCATCAGCTAACAACTGCCTAGTGAGGTAAGAGGCTGCGGGGGCGCAGCATTCCAGGGGCAGTGCCTGTGGCGTGCGGGCTGCGTGGCAGGTGCGGGTGGTGTCACACACTCACACACACACACACACAAGTACACAATGGTAACTATGTAGAGGTGATGAATATGTAAATTAGCTTGATTGTGGTGATCTTTTTACAATGTATACATATACCAAAACATTAA
This sequence comes from Phataginus tricuspis, assembly GCA_029783875.1. Classification (NCBI taxonomy): domain Eukaryota; kingdom Metazoa; phylum Chordata; class Mammalia; order Pholidota; family Manidae; genus Phataginus; species Phataginus tricuspis. The sequence goes on along the minus strand of JAQQAC010008350.1, from coordinate 66,404,384 downwards.
GCTGTGTACCTTATATATATATATATATATACAATTTTTATATGTCAAAGATATCTCAATAAAGCTGTTAAAAGAAAAAAAAAAGAAGAGAAAGCTCACAGAAGCTGGGAAAGGTGCACAGAAGGTGTAAAAGGGACTGAGAGAGCACACAAGGCCCCTGGTGCCCGACTCATGGAGATGTAGTCCTTTCTCATCGTGGAGCTCAGCATCCACTCCCTTCTATAACGAAGAGGCTAGAAATTGCCAGAATGTCATCTAAGTGATACAGAAATGAAGCAGAATCTACTGCTTGACTTGCCTAAACCAAGAAAAACACCATTTATTTAGCGAACATTTATGTGGTGCTTCCTATGTGCCAGGCCCTCTCCTAAGCACATTTTACACATTAACTAATGTACTGTAAGGTAGCAAAACTAGGAATGAAATACAAAACCTTGGATGTACATCCAAACATTTGTGATATCAAGAACTATAGATCCTAACCGAGAATAAACCTCAATGATCATCTGTTTAGTCCCCTGCCTGCAAAAGAACTTTACGCATTAGCCACTAGATCTAGAAGTGATACGTAAACTGCCTCAGACCCCTCTGAGATGAAGTGGGAGCCACAACTTTGGTCTCTGGCCCCTTAATGACGTTGTCCTCCCTCTACATCCATCAAAGAAACAATTGTAAGGTTGAGAAACAAATGGAAGGTTCTCTGAGGACATCCAGTTTAAGTGACACACCCGTCAATAGCAGGTGCTCACTGCTGCCTTACTCCACCTCTCTGTCTCCTACTATCCAGGAACTCACCTGGAGAGTGTGACTCAGCAGCTGAGAACCGCTCCAGCAGACCACACTCCACGCTCCTCTGCGCTCTCCTTCCTCCAGGGAGGAAGAAGCAAGGCCTTCCCTTTCCTAGCCTGCAATAACGCCAGGCTGGCCCTCCTTTGTCGGCACTAACAGAAGCCATCAACAGCTTTAGGGAGAAACTAGTCAAATCAAAGGCTGAGAAGGACAACTCACTGAAGGATTCTGCCCTGGAATCCTCAGGGGAGGCTGCGACTCTGGAGGGAGAAAGTTGTCTGACCCAGGGCCGCTCTGGGAAAAGCCCCCATGCCACCCCTGACAGCACTAACATCCCCTCATCTCTCCCAGCGCTGTCAACTCTCCAACCGAGAGCTGAAGGCCATGCATAAGGACAGGTGATCTAATCACTGGGTCAAATTCAGATGGACATTTACTAGTTAGTGATGGTCCCAACTGATACGTTTGATTTTTCCTGAAAAGGGAAGTGTATAGATGATATAGCAAAACAAACATCCTTCCTGGGTAATCAAATGTATGTTTCACAATTGCATTTATAATTTGTAGCCTAATAAGCTCTTTAAAATACTGAGATGCACAAATTGCCTTACAAATTCAGCTAGAAAGAGATTTCATGAATCATGTGTCATTTTGATTAAAACTGTGTTGTCTCCTGAATTGCCTTTAAAAAATAAAATGAAACCAAGGCCTTGCTAAAGCCGGGATCCATTTAAGATTTCTCTTCCAAACCTTAGTGGACTCTAGCAACCAGGAATGAAAGCATTCTTCACTGGAAAAACATAAATGAGGGGAAAAATCCCCACTGCCAGTCAGGATTCAGCAAAGAAATCAAAAACACGCTAAGTATTTTAACCAGGAATGGATTTAAAATAAGAAATTAGGTGCTTATAAAACTGTTGTAAAGCCTGGAGAAGTAAAAGTCAGGAGGAGCTGCTGTAGGTTGCAGGTTTGTAGGCACAAAGGGAAAGGAAGCTGCTGCCACCCGAAATCAGAACTGTGCAAGTAACTGCTGCCAAGAACTGTGCAAGTTTCTCACTGCTACCAAATGGGTGAAATGGCAACCACTCACAGCTGGGCATCTGAGAAGCCCACCACCCCTTTCAGCAGACAGAAAATAAGTATCTACCCCTCTCCCCTTCCACCTTTGCAGTCCCATGTAAGAGCACCTTACTGGCAGTGCTCACTGGAACCTTGCTAGCAAACTAGCCCAAGAGACATAGTTCCCAAGCTTCTGCCTGTGGCATGCAGACAATTTACAAGGGATGTAAGGGTGCAAGTGCCAGCAGAGAATTCTGATAACAGAATTATTCCAGCAAGTAAGCTCTCCTCCAAACTCCCTTCTCCTCCGAAAAGAACCCAGGAATACACCTCTTTTGTCACTGAGACCACTCTAAAATCACAGCTGCCTTTCAACCACACACCAGTCATCTCCCCACGCATTCTCTGACCCCAGAGAAGAACTAATCCCTACTGACCACTGACAGAGAAATGCTCAAAACCAACACCAACTGTTACCAAGCCCTGGCCACTAAGACCCACTCTAAAGGGAACTCTATGTAAAATGTTAATGGAGCCTTTCTTTCAACAATAAAAATTCCCCTTAAAGGAACACCAAACAGAAAAGAGGCTTCTCCCTCTGTGTTAGGCTAAGTTCATGCTCTTCAAGGTTCTTAAGAAATAATTTAGTTTTGTTTTCTGTATAGATGATCAAATAATTTAGATCAAGAGAAACAGCAAATGACTTCATACCTTTCCCAAAGATAATACGCTAGAAAAGAATCACATTTCTTTTCAGCTTAAAGAATATTAGCTTGTCCCTCTTTCTCTGGTTTTAAACTCTGAACTTTAAACTTTCTTTCAATTTCAGTTAAAAGTGACCTTTTAATTGGGGGTTTTCCATGCATGATTCTTTTTCCAGAATACAAGCCAAAGTTTTTCCATTCACACCAACTTATGAAAGGGTTTCCTTTTCTCTAAAGAGATTTTTTTTTTTAACCATTTTAAATGCCTTGTCTTCAAATCTTTCTTGGACTTAGTGTCCTAATAAGCAAAAGGCATAAAATAAAAATCTGTCATTTGCAAAAGTGCCATATCCTAATATATTATTAATTATATCCTTCCTGTGAACCTTTTAAGGTCCTGTGGAAGGATTTAGTAATGTGTCCCTTGAGCCTGGGATCTTCTTGAGTCTGACTGTATCTTCTCCCTAATGGAATAATGAATCTACCTCCACACCACACTAGTGACTATAAATGTATGTTTGCCAGGAAAGATGGTAGGCATATGGAATCTGACACAGAACCCCAGAATGGGGAAAGCCCCCATGGAGCTATCAGGAGGAAGTGTTGTTGCAGCAATTGAGGCAAAAATAAGAGGCTGAAAGCCTGCCCCTCATAGGAGCTCTGGAGCCCATAATTTAGAATCGTTGGTATCATACGGTGCACACTTCCTTGTCATCTCCAACATCCAGTTTAGGGTTGAAGTGGGTGACTTTGACCTTTAAACTGTCTGAAGCCATCATAACTAATACTAATGGCAGGAGACTTTTCCAGAAAGTCATTTCAGGAGCAAAGTAAGCCTGGGCCCCATGGGACAACTGGCCATCAGACTAAGCAGACAGTTCTCAGGTATTTCTGGTCATATACCCGCTGAAGGCTCCAGGACAAGCATGGTCAGAACCAATGGCTTCTGTATTTCTCAGGCCAATAGGTGAGCAGGGGCAGCTATGGTCCATGCTACCTAATGCATTGGCAGCTCTGGCCCTGGCTGCCAGCCATGCTTACTGACCACTGGGAATCAAGGCCCTAAAGAAATCTAGCTCAGTATGAATGAAATGATAGACTTTGTCCTCTTGTCATTATTTATAAGCTATTACTTAATAGTATGTTCTTAGTATGTGCTCTCTTCATAAAGGACTGATTTACAGCCAGAGTGTCTGGGTTTCAACCCTGTTCTGCCACTTACCAGCAATGTGATCTTGTATAAGGTAATTAACCACTCTAAGCCTATTACTTCACCTGCAATCTTGGGATGATAACATCAGTAGATTCCTCACAGATTTATTGAGGGGCCTAAATGAAATAATGCCGGTAAGAAGTTTAGCACAGAGGCTATCACACAATAAGCACTCAATAATTAATAGCTATTATTTTTATCATATAGAATTTGTTTCCTTCTTGTTTCTGTTATTTATTTCTTTAATAAGTTTATTGAATTCATTTATGTGTGTATATATGTGTGTATGGTATGAGAAATGCTCCATTTCTCTGATAGGAAGACTAAAGTTGAGAGAAATCAAATAAATTATATAATATTGGAATGGTCTTTCACTGAAATAAAAGCAGTCAGTTTTGAGCAACATACAATTTTTCTGACTTCTATGAAAGAATTATTGCCTAAGTCTAATTATCTAATAGCCTTAGTGTGTGGTCAGCATTGTTTGTTACCAGAAGTCACTGCTGGGTTAATCAGGGATTAACCTATATGCACTAGTAATTTGTATGACACACTAAGGTCAAGACTTTCCTAAATAGAAGCACCTTTTCTTGTCCTTATACCTGTAAAGTAAGTTGCCTAGCCCATTATATGGTTTCCTGCCATCTCTGGGCCTAGAGCTTTTTTCAGTGGTTGGTAATGGTGTTAAGTCCTCATTATCTTGTGTCTTAGAAATGGCTGTGAAACTTGAAAATAAACAAAGTAAAAATACATCAAGAAGATCATTTTCAGCTGATAATTATCTACCCGCCTATTTCACAAGAGACTCACCATATCAAATTCTTGAGAAGACAAATACTGTAACCTATTTTTACATGGAACCTTTCCTCTGTGACTATCAAAGAAATTCATTGCATTTCCCAGGGGCAAACATTAACTTTCTTTTATGTCTGCCTCAGGAGCTGAACTGATTTGCCCAAAGTTATACAAATCAAGAAACAAGTCCAGAAAAGGAGCTCCTTTTGAATTTCCACTCCATAGCTCTCTCCATCAAGTTATCTTAACTGGTTCTCCACGTAATAAAATGGAGTAGAAACGGAGGCACGTGAGTTATCACTAACAGTCTTCGGTCTTTTGAAATCTCAGTTGGGTACATATGGATGTAAAATAAGGTGCCTAACCCATTACATGGTTTCTTGCCAACTCTGGGCCTATTTTAAATGATCTACATAACTAAGCCAAATATTATTAGAAACACTGACATTTTAAAATTCTAACCTAAATATTTCTTAAGCAAAGGTTCCACCACTGGAGTAAGTATATATCTTCTTCCTAAGATGATAACTTTGAAAGATAGCCCTCATATAGTTTATACATATATATGTGTATAAAATTTATATTGAGTCAAAGAACATATATAGTGAATTGCACTTGTACAGTAGGACTCCATGTCCCCTACGCTTGTTCCCAATCACATTTCCTCTCTACATTAACACAAAAGCCCCCTAATTACAGAGCATGTGAGTGAAATAGTTAATGACCTCTTTTTCTCGGTAAAAAGATCACTTAGAAAAGTGGAAGAGTTTTGCTATCTCATAACTGTTTCTCTATTAAAAACAAATGATAAAGGTTAACAAGAAATCTGTGAGTCAGAGATTCATGCTACTAAATATATCTAAATACATCAGCCATGCCTTTAGAATCTGAAAATATACCAAATACCAAGATGCAATTGACGTCAAAGACACAGTAATCAACTGAGATCACTTTATGACCTTCCTGTAACTGTCTCAGAGATAAACCTGTGCTGTGTTCTTTCATGTCAGGACTGTAAAAATAACCTTCTGGACTTCACAGTCACCCGTTAACTACACAATACACTGAATCCTTGTGAACTATGAGGCACATGACCAGCCATGGACTATATATATAACTTCATGCTCTAGACATAAAATAAATCATATAGAGACACATAAAGAGAAGTTTTACTTCTCTTTTAAATAGGCAATAGTGGTTTAAGGAATTTAAGTTTGAACCTAAGTTATTGAAAGATTTTTCCAAGCTAAGGGTTATGCAATTTGGTAAAAATTCAATTTAATCAATTCAGTTGTTTGACTATCCAGTTAATTGTATCACATTTCTGTTTATCTAGGGCCCCAATGACATCATCCGAAGTCACTTTTAATCCATCTTTTCATCTGGAATTTAGCAACAGCAACACAAAGGAAGAACTCTCTCAGTGGGCACTTGAATTGGAAGTTTTTCCTCTATAGTTACAATTAAAATAAGTAGACTCACATGGAAAAAGTGACTGATTTGTTAGAAAAGGAAAACCAGCCCCAGCCTTTGTACGACATGGGCCTATTAAAACCTTACCCATAGAATCAGTCTAGAAAGCCCATGTTGACATAGCTTCTGGCATACCTGATGCAGCTCATAGACCTGAGATCTCATGAGATCTTCCTCCACCGAGGTCATGGCCAAAGGCCAAATACAGATATGCATTTTATTGGTATGTGAACAGAATTATGGCTCTATAACTCACCAGCTTTGGAACGCAGCCATAATTCATGTTATTTCAGTCAGTACAAACGAGGATAAAGAAATACTGTTGTTTCACCCTGGAGCATTAGGTATAGAAGAAATAGAAATGCTAACCACCCTGACATCTCTGTATTGTAACATACCTAGTTTATGTTCTGTGTAAAATTAGATTTTTTAAAAATGCTTTTAAGATATCAAAATAAATTGTGCAGACTGATGGTGCCTCGGGGGTTCTACCTGTGGCTGGTGTTATGGGAAGAACCCGTAAGCACAATAAAATGGATTTATAAGGTCTACAAATTTGCCTAATACCATATATTGGGAGGAATCAGTTGAAGGATGCAGGCCAAGTGAATTCAGATGTATGAATAGCAGTCTGGATAATACAAAGAAATTATTCTCAGGTCTAGGCAGACAAAAGGTATTAGATCATTTCAAACTTCCATGATATTATATATATATGCCTTCAAATTCCAGAGCAGTTGATTTATATTTATTAAGTCAAAATAAGCTCTGTCTGGACAAATTCTCTTTAAAAGATTGGTCTGAGCTCATGAGCCTCAGTGTGTGTGTGTGTGTGTGTGTGTGTGTGTGTGTGTGTGTGTGCGCGTTCATGCACTAAAAATAACATGAAAAATTACACTGTGAATAGCAAGGAAGGAAACATGCCTTTTCTCTTCTGTTTTTATTCTTTGCCTGCTTATCTGTAAGATTTGTTTTACTTTCTCATATTAACTCATAGCGTCCATTAGATGTTTTGTGGATATTTTTGCCAATCCATCATTTGTGTTTTGACAACTGCAGTCTTTTAATTAAAATTCTCTCAGTATCATTTTTTCCAACCAAAAATTTAGAAACAATTTTAATGTAACCTAATCTGTCCATCTTTATTTATGGCTAAAAATGTCTATCTTTTATGTTTAAGAATGTCTTCCTTCAAAGATGTAAAATTATCACTACTTGCAGATGACATGATACTAGATATTGATCACCCTAAAGACTCCACCAAAAAACTATTAGAATTAATTAATGAATCCAGTAAAGTTGCTGAATACAAAATCAACATACAGAACTCTATTGCATTTCTATATATAAATAACTAACAGAAAGAGAAATTAAATCAATCCCGTTTACAATTGCATCAAAAAGAATAAAATACGTAGGAATAAACCTAATCACGGAGGTGAAAGACCTATACTGTGAAAACTATACAACACTGATAAGAGAAATTAAAGACACAAATAAATGGAAATCTATCCCATGCTCATGGATAGGAAGAAAATTAATATTGTTAAGATGACTATGCTACCCAAAACAATCTATAGATTAAGTGCACTCCGTATGAAAATACCAATGGCATTCTTCAAAATATTAGAGCAAATAATTCTAAAATTAGTATGGAACCATAAAAGATCCCTAATAGCCAAAACAATCTTGAGAAAGAACAAAGTTGGGGGCATCACACTCCCTGATTTCAAACTACAATACCACAGCAATCAAAACAGTACAGTACTGGCACATGAATAGATACATAGATCAATGGAACAGAAGAAAAGAGCCCAGAAATAAACCCACACCTATATGGTCAATCAGTATATGACAGGAGGCAAGAATATACAATAGGGAAACAGTCTCTTCTATAAATGGTATTGGGAAAACCAGACAGCTACATGCAGCAGAATGAAACTGGACTACTATCTTACACCATACACAAAAATAAACTTGAAATGGTTTAAAGACTTAAATATAAGACCTGGAAACATATAACTCCTAAAAGGAAACATATGCAGTAAACTCTTGAATATCAGCATTACTAATTTTACTAATTTTTTTTCTGAATATCTCTCCCCAGGCAAGGGAAACAAAAACAAAACAAAAAAGTGGAACTACATCAAACTAAAAAGTTTCTGCACAGCAAAGGAAACCATCAACAAAACAAAAAGGCAACCTACTATATGGGAGGATATATTTGCAAATGATATATCTGAATAAGAGGCAAATATCCAAAAAATATAAATAATTTATACAACTCCATATACACACACAAAAACAAAATTAAGTTAAAAATAGGCAGAGGACCTACATAGACATTTTTCCAAAGAAAATATACAGATGGCCAATAGACACATGAAAACATGCTCAACCTCACTAATAATCAGGGAAATGAAAATCAAAACCACAATGAGATATCACCTCACACCAGTCAGAATGGCTAGCCTCAAAAACAAAAAAGAACAAGTGTCAGCAAGAATATGGAGAAAAGGAACCCTCATGCTCTTGTGGGGGAATTGCAAATTGGTGCAGCCACTATGGAAAACAGTATGGAGGTTCCACAGAAAAACTAAAAATAGAAATGCATATGACCCAACAATTCCACTTTTGAGAATTTATCCAAAGAAAACAAAATCACTAATTCAAAAAGATATGTGCACTCCTATATTTATAGCAGTATTACTTACAATAGCCAAAATATGGAAGCAACCTAAATGTTCATCGACAGATGAATGGTACATATACACTATAGAATATTAGCCATAAAAAGAGAATAAAATCTTGCCATTTGTAACAATATGGATGGACCTAGGGGGTATTATGCTAAGTGAAATAAATCAGAGAAAGACAAATACCACATGGTTTCACTTATATGTGAGATCCAAAAAACAAAACTAAAGAACAAACAAAAAACAGAAATAAACTCAGACACAGAGTATAGACCAGTAGTGGCCATAGGAGAGGAGAGGGTTGTGGGTAAAATAGGTAAAGAGGGGGAAAATATTAGTGAGAATGCTTGATATCTTGCTCCAGGTGATGGTTACATGAGCATATATACATGTCAAAATTCATCAAGCTGTACACTAAGATTTGTCCATTGTATTATATGTACCTCAAAAGAAACAATAAAAAATAATGATAATAAAGAATGTCTTCCTTCACACATGGTTAAACTTTCTCCTAAATTATCTTTAAATATTTTTACTATATTTCCATTTGTATCTTTAATCTACCTGATAATATATTTTTGTTGCATGGATTGGAGTAAAAAAAAATCTCTTAAGAACATGAAAAGATGCTCATCTTCCCAATGTCACTAAAGGGAAAATTACAGTACTGTGACTCACCATTTTGTGCAAATCAGAGTAGCAAAAATTATAGGGCAGCCGGTATATAAATACGTAAATGGACATTAGTATGTACTGCTGACAGGCCTGGGATTTGCTACCGCCTTTTGGAAATGTAATCTGAAAACACATTTAATTTTGGGAATTTAACACTGAGAAATTTGAAAAAGCATTGATATGTAAAATTTTAAAAAGAAAAGTTTCAAGCAGCACTGTTTTTTAACAATAGAAATCATCTGCTTGTTTGTCACCTGAGAGAAGGATTTATGTGCCTGCAGTTTATTTGGAAGGCCATGCCAGAGACAGGAATGAGGAACCAAGGAGAGAGATAGGGAAGACTGAGAAGCCAAGGAAGATTGGGGTTTGACCAGCCCCTAGGGCAATAAGCTCTTGATTCTGCCACCTGAATGATTTACAGAATTGCTTACTGGTCAGCAGCAAGAGCATATGTATATTGGAGAAGCTCTAGAGAAAGAAACAGAACAAAATCAAGGCACATGCTAGAAGCAACATGCTGTCAGCATAAGCTGATGCTGCATTTGCATGGAATGTTCCGATTCAAGTGTGGCTGAAATCAGAGGTGGCCCAAGAGGCCATGTCATGAGACTCCTGATAAATTATCTATCAACAGATGAATGCTTAAATAAATATGGGTTATCAGTTATATGGAAGATGATATAGCTATTTAAAAATGAGTGAGTCACATATATATTGACCTAGAAAGATGTCAATAATATATTAGTTAGTAGAATAAACTGTGGAATAACTTACATTTTCATGATCTCATTTTTAAAAAATTAAAAATAGTGTGTGCATGCACACATGTACACAATTTTATTGTATGGCCTAGTATGAATATAGAGGAAGGTCTAGAAGGGTACACACCAAACTGTTAACATTTGTTAACTCAGAGACTGGGAGTGGAAGAGAGGAAATTAATAAATATTTCTTTACACAACTCTACATTATCTAAATTGTTGCCCCAAAATGCATTTAAAGAAAAAGGCAATTAATTGAGGGACATTAAAAGTCAACTAATGTATTCCTAGTTTGAGCTTTGTTCTCATTTATTTCTTCCGGCTTCCTCTGGAAGGAAGTCCATTGCACTGCTAGACAGTCATAATTCTTGATTACTAGTAAAAATTCTACTTCTAAGCCAAAAAGTTTCTCTCTTTTATTTGTTCTATTTATACTCCCTAGATTGGCACCACTCAATATGGCAGCCACCAGACATGGTACTATTAAGTATTTGAAATGTTGTTAGTGTAAACTGAGATGGGTTTTAAGTATAAAATACATTCCAGGTTTTGAAGACTTACTAAAAAATACATATATAGATATCATATTAATAATTTTTTTATTTATATGTTAAATGATATTTTTGATATATTGAGTTAAATAAAATATATTAAAATTAATTTCCCCTATTTCCTTTTACTTTTTTAATGTGACTACTAGGAAACCTAAAATTACATATGTGGTTTGCACTGTTTTTCTATTAGACAGTGATGCTCTAGAAGAAGGTTATGTTTTCTCCATGTCAATTGATTCAGTCTTTGCTTATCAGAGTTACACCTGCAGTTTCCGCAGTCATTTCTCAGCTACTGTCTTGGTTTCCATACTCTAAGGTACTTGATACATAACAAGCATTCAAAAAATATGTGCTATGACTGAGTTGAATAGGGCTTTGGAACCCAGAGGAGGTTCTTTCCAGAAAAGAGATGTCAGATTAAGAGGATTTGGTGATTAAGAGTCATTAGTGTTCTTGGAGGCAACATGTCCTTCACGATGTGTGGGACAGAAGACAGACAATAGAAGGTTAAGAAGTAAGTAGGTAGTGATTAAGGAGAGGCTATAAACTTAGACTGGCAGGGATACAGAGAGAGTAATCTAGGTGATCCAGAGAAACTTTAAAATAAAAGGACTTACATTTACTTTATTTTTAAAGAGAGGTAAAATTCCTGAGCCTCACTCCATCTGTACAACCAACCTCATGTCCCCTTTTATTCCCTTTTACTCAGCCAAAGGATGACTCCACCAATTATTAGCAGCTTGCCTGAAGATGGAAAATACCAAATAATTTTGCCCTTATTCTATTTAAGGCCATCTTTCAAAGCAGTACAGGTGGGGCACTGCCCAACTCCGGGAGAACCATGCACACAGGCAGCCCTGATTCAAGGTGGTGGACATTAGTGATGACAGAAGTCAACGAGGAAGTAAGATTCAGAAATAGCATAACATGTCTATTGTCCACACTAACTGATAATCCCAAAGCAATCTAAAAATTTGATCGGGGGGGCTCTCTTGTCCCCTCCTGGCGCGAGCCAGGAGCTCTGTCCTCTCGCTGTATCTCTCAATAAAAGCCTCTGCCCTGACTCTCCTAAAAAGAAAAAAAAAATTAATCAGAGAAGTTTCATAAAGTTGGTCATAGCAATGATTTCTTGGACATGGTACAAAGCATAGACTATAAAAGCAAAAATAGATAAGTGGGATTACATTGAATAAAAAAACTTTTGTATAGCAAAGGAGACAATTAACAGAGTAAAAGGGCCACCTACAGAATGGGAGAAAATTTTTTCAAACCACATAAAGGGTCAATATCCAAAATATATAAGGAACTCCTACAACTCAATGGCAAAAATTATAATAGTAATAATCTGGTTTTAAGAATGGACAAAGCATTTGAGTAGAAGGGTCTCAAGAGAAGACAAGTAGCCAATAGGTATATGAAAAGATATTCAACATCACCAATTATCAGGGAAATACAAATCAAAACCACAATGAGATATCACACATTAGGAAGGCTATTATCAAAAAGACAAAACAAAACAAGTGTTAGCAAGGATGTAGAGAAGTTGGAACCCTTGTGCACTGTTGGTGGGAACATAAAATTGTGCAGCCACTATAAAAACAGTATGGAAGTTCCTCAAAAACTTAAAAATAAAACTACTGTACAATTCAGCTCCCACTTCTGGATATAGCTCCAGAAGTGGAAAAATTGAAATTAGTATCTCAGTGAGATATCTGCACTTTCATGTTCATTGCAGCATTATTCACAACAGCCAAGATTTGGAAGCAACCTCAATGTCCATTGACAAATGAATGGATTAAAAAAATGTGAGATATATATATATGTATATATATATATATATATATATATATACAGAATGGAATATTATTTAGCCATAAGAAGGACATCTTGCCATATGGGAAAACATGGATGTACCTTGAGGACATTATGCTTAGTGAAATATGCCAGTCACAGGACAAATACTGCATGACCCTACTCACATGGGGTATCTATAGTAGTTAAACTCATAGAAACAGAAAGGATCATGCAGATGCCAGGGGCTGCGGGGAGAAATGGAGAGTTGCTGCACAATGGGTATAAGGTTTCAGTTATGCAAGATGAAAAGTTATTGAGGTCTGCTATACAACACTGTGTTTATAGTAACAGTACTGTACTGTACACTTAGAAATTTAAGAAGGTAGAGCTCATGCTATATATTTTTTTCCACAAAAAAAAAGAATACATTGGCTTTTTCATGATTTAAAATGTGACTTTTTCCTCATGAAACTCATTGCTCAATGCCACTGACAAATCCAAATAGGACCAAATATTCAAACCGACCATGCTTCTCAAATCATTGCAATGAAATTGAATATAAACTTGGACTAAAAGATCAACTTTAGAATATGCACAATAAAGTCACTGACTTAAAGCTAAAAAAAAATGTTTAATGATTTCTTTTAGTGGATGGAAAAGGTCATGATTTAATGTGAAATCATTTGTGATTTCCTCCTAATGCCTAAGTTCTGTCATACTAACAACAGGATAGAGCTTTGTTTTGTTTGTTTTTTTTTGTTTTTAGTTTTCATAGCAGCAAGTATAAGAATTCCTCTCACAGGAAGAGTTACTTTGGTTGAGAAAATGCTTTAATAAGCATACTTGGAGCATGTGCGGAGGCTCAAAATGGCCTTGGCCTCCGGCCATGACAAAATCTGTAAAGATAGAAAGCGTTCTGCATAACTGAAAGAAAACTCTTGGAAGCTCCAGGGGAAAGTCAGGAAGTTGGGGGGTAAAGTTAAAGAGAGGGAGGACAGGAGGACAAAGTGATGGACTGTCAAGCGCGACAGGACCCTTCAGAAGCCTCCAGTCTCCCTGCGTCTACAGAGTGGTGTGATGCTTACTCATTACATTCTTGTGGAGTCTGGTGAATTGGCTGTGTTTAAAAATAAGAAAGCTTTTTAAAATTCTTATTTCTAAAATAAGCCAGATGTGTAATTTCTATCTACTGCATCAGATGACTGAGAAAGGTCTTAGGCAGAAACTCTAAAAAAAGGGAGTTGAAGAGAGGAGCTGGAAATTACTAACATCAAACCTATTTTACAGGTTTGTCCTGTCTGGGATGGCTTGGTCTGTGAACTTCCTGCCCCAGGAGACATATGAGCTTGGCAGTTGAAGGTAATTGCTAAGTGAAGTTTTTACAGACAAGGAAATTTGGCATTTCAAATACAAACAGCTTTTAAACATAAAAAGCTCTAGAAGATGGTTAGCATTTAGGTCAGTTTTAAAACACACACATACGTAAAATCCTGAAGATAGAAGCAGTGTACTGAAATTGAGTTATAGCAGAAAAACTCGATAATTTAGACACCAAATATTTAACCCTCTTCAGTTTTCTGCTTAGAAATTAAAACTTCCTTGTTTTTAATTCTAAAACTTAGAAACTAGATTTACTTTATTAAATTAATTCATTTTGGACAATTCTAAAGAAGATTACTGGGAGTGGGCAACGATCAGCATAATGAATGGATGATAAGTAAAAAGATCCGATACAAGGAGCAGGCCAATGTGAGAAATTTATTTGAGTAGGTACCACCCTGTTTGACTGTCTGGTCTCTTTATGCCTCAGTCTAATTTTGATCCTTTGGCATCCCTGCATCACAGAAATAATAAGTGAGGAAATATTTGACTCTGAAGGGTCAAAATTCTCTAGAATATACAAAAATGTTTCCTAATTTTCCTTCCCATTTTGAGTAATGCAGGAATAAACTAACCAATAGCACTCAGCTTTCTTGGGATTCAACAGTGAAGAGCAGCCTCCTGTGTATATTACTGGTAACAAATTAGTTTGGTTCCATGATCAGCTTGACAAATAGGCAGAGTACAGTATCACAGAATATCAGAGCTGCTCCCTAAAAGCAAAGACCATTTCTTTATCTTTCCCCAAAGTTCTTTACCCCAGCAATGCTCAATGAAATCTGAATAGGTTACCTCAAACATCACTTAGTAAAACCTTCCACCCAATACAGGAATGAATCCCAACAAAAAAAGATCCCCAATCCACTAAAAATGTCATGAAAAAAATGTTTTATAACTGGGATCTCAAAAAAAAAACCAAAAATGATGAATGAATAATTGTTTTAATATATTGTTGGACAGAACAATGGACCAAAGAGATTAAATTTAAACAATTGACTTAATTGATATTCAATTAAAAAACATGTAAAGTCCAGAATTTTATATTACAAAATGCATAGGCACTATAGCTTATTCAAAGAAGCAGAAAGTAATTAAACTAAAGAACAGACTTGGAGAATATGAAAGAACTCCTTATATACTTAAAGGACCATCTAGTGTAAAAGGAGCTGAACTTAATCTGTGTGGATCCAGAAAGCAGAATAGGACCAATGAGTTATAAGGAAATGAATTTATCCAATGAAGTTGTAAAGAAACATTTTTTCAAAGACTTTATGCTAATTAGAGCTGACCAATGAAATATACTGCTTTTATTTTTTAATTCTAGTCTACTTGTTGACTGTATATTGTAGAACATGAAGTTATTTTTCTTAACTTTGAGCTCATGCATACATAATTCTAAAATATGAGTGGAAAGTTCAAATTCTATGTATCATAAATTACAACAAGAGGAAGTGTTTTTCTCTTCATCTGTCTTAGCATCATGCACTCTCAGATTTAATTTTCTATACCATGAAAAAACAGATAAATTTTTTTAATTTTAAGATTATTAGGACTTTAATAGTGCAATTGCCCATAAAATTTCCCTCAGCAGTACTACTAACTGGATATTCCTACAGTGGGTATGAGTCACTGGCTCCTAAAACAGCCCATCCCATCTCTAAACCACAATAGTAATTCAAAAATTCTTAACCTACTATGGTAGACAGAATAATAACTCCCCAAAGGTTTTATATCCTAATCCCCAAAACCTGTGAATATATTATATTATATGGCAAAAGGGACTTTGTAGGTCTGGTTAAGGATCTTGAGATGGGGTATTTACTGGACTATCCTGGGGAACCCAATGTAAGCACAAGGGTCCTTAGAAGAGGGAGGCAGGAGGGTCAGAGCCAGAGAGATTACAAGATGCTGCCCTGCTGCCTTTGAAGATGGAAGGAGCCACGAGTCAAGGACTGCAGGCAGCTTGGAGAAACTGGAAAAGGCAAGGGACAGATTTCTCCTGTAGAACCTCCAGACTGCAGCCCTACCGACACCTTGACTTTAGCCCAGTAAGGTTCATTTCAGACTTCTGACCTGTAGAACCATAAAGTAATAAATCTGTGATGTTTTCAGTCACTAGAATTGTGGTCATTTGCTACAGGAAAAAAAACTAATATGCCTTCTACGGAACCAAAATGGCTCTCCCTGAAGCTTCCAATCATTGGTGTCTGGTCCACACTGAATAGGTTTAATCCTTTTTCCATATAATGGGCCCTTCAACTGTTCAAAGACCCAAATGTTGACCTCACTAAAACATACCTTCTTCAGCTCTGACATCCTTAGTTCCCTCATTCCTTTCTTCATATGACTAGATTCCTATTTAATTTGCTTTCTATTGTCTCCTGAAAAAGTTGCTTTTAGTTCTGTGGCTTAGAACAGAATCCTTTTATCCAAATGCCATCTGACCAGCACAATGGTATAATTATTAGAAGACAGCAGGCCTGCTGACACATATCATATTTAGTCCATCCTATTTTCCTTTAACTTTCATTGGGCACTGATGCAAAATACACCAGAGCTATGTAAAATTGTGCTTGATAATTTCAGTTAGACACAAAACAAGTCATTCTTACATTAGTAGAAGAGTTCTTGAAGTTTCCTAAAACAAATTCAATTAATAAAATGAGTTTACAATTACTTACTTGCAATTATTTGTGTATATTTGTCTCTTCTTGAGAAGTCCAGCATCATTCTGGTTTCTGTTTCATTGTATGTATGATCAACTTTTGGCCTTTATTTTTCTTTCTCATTCTCTCTGGAGGATTATAAGATATGCTTTTTATTACCAGTGTTCTAAAATTTCACAATGATAGAATTTGATAGGTAGTTGGTTTCAATTGTTATACTATGTCCTTGGCAAAACTTTTTAATCTTATTTTCTTATATTATTTTTCTTTTCACTTTTACATTTTACATTTCTTCCTTCTGCTTTGCCTGTTTTCTCTTTATGAGATCTGGAACCACCTGGGTTGTTTGTCTAATTTCTGCTCTTGTCCCACGTTTTCCACCTGTTTGCATTGGTCCATTCATTTTGGTTTTGCTATTATTGTGAGGCTGTTTTCTGGCAAATTTACTCTATTAGTTTGCTAGGGCTGCCATACCAAAATACCACAGAATGGGTGATCTAAACAACAGATATTTATTTTCTCACAGCTCTGAAGGCTAGAAATTCAAGGTTAAGTTGGTGGCGGGGTTGGGTCCTCTGAGGCCTTTCTCATCAACTTGCAGACAGCAGCCGCTTGCTCCCTCTTCACACGGTCGTCCCCCTGCACACACACCCTGGCATCTCTCTGTGTTCTAATGTCCTCTTCTTATGGGGACAACAGTAATATTGGATTGGAGTAAATCCTGAGAGCCTCATTTAATTTAATTACTTCTTTAAAGTCCCATCTCTAAATGGAGTTACATTCTGAGGTACCGGGTTTAGCACTTCAACATAAGAATTTGGTGGGGGGACGCAATTCAGTCTGTGACATTTATTGAATCCTTTGGTTTAATTTTTAATTTCTACTGTCACAAATTTTATATCTAGAACTCTTTCTTATTCTCTTAATATTTATATTTATTGTATTCTGTTCTTGCTCATGGGTTTATTATCTTCTCTTATCTCTCCAAGAACCTATTTGGTCTTTTCTTTTGTCTTTATTTCCTACACTGTCTTCACTTCCTCTGGGTTCATTTCATGTTAAAGTTTTTCTTCCAATAATAGGGATCTTTGTCCATTCACATAAGAGGGACTTATTTAAGACACTGAAAAGCTGACTAGAATCTGTCAAAAGAGGAAAACTGAGAGTGGACTTCACTGTAAGATGGATCGGCTGTAAGCCAGCTTATTTTGTTGAGTCAAGGGAAAGGGGCACATTAGGAAATGAATGATGAGCAGTGAGCTGTGACCATGGAACATAAGGGTGAGATTTGCTGGTAACAGATTTGCTCATGATAGTCCCCCCATGATGAAAGCCCTCAGGTCTCAATAAACTCAGAAGAAAGGCTCAACAACAGTCATATAGAATTGTTTTTTTTGCATGGTCCAAAGAGATGAGAAGCTTCACGCTAGCATAAAACTCATAGTCCAGTCAGAAAGAAGGAGTTATGGAAACTAGACTAGGCAAGCACATAAGAGTGATCTGCTTGATGCAGTAACTGTAGGGTGGGCAGTGTAATCCTGCAAGCTTTCTGTGGTATCCCCAAATAAGCCATCATGTTTACCACTACCACGTTGGCACTAATTTTTGTTACCTTTGTGCAATGGGAATAGGGTGGAATGGAGAGAAGAGCTCATTTTGCATTGCACGTCAGTGTTTTTATAAACAGAGGAAAAAAATAATTCCATTTTTAAGAAATGGTTTCAAAGCAAGGCTATTCCACAAAACTTGCATTCGGTTTTAATAATATTTTATATTTGTGAAAAATTTTCCACACAGCTGTTCAATTAATGTACTTTGTAAACTGTGATTCATTCCCTAAACCCTTATCAGAACTGTGGCAGGAATTAATCCCTCCATCCCTTAAGGGCACTAGGTAGGAAGGACCTTGCCCAGATCAAGAGTAGGAGCTGAGAACAGCTCTATTTCCTTTAACCCTTATTCTTTCCCTGTCAGGCAGAGTGAAAAACAAGGCTTAGAATCATCTGGCAGAGCAGAGCTGCCAAAATCCACCAAAGGGAAAAAGAAGAAATGGCTGTCCTCAGGTCTTTTCTCATTACGCCTGTCTGCTGTGGGGAGGAGAAGGGGGACATAGTGCTCATCCTAGCCAAAAGTCTCCTTTCTGTGTCCCCCAAAGCTTGGTGACCTGAAACCCCTTTAACCAGAGACAAAAAGAAATCCTTTGGACTGTGATTAAAGATATAACTGAAAATGTCAATACCGTGAGATTAAAAATCCCAGTTGCTTTAAATCACAATCATGTGTCTGAAGCTCCCTTTTTGGCTGAGAAGAAAGAGAAAGTTTATCTTACCTCCATTTTACTTATTCTTAATTTAATAAGGCAGGGAAAAGATGAGAAGAAGCAGCTGAGAGCACTGAAAGTGTGCTTGTTCTCAATCTGCATCCACTTCACTGTTCTGCTCGAGGCTCAGCCCGCTAAGAGGGGGTTTGGGTCCATGCAGGCACAGAGAAGTTTGAGAAACAACCACCCAGAGTTACTCAGAACCAGGAAACTGAAAACCCAAAGATGGCAAATATTTTTACAGGCCATGTTTCTGCTTCATTCTTTTTAACAAAATGTGATTAAATAATGTTTATTGAGAGACAGTAAGGAGTGGGGTTTTTTTTGTTGTTTTCATTTTAAGATAAAAAGCTCACCTGCCTCCTTATTCTGAAAAAATACTGTTTGTGAGATTTCAGAGAATAACCTAAACTAGGACATGTGGTTTTTCTCTGCTGAAGAGAGTTTTAAAAGAGCTTACTTCATTTAAAAGCAAGTTTAAAAGACTAGAGCCCCACTGGAATAAAACCCTTATCAGAGATAGAGCCTCTGAGAGCTCACCTTGATTCCCAAAATCCCCATCATAAATCATTCCTTGAAATTAAAAGATTGAACGTGTTGTAACTTTGCGTGTATATTAGGCTGGAGACCTGCAGTCCTATTCTATATCGGGCACTTACAAGCAATATGACCTTTGCCAACTTAATGGTACTCTTGGATTTCAGTCTCTTCACACTTGTGAAGAGGGTCAATAACACTTGTTTCCTAAGATTTGTATAAGGATTAAATGCAATAATGCATAGAAAAGTGCAATGCCAGGCACTCAATATGCCATATCTATTATTATTATTGTTATTATTACTTATTAAACCCCCTTATCTTCAGCCCTTTAGGAAAATGATAATCTGACGTTGGATCTGGGGAAGGAAGGCTTAGCCACAGGGATTTTGAAGGCCAGTCCTGGTGAAGTCCCCTACGAAGAGCTCCAAGTGGCCAGGGGCCAGCATGAAGACACTGACGAGGACGGGCCAACTACAGGGGTGCTAAAGACCCACAGACTCAAAGAATCGCCCACAGATGTCTCTGCTCTTGTTCATTTGCTTAAAGGTCAATGTTTCAAATACTCCTCTTGAAATTTTTTAATAGGCTGGAGCCTAATAGAGACTGTGAAGGAAGTGGGGAGGGTGAACTCAATCTACTTTTTGGTCCCAAAGGCCACTGAAATTGTTCCTGGCCATGCGCATGTGAAGAATACTCATTCAAAGAAAATGTGAATGCAGAGAACAATATTTATCTTCAGTGCTAGAGGAATCCCAGGGGTCTTCATTCCATCTTTTCCCAAGAACAAGCAATACTGCCAAACTGACAGATCAAATTCACCAGTGGGTTCACGAGGATGAGCATGTCTGCGTTACCATCTCACATGTGGTGAGCAGAAAAGTTGTACTGTAGCAGCTCACAAGCCTGGTGCTTAGACAACAGCAAAGGAAGGAGGGCCTCCAGTACGGACACTGAGAAGTTTAAGGGAGCCAGTGGGTTTTAGGGCAGGGCGTTGGGAGGGGCTGTGAGTACAGGATTCTGAAAAACTTCCATTAAGGATTTGGAATTTCAATTCTTGCTGTAGAGATATCAAATTTCCCAGAAATTCTCAGGAAACTCGGAATCTTCCATGGCAACCATCAGGGCCTCTCTCTAGTCCAGTCAGTGGTTTATCTATACCTATTCTATTCTTTCATCAAGTCTTGCATCTGCCCCTTTGTTTCCATGACCACTACCCAAACTGAGGCCCCAATGCTGTCACATCCAACTTTAACGCTACGATGTCATAATGCTCTTCTCTTCCTTCTTCCTTGTAACCTCCCTCACCCTTCTCAGAGGAAAAATCTAAAAGTCCTCCTGGTTGCATGTGAATTGTAACCGAATTCTCAGCTAACACATAGGATCCACCTTAGATATCTGAAGGTGGCCATAAATAGTGTGGGAGAAGGGAGGTTGATTTGCATGAGAGATTGAAAATAATTCTTACAAAATAACTCATCCTCAGAGAAGAGTAGCCCTCACAGAAAAGCTTGGCCTGACAATAAAGCTTCACTGTTAGAAGGGAGGGCAGATTTTTAGTATGATTCCAGTTAGTCAAGTTTTCCTCAGGCCCAGGCCTTATGGACCCATGATGGCGTGCCCAAGGAGAAAGAGGCCGAATATACGAACAGAAAGAATTAAGCTTAGTATGAAAACAGAAGAGAGATTCACAGCCTACAGGGAAGAAAACAAAGTGGTTTTGGTGCGCTGAGGAAACGATCATGGTAACATGGGCACTGGGAACGGCATTGCCGCATCGATGACAGAAGGGAGACACTGGCAGTGATAAGATGGGGTTTCCCAGCATCTTCGCAAGGTCACCAGAAGGTTCCTGGCAACTTTTGCATGCCTCCCCGGAATCAGCAATCCCAGGAACAAGTAAGTGATCACACACAGCCAAAGCAGAAAAGAACAAGGCAAATGGAGGGGTTGGGGGGTGATCTGAAAACACTGCACTCCTTAGTATATGTGACATAGTCCTGGGGACTCTACAAATTTGGGAGGATTTTTTTGAAGGGAATTTGTGAGGCCCCACCTAAGATGGTAGGGACATCTATGCTATAGTTGTGGTCCCTTTTTTGCCCTCAGGTGGGATGACACTGGAAAATGTGGTGTTTCATCATTAAACAGTTCACCAGAGGAGAGAAATATTTGTTAGATGCCTACTATATGTTAGCTACCATATAAGTACATCTGCATATATCTTATTTAATCTTTCCAACAACTCTACAAATCGGGTGCTTTTATACTTCTTTTAATTAAAGCGGAAGAAACTAAACTTCCAGCTATTAAATTACCTGCCCAGGATCACACAGCCGGCCAAGACTGCACCCAGTTTACGTGAATGCAGGGCCCTTTATTTTGCCATTATATTTGCACTTATGCAGGAGAAACATCTTTCACAACACCTGCTACTAAACGGATAACATCAAAGCATGACGGATTCGCTAGCCTTCAACTCTAAGTACTGTGTCCTGAAAATGCTCTGTTAGCATCGCAACTCATCACAAACAAGCCAAATTTAGAGACCCATTATGTTACTTTTACAAAACCGTTTTACATTCAGGAAGGAAACCAGAGTGAAAGAGAATAGTTGGCAGGTCCCAGTGACAACTGTGAATCTTCTTATCTAAACCATCAGTGAAATTCTAGAAGGGCTACATTACAGTGAATGAGAATGAAATGAACTTGGCCTTGTGCCTATGCAAGCTTCTTGTCAATGTTCCGCCTCTGGGATTCCAGCGTTCATTGGAAACACAATCTGTTCCATTGCACTGAGCATTCTTTGAGTTTAGGTAAATAGATCCTGTTTGAGACAAGCACATATTTCAGTAATCCCAGAATCTACTTCCAAACTCTATGCTTCAGTGATAGACTAACTCTCCTGAAGAGAACACTTTGTTTCTTTGTGTAAAGTGTTACACAGAAAGTCATGTATGTGTGCTAACGGATGAAATCAAGAGTGTGAAGCAATCAAAGACAGAGGTGTTGGTCCCTGAGACATCTCAAACTCAGCTTAGTCCAGACTAAACTCACCGTCCTGCCCTTCAGTCTTGTCCCTTCTTCCTGGGTAGCCTATCTCAGCAATGACTCCAACAGCCATCCAGCTGTCCACACCTGAAACCAAGCATCAAAAGTGGCTTTTCTCTACCTCTCCATTCACATCTACTCAACCACTGAATCTTTCTGTTCCTACCTCCTAATTATTTCTCAATCCCTCCCTTGACTTCAACTTCACTTAAACTACCTGAATTAAAATCACCATTATCTGTTCCCTGATTTTCAGAAAATATTTCCAACTGATCTTTCTCCATCCTGTTTGCCCCATTAAACTATTCTCCAAGCACATCAAAGGTAATCTCATTTTTTTTTAATTTCAGTTGTGGTAAAATACACAAAATTTACCATGTTAACCATTTTTAAATGTGCAGTTGGTGGTATTATGTTCACATTGTTCTGCATCACCTCCATCCACCCACAGCGCTCTTCTCACCTTGCAAAGCTGAAATGCTTTACCTATTAAACGAGAACTCTCCATTCCCTCCCCCTCCCAGTACCAGGCAACCATCACTCCATTTCCGTCTCTATGCATTTGACTACTCTAAAGTACCTCAAAGAAATGCAATCATACATATCTGTCATTTTGTGGCTGGCTTATTTCACTTAGTGTAATCGCCTCAAGTTTCATCTGTATTGTAGCACGTACAGAATTTCTCTTCTTTAAGGCTAAATAGTAGTCCAGTGTATGTGCTGGGGGAGAGGGTTGCTTATCCATTCATGTGTGGGTGGACACTTGGCTTGCCTCCACCTTTTGGCTAGTTTACTACACTGCTATGAACATGAGTGTAGTAGCTCTTGGAGTCTGATTTTAATTCTTTTGGATATATACTTAGAA
Source organism: Phataginus tricuspis (assembly GCA_029783875.1). Classification (NCBI taxonomy): domain Eukaryota; kingdom Metazoa; phylum Chordata; class Mammalia; order Pholidota; family Manidae; genus Phataginus; species Phataginus tricuspis. Next base: position 66,381,052 of record JAQQAC010008350.1, on the reverse strand, counting down.
GTGGACTTGCTGCATCATATCATAGATCTATTTTTCATTTTTTGAGGACCTGCCACACTGTTTTCATAGCTCCTATACCATTTTACATTCCCAGTTGCAGTGCGGAATTCCAGTTTCTCCATATTCTCACCAACACTTGTTATTTTCTGTTTTGTTTTTGTTTTTTATAGTAGCCACCCTAATGAGTAGTATCTCATTGGAGTTTTGATTTTCATTTCCTTGATAATTAGTTCTGTTGGCATCTTTTCATGCTTATTGGACATTGGTACATCTTTCAAGCAATATCTACTCAAGTTTTATGCCTAGTTTTTCATTGAGCTGGGGTTTTCTTGTGTTGTTGGAGTATAGTTAATTTTTATCTCCCACTATAATTTTAAATTTCCAACTATAATTCTATAAGATTCAATTTATTTATAATTTAAGGCCATGTTTAATGTGCAACAACTGTCTTTTCAGGAGATTGTTTCTTTTATCAATATGAAATGTGAACTTGTCCCTTTTAAAATGTTTTTCTGAATTTTAGTAGCTATGATTCTAACATTGCTATACTAGATACATATTGCTGCTGTTAATAATTGCCTGGCATATCTTTTTCTAACAGCTTTACTGGGGTATAAATGACATATGAAACACTGTACATATTTAATGGATACAATTTGATGAGTCTGGACACATGTATAAACCCTTGAAACCATCACCATATCCATCACCTCCAACAGGTTCCTTGGGACTCTTGGTGCTTGGTGGGGAGGAGAGGAACACTTAACAGGAGACCTGCTCTCTGTTTTAATGCAATAGTTATTAGACTTGTTTTAGAGCAGTTTTAGGTTTCTAGCAAAATTGAGCAGAAGGCGTATCTTTTTTTCACCTCTGTATTTTCAAACTTGAAGGAATTTCTTGAAGTGAGTCTTTTTGCCATTTTAAAAAATCCAATCTAAGAGACTGTCATAAATATACAAATGTCTGCACGTGCAAGACTTGATGGTGAGACTTAGAGATAAACAGGAGAAACTAGGCTCTTCTTGTCCCAGGGCCGGTTATCCTGTCCTCATTTTTGTGATCCTGTTTCACCTACGTTTGTTTGTTCTTCATGCTGTGTCATCTACATGCTACATGCTGAGACTTCTTCATGTTAATATGAGTTTATGAATCTGCCTTTCAGCCTATTTACAGTTAGCTCTCTCCTGGAAAATATAAATATTTATTTTAAAGTTCTTTATTCCTGTATTATCTCTAACTCCTTAAGTACCAGCTAACCCAATGATTCTGTTTGTTGTCCATCTTTCATGGTTTTGTTCTTCCTCCGATGCTCCATAAATTCTTTTCCCTAAGCTGATCCTTCACAGGTTTCTCCCAAGCACATTCTGAGTTATGACAGCCTCCCAATGGGTGGCCCTGCAGTGGCTCATCCCCAGCCCTGCATCAGGGACAGCTACTGGCCAGGCCTGGGCCTGTTACACAAAGGATCACATCATTTTCAGACCCTGTTCCCTGTGGCAGAGGAACTCCAGGACTCACCTGAGGGCAGGCACTCACTCTCAGCCAGGGACAGATAGGATGGTGCCAGCCCTGCTCCCCAGTGCTGCAAGACGCAGCCCTACAGTCCCAGGCCCCTAGAAGTGCAAGGGCTTTAGGCCCTTCCTACTACTGTGAATTCTGTCTCTGTTCTCCGTCCAATTTTCTGGCAAGCCTCTGGGTTTCTGATTTATAGAGATTTCCCTTTCTTGTTTTCAAACATGAAATGCATTTAATAATACAATTTTATTATGTTGATATCATTTCTCTACATTCAGTGTAAAGGGAGCATTTCTGCCTGGGAACAACTTGCCACCTTCACATAGTTGGAGTGACCAATCAAAGCACAATTATGATTACTCTCTTCAACAGAAGTCCCTTCACAGCTCCCATATGCTTCTTGGATAAATCGAAAGGCTTATAATGGCTTCAAGATTTTGTGGTCTGACTTCTGCCAGCCTCTTCAGACTCATCTCTATTTCCTAACTTACCCTCTAAGACACAGCCATGAATTCACCCCCAGCCTTCCTCACCAGCTGTTCCTGCTAGGTGGAACACTTTTCTCCACCTACTTTGCTCTATCGTTTAGGTCCCAATGAACCTAGAAGTCAATTCCTCCAGAAGCTTTCTCTGACGAATAAAAATCAGATGAGGTGCCCCTCCTCAGAAGAGCCTAAGTTCCCTATACAGCTTCTCTGCTAGAGCACTTACCACCTGTATTTTAGAGCTGGGTTGCATGACTCTCTGGTCTGCACACCCCATGAGGGCTGGGTCTGCGTGTCTCACTGCCAGGCACTTGCTGGACACACAGGAGGAACTTAGTGTGTTTTACTCAGTGCAGTATATGTGCCACCAATAAAGGAGGGCGGAAAGAGGTTAGGAAGGGACATTATGAAGAAATGAAGAGAAAAAAGACTTGGAGATTCAAGGTCTCAGACTATATCCTTTATTAATGAGAATTTGTCTTTCTTTTTTAAGATTTTTGAGATTTATTTGCCCTCATTTTACCCCAACAACTCTCTCTTTCTTACCTACACCCAACTTTCAAAAAGCATATTTCTTTTTCACTGAGCTTCTCAACTGTATTCATTTGCTAGGGCTGCCATAACAAAATACCAAAAGCTAAGTGAGTTAAACAGAAAAATACTGTCTCATAGTTTTGAAGTCCAGGACAGGGGTGTCACCCAGGTTGTGTCCTTCTGAAGGCTGTGCAGGAGCATCTGTCCCCTGCCTCTCTCCTAGCCTCACGTGGTCTTACAGGTTCCTTGCTTGGAGGTGGTGTCCCCTTGCCTTCACATCTTTCCTCTCTGCATGTCTCTGTCTTTTCACATGGCGTACATTTCCTAAGGACACCAGTGCTATTGGATTAGAGGCCCACTCTATTCCAGTATGACCTCATCTTAACTAATTACACCTGCAAGGACCTTATTTCCAATAAGGTGACACATTCGGAGTTAGTGGCGATAAGGATTACAACATATGAATTTTGGGTGAATATAATTCAACACTAACCAAGATTTTATAGCCAGTGTTACTGTAACATTGCCTTTAGATTCATCTCTACCAAAATATTTTAATGCTTCGTGCCAAAAGGTATCTAAGAAGGGAAAATTCAAATCCTTTTGTTATTGAAATGGACTTCAACAGGCATAATTTTGATGGCACAAGGAATAATCACTTTAACATACTTGCTTCCTGCAAAGTTGTTCTCTGCAAATATAATAATGAGGACATAAAATCCTGATTATATATTCAATTATCAATCCAATGAGAAACCTTGATAAAATTGGGTTTACTCATCTGCCTGCTAAAGAAAGAACTACTTTTAAGGATGGTTTGCCTCACAGAGTACACCCATTTAAGCATTTTTGTCAGGAACTATTTGTTCTCTAGAAATAGGTTTTGTTGAATAAGCAGAAAAAATTACTTTCAACAATTACGTTTTAGTGTCCTCGATTTTGAAGTCAGTAACATGCTCTGTGAATAATTATGAATCATTATGAATAATTTTTCAACAGTAGAGATATAAATTTTTCTATGTTGGGCGGATCTTTGTATAACTGCTAATGGCACAGTTATGTTGATAGACCAAAAAAGAATTATCATTTACGATTTAAAAGTAATAAATGTGGGAGAGAAATATTAGGTTCAAGAATACTCTAAGATTTCTAAACCAGGATCCAGGTGAATTCAAAGTATCACATCAGGTCCCTCTTCTTTTGCTCTTGGCCAGCCCTAGAGTTGTCTTAATCTACCCAACATGTGATTACTGAATATATCCCATTAGCCCATATCAGACTTTCTCTATCAGACTTCCCCCATAAGGACAAACTCCTAGCAAGATCTCTAACCATCCCTTTCAAAACCGGATCTCAGGAAATCAGCAAAAAGTTTATTCACATTTAGATAAAATAGAGCACTGATAACTTAAATACATACACACTCACACACCTGTTTTGGAAGACTGTGATACCAGACTGTGACAACGTATATTGAAAACTATAAGACAGTAATAAAAGATATTGAAGAAGACACAAATAAATGGAAAGCTACTCTGTATTCATGGATTCAAAGAATTAATATTGTTAAAATGGCCATGCTACCCAAAGCAGCCTACAGATTCGATGCAATCCCAACCAAAATTCCAAAGACATTTTTCACAGAAAGAGAACAAATAATCCAAAACTGTTTAAAGTACCACAAAAGACCCCAACTAGCCAAAGCAATCTTGAGAAAGAACAAGCTGAAAACATCATGCTTCCTTATTTCAAACAATATTACAAAGCTATAGTAATTAAAACAGTATAATGCTAGCCTAAAGACAGACACATAGATCAATGGAACAGAAAAAAGAGCCCAGAAATAAACCCATCAATACATGGTCAATTAATTTATGACAAAGGAGCCAAGAGTATACAGTGAAAAAAGGACAGTCTCTTAAAATAAATGGTGGTTTTGGGAAAACTGGGCAGCCACATGCAAAAGAATGAAACTTGACCATTATATTACACCACACATGAAAAATTAACTCAAAATGGGTTAGCGACTTAATGTAAGACCTGAAGCCATAAAACTCCTAGAAAAGAACATAGGCAGTAAACTCCTTGACAGTTGGTAGGTCTTGCCAATGATATTTTTTAATCTGACACCAAAACCAAAAGCAACAGAAGCAAAAATAGGTAGGATTAACCAAAGTAAAAGTCTTCTACACAGCAAAGGAAACCATCAACCAAATAAAAAGGCAATCTACTGGAGAAAATACTTACAAATAAAAAATGTGACAAGGGGCTAATATCCATAATATATAAAGAAGTCATATAACTTAACAGCAAAAACACAAACATTCTACATAAAAAAGGGGAGATTTGAATAGACAACTCAAAAGAAGAAATACCAATGGCCAACAGGTACATGAAAAGATGCTCAACATCATTAATCAAATCAAAACCACACTATCACCTCACACCTATTAGAATGGGCATTATCAAAAAGAGAAGAAATAACAAGTGTTGGCAAGAATGTGGGAAAGAGAGCCCTCATGCCATTAATGGGAATGTAAATTGGTTCAGCCACTCTGGAAAACAGTATGGAGGTTCCTCAAAAAATTAAAAATAGAAGTACCATATGATCTAGCTCCACTCCTGGGTATTTATCTGAAGAAAATGAAAATACTAACTGGAAAAAATATATGCACCACCAATTCAAGATGGTTGTGTGAGAGGTGAGACGGAGAGCTCCTCCCAAAACCAAAAACAGTACAAAAATATAGTTAATTAATACAACTAACCTTCAGACAGCAACAAGAAAGAAGGCTGAACCAGACTGCATACAGACCTCAGGAACAGAGCAGACCTCAAGAAACAGGGTAACGTACGAAAGCCTTAATCCAGTGGGACCCGAGCCATTCTCCCACCCCAGCTCACTGGCAGGAGGAACAGAAACGGAGCGGGGATGGGGTGGAAGCCTGGGACTGCTGAACACCCAGCCCTGGAGATCTGCTTTGTGAGCAGGAACCCATAGTGTGTGGTGCTCTGGAGGTTGGGGAGCTCAGACAGGTGGAGTGCTTGAGAAATTGACATTCCGGCTATTTGCGGAGGAGGGGATCCACACCCAGCTGCTCTATGTCAGAGGAAAGGCAGGCAGTCTGGGAGGCTTCCTAACAGTTAGAGGGCTGCTGAAGGGGCAGGGTTTGCACGGAGCTTGCTGCATGGGAGAAGGGAGAGCTGGACAAGGTTGCCTGGGCACACTCTGCCCAGCTGGTTGGGAACATTGGGGAGCTTCAGGTGCTCCATCCCCCAGGCTCCCTACTCAGCTCCGAGGACCCCACTGTGACATACAGCCTGCCGAGGTTCATACTGGCCTGCAGGCACCTGCTCACAAACCCACAGTCACTGTACAGGCATCAGGCCAGCCAGAGGGAGCCCCGCCTACAACAGCTAGAGACGCAAAGCACAGAGGTTTACACATGTGTGCTTGGCCCACTGGCTCTGACACCGGAGACAGGCACCACAGACAGGAATCAGGAAACAGACCTTTCCTCCCCACAGGCACCAGCTCCGCTCCCCTACGACCCCCAACCTCACCCTAGGGGCTGAGCAGCTCCACAGACTGGAGCTTCTGCACACTAGTGGGTACCACACAGAAATATGAAACGTCAAAAGAACATGGTTCAGACCAAAATCTCACAAACCCCAGAAAGAGGTCCAAATGAAACTGAACTGACCCATCTTCCTGAAATAGAGTTCAAAATAAAAACTATAAACATGCTTACAGAGGTACAGAAAAATATTCAAGAATTCAGGAACAAATTTAAGTTGGAGATTCAATCATTAAGAAATTCCATATCTGAAATGAAACATACAATGGAGGGATTTAAAGGCAGATTAGATGTAGAAGAAGAGAGGGCAAATGGAATAGAAATTAGAGAAGAGGAATACAAAGAAGTGAGGCACAGAGAGAAAAAAGGATCTCTAAGAATGAAAGAATATTGAGAGAATTGTGTGATCAATCCAAATGGAACAATATTCACATTATAGGGGTACCACAGAAAGAAGAGAGAGAAAAAGGGATAGAAAGTGTCATTGAGGAGGTAATGGCTGAAAACTTCCCCAATCTTGGGAAGGAGATAGTCTCAAGCCATGGAGGTGCACAGATCTCCCAACATAAGGGACCCAAGGAAGACAACATCAAGGCATATAATAATTAAAATGGCAAAGATCAAGGATAAAGACAGAGTTTTAAAAGCAGCTATAGAGAGATAGAAGATCACATACAAAGAAAAACCCATCAGGCTATCATCAGACTTCTCAACAGAAACTTTACAGGCCAGAAGGGAGTGGCATGATGTATTTAATGCAATGAAGCAGAAGAGCCTTGAACCAAGAATACTCTACCCGGCAAGGTTATCATTTAAATTTGGAGGAGGGATTAAACAATTTTCAGATAAGAAAAAGCTGAGAGAATTTACCTCCCACAAACCACCTCTACAGTGCATTTTGGAGGGACTCCTATAGATGGAAGTATTCCTAAGACTAAATAGATGTCACCCAAGGAAAGAAAAAGAGTACAGAATATGATTCATAACATACAAAGAATGGAGGAGGAAGAAAAAGGAGGAAAAAAAAAACCTTTAGGTTGTGTTTGTAATAGTATACAAAGTAAGATAAATTAGACTGTTAGATAGTAAGGGAATTACTCTTGAACATTTGGTAACCATGAAACTAAAGCCTGCAATGGCAATAAATACATACCTATCGATAATCACCCTAAATGTAAGTGGTCTGAATGCACCAATCAAAAGACATTGAGTTACCTAATGGATAAAACAAGACCTGTCTATATGCTTCCTACAAGAGACTCACTTCAAACCCAAAGAGATACACAGACTGAAAGTAAAGGAATGGAAAAAGATATTTCATGAAACTAATAGGAAGAAAAAAGCAGGAGTTGCAGTACTTGTATCAGACAAAATAGACTTCAAAACAAAGAAAGTCACAAGAGACAAAGAAGGACATTACATAATGATAAAAGGGTCATTACAACAAGAAGATATAACTATTATAAATAACTATGCACCCAACACAGGATCACCTACATATGTGAAACAAATACCAGCAGAATTAAAGGGGGAAATAGAAGGCAATGCATTCATTTTAGGAGACATCAACACACCACTCACTCCAAAGGAATGATCAACCAGACAGAAAATAAGTAAAGAGACGGAGGCACTGAACAACATATTAGAATAGATGGACCTAAGGGACATCTACAGAATACTCCATCCAAAAGCAACAGGATACACATTCCTCTCAAGTGCACATGGAATATTTTCAAGATAGATCATATATTAGGCAACAAAAAGAACCTCAGTAAATTCAAAAAGATTGAAATTTTACCAACCAGCTTCTCAGATCACAAAGGTATGAAACTAGAAATAAATTACACAAAGAAAACAGAAAAGCCGACAAACACATGGAGGCTTAATAACATGCTCCTAATAATCAATGGATCAATGACCAAATAAAAACAGAGATCAAGCAATATATGGAGACAAATGACAACAATAATTCAACACCACAAAATCTGCGGGGTGCAGCGAAGGCCATGCGAAGAGGAAATGTATTGCAATACAGGCCTACCTCAGGAAAGAAGAACAATCCCAAATGAACAGTCTAAACTCACAATTAATGAAACTAGAAAAAGAACAAATGAGGCCCAAAGTCAGTAGAAGGAGGAACATAATAAAGATGAGAGCAGAAATAAATAAAATCGAGAATAATAAAACAATAGAAAGAATCTATGAAAGCAGGAGCTGTTCTTCAAGAAAATAAACAAAATAGATAAACCCCTAGCCGGACTTATCAAGAAAAAAAGAGTTTACTCACATAAACAGAATCAAAAATGAGAAAGGAAAAATCACGATGGACACCACAGAAATACAAAGAATTATGAGACAATACTATGAAAACTTATATGGTAACAAACTGGATAACCTAGAAGAAATGGACAACTTTCTGGAAAATACAACCTTCCAAGGTTGACCCAGAAAGAAACAGAAAATCTCAACAGACCAATTACCAGCAAAGAAATTGAATTGGTAATCAAAAATCTACCTAAGAACAAAACACCTGGACCAAATGGTTTCACTGCTGAATTTTATCAAACATTTAGTAAAGACCTAGTACCATCCTCCTTAAATTTTTGCAAAAAGTTGAAGAGGAGGGAATACTCCCAAACTCATTCTATGAGGCCACATCACTCTAATACCAAAACCCAGCAAAGACACCACAAAAAAAGAAAATTACAGACCAATATCCCTGATGAACATACATACAAAAATACTCAACAAAATATTAGCAAACTGAATTCAGAAATACATCAAAAAGATCATCCATCATGATCAAGTGGGATTCATCCGAGGGATGCAAGGATGGTACAACATTGGAAAATGCATCAACATCATCCACTACATCAACAAAAAGGACAAAAACCACCTGATCATCTCCATAGATGCTGAAAAAGCATTTGACAAAATTCAACATCCATTCATGATAAAAACTCTCAACAAAATGGGTATAGAGGGCAAGTACCTCAACATAATAAAGGCCATATGTGACAAACCCACAGCCAACATTATACTTAACAGCGAGAAGCTGAAAGCTATTCCTTTAAGATCAGGAAGAAGACAAGGATGCCCACTCTCCCCACTTTTATTCAACATAGTTCTGGAGGTCCTAGCCACGGCAATCACACAACACAAAGAAACAAAAGGCATCCAGATTGGCAAGGAAGAAGTCAAACTGTTCCTGTTTGCAGATGACATGATAATGTACGTAACAACCCCTAAGGAATCCACTCCAAAACTACTAGATCTAATATTTGAATTCAGCAAAGTTTCGGGATACAAAATTAATACACAGAAATCTGTTGCACTCCTATACACTAATGATGAACTAGCAGAAAGAGATATCAGGAGAACAATTCCATTCAAAGTTGCATCAAAAAGAATAAAATACCTAGGAATAAACCTAACCAAGGAAGTGAAAGACCTATACCCTGAAAACTACAAGACACTCTTAAGAGAAGTTAAAGAGGCCACTAATAAATGGAAATTCATCCAATGTTCTTGGCTAGGATGAATTACTATTGTCAAAATGGCCATCCTGCCTAAAGCAATCTACAGATTCAATGCAATCCCTATCAAAATACCAACAGCATTCTTCGATGAAATAGAGCAAATAGTTCTAAAATACACATGGAACCACAAAAGACCCTGAATAACCAAAGCTATCCTGAGAAGGAAGAATAAAGCAGGAGGAATTATGGTCCCTGACTTCAAGCTCTACTGCAAAGCCACAGTAATCAAGACAATTTGGTACTGGCACAAGAACAGACCTATAGACCAGTGGAACAGTATAGAGAGCCCAGATATAAACCCAAGCATATATGGTCAATTAATATACGATAAAGGAGCCATGGATATACAATGGGGAAATGACGGCCTCTTTAACAGCTAGTGTTGGCAAAACTGGACAGCTACATGTAAGAGAATGAAACTGGATTACTGTCTAAGCCCATACACAAAAGTAAACTCAAAATGTATCAAAGACCTGAATGTAAGTCATGAAACCATAAAACTCTTAGTAAAAAATATAGGCAAAAATCTCTTGAACATAAACATGAGTGACTTCTTCATGAACATATCTCCCCAGGCAAGGGAAACAAAAGCAAAAATGAACAAATGGTACTATATCAAACTAAAAAGCTTCTGTGCAGCAAAGGATATCATCAGTAGAACAAAAAGACATCCTACTGTATGACAGAATATATTCAGAAATGACATATCCAATAAGGGGTTGACATCCAAATTATATAAAGATCTCACACACCTCAACAAAAAAAAGCAAATACACCAATTAAAAAATGGGCAGAGGAGCTGAACAGACACTTCTCCAAAGAAGAAATTCAGATGGCCAACAGGCACATGAAAAGATGCTCCACATTGCTAGTCATCAGAGAAATGCAAATTAAAACCACAGTGAGATATCACCTCACACCAGTTAGGATGGCCGCCATCCAAAATACAAACAACAACAAATGTTGGTGAGGATGTGGAGAAAAGGGAACCCTCCTACCCTGTTGTTAGGAATGTAAATTAGTTCAACCATTGTGGAAAGCAGTATGGAGGTTCCTCAAAAAACTCAAAATAGAAATACCATTTGACCCAGGAATTCCACTCCTAGGAATTTACCCTAAGAATGCAGCAGCCCACTTTGAAAAAGTCATATGCACCCCTATGTTTATCACAGCACTGTTTGCAATAGCCAAGAAATGGAAGCAACCTAAGTGTCCATGGTGGTATATATACACAATGGAATATTATTCAGCCATAAGAAGAAAACAAATCCTACCATTTGCAACAACATGGATGGATCTAGAGGGTATTATGCTTAGTGAAATAAGCCAGGTGGAGAAAGACAAGTATCAAATGATTGCACTCATCTGTGGAGTATAAGAACAAAGAAAAACTGAAGGAACAAAACAGCCACAGACTCACAGAACCCAAGAATGGACTCACAGTTACCAAAGGGAAAGGGACTGGGGAAGATGGGTGGGAAGGGAGGGATAAGGGGGAAAAAGGGCTATTACAATTAGCACACATAATGTAGTGGGGGTGGGTGTGGGGTGGGGGCATACGAGGAAGGCAGTATAACACAGAGAAAAGAAGTAGTGATTCTATAGGGTCTTACTATGCTGATGGACAGTGACTGCAATGGGGTATGTGGTGCAGACTTCATAATAGGGGGAGTCTAGTAACCTTAATGTTGCACATGTAATTGTATATTAATAATAGCAAAATAAAAAATAAATTTAAAAAACTTCTTAAAAAAAATACATGCACCCCCATGTTCATTGCAGCATTATTTACAATAGCCAAGATATGGAAGTAACCTGTCTATCCATGGATGAATAGATAAAGAAAATGTGGTGTGTACACACAACACACACAATGGAATATGATTCAGTAGTAAAGAAAAAAAGAAAAATCTGTCCATTTGCTACAACATGGATCAACCCTGAGGACATTATGCTAAGTGAAGTCAGACAGAAAAAGACAAATACCATATAAGTTCTCTTATATGTGGAATTTAAAAAACAAAAGCTCATAGATACAGAGAATAAATTGGTGGTTGCCAGAGGTGGGATATAGGGGTAGGAAAAATGGTGAGGCGGGGGTCAAACCGTTAAAAAGTAAAGGATGTAGGATTGGTTTTCCCACCCCTTGAATCAGGGCTGGCTTTTGACTTGCTATATTCCAACAGACTGTGGAAGAAGTAAATACTTCTGCTTTGCTCCCTTGGAACACAGCCCTGAGACTGCAAATTGAGGAAGTCTGGTGTAGCCTATTGGAAAATGAGAATCCACTGGCCCTGCTGAGTGTCTCAAGCCCAACCAGCTGACAGCCTACTCCACCTGTAAGCAAGGCCACCTTAAATCCTCCAGCCCCAGTTCAAATGCCAAATACCTGCAGCTGCAGAAGTAACTCCAGAGGTGGATCCCAGCCCAACGGGGAACCACAGAAGCACGAGGTAATAAAAGAGCTATGATTTTAAGATACTACATTTGGGGGTGGTTTGTTACATGGCAACAAAATTAGTCATACACTAAGTATAGCATGATGGCTGGGACTGAAAAAAAGCGGGAGGAGGAGGAAATAACCAGTATTAGGATTACTAGTTGGGCATTTTGCTGGACAAGATTAGCGCTCCCAGAGTTGAAGCCTTGGCCTGTGCATCAGAATGCCGAACATGCAAAGGAGAGACAGCATGTGTCCATGAAAAGTGTCAGGAAATGACTTGGAGCAAGGGTGTGCTACAGGCAGGAGGTCTGGAATAGAGACAGCCCCCTGAGTGGAGAAGCCAAGGAAGTTGCTCCCGTGAGAGCAGGGGTGGAATGCTACCAGTTCGTACAATGAGAGCCTTTAATGGGAAAGATACTCAGATGATCTGAAAGAAGACTGCATCTCATTGTGGTCACAAGTTCAGGCTGGAGAGTCAAATGAAATTGAGATTAGATCTCATCTTTGCAACTAACTAGCTCTGTGACCTTGTGCAAATTGCCTGACCTGTCTGTGCCTCTATTTCTTCACCTGTAAAATGGGAGTAATAGTACCTCCATTACACTCTTTTTGTGAATATTAAAGGAGATCGGAACAAAGTACATACTCAGTTGCATTGAGTATTACTATGAATATTTTTATACCTCTATGAACATAGTTTATTGTACCAATTTGAGCAGGGAGGCTTCTGTGGATGGGCCTCATCCCTCCAACCCCTCAGCAGTCATGTATGAAGCACCACCTATGTGCCAAGGAGAGCTACCATTTCCACCCAGGTTATCAAGGAGCTGCCCAGAATTGAGGGACACCTTTGGTCAATGCCCAGGCCAACACACTCCAAACTGGGCCTTCAGTCCAACACCATCATGGGTGGAGGTGTAGGCAAGGTAAAGAAATAATTCTCACATACTAAAGTGCCAAAGAATCAAGACAAAAATGGATCATAACAGCCCTGAGCAGAAGTGGGTCGTTTTTCAAAAATAAGCATTTTACCTAAGGAAAATCAGAGGTCAAACAGCAGAGGGAAAAATAACATCCAGAGTGAGTTGGAGCTTTGACCTCAGTTTCGTGCCACAAGCTTTGGGGAAAGTGTTCCAGAAATGGAGGAGGACAGTCTGATTGCCCAGAATCCAGGATGGGCATACGTGCTATGCCTTCCCAGGGCCTCCAGCAAGTAGAGCTTGCTTTCCACAGGAGCGGGGTAGGAGTGGACTGAGTTCAGAGCTTTCAGACAAGAAAAGAAAAAGAACTTAGCAATATAATATTCAAAGAGATAGGTGCTAAAAGAATACAAATTTTTTAAAAATTAAGATTCAAGGCAGGGATTACCTCTGAAGGGAAATGAGTCAAATGTGATCGCACCAGGACAGTTTTCGTTAATGTTCTGTTTCACAAGGCGGGTAACAGTGACATGATTGGGTTTTTTTTAACATGATGCATATGCAATTTTCATCCTTCTGTAGGTACTTTACACAAATTTAAAAGTAAAAATACAACAAGTGATCTACATGTTTAAATATGAAAAATGTTATGTAAAAATTCAAATATTGGCCTTGGAAAGTTGGAAGATATGGCAACACTGAGCTCAGCCCTGAAGGCGACCCGCTAAGCTGGAGCAGTAACACCCTTTGTGCTTGAAGTGTTTGCTCAAGGTCTCCCCACGTCCACCACTTTGTATTCTCCCTCAAATATGCATCCTGTGGCGTTCAATTTTATAATTCTTCACACTATTTTTAATGGTTATATAATATAGCAATTCAACTACAAGCAATAAAATCATAAGATCTGTGTAAAACTTTATAGTCACCTCCATAGGAAATTGCTTAGAAGTATAATGTGTGGGTCAAAGGATACCCACATTTTAAATTTTAATAGGTATGTACCAATTTGTACCAACTTAAATTTTCACTAGCATGTATGAGAATGCTTATAGCCTCTGACTGTAGCCAACAGTGAATATTAGCAATTAGCCTTTCCCACTCTAATAGAAGAAAACCAATAGCTAATTATTCTTCTAATTTGCATTTACTTAACCACAAGTAAGACTAGCCCTTTTCTCATGGTTATGGTCATTTCTACGGTAAATTGGCTATTTCTACCTCTGAACCTTTTCTCATCGTTTCTTAGTGGCTTACAAAATGCCTGCATGTTACGGATATTAACTGATAGCCCCTATTAGTTTATCACCTGTCTTTAAACATTGTTTATGGTGGGGGTTGAGGAGAGTTGTCACATACGGAGTTTTAAATGTTATGTAGTATGATCTATTAATCTCTATAAGATTATAAATTTAGGAAAATAAAATATTGACTAGATATTTTTTCTTTCAACTAGAAGAAGTTTACCTTTAATTATGGACATAATATATACTTTGTTTTTACAAATTCAGATGGCACAGGAATATTTAAAGAAGAAAGTAAAATCAACTACAAATCCCACTAGCCATGGTGGTCTATATTTTAAATATTACAGAAAAGCACTTTCTTTACAAGTTTACTGAGTCTCTGGAGAAAAAAAAGTTTTCTTATAATATATATCAGTATCTTTGCTCAAAAGAGGAACTTTGTGGGTAATATCTGGTACTAGTTTTAACCACCACAATGTGAATATCTTAACTTGTTTAAGAAGGAGCCACACAGAGGCAGCTTTCTAATCTTTCATTCTGAAATCAAGTGGTAGGGCTGTTCTTAGGGCTGGCCAAGCTGTACAGACCTTTGGACCATTGGTGACTCGTCAATTGGTGACCAAATATACAGGCAACCTAGGAACTCTCTCCCTCACTGGTGGGCTTTCCAGCCTGACAGTCAAGGACTCTCCCCTACATTTGCTTCTTCCTCAGTCTTCACACATGGCGAAGGTGACACATAAAGGAAGAAAATGAGACACAGGTACTGAATATTAATAAAAGTCTAAATAGTGCATGAGGACAGAAAGCCAACAGCCTTCCTCCGCACCTTCGGTGCCTACCCTCACTGCCTTGGAGGCTTTAGTTTTTATATTTATGCTGTAAGCTAATCATTTTACATAAAAGAACCCAATGAGCTTAAACTCAATTTTTATATCTCTAAGTTCATTTATATATTCCATTTCCATTTCTCTAAACCCATCTGTTGGTGACTATACATTTGATATGGGTACACTGCACAAATACTCTGCCTTTCTTGTGCATTATTCACCTCAACAATCTCTTCTGTACTTTTCAAAAAGAACCACCCAAGCTTTTCTTTCCAATGTCCTCGCAGCATTCCATCTTCTTGGAGTGACTTTTTTGATGATTTGTTTAGCTAATACTTTCTTCTTGAGCACTTGGAACATTTTCAGTTATATGCCCTTTTAAATTCAAAACATGCCTGTACAAATTGCTTTTCTTTTTGGTTGTTTCTTCTGGGTTTACTTCCTTGAGGCACAGGCCCAAGGTTAAAAGTTATGAACAGCTTTACAGCCCGAGTACGTAGCACTTTCGGCAAAATAGCTGTGGTCTCGTCATGTGATTTCCTTTCACCAGACTGAGTTTCATTACAACTAACGGTGGAATAAAGAATTTCTCTAGTGGGAACCACCCAGCTGTGGTCCGCTACCCATGGCCACTGCCGAAAACCCAATGACATTTTGCTCAAATTCCCTCAGACCCAAGCCCTACAGAAATTTCTCAAAGATGAGTCTGACCCACTCACTCAGAAAGAAAGGGCTCCTCTGTGGGCAGCTGCCCCTTCTGCTAACCTCAACTTGTCGCTCAGATCACAGGGCCTCCAACGAATTGACTGCCCTAACCCCGAAGCAGACAGCAGGCATACTCCCGCAGGCCCAAGGCCTAGCCTACGAGACATCAGCTTGTATTCTGGAGCACGTCCTCCTCCTGCAAGCCATCCATCAAAAGCTTGCTCAAGGGCCTGGCTTCTCTGGAATTTGTGTGTTCCATTTGTGAAGGCTGCCAACCCTGCCTGCCCTTCATATAACACCCAAGTCCAAATACCATGAACTCCACTTCCACCAACCAATGAATATCTTTTAATGGCTTACTTCCACCAGTGGCCCTTATCCTATTCTCAACACAGTAGCCAGAGTGATCCGTGTAAATATGTCAGACTTTGTCTCTCTTCTGCTCAGCACTCATCCAAAGGCTTCTCAAACCAAGGGTCTTTCAGTGGACACAAGGCCCTGTGCTGTCTGGCTGCCTGTATCTGACCTATTCTCCTACTTCCTGTACACTCTGCTCTAGGCACTCTGGTCTTCTTGCTATACTCCCGCACACACAGCATACTCCCACCTCAGGTTTTCTGCCCCTGTTGTTCTGTCTGCCTAGAACACACTTCCCCTAGAAAGCAATCAGAATATTTCACTCCTTTCCTTCCTTTAGGTACTTTTCAAACACTTCATCTCAGTGAGCCTTCCTTAAACCCAGCTCCAAACTGCAACCACCACCTCCCTCCTGCCACTTCCCAGTCTCCTTTCCTGCCTGATTTTTTTACTATAGCATTCAGATACATATACACTTTTAACACATATACCTACAAGTTTATGGTCAGTCCCCACCACTATAGTCTAAGATCCATGAAAGTCAAGATTATTGTCTATTTTATTTACTGCCATATGCCCAGTGGCTCCCAAGATGAACAACTGGCACATGGTGGGCACCAAATGTTTATTTTTTTGGTGAATTACAACAGGTCTTGCACAATGTTGGGTACTCTAGGGATAAAAAAATTTACAGGAACTCCTATCCCTGTGAAACTCTTGACTGACTCAGGGAGTTTGACAATTATATTAGTTTGACTAATACCTTATAAAGTCAGATTTCTATAGCTGATACCCTAGAAACTACTTAGTTCTTCATAGATGCTTTGACTGCACCTAAGAGAAGATGCCTCCAGGAGGAGTGTAATCTATGGGCTGTGGTTTTGTGGCCAAACCACCTGGTTTTGTGTAGGCATTGTCAGCTTGGACAAAGGTCAAAACTTTTTTTTCCCTCAGTTGTGCTTTTTCTATGAACACTGATCATTTTATTAAAGTAGAAGATAATAATTGTTAACTTCTTACTATGTATAACCCTTGAGTCAGAGAAACCCATAAAACAAAGTATCTAAGTGATTTGTTAGAGTTTCTCTTGATTCAAAACCACACCTATCACACCCATTCGGATGACTACTATTTTAAAAACAACAACACACACACGCAAACCAGTTGCTGGAAAGGATGTGGCGAAACTATAACACTTGTGCACTGCTGCAAAGAATATAAAATGGTACTTTCATTTCTGGTTACCCAGCAAGGAAAGCACTATGTCCAAGAGATATCTGTAGTCCCAGGTTCATAGCAGCATAGTTCACAATAGCCACAAGCTGGAAGCAACCCAAGCATCCACTGACAGATGAATGGATAAATAAAATGTAGTATACACATCAGTGGACTATTATTCTGTCTTAAAAGGAATGAAATTCTGACATGCACTATGGCATGAATGAAACTTGAGGACTTTAAGCTAAGTGAAATAACCTAGTCACAGAAAGACAAATACCTTATGACCCCACTTGTATGAAGTACCTAGAATAGTCAAAGTCATAGGAACTGAAAATAGAATTGTGGTTGTCAGGGGCTGGGGGAGAGAAAACAGAGCTGTTGTTTAGTGAGAATAGAGTTTCAGTTTTGCAAGATGTAAATGTTCTGGAGACTGGTTGCACAACAATATGAACATACTTAACACTAATGAAGTATAAACTTAAAATGGTGAAGATGGTATAAACCTTATTCATATTTTACAATTAAAATATTTTCATTGAAAAACCACACTTAGGAAATAAGAGACCTTTGTTGGATATCTGAATACATGACACCAACTCCTTCTTGTGCAAGCAACTTAGTCTCAATATATCAAAAACAGTTTTTTTTAAAGAAGGAAAAGATCAGCTGGTATTAGAAGGTATACAATGGGAATACCACAGTCATCTAAAGTTCCTCTACATTCTAGTTTTCCTCCATTTCCTGAAATGATCGTCTTCTGATGGACTCAATAGTCCCTGAGAAAGGAGTGAGGTAGAGGGCACTTTTCATACTTAGAATTCACCATCTAATGATGTGATGTCTCCATACAGGGCTACTGGTTCACAAGAGAGGGTTCAACAGAGAAAGGAACCAGGGATCTGGATCTTGAAGGTTAATTAAGTATTGACCAGTTACTAAGATTTCTTCTCACTGCAGGCAGAGGACCCAGCATGAGGAGGGTCAAGGGGCAGGACAGGTAACTGTGTATTTCAACCCTGTGCTGTGGGTGCGCAGGAAAGATCAGTGAGAAGAGAATAAGCAACTCACTATCTCTAAGAGAATTATTTTCTCCCTCTAAGCTCAGCTTTCTCATTTTAGTGAAAAGAGCTGAAACTACTGACCTCACAAAGTTGTGAAGGTTAAATGAGATTAAGTGAAATGTCCAATCATACTGACTAGCACATGAGACACATAACAATCATTAATTACCAGTATTATGCTAGAAATCATGGAAGAGCTTGTGACCCAAGGCAAAGAATTTGAATTACATTCTAGAAAAATGCAAAGCCAATAAAGGAGTTCTTTTTAACCATTAAAAAAATGTAAAAGCAACATAATAAGATACAGATTTTAGAAAAGGAACACTGGGTGATATTTTAGAAAGAGACAAGATCAGGGAGCAATAAAGGAAAGCAATTTGGAGGCCAATACAAGGTTCCAGGTGACAAACGAAGGCGTGTGAATCAAGGTATGAATAGTTACACTGTAACTGGCCACAACACCGAAAGTGATGGTGTTCATTCTCAGTCAGCAGGAATGGAAATATCCAAGCATGGGAAAGATGTCTTTTCCTTTAATTCTCTCTTTTTTAAGAGGAAAAGACATGGCGGTAAAAATGATAAGCAAGCTTTCTTTCGTGCCCTAGGCCCTATAAACAAGGTTCTACACTGCTATGTGGGGAGCAAGGACTAAAAGGAAGCTGACTACAAGCCTTTTGAAACAATTTCCCACAGCCTGAAACATAGAGGCCTGCACGTGAGTACCACGGATACTCCATCACTGAGTTAGAAGATTCTCATTGAATTGTTTACTCACAGCTAAAAGTAGAAGCTGGTTCTGGTTAAGTAATGATTGTTACGTGTAAAATAGATTCCTAAATGGACCTGGGTGTTTGAAAATCTTTTGTATAACCCTATTTAGACATAAAAGGATTTTCAAACTGTTTCTACCAACAGCCCTCCTTATTTAAATTAAATCATACACAGAACCACAGTATATAAAAGTCATAAAAGGCTTTTATGCGTCAACAGCAGTGGGATGTATTTGAGGCTGGCAGAGATGGGTGAGAAGGAAAGAAATTCTCCTCAGTACCTTCCTCTGAGCTCCTTCTGGAAACCAGTTGGAAAACTGTCATACGAGGATAAATAAAACATCTCCTTTTGCACAGGAGCAGCCCTTTCAGTTTAGAATTGGAATGATGCCAAAGGGGAGCACTCATGTGGGAGGGTGAACTTCTAACACATCCACTAGGTACCTACCCCCACCCCACCTCCACCTAGTCTTTGTCACCCAGCCTTTACCCAGGAGTCAATATTAATGCCTCAGGGTCAAAGCCAAAACAATCACATCCAGAGAACAAAGAATTCTCATCACAATATGTTCTAGTCATACGTACTTCAAGCCTTAAAGTATACTTCTGTAAATCCCTGTCATATACAGCAGCTTTGTGAGAGGTGGCTTTTTAAATCTCAAAAACATAAAAAATAAGTATAGAAGAATTCTTGCCTAGTCGCTTGAAAAGGAGCATAAAAGCTTGTTCATTCATTCATTAAGTAATTTTCTGGAGTCATCAAAAACATGGGCAGCCTGGCTGCTTGGCCCCATCCTCTCGATACCTTGGGAGTGGGGAGGGAAGAATGCTCCAAGTTCCATTATGTCTGGAGAATTCTGAAAACGGGCTGCGCTTCCGAAGCACGTATCAGGGAGACAACAAAACTAGGCCAGATTTCAAGACACTTACCCCATGTCAGTATGGTCTGGCGACAGCAGAGTTAAGACAGTACATAGGCAGAGAGGGCCTGCAAGCCTCCAAGTCCCAAAGGACCACAGAGAATCTGAAGGCTCCCTGTGCTTCCACAGGGAGCGTGGGAAGTGGCGGAATGAGCGCCTACATCTGGAGCAGGAATTTCAAGGTTATTTCCCTGAATCGATGGAGTCAAAACCTTAAGTGACTGAGTAACCACTAATTTAGCTGAATTTACCTGATGTTTTCTGCAGGTGAAGATGGGGGCTTGAGGTCAAAACTAAGGTCAGTTATAAGAAAATAAAGCACATTTTTGCACAACTGATTTTATGACTGTTGGAAAGTTGTACCCAAAACACTAAAAAAATATTTTTGTCATCAAAAATTCCAATCTATGCTAGACATTAGTTTTATGTCTTCAGACAGATCATGAATTTTGAAAACAGATATACAGTGGTTTTGTCATAAAGATAACAGAGCCACAGCCTCACTACCAAGTACCCTAAGGGTAGATGAGTTTCTGAACTCAGAATGTTTCAGATTTTAGGCAAGTAATATTACATATTATATAATAGCCACAGAAAAGTCTATGATAATACATCACAATCAAATATAATATGAGTATATACAGTACATGAGCTAAAAAACTAGATAAATAAAGATAAGTCAGTTCAATTCAAGATTTGTCTCCAAATTTTTCCAACTCAGTCAAGGCTTTGTTGCCAAGTGAGTTATTTAAAAGCTTTCAGTTTACAGAACTTCTTGGATTTTAGAGTTGAAGATAAGGGATTGTGACTCTGTAGGAAGTTTAATATGGTTCAGAGAAGGTATCATAACAAAGTGAAACCTGAGTTGCGCCTTGAAGTCTAGGCAGGACTTGAAAGGGAGGGAAGACATTTAGACGGAAGCAATGATATGACTAAAAGATATAGAGGCAGATAGCCATGTCTAGGAAATCCAAGTAAATCAGTTTGGAAGGTTTGTGATAAGACCTAAGATTTCAAAGGTAGGCTGGGATAAGACTTCAAAAAGTCAAGCTAAAATCTGAGGCTTTTTGTAGAGAGCCAAGGGACAGAGAGAGTTGTGATTATTGGTGCACGTGACCAAGTCCCAAGATCAGGCAGCTTCTCGGCAATAAGATAGGGCAGGAAGGGGAGGAGCGGGAGCCTAGCACTGGTCCTGCATTTTTGACCAGCATCAGCAAAGACTCTGCCAGACAAGGAAGGCACAGTGTTGAAGGATCTAGCCATCTTCAGCATCCGTTCAGAATACACTCAGAACCAGGACTTCAAGATGACAGAGCAGGATGTCCCAGCTGGCAGTCGGCAGGATCCAGGCATCCACCCCAGCACAGAAAACCACTGGAGGGGCAAAAAGGAATTGCTCTTTACAGTTGCAGGAGGACCCGATGCTTGGTACCTATTGTTTCACCCCTGTACTAGTTAGGAGAGGCTGGGTTATGTGGGGTAACCAATCAACTCTCATAAAAAGCTTATTTCTTGTTGAAGTTGCATGTCAGGCACTGGTCTGTGGGACACTCTTCCCCACACAGGGCGCCAAGAACTCAGGCTGGCAAAGGTGCCACCACCTTGTTTCTGCAACATCTGGAATGCGTGGCCTGCCAGTCTGCTTCAGCCCAAAAGAAACATGTGTCTCTTCTACTCACTATCCCCTGGCCAGAATTCATCACAGTTCCCAGTTTATGGAAAAAGAGACTAAGAAATAAAGGCAAACAGCACTAGCTCTCTACATCAAAACTGAATAAATTTTACAATAATTTTTTTAGAAATAATTCTGTCTTCGAGAATGACTTCATGGAATTTTGAAGAAAACACGAGTTTACTTAGTATTAGCGATATATATATTCTTGCTTGGCTTGTAAATCCATATATTGTGAATTATACTAAACATTATTTTCTATATAAAAATTCAAGATATAAATTAGACAATACTGAAATAATTTCAACAGGTGTCAATTCAATGATATTTGTAATTATGTGGGGAAATGAGTATTTGTCCAGGTATCCCTCACCCCAAGACTTATTATAAAAGCAACTGCTTTATTTACCAGGAAATAATATTTATCTATAAACTTTTTTCCAATCAACAGTGGGCATTTGATTTTTTTTTCTTCAGTCTTTCATACAGGAAGCAAATACAATCTGGGGTGCAGGTTGGGATACAGCTGCATCTGGACAGTCAGAATCATGGCTTGGAAAGAGTAGTTAATCATTGGCTGATGACAATATGCTGAATGGGTTGGAGATTGTACGCAAAAGAACAGAAACCTTCTTTCAGGCTGAGGCCAGGGACAATCCAGCCCATAGTTTCTAATCTTCGTTAGGACAGATGTGACCATGCACCCAGATCGTCAGGGCCATTGGCATTTCCAGATCCCCCTTCCAGGCCTTTGGTACCTTCCCTTAAATCAGAGGACATAAAACTTCCCTGGGCTGACTTTGCCACAGCCACAAGCCCTGACTCACACTATTGGTAAACAGAGCAGAAGAAATGTCACGAGGCATGGGGCTTACTGAGCGGGAAGCCTGAAATAGCAAACCCCGGAGCTTTATTTAGCAGACTCTTACAATGTCAAGCTTATGAAACAGCAATTAGCTGCTGTTAAAGAAAAAAGGAATGTAGTGGCATTTTCAAAAAATAAACACTGTGTGATCTTTTTTATTCATATCTCACTTAAAAATGTAAACTTTGGGGAAAAGCAAAATATTGTTATTTACTGAGCATATGGCATTCTTGAATTTTTGACAGAGGCATCCTCAACTGTAATGTTTTTTGTCACAAACAAAGGTTTTAAGCATTCAAGCTTAAAATTTATCCTCCCTATGGTCTGAAAGAGCCATTGGTTGTTTCGGGGTTTTTCGTTTGCTTATTTAGTTTATTTTGGTTCGGTTTCAATTGGTTTTGAAGTCAACATGCTCAAGCATTTGCAATATAGAAAGGAGTTCTTTGAGGGCAGAAGATTTTTTTATTTCTTTTCCTTCTATAACACTCCCCCATGAAAGGCCTGTACTCGAGCCAATAATGGAGGTAGAAGAATAAAGAGCAAGCTCAATTTAGGAAAATCCTAATTCCATGTGTTCCATTCACAGCATCAGCAAATGTTCACCTAATAAATGTTCATCAGCTTTGTTCACCTAATATTTCCTGGGCCCCAGACACACACAGGAGAATAAACGCTAGCCACTGGCTCCTCCCTCTGCCCTCTGCCCTTCCTTTTTCCTGCAGCGGCTTCTCCACCGCGCGCGCGCGCACACACACACACACACACACACACGCACACGCACGCACGCGCACACACACACACACACACACACACACACACAAGCTCATTCCCATCAGAAACATGCAGACTTAAATAAAATGTTCTTTGGACTTACTGGTAATTCACCTATGCTTTCCATTTTTTGTTTTGAGAGAGAACGGAAAGGGAAAGAATCTCAACAATCTTTAAGGGAATGCAAAAAAGGAAGCTATGCCAGACAACTGAAGAAAAGCAGATTACAATCCTATTCCAGAAGAGGAATGTAGAGGCCACAGACTCTAGATGAATAATGAAAATATATCACAGACATTAATAAACATATGGTTTGTAAACGTATAAAGAGGAAATGATGGCTCACTAGTAGACATCACACATGAATTAAGAACAAGTCATATAAGGCTTGAGTTCATTTCCATTTTTGAAAATTCAATTTTGAACAGGAGACCATAAATATTGTGTATGTAGATTGCATAAGACATGCTGCCTTTCATAACTTCCTTGAATAGTGATGAAGAATGTGTAGGCTGGATGCCAGCACAGCTGAGTGACCTAATTTAAAGTTGAATGGCTAACCTCCCAGGTTCAGGATCCATGCCCACCAGAGTTAGTTTCAAGCTGCTTGACACAGGGCTCATTCTCAGCTCTATGCTACTTAACCCATTTATTGAGAACTTCCATGGGGACTTAGATATCATGGATATCAAACTTTGACAACTTA
Source organism: Phataginus tricuspis (assembly GCA_029783875.1). Taxonomy (NCBI): domain Eukaryota; kingdom Metazoa; phylum Chordata; class Mammalia; order Pholidota; family Manidae; genus Phataginus; species Phataginus tricuspis. The sequence continues at coordinate 66,356,916 of JAQQAC010008350.1, read as the reverse complement.
AAATGATAAGGGTTGTTAAAAATTAGCTCCAAAGAGACCTCAGCAAGATGAAATAATGAGCCATATATTAAAACCTTTTTAATACCAGAAGTAAATAAAGTCTTGCCTTATTATCTCTTTCATAAAGGCTAAGGCATCTTTAGCTTTTTAACTCTCCATCTCTCGTATTTGTCTCCTATTTCCCCAGTGCATTATTTACTCATTAATAGCCTTATTGGTTGTCTATATCTTAAACTTTTAAATATAATGATGCCTAAATAATTTTCCTTTGCAATTATTTCAGTGCTTTTGTATTTAGAATGTCTTTTCTCAACTAAAATGTACTCAGTAGAAATTCACTGATACTTTTATTCCTTTTTTATAGTTTAAAATGTTTACATTTAATTTTCCAAGATATTTCTAGTTTATCTTTGTGTATGTTGTGTGGTTAGGCTTCAAATGCATTTTTGTTTTAAATAACTAAGTCTCTCAGTGATTTACTGATGAATCTATCCCGTCTCCTTTAATTTGTCATGCTTTGTTTATCATCTATTATGTTCTTGTTTTTCCTAGGTCTTTTTCTAATTATCCTGCTAAAAATATTTTAAAGGTTTAATTTCAAAACAGAAGAAAAAGGGCTGGTCTGAAATAGATGGCAGAGGAGAGTGACAGAAATTCACCTTATAATGCTACCAAATTCTAACCTCTGTCTTAAGGTTAGCAAAGGATATTATACTACTTTTTCTACACTTCCCCTAGCTGTTCTTGAGCTTAAAAACCTTATTTTTTAAGCAAGTGGAAAATTGTTGGGAGTGGCTTTTATCACTCATGACTGGAGGGAGGTCCAGGAGCCAGAAGGATCTCCTATTGCCCCCCCCTCCCCCGGGTGTCACTCCATCTTCAGAACACACCCCGGAGTCACCACTGTCATCACTGCCCCGGAGCTGAGTTAAATCCCCGCTCTGTCACATCCTGACCGTGCAATCTGGGTATGGTTATAAGTATTTCCTCCCTATAAAATAAGATAATATAATGCCCATGTCACTGGACTTTTGTGAGAATTAGATGAAATAACATATGAATCACATTTGACAATGCTGAGTACACAGCAGGCATTCAAGAAAAGATGGCTTCCTACCCTTTTCCTGCCTCTTTCCAGAGAGAGCCCAGTGGTGTGTGAGCAGAGTTGCCATATTCCAGGCCCTTCAGTGTGTGACTGGACCAAAACAGAACTTTTTCAAGGGATGGTGGGCCACACAGGTTTCCCAGACATCTTCCCCACTGACCTTTGCCCAAAGTTAACTTCCATGGAAACTACCCACCAAATTTAAAAGAACGAATAATGGCCCAAGACCTTCCTCCTACATAATCTATTCCACTGATCCTTCCCATCCATCCTTTCTCCTGAAGTCTGGCAGACAAAATGGTTCATGTGCATAACAGAACCTCCCCAGAGTGGATGCTCACTCTGTACATTCAGATTAAAAAGCTACTGCAGTAGAATTGTCTGAACCCACCTCTGTCTCCTCCCTGTTCCTAAGGTTTAGGGTGAATCTAAAGATTAGAAGGAAGCAGTTTGAACGAGACATCATTTTTCATCAGCCAGCATGAGATCACATTGTATTATATAACTCAGGGCCACAGAATCAGTGAATATTATGTTAGCAATATTAACCAGAGTTATTCCTTCAAAAGAATTATAAGGTCAGAGCATTATGTTAAGCATTGACAACCAGTAATGCCCGAGGCTGCAAAATCTACAGTTCACAAGAAAGGTCTAAGAGACGAAAAAATGTGGTTGCTAAAGTAAGTGTTCTAGGAAGATGTGGGAATGGGTCCAAAACAGCAACAGGGAAGGGGTTAAAGGAAAAATGCTGCAAATCAAGGGGAGAGTTACTGAGAAAGGGATTCTCCCTGTGGGATAGCCCTCCCTGTCCTCAAGGCCCAGCAGTGGTGGGGAAGCAAGGGAGGAATTAGCCCATGGAGACAGACCGTGAGCTAACAGCCCGATTTCCTCCTCCAATCCACGAACTAGTAGGGCTTGGAGAAAATTCCCTAAACTCTCCAGTTAAAAAAAAAAAAAAAACAGATGAGCCTTCACTGGAGCTCAGTGTGGTTTCAGTTGAGGGAAAACGAGTCATTAAGTTCCTCATCATGACCACGTGAGGACATCATTAGCCTCTCAGTGTGGACGCTGGGCAGGGAGGTGCTGACCTGGCTGCAGACACGCCAAGGCAATTCCCGTCAAATAGTAAAGGAATGAGGCCACCACAGGTTAATCACACTGCCAGGAGTTGCTCAGGAATTTTGGCAACGGTTCACTCCCTTGGGAGATTGCCATGCTCCCTGTTTCCTCCCTCAGACAGAGCCAAGGGGCTTTTTTCCCCATCCTTAAACATTTGAAAATGTCAACTCTTCTTGCCTTACCCCAGGTCCACCAGTTTAAGTCTTCATGTTCAAGGTTGCCTGCCACTACTGTTTCAGACCCTGCCTTGGGACCTCAGCCTCTCCCCTGGGGTCCAGCACGCATTTCCTTATTCCCGTCCTCCACGCAGAACCCTCCCGCTTCTTCATCAGCATTTCCTGCCTCCCGAGCCCCTTGTTTTCACATTCCATTTCTTATTGTCTCTACCTGGCCACGGTGTTGGGGTTCTTCTGGCCGCCTGTTCCCCTAGCCCTGATTCACCCTGCTTTCCTTTTTTTCTCTGCAAATTAATTAATCAACTGATCTAAATATAAGCTCCATGAAATTCGGGGTATTGGTCTGTCTTGCTCACTGCTGTACCTTGAACACCTAGAATAGTTCCTGGCACTTAGTAAGCTGTTAGTAAATATTTGTTGGGTTAATTATGAATTGCACTACAAATTAACCCTTTGTTTCCCCATCTCCTTTGCCAGACCCCTCCCGAGAACTTGGAGTTTGCATTTATTTTTTAAAGAGAATCAACCCTCAGAAGAGCTGTTTTGTTTTTTAATACATTTTTAAATACCTAAATACCCCATATTTATATACCTTACAAATAGGTATTACCAACTCTCTTTTGGGGGGTTTTCTTAGCCTCCAAACTTTTTGAGTAGAAAAGAATGCTTTGAGAAAAAGATATATTCTTCTTTCCTTGTATAAACTCATAGAGGGTGACTGATGTTTTTGAAGGCACATTCTTTTAACTACCAACAAGAGAACCAGACATTAAGAATTTGAAACTACTAATAGGCTGGAAGTTGTTTTTGCTGCTGTCACCCCACTTTTAGGTTTTAACAGTGACACAGCAAGAAGTCAGCTTTAGAGTGCACTGAGCTCAGCCACCAGCTACTTGACCTTGAAAAGTCATTGAAGACCCCTGAGCCTAAGCTACTAATGTGTAAACCAGAAGCAACGAGACCTACATCACAAGATGGGTGGTGTGAAGATAAAAGATCATGTATATAAAGCAAATGACACAAAAATCTGGTATGTAGTAAGTGCTCGATAAGTTAGCTACTTTTTTAATATTTCTATTATTACTCAAGAGGTTATTTATGTCCTAGTGTACTGTGCCTGCAATTAAGGTAAGAAGCCACAAGACAAAGTTGATGTCTTTAAGTCTGAGTAGTAGAAATCATCTCGTCTCTTTTTTCATTCTATCAAACTAGAGAAGGTTTTTGACCAAAGTCTCCTTGTCAAGTCTCTTGGTTTTCAGTCCATTAAACAAGCTTCAGGTATAGTTTACATGAGATGGAAATAAGTATGCTTTTCTGATTTGGTACAATAAAATAGAGCTTAATTTTAAAATATATAAGCAATTAATATACAGAATACTCATATCAAACCTAACAATCTTAAAATCTTAAAATAAATACCCAAGGGTTACACTTTGGTAGCTTTTTCATTAATACTTAACTGATTTTCATTTCAATACAAAATCTTGATATCCCTCTTGGCCTCCATTAATTTAGTAAGTCACTTCCTTGAAATTGTAAATCAAGTATCTAGGACTTCCTGTCTTAGTATCTTTTTGATGGTGTTTCTCCCCACCAATTTTCTAGTTTCCTCCTCTAAGTGAAAAAACACGCTTTTATCTCCCTTTTCCCACTCTCCCCATTCTGTTCTACAGTCACAGAAGCACAATGCCCACATGCCCTCACTAGTTACAGTCTAGTGGCCAACATTTGAGGAGCTACTAATTATTCCTACAAAGTCTTGCCTCTGCAACTGACTAGTAAAGCTTTGGGGCTCAGGCCAGTCATGGCACGTGGATTGAGTGCCGTCGCCTCCAGAACTCCACTCTACTGAAGCTCTGAGAATCTATGACTTCTTGACATGCCAAACATCATATATAAATGAAGGTAAAAATATGGTCAACTTTAAACTTAAAAACAAAATAATAACAATATAGGAAAGTAAACTCACTAAAACTAGGCCTCTTATATAGACAATTGAAATGTACCAGAAATCTCTGAATGACTCAATTGGTACAATTTCTTGGAACCCACCTAGGAAAAAAACCAATAGGTGACAGGTCTCAAAGGAGTCCCTTTTCCTCAGTTTTCAATTTCTGCATATCTGTGTGATTTGTCCTTCTTAGACTGTAAATTCCTCCAGGAATTGGGAATAGAGATTTTTCTAGTTCAATGTCTATCACATAATAATCCATCAAGAAACACTTGATGACTCATAACTGACTTACCAATCAACCAAATCTGCCTCTTGTTGACATAGCTATGTGGATCCTCTTTGACAGCACTGTAAAAAATAAATTAAAATAAATTGAACGGTTTAACATTTATTTGGCATAAGGAGGAAGAGTCTCCATGGTTTACTCTTTTATTAGAAAAGCTATTGAGTAGATTTTGCCTTGTTCCACCGCCTATGCCAAATCAATGTACCTGTGGGACCCACAGTTTGTGCTTCACATACCATATATTATTTTAGTTGTTCCACATTTAAAGGCATTGTATTTGGTGACATAAAGTAGACTTTTTTTTTATTAAGGTATTATTGATATACACTCTTATGAAGGTTTCACATGAAAAAAAAATGTGGTGACTACTTTTACCCATATTATCAAGTCCCCCCTATACCCCAATGCAGTCACTGTCTATCAGTGTAGTAAGATGCCACTGATTCACTATTTGCCTTCTCTGTGCGACAATGTCTTCCCCATGACCACCCACACCATGTGTACTAAACATAGTATCCCTCAATCCCCTTCCCTCACCCTCCCCATCCACCCTCCCACACAACCCCGCCCTTTGGTAACCACTAGTTCTTTCTTGGAGTCTCTGAGTCTGCTGCTTTTATGTTCCTTCAGTTTTGCTTCGTTGTGATACTCCACAAATGAGGGAAATCATTTGGCACTTGTCTTTCTCCACCTGGCTTATTTCACTGAGCATAATATCCTCCAGCTCCATCCATGTTGTTGCAAATGGTAGGATTTGTTTCTTTCTTATGGCTGAATAGTATTCCATTGTGTATATGTACCACTTCTTCTTTATCCATTCATCTACTGATGGACACTTAGGGTGCTTCCATATCTAGGCTATTGTAAACAGTGCTGTGATAAACATAGGGGTGCATATGTCTTTTTGAATATGAGAAGATGTGTTCTTTGAGTAAATTCCAGAGTGAGATTCCCAGGTCAGATGATATTTCTATTTTGAGTTTTTTGAGGAACCTCCATATTGCTTTCCACAATGGTTGAACTAGCTTACATTCCCAGCAGCAGTGTAGGAGGGTTCCCCTTTGTCTGCATCCTCACCAGCATTTGTTGTTCTTAGTCTTTTCAATGTTGGCCATCCTTACTGGTGTGGGGTGATATCTCATTGCAGTTTTAATTGGCATTTCCCTGATGATTAGTGATGTGGAGCATCTTTTCATGTGCCTGTTAGCCATCTGAATTTCTTCTTTGGAGAAGTGTCTATTCATGTCCTCTGCCCATTTTTTAATCGGGTTATTTGCTTTTGGGTGTTGAAGCGTGTAAGTTCTTTATATATTTTGAATGTTAATCCCTTGTCGGATATGTCATCTACAAATATATTCTCCCATACTGTAGGATGCCTTTTTATTCTGTTGATTGTGTTCTTTGCCATACAGAAACTTTTAGTTTGATGTAATCCCATGAGTTCATTTTTGCTTTTGTTTCCCTTGCTCGAGGAGATGCGTTCAGGAAGAAGTTGCTCATGCTTATATTCAGGAGATTTTTGCCTATGTTGTCTTCTAAGAGGGTTATGGTTTCATAACTTAAATTCAGGTCTTCGATCCATTTCAAGTTTACTTTTGTGTATGGGGTTAAACAATAATCCAGTTTCATTCTCTTGCATGTAGCTGTCCAGTTTTGCCAACACCAGTTGTTGAAAAGGCTGTCATTTCCCCACTGTATGTCCATGGCTCCTTTATCATATATTAATTGACCATATATGGTTGGGTTTATATCAGGGCTTTCTAGACTGTTCCATTTGTCTATGGGTCTGTTCTTGTGCCAGTACCAAATTGTCTTGATTACTGTGGCTTTGTAGTAGATCTTGAAGTTAGGGAGCAAAATCCCCCCAGCTTTATTCTTCCTTCTCAGGATAGCTTTGGCTATTTGGGGTCTTTTGTGGTTCCATATGAATTTTAGAACGATTTTCTCTAGTTCGTTGAAGAATGCTGTTGGCATTTTGATAGGGATTGCATTGAATCTGTAGATTGCTTTACATAGTATAGCCATTTTGACAATATTAATTCTTCCTATCCATGAGCACAGGATGTGTCTCCATTTATAGATATCTTCTTTAATTTCTCTCACGAGTGTCTTATAGTTTGCAGAGTACAGGTCTTTCACTTCCTTGGTTAGGTTTAGTCCTAGGTACTTTATTTGTTTTGATGCAATTGTGAATGGAATTATTTTCCTGATTTCTCTCTCTGCTAGGTCATTGTTAGTGTACAGGAATGCCACAGATTTCTGGGTATTAATTTTGTATACCACAACTTTGCTCAATTCACATATTAGATCTAGTAGTTTTGGAGTGGATTCTTCAGGGTTTTTTATGTACAATATCATGTCATCTGCAAACAAGGACAGTTTAACTTCTTCCCTGCCAATCTGGATGCCTTTTATTTCTTTGTTTTGTCTGATTGCCGTGGCTAGTACCGCCAGTACAATGTTAAATAGAAGTGAGGAGAGGGAGCATCCTTGTCTTGTTCCCGATTTAAAGGAAAAGCTTTCAGCTTCTCACTGTTAAGTATAATGTTGGCTGTGGGTTTGTCATATATGGCCTTTATTATGTTGAGGTACTTGCCCTCTATACCCATTTTGTTGAGAGTTTTTATCGTGAATCGACGTTGAATTTTGTCAAATGCTTTTTTGATAGAGATGATAATGTGGTTTTTGTCCTTCTTTTTGTTGATGTGGTGGATGATGTTCATGGATTTTCGAATGTTGTACCATCCTTGCATCCCTGGAATAAATCCTACTTGACCATGATCAATGATTTTTTTTATGTGTTTTTTAATTTGGTTTGCTAATATTTTGTTGAGTATTTTTGCATGTATGTTCATCAGGGATATTGGTCTGTAATTTTCTTTTTTTATGGTGTCTTTGCCTGGTTTTGCTATTAGAGTGATGCTGTCATCATAGAATGAGTTTGGAAGTATTCCCTCTTCTTCTACTCTTTGGAAAACCTTAAGGAGGATGGGTATTAGGTCTTCACTAAATGTTTGACAAATTCAGCAATGAAGCTATCTGGTCCAGGCGTTTTGTTCTTAGGCAGGTTTTTGATTACCAGTTCAATTACGTTGCTGTTAATCGGTCTGTTCAGATTTTCTGTTTCTTTCTGTGTCAGCCTTGGAAGGTTGTATTTTTCTAGAAAGTTGTCCATTTCTTCTAGGTTATCCAGTTTGTTACCATATAATTTTTCATAGTATTGTCTCATAATTCTTTGTATTTCTGTTGTGTCCATAGTGATTTTTCTTTTCTCATTTCTGATTCTGTTTATGTGACAGACTCTCATTTTTTCTTGATAAGGCTGGCTAGGTGTTTATCTATTTTGTTTATTTTCTCAAAGAACCAGCTTTTGCTTTCATAGATTCATTGTATTGTTTTATTCTTCTCAATTTTATTTATTTCTGCTCTAATCTTTATTATGTTCCTCCTTCTACCGACTTTGGGCCTCATTTGTTCTTTTTCTAGTTCATTAATTGTGAGTTTAGACTGCTCATATGGGATTGTTCTTCTTTCCTGAGGTAGGCCTGTATTGCAATATCATTTTCTCTTAGCATGGCCTTCACTGCGTCCCACAGATTTTGCAGTGTTCAATTATTGTTGTCATTTGTCTCCATATATTGTTGATGTCTGTTTTTATTTGGTCATTGATCCATTGGTTATTTAGGAGCATGTTGGGAAGCCTCCATGTGTTCGTGGGATTTTTCATTTTCTTTGCATTATTTATTTCTAGTTTCACATCTTTGTGGTCTGAGAAACTGGTTGGTACAATTTCAATCTTTTTTAATTTACTGAGGCTCTTTTTGTGACCTAGTATATGATATATTCTTGAAAATGTTCCATGTGCACTAGAGAAGAATGTGTATTCTGCCGCTTTTGGGTGGAGTGTTCTGTAGATGTCTGTTAGGTCCATCTGTTCTAATGTGTTGTTCAGTGCTGCTGTCTCCTTGCTTATTTTCTGTCTGATTGATCTGTCCTTGGAGTGAGTGGAATGTTGAAGTCTCCTAAAATGAATGCATTGTATTCTATTTCCCCCTTTAATTCTGTTAGTATTTGTTTCACATGTGTAGGTGCTCCTGTGTTGGGCGCATAGATATTTATAATGGTTATATCTTCTTGTTGGATTGACCCCTTTATCATTATGTAATGTCCTTCTTTGTCTCTTGTGACTTTCTTTGTTTTGAAGTCTATTTTGTCTAATACAAGTACTGCAACCCTGGCTTTTTTCTCCCTATTAGTTGCATGAAGTATCTTTTTCCATCCCTTCACTTTTAGTCTGTGTATGTCTTTGGGTTTAAAGTGAGTCTCTTATAGGCAGCATATAGATGGGTCTTGTTTTTTTATCCATTCAGTGACTCTATGTCTTTTAATTGGTGCATTCAGACCATTTACATTTAGGGTGATTATCGATATGTATGTACTTATTGGCATTGCAGGCTTTAGATTCGTGGTTACCAAGGGTTCAAGGTTAACTTACTTACCATCTAAGAGTCTAACCTAACTCACTTAATATGCTATTACAAACACAGTCTAAAGGTTCTTTTTTTCTCCTCCTTTTTCTTCCTCCTCCATTCTTTATATATTAGGTATTATATTCACTACTCTTTGTCCATCCCTTGATTGACTTTGGGGATAGTTGATTTAATTTTGTATTTGCTTAGTAATTAACTGTTCTACTTTCTTAAGTGGTTTTATTACCTCTGGTGACAGCTATTAAACCTTAGGAACACTTCCATCTATAGCAGTTCTTCCAAAATATACTATAGAGACAGTTTGTGGGAGGAAAATTCTCTCAGCTTTTGCTTATATGGAAATTGTTTAATCCCTCCTTCAAATGTAAATGATAATCTTGCTAGATAAAGTTTTCTTGGTTTGACAGCCTTCTGCTTCATTGCATTAAATACATCATGCCACTCCCCTCTGGCCTGTAAAGTTTCTGCTGAGAAGTCTGATAATAGCCTGATGGACTTTCCTTTGTATGTGATCTTATTTCTCTCTCTGGCTGCTTTTAGTCTGTCCTTATCCTTGGTCTTTGCCATTTTAATTACTCTATGTCTTGGTGTTGTCTTCCTTGGGTCCCTTGTGTTGGGAGATCTGCGCACCTCCATGGCCTGAGAGACTATCTCCTCCCCCAGATTGGGGGAGTTTTCAGCAATTACCTCCTCAAAGACATTTTCTATCCCTTTTTCTCTCTCTTCTTCTTCTGGTACCCCTATAATACGAATATTGTTCTGTTTTGATTGGTCACACAAATTCTTCAATATTCTTTCATTCTTAGAGATCCTTTTTTCTCTCTGTGCCTCAGCTTCTTTGTATTCCTATTCCCTAGTTTCTATTTCATTTATCGTCTCCTCCACCATATCTAATCTGCTTTTAATACCCTCCATTCTGCTCTTCAATGATTGGATCTCCAACTGGAATTCATTCCTAACTTCTTGAATATCTTCCCGTACCTCCATGAGCATGTTAATGATTTTTATTTTGCACTCCCTTTCAGGAAGATTCATGAGATTTATGTCATTTAACTCTTTCTCAGGAGTGCTATTAATAATTTTACTTTGAACCAGGTTCCTTGGGCATTTCATATTTGTATATGGCACCCTCTAGTGCCCAGAAGCTCTACTCTTTGGAGCTGTTCAGCCCCTGAAGCAATGTTGTGGGTCGCAGGGGAGTGGTATTGGTGCCTGGGGGGAAGAAAGAGCTGTTTCCTGCTTCCATCTGCTCTACCTGACTCCACTGCCTAAACCAGTGGGCTGAGCACACAGGCATAAGCCTCTATGCTTTGCATTTGTAGTTACTGTAGACAGATCTTCCCTCTAGCTGGCCTAATGCCAACGGGGGCTATTGCCAGTTTGTGAGCCAGGTGGGGCTGGCCAGGAGAAAGGCGCAGTAGGCTGTGTATCACAGAGGGAGTCCTTTGAGCTGTTTAGCCAGTCAGGGAACTGGAGCTCCTTAAAACCGTGAAAGCACCCAACCTGATGGGCAGAGTGCACCTGGACAATTTTGTCTACCTGTCCTTTCTCCTGAGCAGTAAGCTCTGTGCAATCCTTGCCCCTTTAGCAACCCTCTTGCTAAGGGCTTCCTTGTTAGGAAGTCTCTCAGACTGTCTGCTTTTCTTTTGTCCCAGAGCACTTGGATATGGATCCCTTCTTTCCACAAGTGGCTAGAATCTCAGTCTCTCCAGGAATTCTGCCTGTCTTATCTTTCCAACCCCCTATTCATGAAACTACCATGCAGCACCATGAAATGTAGGTTTGTGCTCCCAGATCAGATCTCCAGAATTAGGTATTCAGCAGTCCCAGGCTTCCACTCCCTCTCTGCTCCATTTCTCTTCCTCCTGCCAGTCAGCTGGGGTGAGGGAAGGGCTTGGGTCCTGCCGGGCCACAGATTTGGTACATTATCCTGTTCCATGAGGTCTGCTCTTTTCTCCAGGTGTATTCATTCTGGGCCAGTCCTCTTTCCTGTTGCTCTTTCAAGAGTAGTTGAATTAATTATACTTTTGTATTAGATGCGGTTTTAGGAGGAAGCCTCTGTCTCACCTCTCACGCTGCCATCTTTAATCCAGTCCCACAAAGTAGACTTTATAACCCAATAGCATATTTTATAATTCACTCAAGCCAGCAATCTGAACTTCTTTTAAATATGAAAGGTTGCTAATTACCAGCCCTTGTCAAACTGCTGTATCTGATTTCTCCATACTGATTCCTAAGCTAGAAAGTTTTTATAAACTCATGCTCAAAAACATCATGGGGTAAAAGGAAAGATGACAAATAAAAACCGGAACATTCCCTGAAATTCAAATGCTGATGACAATGTACGTGCTTTAAAGGTAAAGCCAAGGTAAGAATTAACAACTGTTCAAAACTTCATTTTCCTTACTTATTTCAGGTTTTCAGTTGCTATAATTAAAGGTACTGATTTCCCAAGAATATCAAAGAGAGCAGGCAGATGCTACATAGTACTTGAGAAAAACTTGTTCTCAGTCTGACTCTTGCTGACACTACTTTAAAGGGAGGAAAAAGTGTGAGAGTTCTAGACTCATCTCTGCTGGTCATCAGTTTGAGATTTGAATCCCTTACTGTCACTGCCATTGTCCCTTGTTATTGTCCTTTTCTTTCCCAAGTTCAGCACCGACTTTCTCCATTACTCTGGCCAACTCATTTAACCTGGACTGCAGATTCTGCTAGAATCGTTCTGGTCACACATCAAGCTCACAGGGATGCAGTGAAAATTTGGGAAACTTTGAAGACCTGAAGAATGTTAAATGAAGTGGGTAAAAATAGCGATATAGGGGAAGTGCTGTAAAGACAAAGACTGGGGATAGACATGGGGATGTGGGCTCCAGTAGACACCCAGTTATGTAAGCCAACACTCATCATTGTACCCCATGCAATCCAACTGTGAACTAGCTCCCCTGTATCCTCAGCTTCTCTGGGGTTGTTCCTCCCCTGACACTGACCTGACAGCAGGTCAAAGCTCCCCAGCAGTATCTGCTCCTCAAATTATCATGAGTTGCCATTACTTCCTCCTTCCATGCCACTTGCCTTGGCAAGCCCCAGCTCTGAACAAGCTCGGTCATTCACTTTCTCTGCTCATGGATCAGGTTGCTGTATATTACTGAAGAAAATCTTGTTCTCATTCCGAATTCATACCATCTGGCCTCAGCTGGGCTCTCACTGCTATTCACCATTTTGGAATTTATCTCTAAATTAGTCCCTATCACTTTTGCCATATCAAATTGTTATCATTAACTTCAAGGTCTTCCCTCCTCATCTTCTATTTTCTTTATAGTGCTCTCCACTGTTCTCCACAGAACTGTGTCTGTTCAGGAAGGGACTGGAGACAAAAAACACTAAAATGTTAAGCATTATCAGCTTAAAGATTGCTGGTAAGGAAACAAAATGATGAATATTTTTTACATATTTGGGCTTTTCTAAATATTCTTTAGGGACTATCACTTTCATAATCAGAGGATCAAAAAGGATTTAAGTATTTTTTTCCTCATTCCTCTTTCTCAATCTTCCTAACATATTTGACCCTATTGATTACTAGTCTCCAAACTCTTCTCAGGACCAGCCTTGTAGGTGTACAATCTGTGTAGTCACCTATGGTCCCATTTTCAGAAAGACTCTGTGACCAGTTTATGGCTCTTTTGTGTTCATTTTGAAATTATTAATAATTTTTTAGCAGGAGCTTCATATTTTCATTTTGTACTGGGCCCTGCAAATCATGTAGCTAGGCCCGACTCTCCCCTTAGCTTCTGATGCTATATCCTCCTTTTCCCACATCTCTAACCTCTGTTTTCTATTTCTTCATTCCATTCACTAAGTTCAGTTCATTATAATGGTTACCATCACCCACCTTACCTCTCTTTGTTATTCTCGCCAGGAATTTTGGCTTTCCCTTCATCAAATGCCACCCAAATATGTTACCTGAACCCTGAGCTTCAATTCTGTTTCCACCTATAATCTGGATATTTCAACGAGGTGTTCAGTTAGCACTTCACATTGAACAAGTCCAAAAAAGGGAATTCAGTCTCTACTTGTGTATTCTTCCATGACCTTCTTCTTTACCTCAACTTTATATTTTGGAGATTTGCTCATGCTGATGCATTGATGCATGTAGATAGAGTTAATGTACTTTCACTTTTCTACAGTGTTCCTTTATATGGACATACTTCAATTTATTTCTCCATTATGCTTGAGATGAATAGTTGAGTTGTTTTGGAAGTTTTGTTATTTGTTGTTATGTCCGGGTGCACACATGCAAGAAGAGATTCCCTGGGTCATGAAACAGGGTAAATTGCTATGTCACAGAGTACACACAAATTCAATTTTGCTTGGAAATACCAAACTGTTTTCCAAGTGGTTGCACCAGTTTATGTATGCTCCCACCCACAGCATATGAAAGTCTTTGCTGCCCCATATTCTCACTCACTCTTGATATTGTCAGATCAAAATTTGTCAATATCATGGTATAGCGGTATGATTTTGCATTTACATTTCTCTAATTATGAATGAGAATAACCATTTTCCCATATGTCCATTATATATGAAAAGTATCCTATTCTTGTAGTATGTTTATAATCAGAAAATATTTTTTAATTAAAGTCTATACCACAGCCAGCTGATATCAGTATAGGAAAGTTTTTCAGTCAACCCTAAAGAACACTATTTATAGCCCTATCCTCACTTTGTTAATGAACTTGACTAGTTTCAGACAATTATACTTTGGAATTTGATTGGTGAAGTATTACATTCTCAAGACAATGATGTTCTTTAAAAATTTGCTCTGTATGGAACCCACTGTGGCTGTCAAATTTTTCCATGCAATCAGCATGGAGTCATTCAGTGCCTTGTTTGGAGACAGACTAACTTCAGAGGTAGGCACAATGCAGAAGGATTCTCATCCTGCACAACAGTACCCAGCTCCTAACCCAGCAAGAACAAGAACTAGAAAAGAAAATACAAGTATCCATTGTTTGGTAAAGAGTATACGCCACTCAAGAAAAGACATTTGGAAACCATGGGAAATGAAGCACCCTGCCAGTCCTGGATGAACCCAACCTCACCTCTCTTCCACACTTCCCCCTGCACTTTCTGGAGTTCCTCAGACATGTTCTCATAAGGCACTGCTTCTTGTCCATCATTACCTAACTATTTTGCATCAGGGAAGACTAAGTATCTTGAGGCAAGAAATATCCAAACTTGAGTTGAGGCTAATTAATTTACAAAGTATGCATGGCCTTGAATATCAGGCTCCTGATTAGAGAGACAAGATAATGATTAACTCAGTTCAATCTGACACATATTTGTTAAGCAATTACTATGTCCAAAAGGAATATGATAGGATCCTTGCCAGTTAGTAAGCAAGCTTTACACACCAAGAACCAAGACAGGATTTTACATTTCTTACCCTAAAATAGAAAGAACACTATCAAGTCATGTCTTGATTGCATCACATCTTTGTGTAGCATATTTAATAAAATTCTGTTTTATAAATCTGTTCCTCATTTTCTCATCCAGTATCTACAGTGAGAAAATTAAACTTGATGTTTCTTTCAAAAGATCCTTTGCATATCACAATCAATTACTGCTCTAGTACTCACTCCTCAAAACTAAAAGAAATAAAATAGCTAGAATGAAATGAGTTCTTACTATAAGCCAGGAGTTACAGCAAGTGTTATATGCATGGCATATCATTTTAGCTTCACAATAACCCTCTTTGCTGTTGCTATCATTGTTTAAGGTATAGTTCCCATAAGATAAGGAGCACACTTTTAAGTATACAAATAAGTTTTGATGATGAAAATTCCTCTGAAACCATCACCACAGTCAAGATAATGAACATACCATCACCCCCTTATAAAAGGTCAAAGGTTTCCTTATGACCTTTTATAATCCTTCCGTATTCTTTCCCTCCTTCCCATCCCAAACAAATACTAATAGTGCAATGGAGATTAGTTTACATTTTCTGGAATTTTTTTAATGGAATCCTATAGGGTGTCCTCCCTTTGTCTAATTTCTTTACTCAGCATTATTCTGAGATTCATCCATGTTTTATTAATCAGTAGTTCACTCTTTTTATTGATTAGTTCCATATTCCATTGTCTGGGGATATCATGATTTGTTTACCCATTCACCTATAACATTTGACTTTTTCTAGGTTTTGGTTATTATACATAAAGCTGCTACAGATATTCTTATACAAGTTTTTAGATGAGCATATGCTTTCATTTCTCTTGCATAAATATCTAGGAGTGGAAGGACTGGGTTACATTGTGTGTATGTGTGTGTGTGTGTGTGTATATATATATATATATATATATATATATATATATATATATATATATGTTTAACAATTTCAGAATCTGCCAGTACTATTGCTACTGTAGAAAATTACCAAAAACCATGGCTTAAAACATACATTTATCTCTTACAGTTCTAGAGGTCAAAAGCTGAAGTTAAGGTGCTGTCCAGGCTGTTCCTTCTGGAGGCTTCAGGGGAGAAGCCATTTGCTTTCCTTTTTTAACAACTGGTCTGCCTGCATTCCTTGGTTCAGGGTCTTTCTCAGGACACTCACTTCCTGCTTCTGTGATCACGTCTCCTACTGCTGACTCTTATCCTCCTGCCTCCCTCTTAAAAGGACCTTTGTGATTAATAGCATACCCATCTGGATAATCCAGGATAATCTCCTGGATCTCCAAGATCTTTCACTTAACCACATCTACAAAATCCCTTTACCATGAAAAGAAACATATTCATAGGTTCCAGGGATTAAGCTAAGAACATTCAGCCTACAAATCTGTCTTCCAAAGCAGTTGTATCATTTTACATTCCCATCAGCAGTAGAAGAGAGTTCTGGTTTCTCCACATCCTTATCAACACTTGTTGGGTCAGTCATTCTCACATTAGCCATTCTAATAGGTTTATATTGGAATCTCATTGTTATTTTAATTTGCACGTCTTGAATAACACATGATGTTGAACATCTTTTCATGTACTTATTTGCCATGTGTAAATCTTCTTAGGTCAAGTGTCTGTTCAAATCTTTTTCCCATTGTTTTACTGGGGTTTTGTGTCTTTTTATTGTTGGTCTGTTATCAGACATGATTTGCAAATATTTTATACCAGCCTGTGGCTTGTCTATTTGTTCTCTTAACTATGTCTCTTAAAAAGCAGTTTTTAATTTTGATGAAGTCTAATTTGTGAATTTTTTCTTTTGCAGATTGGGCTTTTGGTGCCATATCTAAAAAAATCTTTGCCTAACCTGAGGTCAAAAAGATTTTTCTCTTATATTTTCTTCTAGATATTTTATAGTTTTAGTTCTTACTCTTAGATTTACAGTCCATTTTGAATCTAGCCTAGTATATGGTGCAAGATAAAATTGAAGTATTTGTTTTGCATATAAATGTCCAATTGTTCCAGATCATTGGTTGAAAAGCCCATCTTTTTCTCAACTTGCCTTCGCCCCTTCAGTTGTCCATATGTGTGTGGATCTATTTTTGGACTCTCTGGTGTATTATGTTCATCTATTTGTCCATTGTATACTATCATCACACTGCCCTGATTACTATAATTACTTTAAGACTTAGATCACGTTAGTCCTCCAGCATTGTTCTTTTCTAAGTTGTTTTGGTTATTTTAGATCTTTTGCCTTTTTCATTAGAGTTTTATAATCATCTTACGATTTATATATAAAAGCCTTTGGGAATTTGACTGGGATTGTATTGAGTCTTTAGATCTTTTGGGAGAGAACTGACATCATAGCAACATTCACTCTCTAACTTATAAACCCCATGTATCTTTCCATTATTGAGTTCTGCTCATGATGTTCTGTGGGTTTCAGTATACAGGTCTTGCTCTTTTGTCAAATATAACTCAAGTATATTTATATTTTTATGCTATTTAAATATTTTTTTTTCAGTTTCTGATTATTCATTGTTAGTATATACAAATACAGTTGATTTGTGTATACTGATGTTGGATCTTGCAACTTTGAAAACTCACTTATTAAACCTAGTAGCTTTTTTTAGTTTCCACTGGATTCTCTATATGGCAGATCATGTTGTCTGTGAATTAAGACAGTTTTGGTTCTTCATTTCCAATCTGAATGCTTTTTCGTTCCTCCTTTGGTTAGTACTGTAAGTATCCTTGCAACTACTGATTGAGCAGCATCCCACAGACTGACATATTTGTAATCTCATTTTCATTCAGTTCGCAGTATTTTCTAATTTCCCTTTTGATTCTTTCTTTGACTCATGAGTAATTTAGAAATGTGTATTTAGATTCCAAATATATGATGATTTTGCAGAAATCTTTCTATTATTGATTTCTAATTTAATCCCACTGTGGCCAGAGAACATACTTTATATGACTTCTATCCTTTTAAAATTATTGAGACTTGTTCTATGGCCTAGAATATCATCTTTGTAAATGTTCTCTATGCACTTGAAAATAAACTGCTATTGAAAATAAACTCTTGAGTGAAATATTCTATAAATGTTATTTAGGTCAGGCTGGTTGATTATTTTGCTCAAGTCACATATCTTAACTGGTTTTCTGTCTATTGTTATATCCACTATTGAGAGAATTATATTAAAATATCTTATAATTGTGGATTTTTCTATTTCTTCTTAGAGCTCTATTCGTTTTTGCTTCATTTTTTTTTTTTTTGAAGCACTGTTATGGAGAACATGGACATTTAGGAATGTTATTTCCTCCTAATAAATTGACACCTTTATTATGATGCAATGGCCTTTTTATCCCATGTAATAGTCTTAGCTCTGAAATTTGTTTTATCTTTTAACAGCCATTCCAGCTTCCTTTTGACTAATGTTAACATATATCTTTTCTAAACTTTTATTTATCTTCTTATGTCTTTATATTTAAAGTGCATTTCTTGTAGCCAGCATACAGTTAGATCTTCCTTTTTATCCACTGTGACAATTTTTACCTTTTAGTTGGGATTAGTCCATTTATGACTAATGTGACTACTGATATGGTTAGATTCAAGCCTATCATCTTGCTTTTTCTATTTGTCCCATATAATCTTTGTTCCCTTTTTTATTTTCTGCCTTTTTCTGAATTAACTGGATATCTTTTATGATTGCATGTTGTTGACTCTGTTGTTGATAATATTTAACTATAACTTTGTTTCAACAGTATACTTTCATTCATCCCTTCCATTATTTTTGTCATACATTTTACTTCCACATATGCATATTAGTTTTCTAATTAGCTTTATGCATAAAATATAATATTACCATAAACTTAGAGGCTTAACACAACATCCATTTATTATCTCACAGTTCTATAAGTAAGAAGTCTGGGATGACCTGACTGGGTTTTCTGCTCAGGGACTCATAAGCAGGAAATCAAGATATCAGCTCACTATATTCTCTCTGGAGCATGGAGTCTTCATCTGACTTCATTCCTATTACTGACAAAATTCAATTCCTTGTGGTTTTAGGACTGAGGTCCCCATTTCCTTATTAACTGTCAACAAGGGGTCACTCTCACTTCCTATGGCCACTCTCCCATCTTCACACATGAACCCCTCTATCAGAAACATAAATCCTCCCTGTGCAGCCTCTCTGCCTTCTCCTTCTGCTGCTGATGCCCGAGTTCTTGTTTGCGGAGTTGAAGAATGAACTTAGCAGTCAAGATAGGAGAGCCAGGGAGAGGCTTTTATTTAGAGATAAAGTAAGAGGATGGAGTTCCTGGCTCACGCCAGGAGGGGACAAAGGAGCCCAAAGTTGTGCTTTGTCTAGGGGTTTTATAGGCAGTTGAGGATTTGGGGGAACCAAATAAACGCTTAGGGGTGTGGACTTGTTAAGTGGTCCCTGAATATTAAAAATTAACTTAACACAAGAAATTTACTACTCTGATTTCTCCCTGGGATACTGGTATCTTGGTCTGGGAGCATATCAAACAAGGCTGCCTGCCCAGCCCCCAAGGTGGGCTGAGTTATTGTCTGTTTGTTAAACAGTAAGTTAAGAATCCTACTTCTTAAGTTCCTGGGTGTTAAAATGCAATCTTATCTTTAAGGTGGAATCCTTCCTGCCTTTTACTATGTTGTTTATGGCTGGGCCTGTATGCTAAATTAGTTTCCCAGTTTGCAAATCACCTCATCAGGTCTGAAGGAGGAAAGACAGCACATAGGCCTGGGCCTTTAGCATGCTAAGGTGAATCTTACACATGATTACAAATGATTAGCATAATAAAAACATGTGCTACTCTTCTTTATCTGGGGAATATTAACTGATCTCACTGAAGAATGACTTTAGAGCTTAATTCTTAACACAGAGTTTTGGTAGGGGGTTTCCTCGTATGTATTTACACTGCTCTGACTGTAAATATCCTGCCTTGATTTTTGCAGAGGCCCTCACCCTATTCTGTCTAAGCCCACAGTCCCTGCCTCACTACCAGATAGAGAAAATGCTCTGCTTTTATGATGAGTTAGGTCCACCTGGATAATCTCCCTATCTCAAGGTCAACTGTGCTATAGAAATAGCACCGCAAAACATGTAAAAATAACATAATAGTGATATCATAGTATTTAATGATGTCAAAGACCAGGGCGTGGAATCTTTGAAGACCATTTTTAGAATTCTGCCTACCACAATAAATTATAAACCTCACATTACATTATCATTATCTTTTTTAATCCTTATTTTTTAAATATTTAAATAAGAAAAATATCATATATTTACCCATGTAGACACTATGTCCAGTGCACTTCATTTCTTTGTGTAGATCCATATTTCCATCTGCTATTCTTTTTCCTTTTGATTAAACAAGTTCCTTTGACATTTCTTGCTGTGCAGATCTGCTCGTAATATATTCTTTAGGCTCTTGCATGTCTAAAAATCCTTATTTCACCTTTGTTTTCTCAAATATATTTCTACTGGGCATATAATTCTGGGTGACGTTCTCATTCTTCAAAATGTTAAGTCACTGTCTTCTCAATTGCATTGTTTCTGATGAAAATTTTGCTGTCATCATTATCTTTGTTTCTCTATATATAACATGTCATCTTTCTTTACTACTTGCAAGAGTTTTTATCAGTTTTCTTTAGCAACTTAATAATGGTGTGACTTGGTTCATTTTCTTCAAGTAGCTTGTGTTTGAGTTTCATTGTACTTCTTGGATTTACGGGCTTATAATTTTTGTTACATTAAGAAAAATCTCAACTATTATTTCTTCAAGTACTTTTTTGTATTTTCATTTTCCAGGAAGTCCTATTACATCTATAATAAGCTGCCTGAAGTTGTCTCACTGCTCACCGATGTTCTTTTCATTTTTTATTGCCCTTTTCCCCTCTGTTTCTTTGGATTGTTTCTATCGCTCTGTTTTCAAATCATTATTTTTTCTTCAATTAATCTTCAAAATCTGCCTAATCTGCCATTAATCCCATCCATTGTATTTGTTATCTCAGACCTTGTAATTTTTATCTCTAGAATTGATCTGGGGCCTTTTTTGTGTCTTCTGTGTCCTTATTTATCTTACTGAACACATAGTTATGATAAATTGTTTAAATGCCTATCTGCTGAATCTAACATCTGTGCCAGTTATGGATTGATTCTGATTGATTTTTCTCCTCAGTATGGGTCATATTTCCCTGCTTCTTTGCATGCCTGGCAATTTTTGAAGGGATGCCAAATTGTGAATTTTACCTTGCTGAATGCTGAATATTTTGGTATTCTAAAAATACTCTTGAGATTTGTTCTGGGATGCACTTGCTTGAGAACAGTTTGATCATTTGAGGCCTTCCTTTTAAAATTTTGTTAGGCAGGGTCAGGGTGGTGTTTATTCTTGAGCTAATTATTTCTCACTATAGAAACAAGAATCTTTGGGTACTCTGTGAATTGTGACATTTTTCCAATCTGGCTAGTGGGAACACACTATCCTTTGCCCTGTGTGACTCTGGGTACGGTGCCATCTATTCATTTTAAGTGGGTTTTGTCCAACACAGAATAATTTCCTCAAATGCAAGTGCTGGTTAGAACAAAAGATCAGTACTTGAGCGAGGCCCCTGGCAGTTCTCCAGAGTTCAAGTATCTGAAAATATCTTCTACTTTCATTCTAAGGAACCGTTAGGCAGGAAAATAGGTATGAGTGGGTGAAAAGAGAAATAGGCCAGAAAGTCCACTAAATAGACCCCAAATGAATCAATTAAAGCTCAAAAAGCCAGGAGCAACTTGGCCTGAAATGTTTGAATATTCCCCAGATAAAGGAGGGTACCTCAGCAAAGCCCATGTCTTTATTGTGTTAATCATGCAGGCCCAGCCGTAAACAACATAGTAAAAGGCAGGAAAGATTCCATCTTAAAGACTGTATTTTAATACCCAGGAAGTTAAAAAATGTAAGATTCTTAACTTACTCTTTAGCAAACAGACAGTAACTCAGCCCACCTTGGGGGCTGGGCAGGCGGTCTGATATGCTCCCAGACCAAGACGTCGGTATCCCAGGGAGAAATCAGAGCGGGAAGCTCCTGTGTTCATTCTAAGTATCCAAAAACCACTTAACAAGTCTGCACCCCCAGCCCTTAGTCACATTCCTAAAGAATCCTTAAAAGGGGAACCCCCAGCCTTTCGGGGTGCTCCTCTCTCTGAGGTCACCTGCACTTTCTAAGTGCATAACTGTTAGGGGAGTGTTGTGTATTTCCTAGGTCCTTGTCCCTGCCACAACAAAGAATTGAAGGGCAGAGAGACACAGTAGTAAAGCAGAGTAAAAGCTTTATTTCAAGTTACTTAAAGAGAAGAAGTGCAGCAGGCAACCTCAGCAAGGAGAGGCGCCCCGGAAGGTTGGAGAGAGAAAGTTTTAAGACTAAAAGGTTACATACTTAGAAAGTGTGGGCCACCTCAGGGAGAGGAGCACCCCCTGAAAGGTTGAAAAGAGAGTTTAAAGTTAAAAGGTTAAGCGCTTGGAAAGTGTGGGTGACCTCAGAGAGAGGAGCACCCCGAAAGGTTGGGGGTCCCCCTTTTAAGGATTCTTTAGGAATTGAAAGGACCAAACTAACGCCATAACAGGCTTCAGGAAGCCTCAGAAACTAGAAGGCCTAAGTTTCAGTTTCCCTGAAACTATCAAGTAGTTACATATCACCCAAGGCATGTAACCACCCCCCTTGCCATCCAATCAGGAGAGGCCAAAAGCCCTCTCCCCACATTCCTAAGGATGAGGTCTGCGGGCAAGAGATAGATAAGACCCCATTACAGAGAGTAAAGATTAACCTGTTGGTCACCAAGCAAGACCCTAGGCTCGCTCTGTAATTGGTTAATTTCAAAGATACCTCAAATATTGTGATTTGATCCCGCCAAAAGTAACGGATGCTCTAGATAACCTGTATGGCTAGAACTGTTGTCAATAATGTTGTGTAATTATGATTGGATTGCTGTGTCTATGTCCAGTTTCCTGTAACTCCCCCTTCCCAAAGCCCATAAAAATCCTGCCCGCCTTTGTCCAGGGTTCTCAGCTCACCTCCACCACCTGGGTGAAAATGCTGAGAGTCCGAGCTTAAGCCCGTAATAAACGCCCTTTGCTCTTGCATGCGTGACTCAGTCTCCCTGGTGGTCTCTGGTCTCTGAGGATACTGCGATCCGGACATAACAGAATGTGCAGACATGTTAAGTGGTCTTTGAATACTTAGAATTAACACAAGGAACTTCCCGCTCTGATTTCTCCCTGGGATACCGGCGTCTTGGTCTGGGAGCAGATCGAAGAGGCTGCCTGCCTGAGTTATTGTCTGTTTGCTAAAGAGTAAGTCAGGAATCTTACATTTTTAACTTCCTGGGTATTAAAATACAGTCTTTAAGATGGAATCCTTCCTGCCTTTCACTATGTTGTTTACGGCTGGGCCTGCATGCTAAATTAGTTGCCTAGGTTACAAACTACTTAATTAGGGCCGGAAGGAGGAAAAAAAACAGCATATAGGTAAAGGTAAAGAAAGTAAACTGGGCCTAAATGATTAACACAATAAAGACATGGGCTGTGCTGAGGTCCCTTACTTTATGTGGGAAATATTCAAACATTCCAGGCCAAGTTGCTCTTGCCTTTTTGAGCTTTAATTGATTAGTTTTGGGTCTTTTTTAGTGGACTTTCTGGCCTTTTCTCTTTCCACCCCGCTCATATCTATTTTCCTGCCTAACATAACCTTTTCATTTTAAACTTTCTTTTCAACTTTTCAGGGGGCGCTCCTCTCCCTGAGGTCGCCCACACTTTCTAAGTGTGTAACCTTTTCATCTTAAACTTTCTCCAACCTTTCAGAGCACCTCTCCTTGCTGAAATAGCCTGTACTTTTTTTTCTCTTTGAATGACTTTAAATAAAACTTTTACTCTACTTCACTACTGTGTCTCTGCCCTTCAATTCTTTGTCGCAGCGAGGAAAAGGACTGAGGAAAATACACAACGCTCCCCCAACAGAACCTAAGAATTTCCTTGCCCCTATCAAATACCTCAGCCCTCTACTGTTGCTATTCCCTTAAGGCTCTTCTAGTAGTGTGTACAGTAGTTAAAATCAAAGAGTACTCTGTCTAAGAAGGTGCTGTATCTCCTTTGACGTTCTAAAAGCTGTTATGGAAAGAACTTGAGGATTTTTGGTTTTGTTTCATACTGCACTTTTCACAGTAAAATGTGGACTACACGTGTGTCATTAATTTTCACAAAGATGATGTGCATTCAGAAATTCCTAGAGTGACAGGTAATCTCCTTGCCACAGCCCAGTCCACACAGGTGGTTCAGAAGGGGGTTTCCCAGGAGGCACAAAATGAGTAGCTAGTCACATCCAGGGTCCCAAGAATCTTGAACAGGTCAGAATGGTGATTTAGCTTCCTTTTTGCTAAGTAAAATTTAGACTGAAATGTGAATACTCCTTCTTAGCATGATTTCAATGTGCTTTATCTTAATTTCTGGTGGTATTTAACCAGCATTGGCTTGGAATACTACAGCTGTTAGTTTTTTACACTGGCTGAGCATTTAATGACCCATAAAGAAACACTTGAGAAACCCACACTTAAAAGGAGCATCCATCCTTTCGTAATTTTACAAGGTGGCTAACTTCACCTTCTAATTTGTCGTTTTACAAATAAGAGGTTCAGGTGTTGCCATTAAGTGTTCTATTTAATCATGTAAAAGACTGAAAGACTTTTGCTCTTATGCTTTGTTTTGTTTTAGTGATAGATAATCATAAAAATCTCTATGAGGCAACTTCTTGAAGAGCATGCTGTTCAACCGATTCTTCTCTCTTGGGTCTTCACCTCCCATTAAGCCTGTAAGTAGGCTCTTGGTTCTCAAACAAACCACCACCCAATAACAAAAAACGTGTGTGGGGGGGGGGAATCTTCCTCCTTTCCTGAGATGTTGTTCCATGTCTCTTTTCCCTTCCCATCAAACTTTTTCAAATACTTGCAGCCTCTACTCCTCATTCCCTACTCACCCGTAACACCTTGTAATTCGGTCTCTTATTAATTTACTTCACTAGAGTCTAATCTGAAGCGAGACTGCCGAGGTCATTATTGGATAATGTAGTAACAAACCAAATCCTTGTTCACCTTTATAACTGCAATATTTGACATAACAGATCACCCTTTCTTGAAAGTCTCCTCCTCAGTTACCATTTATGACACAACTCTCAGTATTCCTCCATATCTTCAACCCAATCTTCTCTGCCTACAGATCAGGCTCCTTTTTCTGCCCTGACCCCTAAATGCAGGCTTTCACCAAGGATAAACCTTTTGAGTTCTTGCCTCTCCTTGCTTGTATTCTCTCCCTTTACATTCTCATCCAGTATCAATGGACTATAATCAAACTATGGCTCTCCACTCTCTACTAGACTTGGGTCCAGCATTTTCGATTGTTATGGGAGTCATCTGTACTTAAATTTCCCTATAAAACACTTCATGCTATGTCAATTAATCAACTTAAGACCTTTCTTCCAAAAGTATTCCCTTCTGTTTTCTGCAGTTTAAACATACTCAACTACCCAATTACCCAGGATCAAAGCCTCCTTAGTCTCTTTGACTCTGCTGTCAACCTTCCCACCTCACAGTCACTGGCCTAGTTCAGCTGGTTGGACCTGAGTCTTATATTTAAAACTGTCCTCTCCTCTTCATTCCCATGGCCATTACCCTGTTCTCACTACTTCTATATAAACTAGGACAATCCACTCACCCCTCAGTCTCCCCCTTTCCCCAAAGCATTGCCCCATTTATGCTAGTCTAATCTGGAATTACAGTTCTGGTCAAATAACTCCTCACTCACTTGCGGTCAACTACCAAAAAGTCTTAGCTTCTTAGTGTATGAAACATCATGGACTATTTTTTTTTTTTTGCCCTTATTTCCTAAAACAAATAAATATCCAAGGCCTAAACACAATTGAAACTTCCCCTGTTCCCAAAAATATCAGCACTTCCCCACTCCAGGTCCCCAGATGGTTTATTTGTTTCTTTTTCCAGGAATACCCTTCTTCATGCCTTAATCCTATCCTTTCTTCAAAACGAACTGTAAGTCACCTTTTTAATTAAGCTTTGCTGTTATCTCCAAACCTGGAAGTTTGTTATCAATACTCTTAATCCCATAATGTTTTATGTATCATTCCTTTTTTTTTTTTTTTTGCTGCTGTTTTTATATATCCTGTTTCCCTTAGTAAACTTCTCAACATTTAAATTACCTTTGCATTCTTCATGATGCCTTCATGGTATGTGATGAAAGTAATCAGTGAGTTCATAATGCTGAATTAATCAGTCAGTTAATTCACCAAATTCCAATGCTTATGAAGGGAAAAAAAATGATATGTCAAATGGATTCCTTGATCTCTTAAACAACTACAATGCAGGGGAGTCTGAAAACACTGCTCTGTTGTTGAGGAGCACCTATCAGGGCTCTAAGGCAGGCTCAGAGTGAAGATGACGGGTGCGGGCCATGTTCTTGAGGTGTTTGGTATTTGAGATAGACTTGAAGAGTATGTAGGGTTTTGTGAGCAAAGATGCAGAGGAATACATCCCATGTTCAGTGTGAACAAAGACAGGGAAAGGCAGGAGAGTATGAGGTGTTCAGAGAATAAAAAGTAGAACAGTTTGACCAAAGGAGAGAGTTCATGTGGGGGATATGAGACGTAAACCTGGGAGGACAGGCTAAAGTTAGGTTATGTAATCTCTGTCCCATGGGTGGGTGGGGATGACAGCTGCTGCCAGGGAACAGTGAAAGGTGGACCTTGCCATCAAAATACTCAGGTACTCACTTAGCCATGGTGACTGTGGGGGTTTTCCCA
This sequence comes from Phataginus tricuspis, assembly GCA_029783875.1. Lineage (NCBI taxonomy): Eukaryota > Metazoa > Chordata > Mammalia > Pholidota > Manidae > Phataginus > Phataginus tricuspis. The sequence goes on along the minus strand of JAQQAC010008350.1, from coordinate 66,330,490 downwards.
CTTCTCCACAGTTCCTATAGCAGCATGCTATCTTACAATAGCCAGTTCTAGATTTTCTTTGTTTTCAGTTTCTTCGTCCATCTATTTATTCAAACATTTATTTAAAAACCTAACTATATTCTAAACATTGCAATACCCTTAGGGTTCCAAGAGGAATAGCCCTGCTTTAACCCCAGGAGCTTCACATTTCAGTAAAACGCCAGCTTTTATCCTTTTCCTGACTCCAACTTTTCTGCACATGACAAGAAGTCCTGTTCTGGGTGCATTCTAAATATGTTCATGATTCGTGGGTTTTGCTTTGTTTGCTTATTGAGCTTGTCAGTTAATATGTATTATTTATAAAGAAAAGGGAGCCAGTCATTTTTTATTTCACTTTACAGAAGTACATCAAAAAAGACTCCCCCTTCCCAAATGAACAGTCTAAGGACACAATTATTGAAATTGGAAAAAGAAGAACAAATGAGGCCCAAAGT
>JAQQAC010008350.1:66154909-66329617 GCA_029783875.1 Phataginus tricuspis | reverse complement strand
AAAAAGACATCCTACAATATGGGAAAATATATTCATAAATGATGTATCTGATAAGGGGTTGACATCCAAAATATACAAAGAACTTACGCACCTTAACAAACAAAAAGCAAATAACCCAATTAAGAAGTGGGCACAGGACATGAATAGACACTTCTCTAAAGAAGAAATTCAGATGGCCAACAGGCACATGAAAAGATGCTCCACGTCGCTAATCATCAGAGAAATGCAGATTAAAACCACAATGAGATATCACCTCATACCAGTGAGGATGGCCAACATCCAAAACACAAACAACAACAAATGTTGGCGAGGATGTGGAGAGAGGGGAACCCTCCTACATTGCTGGTGGGAAGGCAAATTAGTTCAACCATTGTGGAAAGTAGCATGGAGGTTCCTCAAAAAACTCTAAATAGAAATACCATATGACCCAGGAATCCCACTCCTAGGAATTTACCCCAAGAATGCAGCAGCCCAGTTTCAAAAAGACAGATGCACCCCTATGTTTATTGCAGCACTATTTACAATAGCCAAGAAATGGAAGCAACCTAAGTGCCCATCAGTAGATGAATGGCTAAAGAAGAGGTGGTACATATACACAATGGAATATTATGCAGCCATAAGAAAAAAACAAATCCTACCATTTACAACAACATGGATGGAGCTGGAGGGTATTATGCTCAGTGAAATAAGCCAGGCCGAAAAAGACAAGTACCAAATGATCTCACTCATATGTGGAGTATAAGAACAAAGAACACAACAACAAAAAAAAAACTGAAGGAACAAAACAGCAGCAGACTCACAGAACCCAAGAATGGACTAATAGTTACCAAAGGGAAAGGGACTGGGGAAGAAGGGCGGGAAGGGAGGGATAAGAGGGTTAAAGGGGCATTACGATTGGCAGACATAGGGTGGGAGGGCACGGGGGGGACTGTACAGCTCAGAGAAGACAAGTAGTGATTCTCATCTCACTACGCTGATGGACAGTGACTGTAATAGGGTTTGTGGGGGAGACCTGATGAAGGGGGTAGTTTAATCATCACAATATTGCTCATGTAATTGTAGGTTAATGATACTAAAATAAAATAAATTGTAAAAAAAAAAAAAAAAGACTCCCCCATACACACCGAAAGAATAACAGATCTGTGATTCAGATATTTACTTACCATCTTCTCCATAAAGGAAAATACCAGAATTGTTTTACCCATAGGTGTATTCCTCAACTCAGGGCTAGAATAATACCCTGAAATAGTCAGATTTCATTCAACCTAGAAATTCTACCAGTTTTGGAGTCAGTAATGCTGTTTAGATTTTTTTCCTGAACACAGTTACAGTAAATGGTCACTGATATTCCCCCCACAACAATCTCTAACCTAACCCACAAACTATGAAGTAATGCTCCCAAAGTATTTTCGGTCCTACTGGGGAAGAGGAAGAAGAGTGGATAAGGGATTTTCTTTCTCGGATTCTTTGTGACCTCAGTGGCTTAAGCCATTAATTAGACTACTCTTGCATGAAACTGCTGACACCATTCTTTTGGTGCCCATCAACTTCTTCTTTCCCTTCATCATTTCCTCTTTAGAAGTTGTTTCCTCTGAGTGTCAATACTTTCTCTCATGTAATAGTTATATTTTTCAAAGGTGGCAGATGAACCTGCCTGAAGAGCTGACATAGCTATCAAGTGGAAAATCAAATGTAGCAGCAATACAGCAATGGCAAATTTCATATTCACTATCTTCTTCCCCCTAAAAGAACAAATGAGTATTTTCTGAACACAACCTCATTAGTTTTAATTATTGCTGAGAAGGAAATATTTAACAGAGGAATTATATAGAGGTCCAGGGAATGCCCATCTGGATCCTACTGGATTGCTCAGATGGCACAAGGTAATTATGAAATACTAATCATCAGGGAAATGCATATCAAATGCATAATGAGATAACACTCCACGTCTGTGAAGATAGCTAGTATCAAAAAGACAGAAATAACCAACGTTCGTGAGGATGTGAAGAAAAGGGAACCCTTGTGCACTGTTGGTGGGATGAAAATTGGTGCAGCCACTATGGCAAACAGTATGGAGGTTCCCCTAAAAAATTAAAAATAGAACTACCATACAACCCAGTAATTCCACTTCTGAGTATTTATCAGAAGAAAACAAAAAAACACTAACTCATAAAGATTCCTGCACCCCCATGTCTACTGCAGCACTATTTACAATAGCCAAGACACAGAAGCAACCTAAATGCCCACCAATGAATGAATGGACAAAGAAGTTGTGGTACATACAGACAACGGAATATTATTCAACCATAAAAAAAGAAGGAAAACCCTTCCATTTGTGACAACATGGATGGAACTTGAGGGCATTAACTAAGTGAAATAAGTCATACAGAGAAAGACAAGTGCTATATGATCTCACTTTTATGTGGAATCTGAAAAACAATCTCACAGATACAGGAACAGATTGGTGGTTGCCAGAGGCAGCAGACAGAGGATGAGAAAAATGGGTGAAGGTACAAACTTAAAGTTATAAAATAAGTAAGTCATGAGGATATAGTATATCATCATGGTGATAATAGTTAATAATACCATATTATTGATTTGAAAGTTGCCTAAAGAGTAGATATTTAAAGTTGTCATCACAAGAAAAATAGTTTTGTAATTAAGTATGGTGATAGATGTCAACTCTACATACTGTGATGACCATTTTGCAACATATACATATACCAAATTATGCTGCACATCTGAACTAATATGACATGTCAATTATCCCTCAGTAAAATAAAAATAAAAAAGCAAATCTAGAATCTATATATTTATGAGTCATGGCTCTCTAGAAAATGTCTCATAAACCAAGTTATAAAATGGAGATGTGTCACAGATTAAACATTTGAACTAATATCTCACTGGAAGACCATGTCTACTCTGAAACAGAGAACACCAGTCTGACGTAGAAAGGAAAAACTTGAGAGCCATCCTCAACATCTCATATCTCTTGCTGTTTTTTCTGATTCTCTTCATTAACTGTATACTTGAAATTATTAGTAAAACTTGATGTTGGATAATCCCTCTCACTCCTGTGAGCCTACCTGATGATCTGATCTTTTGTTTAAGCTCACACTCCTAGGAAAGAAGTGTACCACGCCTGCTGCCATCCTTTACAGAGCAAAAGTCGAAAAAAGAAGCTTCCATTGACATGGGGGGAACTAAACGGTTGAACTTTTAAGAACTTTTAATGCTGACAATGTCAAATCCCTAAAATCCCAAGACACAAAGAGTCTGCACCCATTTGTCAACTCTTCTCCACAGGCCTTCGCCATGTGCTCACAAGAAAGAATACCCTGAGGCCCAGGTGTAAGGAACCCAATGGTATCTGAGAGAAGAGCAGGAAAATGAAGAGAAATCCTCAAGGGACTCTAGGCCTTCATTAAGTATGAAGAAATGGTCACCTGTAGCTGGGATGGAGCAAAGTATTGAGAGACATGCCCAGAGGTGCAAGCAGGTGGGGCTGCTGAAGTCTAAGGACAGAAAAGGAAAACTGAAAGAAACCTTCCAGGAACTGTAGTCCTTACACTGGGTACTGCAGCAGCAGTCTGAGAGGGACCCCCCGACCAAGGTGCAGATATAAAGGTCTGATCAAGTGTGATGCTAGGTGAGAAAAACACTCTGGTTACTCTGCACTCTACACTGAACACAGGCAGCAGCCACCTGTGGTTGAAGAAAGTGATAGAATTGAGACACTCCCTGACATGCAGGCATGTGGTGCCCGCTGAACGCCAAGGCAAAGGAAAGATCCAGGCATTTAGTTCCCAAGCCTGCTTTGGGAAAATTCATATCCCATCCACAAATAACTGGAAGCCATTGGTAAACTAAATCTAACTAAAGTCACCACTAAATCCAAACCCAGCTCAACTACAGACTAGATTCAGTCTCCTAGTGGCTAACAAAAGAAGAGATGTGGCTTCTACGGGCAAAAATATTATTTACTTCAAGAACCATTGTTCTTTATGCTCAGAGTCTAAAATTCAGTAAAATAATTATAAGATGCACAAAGAAGGATGGTCATGTGGCTCATTCCTTGTAGAGGGTTGTGGATGGAATTGTGTGCTCCCAAAATTCATATCCTGACTCCAATGTGACTGTTTTTGGAGGCAGAGACTTTAAGGAGGTAATTAAAGTTAAATGAGGTCATAATGGTGGAGCCCTAATCTGATTGGTATCCTTATAAAAAGAAGAAAAACACCAGAGATCTTACTCTTCCTCAGGACATGCAGAGAGGAAATGAATGAGGATGCAGCAGGAAAGCTGCCATCTGCAAGCTAGGGAGAAAGGGCTCCTCAGAAACCAACCCTGCTGGCACCTTGACCTTGGACTTCTAGCCTCCAGAACTGAGAGAAAATAAATACTGTTATTTAAGCCATCAAGTATGTGGCTGCTATAGCAGCTGAGCCGATTAATACAGAGAGAAAATAGCCCATAAAATCCAACCCAGATAAGATCACAAGTTAGAACTATTAGGGATTTTGAAATAACTATAATGAACATATTAAAGAATCTAATGAAAAGGGTGAACATGCATATACAGGTGGGGAATTTCAGCAGACACATGAAAACTAAAAGGCTAATGGAAATGCTAGGAATAGAAAAAAATTAGAAAAATAAAAATACTTTTCAATCCGTTTATCAGCAGAGTGGACACACCCGAAGAAAACAAACCACCGAGCTAAAAATAATTATCAAAATTGAATCACAGGGAAGCCAGATAGAGATGATGGAGAAGGAAAATACTGAGCTTGCCTCCTCCCACAGACACGCCAAAATCTATCACTACATACAGAACTATCTCTGAGAAGGAACTGAAGAATAGGAAAACAGTTCATACACAACTAAAGATATAAGGAAAAAGCCACATGAAGATGGGTAAGAGGGGCAGAGATGTAATTCAGTCAGGATTTACACCCCTTGCATGTCAACCCACAAGCAGGAGGGATGTCACAACTGTACAGGCACTCCCTGAGGAACGAGGGGTCCAAGACCTACAGTGGGTTCCACAGCCAGAGGACCCTGCAACAGGAAGACAAGCTCCATAATGTCTGGCTCTGAAATGGGGCTTATGTGCCCCAGAGCCAGAGGGCAGTAGGAATGGAGACTCCACTCTCAAAGACGACACATACACTCTCACTCACTCTGAGTCCTAGCATAAAGGCAACAGTCTGAACAGCACCTGGATTATACATGAAGGAAATCCACTGCCTAATTTTAGGAAATATTGCAGAGGGGCAGTGATCTCTTGGAACATTCCCCAGGGACAGAAGCACTCAGGGGGCCGCCATTTTTCTCATTCCCCTCCTTACCTAACTGGCCTGCACTGTTGAGTGCCATTTCTGACCTGCTCTGTCTACTGGGCTAGCACCGCTCCCCTCACCCCAGCATTCTTCTGCAGACTTATACCACCCGACCCATCTATCTAGCACCAAAGCCCCTCCCAAGTGGCTCACTACCCTCCTCATTTCTAATGCACATGCTCAGCCGGCACTAGAGACCTTCCAAGTTGCTCTTGCCCCAGCATACCTAGTGGGTAGCCTCAGCTGATACCAGAGTCCCTCCCCACCCTGAGGGACTGGCCCTACACACTAGAATGCCTATAAGAGTCACAACCAGACCTTGCAGCAAATCATGCAGGAGACCTGCCCTTGCCACTAGTGCATCTGCAATTGTCACAGCCAGGCCTTGCACTAGCCATACCAGAGACCAAACCGTACAAGAGAACACCTGACAAAGTTTCATCCAGGCCTCCCAGACAGGCCAGGGGACAGCCCCACTCACCAGTGCACCCTTAGCAATCACAGACAGACCTCCAGACAGCTACACCAAGGGAGAGCCCCATATACCAGCAAGTCCACACCAATCACAACCTAGCCACAACAGGGTGGTGCAGACAGCCCACATGGGGAACACTGGGGCACCTGTGCTACTGGGCCCCAAATGACACCTTCTACATAAAACCACTCCTTCAAAACTGGGAGCCATCCTAATCTATCTAATACATAGAAAGAGAGAGTTAGGCAAAATGAGGAGACAGAGGAATATATTCCAAATGAAGGAATGAGACAAAACCTCAGAAAAAGAACTAAATGAAGTAGAGATAAACAATCCACCAGACAGAATTCAAATTAATGCTCATAAAAATGTTCACCAAACTCAAGAGATAAATGAACACAGCAAGAACTTCATCAAAGAGGTAGAAAATATAAAAAAGAACCAATCAGAGCTGAAGAATACAACAAATGAAATGAAAAACACACTAGAGGGAATTAACAAAAGGTGAGATGATGCAAAAGAATGGATAAGCAATCTGGAGACAGGCTAGTGCGAACTGCCCAATCAGAACAGCAAAAAAGAAAAAAGAATTTTAAAAATGATTGTTTAAGGGACCATGGGGCAACATTAACTGTACTAACATTCACTTTATAAGGGTCCTAGAAGAAGAAGAGAGAGAGACAGTGACAGACAACTTAGAAATAATGGTAAAGAAATACTGGTGGAAAATTCCCTAACCTCACAAAGGACACAGACATCCAAGTCCATGAAGCAGAAAAGTCTCAAATGAGATGAACCCAAAAAGACCCACAATAAGACAAATTATAATCAAAGTGTCAACAGTTAAAGATAGAATCTTAAAAGCATGAAAAGAAAAACACCTAGATGCATACAAGGGAAAACCTTCCCCATCAAAATAAGACTATTAGCCAGCTAATTTTTCAGCACAGATTTTACAGGCCTAAAAGAAGTAGCAGAATATATTCAGAATGCCAAAAGAAAAAACTTACAACCAAGAATATTCTACTCTACCATTTGCACATGGATGGACCTAGAGGATATTATGCTCAGTGAAGTAAGCCAGGTGGAGAAAGACAAATACTAAATGATTTCACTCACTTGTGGAGTGTAAGAACAAAGCAAAACTGAAGGAACAAAACAACAGCAGACTCACAGACTCCAAGAACAGACTAGCAGTTACCAAAGGGAAGGGGTTGTGGAGGGTCGGTGGGGAGGGAGGGAGAAAGGGATTAAGGGGCATTATGATTAGCATGCATAATGTAGGTGGGTCACGGGTAGGCAGTATAGCACAGAGAAGTAATGACTATAATATCTTACTAAGCTGATAGACAGTGACTGCAATGGGGTTTAGGGGGGACTTGATAATATGGGTGAATGTTGAAACCACAATGTTGCTCATGTGAGACATTCATAAGATTGTATATCAGTGATACCTTAATAAAAAAAAGGATATTTTACTCACTAATGGTATCAGTCAGAATTGAAGGAGAGTTTCCCTGAAAAGCTAAATGAATTCAATTCCAAACCTGTGTTACAAGAAATGTTAAAGATATTTCTTTAAATGAAAAGAAAGGTCGTAACTAGGAATAAGAAAATTATGAAAGAAAAAAATCACACTGGTAAAGGTAAACATAGAGTATAGTTACTGTATCAATCACCTACATAGCTAGTAGGAAGGTTAAACAACCAAAGTGGTAAAAGTACCTGACCTCCAATAATTAGTCAAGGACACACAAAATAATAAGGTGCAACATATGATGTCAAAAACATTAAATGCAGGGGTTAAAATGTAGTGCTTTTGGATCACACTTGAACTTAAGCAACCTTCAACTTAAAACGAACTTCTGTGTACATCGGATGTTATATATGAACCTTATGATAACCACAAACCAGATAAAGCAAAAAGAATAGTAGATACACAAAAAAATAAAGAGAAAATAATACAAACATAACACTAAGGAAAGTCAACAAATCACAAGGGAAGAGAACAAGAGAAGAAGAAAGGAACACAGAAGAACTAAAAAACAGAAAACAATCAGTAAAGTTGGTATCTATCAATAATTATTTTAAATGTAAATGGACTAAATGCTCCAATCAAAATACAAAGGGTGATAAAATGGATTAAAAAATTAAGATTTATCTCTATGCTGCCTACAAGTCATTTTAGATCTAAAGACACACACAGACTGAAAGAGAAAGGATGGAAAAAGATATTCCATACAAAAGAAAATGAAAAGAAAGCTGGGACAACATTATTTACAACTAACAAAATAGACTTTAAAACAAAGACTGTAACAAGAAACAAAAAAGGCATTACATAATGATAAAGGCATCAATCCATCAAGAGGATATAATACTTGTAAATATCTATGCATTCAACATAAGGACACCTATATACATAAAGATATTATTAACAAACATAAAATAAGAAATTGACAGTTATACAATAATATTAGGTAAATTTAACCAGCCACTTACATCAAAGGGTAGATCATCCAGACAGAAAATCAATAAATAAACATTGGCTTTCAGTGACAGACAAAATAGACTTAACAGATATATACAGAACATTCCAACCAAAAACAGCAAAATATACATTCTTTTCAAGGACACATGCAATATTCTCCAGGATAGATCATGTTAGTGCAAAAAATAAGTTTCAATAAATTTAAGAAGATTGAAATCATATCAAGCATCTTTTCTGATCCAACAGTGTGAAACTAAACATCAATTACAAGAAGAAAACTGGAAACAGAAACACATGCAGGCTCAATAATATGCTAATAAACAACCAGTGGCTCAATGAAGAAATCAAAGAGGCAGTCAAAAAATACCTTGAGACAAATGAAAATGGAAACACAACAGTATAAAATCTATGGGTCTCAAACACTGACTGCAATGGGCTGTGGGGGGACATGATAACATGGGTGAATGTAGTAACCACATTATTTTTTCATGTGAAACCTTCGTAAAAGTGTACATCAATAATACCTTAATAAAAAAAATCTATGGGTCTCAAAAAAAAGCAGTTCTTAGAAGTTCATACTGATACAGGCCTATCTCAAGATACAAGAACAATTTAAAATAAACAAACTAACATTACATCTAAAGGAACTAGAGGAAGAAGAACAAAGCCCAAAGTTAACAGAGGGAAGGAAATAATATAGATCAGAGTGGAAATAAATGAAATAGAGATATAAAAAATAGAAAAGATTGATGAAACTAAGAGCTAGTTCTTTGAAGAAAGACAAAATTGATAAATCCTTTAGCCAGACTCATCAAGAAAAAAAGAGAAGGGGCTGCAATAAGTAATGTCATAAATGAAAGAGAAGTTACAATGATACCATGGAAACACAAAGGATCAGAAGACATTATCATGAACAATTATATCCCACCAAATGGGACAACACTGAAGAAAATGGATAAATTCCTAGAAACATGTAATCTCCCAAGACTGAATCAAGAATAGAAAGCCCGAACAGACCAATTACTAGTAATGAAACTGAATCAGTAATCAAGAAACACTCAATAAACAAAGATCTCAGGCCAGATAACTTCACTGGTGAACTCTACCAAACATTTAAAGAACATTTATATAAAAGTAAATGCCTAACCTTCTCAAACTTCCAAAAATTGAAGAGGAAGAAAGACTCCCAAACTCATTCTATGAAGCCATCATTACACTCATACAACAACCAAAGATGCTACAAAAAAAAAATCATAGGACAGTATCACCAATGAACATTGATACAAAAATCTCAGCAAAATACTAGCAAACCAAATTCAACAATATATTAAAAGTATCATATGCCATAATCAAATGAGATTTATTTAAGGATGCAAGGATGGTTCAATAAGTGCAAATCAACTAACGTGATACACCACATTAACAAAAAGGATAAAAATCATATGATCAGAGGAGATTCCAGGAAGATGGCAGCGTGAGCAGGGCGGCGGAAATCTCCTCCGAAAACTATATATATCTATGAAAATATAGCAAATACAACTATTCCTAAAAGAAAGACCAGAAGATATAGGACAGTGCACAGCCTGCATCTGCACCTGAGAGGACTCTGCACCCCGCGAGGCAGGTAAGATACGGAGCCGCGACCCAGCGGGACCCGAGCACTCCCCAACCCCAGTGCACTGGCGGGAGGAGAGGATTCAGAGCCAGAAGGGAGTGGAAGTACAGGCCCGCGAAATAACCAGTTCTGGTGATCTGTGCCAGGAGAGCTGACACACATCACGTGGTGTATCGGATATTGGAGAGGCAGAAGGTGCAGGTTTTGAGCTGGGAATGTGCCCTGGTCCTTGCACCAGGCTCCCCGGGACAAAAGAAAAGCACACGCTTTTATTGGCGGTCTTAAAGAGGCAAGGGCCCAGGATCGTCCCACTACACTCGGCCCAGCAGGATGGGAGTCCTGAGGAATTTCGGACCCCTTGGCTGGCGACTGGGAAAAAGTAGCCGCACTGAAACTTCACATAGAGACCGACAGCCTCCCATTTGTTCCCGCCCCAGCCAGAGCTACAAAGGGCCCGGCGGAGGAGCTGCGCAGCCGCAGCTGGCTGAGGAATAGTGGAGCAACAGCGCCACCTACAGCATCCTCACAGGATTTGCTCCTGGTGGGCGTTTTTTTTTTCCTTTCTTTTTTTTCTTTCTTTTTTTTCTCTTTTCTTTCTCTTCCTTCTTTTTTTCTTTTATTGTTTGTTTGTGTTTTTTTTGGTTTTTTTTTTTTAAGTCTTAAAGAGCCCAGCTGACATACGTGGCACCTACCAGCGACCACTTCTATCGCCATGAAAAGACAGAGAAATATGTTACAGACCAAGCTCACCCAGACCCAGACAACACCAGAGAGGGAGCCCGAAGGGATGGAAATGCACAATATTCCTGAAAAAGAATTCAGAATAAAAGTCATAACCATGCTGATGTATCTACAGAGAAATATGAAAGAGCTGAGGGAGGAAGTGAGGGAAGTCAGGAAAGACAGTGCAGAAATGAGACAAGCCATCGATGGGTTGAGCACCAGATCGGATGAGATGCAAGAGACTGTTAATGGAATAGAAATCAGAGAACAGGAATACAGAGCAGCTGAGGCAGAGAGAGATAAAAGGATCTCTAGGAATGAAAGAATATTAAGGGAACTGTGTGACCAATCCAAACGGAACAATATTCGCATTATAGGAGTACCAGAGGAAGAAGAGAGAGATAAAGGGAGAGAAAGTGTCTTTGAAGAAATAATTGCTGAAAACTTCCCCATGCTGGGGAAGGAAATAGTCTCGCAGTCCACGGAAGCCCACCGATCTCCCAACACAAGGGACCCAAGGAAGACAACACCAAGACACATAATAATTAAAATGGCAAAGATCAAAGATAAAGACTGAGTATTAAAGGCAGCTAGAGAGAGAAAAAAGATCACCTACAAAGGAAAACCCACCAGACTATCATCAGACTTCTCAAAAGAAACCTTACAGGCCAGAAGAGAATGGCATGATATATTTGATGTAATGAAACAGAAGGGCCTCGAACCAAGAATATTGAATCCAGCACGATTATCACTTAAATATGACGGAGGGCTTAAACAATTTCCAGACAAGCGAAAGCTGAGAGAATTTGCCTCCCATAAACCACCTCTAGAGGACATCTTAAAGGAACTGGTCTAGAGGGAAGCACCCCTAAGGCTAAAAAGATGTCACCAGAGAAAATAAAATCATAGCAAAGAAAGCAGACCATCCAAATACTAACTAAAGGCAAAGAATAAAACACCTACTATATAAAGAATGAAGGAGGAAGAATAAGAAGGGAGAGAAATAAGGAAACATCGGACTGTGTTTGCAATAACTTAACAAGAAAGTTAAGTTAGATTGTAAGATAGTAAAGAAGCAACCCTTGAACCTTTGGTAACCACGAATCTAAAGCCAGCAATGGCAATAAATACATCTCTATTGATAATCACCCTAAATGTAAATGGACTGAATGCACCAATCAAAAGACACAGAGTAATAGAATGGATAAAAAAGCAAGACCCATCTATATGCTGCTTACAAGAGACTCACTTCAAACCCAAAGATATACACAGACTAAAAGTGAAGGGATGGCAAAAGATCTTTCATGCGAACAACAAGGAAAAAAAAGCAGGTGTTGCAGTACTTGTATCAGACAAAATAGACTTCAAAATGAAGAAAGTAGCAAGAGATAAAGAAGGGGTCAATCCAACAAGAGGATATATCCAACCATTATAAATATATATGCACCCAATACGGGAGCACTGGCATATGTGAAACAAACACTAACAGGATTAAAGGAGAAAATAGAGAACAATGCATTTATTTTAGGTGACTTCAACATACCACTCACTCCAAAGGATAGATCAGCCACACAGAGGATAAGTAAAGACACAGAGGCACTGAACAACACACTAGAACAGATGGACCTAACAGACATCTACAGAACTCTACACCCAAAAGCACCAGGATACACATTCTTCTCAAGTGCACATGCAACATTTTCCAGAATAGACCACATACTAGGCCACAAAAAGAACCTCAGTAAAATAAAAATATTGAAATTCTACCAACCAACTTCTCAGATCACAAAGGTATAAAACTAGAAATAAATTTTAGAAAGAAAACAAAAAGGCTCACAAATACATGGAGACTTAACAACATTCTCCTAATGAATCAATGGGTTAACGACCAAATCAAAACAGAAATCAAAGAATATATGGAGACTAATGACAACACAAAGACCCAACTTCTGTGGGATGCAGCAAAGGCAATTCTAAGAGGAAAGTATATTGCAATCCAGGCCTATTTAAAGAAGGAAGAACATTCCCAAATGAATAGTCTAAAGACACAATTACTGAAATTGGAAAAAGAAGAACAAATGATGCCCAAAGTCACCAGAAGGAGGGACATAATAAAGATCAGAGAAGAAATAAATAAAATTGAGAAGAATAAAACAATAGAAAAAAATCAATGAAACCAAGAGCTGGTTCTTTGAAAAACTAAACAAAATAGTTAAACCCCTAGCCAGACTTATTAAGAGAAAAGGAGAATCTACACACATAAACAGAATCAGAAATGAGAAAGGAAAAATAACGACGGACCCCACAGAAATACAAAGAATTATAAGAGAATATTATGAGAATCTATATGCTAACAAGCTGGAAAACCTAGAAGAAATGGACTTCTTAGAAAAATACAACCTTCCAAAACTGACCAAACAAGAAACAGAAAAACTAAACAGACCAATCACCAGCAACAAAATTGAAGCAGTAATCAAAAAACTACCCAAGAACAAAACCCCCGGACTAGAGGGATTCAACTGTGAATTCTACCAGACATATAGAGAAGAAATAACACCCATTCCCCTTAAAGTTTTCCAAAAAATAGAAGAGAAGGGAATACTTCCAAACTCTTTCTATGAAGCCAGCATCACTCTAATACCAAAACCGGGCAAAGACCTCACTAAAAAAGAAAATTACAGACCAATATCCCTGATGAACGTAGATGCAAAAATACTCAACGAAATATTAGCAAACCGAATTCAAAAATACATCAAGCAGATCATACACCATGATCAAGTGGGATTCGTCCCAGTGATGCAAGGATGGTACAACATTCGAAAATCCATCAACATCATCCACCATATCAACAAAAAGAAGAATAAAAACCACATGATCATCTCCATAGATGCTGAAAAAGCATTTGACAAAATTCAGCATCCATTCATGATTAGAACTCTTAACAAAATGGGTATAGACGGCAAGTACCTCAATATCATAAAGCCCATATATGACAAACCCACAGCTAACATCATACTTAACAGCGAGAGGCTGAAAGCTTTTCATCTAAGATCGGGAACAAGACAGGGATGCCTACTCTCTCCACTGTTATTCAACATAGTACTGGAGGTCCTAGCCACGGCAATCAGACAAAACAAAGACATACAAGGCGTCCAGATTGGTAAAGAAGAAGTCAAATTTTCACTATTTGCAGATGACATGATACTGAACATAAAAAACCCTAAAGACTCCACTCCAAAACTACTAGAACTAATATCTGAATTCAGCAAAGTTGCAGGATACAAAATTAACACATAGAAATTTGTTGCTTTCCTATACACTAACGATGAACTAACAAAGAAAAATCAGAAAAACAATTCCATTCACAATTGCATCAAAAAGAATAAGACACCTAGGAAGAAACCTAATGAAGTAAGTGAAACACCTATACTCTGAAAAGTATAAGACACTCCTACGAGAAATTAAAGAAGACTCTAACAAATGGAAATTCATCCCATGCTCTTGGCTAGGTAGAATAAATATTGTCAAAATGGCTATACTACCTAAACCAATCTATAGATTCAACACAATCCCTATCAAAATACCAACAGCTTTCTTCAATGAACTGGAACAAATAATTCTAAAATTCATATGGAACCACAAAAGACCCCGAATAGACAAAGCAATCCTGAGAAGGAGGAATAAAACAGGGGGAATTACGCTCCCTGACTTCAAGCTCTACTACAAAGCCACAGTAATCAAGACAATACGGTATTGGCACAAAAACAGACCCACAGACCAGTGGAACAGAATAGAAAATTCAAACATTAACCCAAACATATACAGTCAATTAATATTTGATAAAGGAGCCTTGGACATACAATGGGGAGATAACAGCCTCTTCAGCAGCTGGTGTTGGAAAAACTGGATAGCTACATGTAAGAGAATGAAACTGGACTACTGTCTAGCTCCATACACAAAGGTAAACTCAAGGTGGATCAAAGACCTGAATGTAAATCATGAAACCATAAAACTCTTAGAAAAAAACATAGGCAAATATTTCTTGGACATGAACATGAGCGACTTTTTTATGAACATATCTCCCCAAGCAAGGGAAACAAAAGCAAAAATGAACAAGTGGGCCTATATCAAGCTGAAAAGCTTCTGTACAGCAAAGGACACCATCAGTAGAACAAAAAGACATCCTACAGTATGGGAGAATATATTCATAAATGACATATCTGATAAGGGGTTGACATCCAAAATATATAAAGAACTCACACACCTCAACAAACATAAAGTAAATAATCCAATTAAGAAATGGGCAAAGGACATGAATAGACACTTCTCCAAAGAAGAAACTCAGATGGCCAACAGGTACACATGAAAACATGCTCCACATCGCTCGTCATCAGAGAAATGCAGATTAAAACCACAATGAGATATCACCTCACACCAGTGAGCATGGCCAACATCCAAAACACAAACAACAAAAAATGTTGGTGAGGATGTGGAGAAAAGAGAGCCCTCCTACACTGCTGGTGGGAATGCAAATTAGTTCAACCATTGTGGAAAGCAGTATGGAGGTTCCTCAAAAAACCCAACACAAAATACCATTTGACCCAGGAATCCCACTCCTAGGAATTTACCCTAAGAATGCAGCAGCACAGTTTCAAAAAGACAGATGCACCCCCATGTTTATTGCAGCACTATTTATAATAGCCAAGAAATGGAAGCAACCTAAGTGTCCATCAGTAGATGAATGGATAAAGAAGAAGTGGTACATGTACACAATGGAATATTATTCAGCCATAAGAAGAAGACAAATCCTAGCATTTGCAACAACATGGATGGAGCTAGAGGGTATTATGCTCAGTGAAATAAGCCAAGCCGAAAAAGACAAGTACCAAATGATTTCACTCATATGTGGAGTATAAGAACAAAGAACAAAACTGAAGGAACAAAACAGCAGCAGGCTCACAGAACCCAAGAACAGACTAATAGTTACCAAAGGGAAAGGGACTGGAGAGGATGGGTGGGAAGGGAGGTACAAGGGGAAAAAGGGGCATTACCATTAGCAGATATAGTGTTGGGGGGGGCACGTGGAGGGCTGTACAACTCAGAAAAGACAAGTAGTGACTCTATAGCATCTCACTACGCTGATGGACAGTGACTGTAATTGGGTTGGTGGGGGGGACCTGATGAAGGGGGTAGTTTAATCACCATAATATTGCACATGTAATTGTAGATTAATGATATCAAAATAAACTATAAAAAAATCATATGATCATCTCAATAGAAGCAAAAAAGAATTTGATAAAATTCAATATCCATTTATGATAAAAATGCTCAAAATAGTGGGTATAGAGGGAATATACCTCAACATAATAAAGTCCATATATGACAGAACCACAACTAATTCCATACTCAGTGGTGAAAAGCTAAAAGCTTTTCCTCTGAGATCAGGAACAAAACAAGGATGCCTACTCATTATTTTTATTCAACATAGTATTAGAAGTCCTAACCATAGCAGTCAGACAAGAAAAAGAAATAAAAGGCATCCAAACCAGAAAGGAAGAAGTAAAATTATCTCTATTTGCAGATGGCATGATCATATATGTAGAAAATTCTAAAAACACAACAAAAAAATGGTTAGAACTAATTAATTCAGTAAAGTTGCAGTATACATATTAATATTCATGAATTTGGTGCATTGCTATGTATTATCAACAAACTAACAGAAAGAGAAATCAATACAACAATTCCATTTACTTTTGCATCAAAAAGAATAAAATACCTAGGAATAAATTTAACCAAGTTGGTGAAAGACCAGTACTCTGAAAACTCTAAGACAGTGATGAAAGAAACTGAAGAAGACACAAATAAATGGAAATCTATCCCATGCTCATGGATTGAAAATATTGTTAATACAGCCATGTTACCCAAAGCAATCTACGGATTTGATGTAATCCCTATGAAAATACCAATGGCATTTTTCACAGAGCTAAAACAAGTCATCCTAAAATTGGTATGGAACCACAACAGACTCCTAAATGGCCAAAGCAATCTTGAGAAAGAAGAACAAAGCAGGGGGTATCACTAGCCCACATTTCAGACTATATTACAAAGCTATAATAATCAAAACAGTATGATACTGGCACAAAAACAAACATATGGATCAAGAAAAGAGAGCCCAGAAATAAACCCATGCTCATCCAGTCAATTAATATTCAACAAAGGAGGCAAGAACATACAATGGGAAAAAGACAGTGTCTTCAATAAACACTGGTGGGAAAACCAGACAAATACATGTAAAATAATGAAACTGGACCACTTTCTTCCACCACATACAAAAATAAACTCAAAATGGATTAAAGACCTAAATGTAAGACCTAAAACCATAAAACTCTTAGAAGAAATCACAGGCAGTAAGCTCTTAGACACTGATCTGAGCAATATTTTTTTGTGACAGTCTCCTCAGGCAATGGCAATAAAAACTACATCAAACTAAAAAGTTTTTTCACAACAAAGGAAAACATTGACAAAATGAAGAAAACCTACTAAATGTGAGAAGATATTTGCAAAAGATAACCAACTAGGTGTTAATATCCAAAATACATAAGGAACTCATACTACCCAAAAGCAAAAAAACAATCCAGTTTTAAAATGGGTAGAGGACCTGAATAGACATTTCTTCAAAGAAGACATATAGATTGCCAATAAACACATAAAAACTCACATGACGGTTCAATATCATTATACATCAACTGACCACTTGAGTGACCCCACTTCTCTCTTCCCACACCCTAATTCCTGCTCTTATGCTCTCAACTCACCCACAGTGAACCCCTGAAACCCCAGGCACCCCACTCTTGGACCCTAATTAAGGCAGAGCCCTAGGCAGTACATTCTCCTCCCCACAACCTTGCTGTGTAATACTCAGGCATGCCATGTATCCTCCATGACTTCTGAGTAATAAATCTGGTTCTTCAGAGTTCCCTGATGGTTTCTTACTGAAGTATATTCTGTGATTATAATAAGAAACCACAAGGACTGGCCCAGCAATGACATTAGCCTGGTCAAGGTGAAAGGGGACATCTGTAGGGCTCTCTACGAGTAGATGCTGGCTGGGTGAGTGCCTCAGGTGTTCCTAGCTGAAATATCACTATCAACAGGCTAGGATGACATAATAACATAACCCACCAAAACTGACAAATTATAGAAAATCTGAATAGTCTTATTCTGTTTTTTAAAATATCAAATTCCTAATCTAAAAATTTCTAGGACCCAAATAGCTTCAATGGTGAATTCTATCAAACATTTAATAAGGAACTAGTGCCAACTGTACAAAAAATAGAGAGGGAAGGAACAGTTTCCAAGTCATCACATGAAGACAGCACAATACTAATAACAAAAACAAGGACTGTATAAATAGATAAAATTACAGACCAACTTCCATCAAGAATCCAGATGAAAAGAAACTTAATAAAATATTAGCAAATCAATTACAGCATTATATTTTAAAATGTATCACGATCAAGTAAGATTATCCCAGGAGAATAAGGTTGATTTATCAGAACAATGTAATTCACTACATTACAGATTAAAGGAGAAAAAATATATGATTTGGTAGAAACAAAATGTTGACAAAATTCAACATCTATTCATGATTTTAAGAAGAAGGGAAAGAAGAAAAAGATTCTCAGCAAACTTGGAATATATCAAACATTCCTCAACCCAAAAAGGGCATCTATGAAAAATCATAGCTAATGATTTTTTAATGGTGAAATACTGTGTTTTCTTCCTAAGATTGGGAACAAGGCAAAGATGTCTGCTCTCACTGCTTCTATTCAACACGGTGTTTAAGACCCACTTGTTTCAATAAGAGAGGAAAAAAGAGGCGTAATGATTGGAAAAGAAGAAAATCAGTCCTTATTCATGATGACATGATAGCATATGAAAAAATCCTTAGGAATATAAAAACCAAAAACTACTAAAAGTAATAAGCAAATTCAGCAATGACACAAGGGGCAAAGTCATCCCAAAACTTCAATTGATTTTATGTATAGTAGCAATGAAAAACTAGAAAATAATCTTTAAATGTCATTTACAATGGCATCCAAAACTATGAAATACTTTCAAGTAAATTTAACAAAAGCTTTGGGAAGCCTCAATACTAATTTCAAGACATTGCTAAAATAAATTAAAGAAGACATTTTCCCTGCTAGTGCACAATTCACTTCGTGAAACCCTCCAGGAATTCTCTCCCTCAGTGACCAACAGAGTCTGTGCCAAATCTGACATGTTGCTTCAGTATGGAAGTTGCCAGGAGCAAATCAATGTGACGGTGGGGAAGAATTCTGACTTTTTCCATCCCAGTGTAACTCCTGGTTAGACACGCAGTTTCTTCATGTGCTAAGTGGAGGAAAGGGGTATTCTGTAGCAATTCATGGCCTTGCCTTTGGGGCTTTGTGATAGTCTTAGGTTCTAGTTACCTGCCCTTAAAAGCCTGAATATTGCTTCTTTTCTCTGCCCAGGCTTGCTACCTGCTCTTCCTCTGATACATCACTCACCCACTCCCAGTGCCTTGTGATCACACTACACCCTCTCTGTACCTCCTAATGTGGTCTGTACCTGTACCACATCTGTCAGGTGCTCTCTGCAGGCACATACAGGCAGGTAGGACAGCAAGGTGATCATGCATGAGAAAAGGAAGAGCAATTAACTTCTGTACATTTTATCACAAGGCCACAAACCACCATTTTCAATGGATTCAACTCAACACACTTTCTCTGTCAGTCATCTGTCACTTCATCATTCTCCCCTCCCATAGCCACTGTACCCTTCCTGCAGAGGTCAGCCTAAGATACTGCGCTTGCCACAGAGCCGTCCCATGTCAGATACCAAAAGGAAAGACCAACAGGAACAAATAAATGACTGTACATCCATTTCCCTTCCCAACCAATTCAAATACCATTTAATCTGTATAAATCAGGGCCATCACCTTAAAACACAGGAAGGGGATTAAAGACCATCTCTCCAGACAGAAATATTTAACTAGATGTTTACAGGTAGATGTCTACTGTTTTAAGTCCCCCAAACATTTTTGCTTGGTAATAGATGTATTTTCCCCTTTGCCTGATACCATCCCTTTATAGTAGTCAACAAATAAAGGGGATGGGGGGTACTGGCCTAGTTATTGTAGGCCCACGTACCTGCCTGGGCAGATGTATCTCTCACAATTAGGGCACTGATCACTGCTGAGGGAGACTGTGTCTTCACCAAGACAACCTGCCAACGCCCTTAGGATTTACAACTCTAGGAAACAATGGGTGGCAATAAAGAAAAATTATGACCTAAATTATTTTATTTACCACATCATTCCTTTTCATCATTTGTTCTAGCCTATTCTGAACTACATCAGCAGAAAGAAGTGCTAAATCATTGCAAGTTCTATATGTGCCTAGTTCTCCTCCTGGAATCAAGGCTACAGCCCAGGAACCTGGCATGTTGATTTCTTCCTTCCTACTTTAGCTCTGAGCGCAGGGAAGGATGGTGGATGGTTTGTTGTTCCAGAGGGCTGATGCAGGGTCATGCTGTATCGGGTTCCTGGGAGAAAAGCAAGGTCAACAGTACACAGGCGATAAGCCACCTAACCCCTTCGGAACAAATAAAAAGAACAAGAGAAGGGGCAATAGGCTATAGATTTAAACAAATTTGTGGAAGATGGAAAAGGGATGAAGGAGTGGTGCTGGCTTAACTTAGTAGAGGAAGATGCTCTTTAAAGACGCAGAGTGAGCACACCAAGAAGAGACAAGTGTGTCCGCTCCACGTGTTGGAACTGCCAGTTTGATAGTCAGTCTTCCCAAAAAAGTGTATAACCTCCTCCTTGAGGGCAAAATGGAATCTATGCCTTCCTTCAGGTTTTAATCTTAGAACCTAACAAAATGCTTTCCTGGTAATAAGGACTCAAAAAATATTTGACAGTAAAAGGAGTAAATACATTCATTAATTTGTTAATATATCTCCAGTAAGCCTATTTACTTCATTCAGCCTTCAAAATTGTCCTTGAGGAACTAGCCTACCATTAGAGCTTTATTATTTAGACAGAATCCATAAGACAAACTAGCAGTAGACAGCAAAGAGCATGGCACAGTGCAATAATGTGTTCGTTTTCTTTTACTGCTATAATAAATTGCCATAAATTTAATGATGAAACAACACAAATTTGTTGCAGTTCTGGAGCTCAGCAGTTTAAACTGGGTCTCACTGGGTTAAAATCAAGATGTCAACAGGGCTGTGTTCCATTCTGGAGACTCTAGAGGAAAATCCTTTTCCAGCTTCTAGAGGCTGCCCACGTTCCCTGGCTCACAGCCTCCTCACTCCATCTTCAAAGCCAGCAACAACAGGATGAGTCCGTCTCATGTTGCATCCATGTGACCCTTGTTCTATCATCACGTCTCTCTCACCCATTTATGAAAGTTCCTCAGCTTTTAAAAACATGTGATTATATTGGACCCACCTGGATAATTTCCTCATGTCAAGACCCTTACCTTAATCACATATGCAAAACCCTCTCTCATATGTAAAGTAATATAATTCGCAGTTCCCAGATTCGCACTTGGACATCTGTTATTTTGCCCACTACAAATGTCCTCCGGTCAAGTGTCACTGGGCTGTGTCAGGCAAGTGTCCCCATCACCTCTTAGAAGGGGCCTGTTCCCCGGAGACAAGTCAGTGTCAGTGATACCCCCCCTGGGAGGGGAAGCCCTCCACGACCCAAATCACAAAATACCACCTCAGGGCAAACCCCCAAGGGCCCCCTCTCCTAACAAGGCCTGATCCGGCTTTAGTCACGTCTCTCACGGGGGTCACCTGACTAACTCCTTACATCCAGGTGTGTCAGGCTGACCCATTTTTCTTTCTCAGAGAGACAGATACTAACCATGCAGAACCACGCATCTACTAAAATACGCTGAAGACTGAAAAAGAAGAAATGTAAATCAGCCCTGAGAAGAAATCCTTTCAGTTCATGTTTCAACAGAATGGTATCTTTCCACAACTAAAGGTCATTCATCATCTAATTTTTGTTAAAAGGGTTTTCTTCTCAGCTGAGTGATGGTTATTTTTAATCTCCCCTTCCCTACTTTGCTTTGCTTTGCTCCCGCCTTTCAGAATGCGCTGATGGTCTTTCTTTTCTGTCTTCCATAGTTATTGGATAGTATTTCTCTCAATATAAACATCCCTGAGAGTGAATTCACCTTCCTCAAAACCTGGTCTTCCTGGGTCTCCCTTGGCTTCTGTATTTCAAGGCATCTGCTCTCATGAGATTGTGTTCAGACAAGCACTGGTTGGCTGAGTTATTACCATTCCAGCACCATGACACCAGCAGTTAAGAGGGCCCAAGGCTTTTATTAGCATGAACCTCTGAAGAAAGGATAGCAGAGTATTTTTCAAATGGCTATTAGGCTTCACTTGAGAGTTGATTGGTTATTACAAACTAAGGTCGTTTTTCTGATTCCTTGAGGTTTAAATGTAGAAGTAATGAAGAACTCACATTAGATTTTTTCCAAAGTACATTGTTCATATCTAGGTATGCTATAGCTCAACCATCTATGTAACGGACCCTTCAGTAACCATACACAATTAAACCAACATTTCCAGGGGAAAGGAGGATATGTGTGATTGAAGAATAAAACCTAAATCACTGCATTTGTTATACTAATTTCCCTGGGTAATCAGCACTATGGAATGCTGCCAGTTGGAAATTCCCATTTCCCAGCGCTTGGAAAACATTTGAAATTTGGGACAAGTCCTCCTATTAGGAAGTTTTATTAAGGAAGTTTTATTAAGGTGTTTCATTAAAATTCCGAAGTCTCACAGAAATCAAACATTAAGTGAGGGTTTGCATGTAGATGCTAAAATTTCCAGCTAACTGTAGTGCATGAACCTATTCTCCTTAGCTACAATTCGAGACTCATTTTCTCTTTCTCTGGCAGGCACACAAGACCTGGGTGCACCTGTATTCAGCCTCCCAGCTCTCCTGAGACATCACTGCAAATTGTATCTTCATTCCACTCCCACGTCCATGTTAGCCACATCGTCAGCAGTTGGCTAGCCTACTCTTTCCAGAGGACACCCTACTTCACAGCCTCACTAAGCCTAGGAGGTGGGCAGGAAACCCCTCCCTGAGCCCTCCAGCTTCTCTACCATCCCTCCTTTCTCCTGGCACTGACCTCGGCTTCGATGGCTTGGGTTCGGGTCTTCTTCCTTCCCAGGAACTAGAAGGGCCTGGGTCACTACCAGCACTTGCTGCCATCCTTCTTCCCCAACGGAGGCCTCCACCAGCTGCATTCCTTTCATTGTAACCATCAGAAGAGTAACATTCATCACTCCTTTCACTAATGCTCACAATTTTGTTTCTCCTCATCCACCATCCTGCCCAATAACACGTACTTCTTTCTGTCTTTTTGTCAATCATTTCTTTCTGTCTTATTTCAAGGCTTCTCCTTTGAGCCACAGTCTCCTTCTTTCACATTTCCTACATTCATACCTGTGACATTACGCAGACATTACTGTAGTAGAATACAAAAATAGCAAAAGGCACAAAACCCATCCTGAGAAATACAAGGGTTCAATTGCTGTACATGCTGCTAGTTATACAGAAAGATGAGCACACAGAAGGCTTTACCTTCTACTGAGCAACAACTAGGGAATCTCTAGAGTCAGTCAGGATCCTCTCTTACTCATAACTGGCTTGCAATAACAAGACAATATTTCAAATAGTGAATAAGGCAACGCCTTTACAAGTCTACTAAAATATGGATCTAAAAAGCTATAAAACTTGTCACAAACATCTTCACCTTTTTTATTCATCAGGGTATTCCTAGTTTGAAGCCTTTAGCATGAGTCATAAAACCAAAACAAATTTTAAAATAAAAGCAAATTGTTAAAAAAAATTAATGTTCCCTTCTATAAAACTTCTAGAAAATAAGTGCTGATAACCTTCAGTACCTACCACGGTGTCTATCACATAGTGACCTCTCAATAAAT
Organism: Phataginus tricuspis; assembly: GCA_029783875.1. NCBI lineage: Eukaryota > Metazoa > Chordata > Mammalia > Pholidota > Manidae > Phataginus > Phataginus tricuspis. Next base: position 66,305,942 of record JAQQAC010008350.1, on the reverse strand, counting down.
GACTCTTGAATGGATGTATTAGTGAATTCCCGGTGTGGGAAGAGAGTAATGAGACTTATTTCCATTTGCAGCAGCTGGAAGTTCATCTATTACTTCCAAGTCAGAACATGTGTGCTGTTCCCTGAGCGAGTGCCTAGCATTTTGAAAAATAGATAACTGAATGTAGATCAGGGTAAAACCCAGTGGTAATGACACATCCCCATGCTGTTTGGATTCATTTTTTCTTCTGCCTGTCAAGCTCCCAAATTTCCTGTCAGAACTCATTGCCTTCTTTTTTGAAACTACTGTTCATAGTCAAGGTGTCTGTGCAGAAAAACATAAACAGGGAAAACTAATACTTTCTATTCCTACCTCCTGAAGACAGCTCTCAAGTCACTTTTCTTCCACCTCTCTTGGCTCTTCACCAACCAGCACCTCTCCTACCCCCGCCTTCAGAAAGCTTTTCCCACCCTGTCTTCAGGAAATATATGACCCTAAGATGAATGGTAGACCCGAGGACAAGATAAATATAACCTCAATTTTTTCTGGGGTAACCTAGTTCTTTTTCAGCTTTATAAGTTCTCTCAACCTCAGAGAAGCAGCAGAGCAAAGCTGAGATTCACAGACTTAAGATCCTACGTCTAAACTCAGGGATCAGCCCTGCTCTAGAGAGGCAAGCCCAAGCTTCAGCCAATTCCGGATCTTTCCCTTTCTTGGTAAAACAAAGGAATCCATTTGGCACAGCTGTCCAGGAACTTGAACCTGCTCTTTGGAAAATATAGCAGGTACAGTTTGACACAGAATCCCAGGTTCAAAGGAGTCCTACTCTGGTTTCCAAAATCCTTCTGTGTATGAGAATAAGAAAGAAAGGTGGGGTGAGTACAATGTAACATTAGATAACTTACCTCTTTGATGCAAACTGTGTCTGTGTGAGACACAAGTCCATGCCAGACACTTGAAATATGCTATGGAGCCATGGACTTATGACACTATTCCAAAGAATTTACTGCTTCACCGTGTCCCATAAGGATAAGAACATGACAGGAGAGTATGACACCTGCTTGCTTCTTCCCCAATCAGTAAGTATGATTGTAGCTATAAGCCCCATCTTGCCTTCCAACTCAACTACTTACTCTAGTAATGTAAGGAAGATAAACAGAGATTTTTTTATAAAATGCCAATTGGGAAGGAGGCAGTTTGTTTCAGTTTAGCTAAAGAGTCACCATCAGTTCTAGCTCAGCCAAGAACTAAATTCTAGAATGCTTCTACAGCCTTTGAGCACCAGCTAAGACTGACTGGGTCTGGAGAGAAACAATTCACAGACTGTCCATTGTAGTTTTATATAATCTGGCTGAACACTTAGAAGATTATAGTGGGAAGTAATTGGCCCTGTGATCAAAGTGACATTGCCAGGATTTGATGTGAAGGGAACCAGGACTCAAAGGCTGCTGCTGCTGGGGCCATTCTGGGAGGTGAGCTGCTCAACATACAAAACATCTGCTTCTCCACCTCATCTCACCCACCAGCATAAAGCACCCAGAATGGTACTTTATGTCACCAGCCCAAGTTCTGCTGGTTTTTCTTCATCTGGAAAGGAAGTTACACACAGAGTCGGCACAAAGGATATTTCAAAGATAAATGGTTGAACTTTGCCCCAGGAAGCTTATGCAGGCTAGGAACAACCACATATAAACTATGTTTCCAAATCACCGCCTTGCCCCAGTATCTACATACCCTTTGATTGTTCTGACTTCTATATCCTTCAAGTCTGGTGCAGCCTCATGTGCCCTTGCGGGGTGGATTTTTCTGTCTCTGGCACAGCAGGAGCCTCTCAGAACATTAGGCCAAATCTAGCCTAGTGGGTTATTGTTCATGGAAAGCAATCACATATCTCTAAAGACAAAAATCACAAGCTACTTGCTAATAACTGAATGAAGTGGGAAAGAACACCAACCTACCCTAGATCAATGTGAGATTGATCTCCCTAATAGTTTTGGGAAATGCTTCATCTCTGTGTGGAAGTCAGTCCTTACCCATTATAGATGGTCATGGGAAAGAAGTAAAAACAATAGCATATTCCTCTGGTTTGCAAATGGCTCCCCCAGAATTCCCTTTCACATGCCACTCCCAGATCTCTGTGTTCAGCTAATAATTTTTTAAGAGCACTCTTTAGTGGAAGGCATGTGGCTCCCAGCAATATTTTATGTATGAATTTACATTTGCAAATATCTTCAGTCTGCCATGGTTTTCTCCACACAAGAGTCCCATCAGAAAAGTTCTACCAGAATTAAATGCATTCAACAATGTACCATAACCCACACAGCATTCAATATTAGTCAGTTTTTGACAATGGGGATTTACTTCTAAACCCTTCTCTTAAACTCTACTTTGGAAGAAGACCTATCATCAAATCCTTCCCTTTTTCACATACCAACTGGCACACCACCTGGAATTTAAAAGAAATATGGAATGAGTGAGGGCTTAAGCTTGCTGAGAATGAAGTCCCTATATCCAGAAAGGAGACTCAGTATGCAAATCAAAATTACCAAGATTCCTGTGGTTGCTCCCATAGCAATCTCAAGGTAGCCTAACAGGTGGCAGAGAGCTGAGTCCCCCCTGAGACTCCAGTTTCTCATTTCCCATGGTTATCGACTAACTACAGAGAAGCAGAGAAGATGAGACAAGAGATGGGGGTCACACAGTAGCATCCAGGACAGCCAAGTAGGGACACTAGAGTTTCTAAATACCTCAAGCAATGGTCCTAGCTGTAATTACTGGGTTATTACCAAAGGCTGCAGTGTCACACATGGTGACCACAAAGAATCTTCCATATAGTGTGATGCATTTATTCCGAAAGAACCCTTTATGTCCTCTAATTCTAACCAAAGAGAGCACCCAAGGAATAGTGAACACTTTCATATTACATATTTCATTTTATTGGCATCAATCCTCCACAATTTAATCAGTACTTTTTAACACACTTATTTTATATAAATCAGCCTGATTTTCTAACAGCGATACAGAGATACAGCAGGAAAGGGTTTGGCCTGGGAGGCAAAGATCCTGGATTCTCTGAGCCCAGATCATCCACTAGGTAACTATGTGACAAGCAAGTTGTTGAACCACTCTTCTTGTATCCCCACCCATAAAATGAAATAATTGGGTTAGACGAATCTAAATTCCTGTCTATGTTAAAAGTCCTACACTTCTGTAATTTGGACATTGAGTGAGGTTACTGATATCTAGTATTATTTGCAGTATGGTGAGAACACACAAAAATATTTTTAAACGGTGTATCTTCAAGGTGGGTAAAATCTAACTAGTTTATACTCTCCTGGACTATTATTTCTTTAAGGACTTATATCAGGCCTACTGTATTTCTACATCCCATTGTATAACATCCACTGAGCATTAAATGAGTGTATGTTGAGTGACTCAGTGATGCATGAAACAGCAAAATGCATACACCTGAACCAACACTTGTTAAGGACTAAGGAGTATAACCCTGATCATCAGAGAAGATGAAGTTCAGAAAGGGTGAGAAGTCTGAGGGAGACACTGAACAGCAAAGCACACCAGCATCTGAGTTTGTGATAATTCCAAAGATGAATGAATGTACAAACAGTGAGAGCTTCAGGAGAACTACAGATCGGGGATTTCATGGCCTGGGATGCTGGGGAAAGCTTCCCCACAGGAATGCAGCCTGACCAGGACCCAACATGGAGTGGAATTTAGACAGTTGAAGAGAAGGTAGAAAGTTGTAGGCAGCTCAATGGCATAAGAAATTGTTTAGAAGAGAAACAAATTTAATGTGTTCGGGGTAGAAATGATCAGACCAATCAATAAACAAATAAGGTTTTATTCTAGAGAGTCTATCCATTCAACAAATATTTGTGAACATATATAAATCTGTGTGTAAATACTGAGCATGTACCTGTGCCAGTTACGGTTCTATGAACTGGGGAGACAGCGGTGAACAAAACTAGCAGAAATCCCTGCCCTCATGAGGCTTATATTCTAGTTGGGGGAGACATATGACAATCAAGTAAAATATAGAATGTGTCCAAAAAGAAGAAATGCTATGTGGAAATATAAATCAGGGAAGGAATACATCATTCAAGAAAGGGCTCAGTGCTGGTTTAGGGAATGGGAAAAACAGCCTCTACTTGGTCCCACAGATCACATCTTCTCAACTTGCTCTCCTGTGTCTCATCAGTTTGCTATAACATAATCCCATTTCTATTTTCCACTCTCCCACTTCATTTGGCATTATCTGCAGTTTGCACCAGGCTTATTAACCTAGGTCTCTAGTTCAGTTCTTGTGATGAATTCTGATGAAACAGTGACCCAGCTCAATATGAAATTTGAGAAACCTGCATCCGTGAGGTCAACAGTCCAGATGGAACAATAAATACTGGACATCCGTGTCCTGGGACATGGGCAGCTCAAATACAGGAGCCTTCCAGCCCATGAATGAGATTCACAATGCTGATAGACAACAGTGAACTATGATAAATATCTCAGAGCTGAATCCCACTGGGCCCAGGCAAGGTGAGACAGCCACACGTCTGGGGACCAAGGTAAGTCCACGTGTGGAAAGATTACAAGTGATTTGAAGGAAGCTAAGCCTAGAGAGTCTCCATGATCTTGTAGTGATTTTTTAAGCAGTGCTCAAGGCTTTTGGCCTAGGCATCCTGGTATGGTTAAAGGGGCCAACCGACAGCATATTCTTTCTCCTTGTGAAAAAGTTAGAAAAAGGAAAGGAAGAAAGGGAGGGAAGAAAGAGAGAGAAAGAGAGGAAGGAAGGAAGGAAGGAAGGAAGGAAGGAAGGAAGGAAGGAAGGGAGGGAGGGAGGGAGGGAGGGAGGGAGGGAGGGAGGGAGGAAGGGAGCGAGGGAGGGAGGGAGCGAGGGAGGGAGGGAGGAAAGGAGGGAGAAAGTCTGTGTCTTGTTCAGTTGTCCTCGTATGTTCCTTGTTATCACACTTCCTTCCTGAGATGACTTTTGGTTTTTTTGCCCATTCCCCATCACTTCAAAATGTGATGCTCCCCCAACCTTGAAACTCCCCCACTCCTGTTCAGCCTTCCACCCGTAACACTGGTCAGATTCCAAGAAGCCGTTAGTTGATTTCTAAATGTTGTTCCTGGCTCCCATCTTCCTGTGATGAAACTGAAACCAGTCAGTTACCAATGACAAGCGGCTGACTCTACCAATAAACGCAACCAAAAAGCAGCTGAGACACCCATTTCTGGGTCAGGCTTTATCTTGCAAGAATGATATCCCATCATAAGCATCAGGATTGCCACCACTTCAATACTAAAGACAAATGGAGCACCACCATGAGAATACCAGCCCTGAAAAAGGATCCGCTTTGGCATCTGTACCCCACAGAAAGACTGCCTAGCTGAGTCAAAGGCAGACTCCAGCCTGAGTCACCAGCCAGACAACACTCGAAGTCTCTGGAAACCACATCAGGCACAACAAATCACATTTCCCCTTAGGGACCCATTTCATGTTTCTGGTTTGTTGGTTTGTTTGCTTGTTTGTTTGTTGACTTAAAGATTCTTTGAACTTTCTCAACTCAGAGCCTGTGAAGATATATTATCTCCTCTGGTTTATAGTTTGCCTCTACCTACCTACCTCAACTATAAACTATACTCAAGTAATGTCCGGGGACATTTTTCTCTCCTTTAGGCAAGCAAACAGTCTCAGACACAGGGAACTTCAACACAAGCCAAGGGTTCAATAACTGGTCAATGTCTCAAGTATTCAAAAAATACTCAAAAAATATTTTTAAATGTAGATGGGGATTCAAAATAATGGAACTAACTAAGCACACACTTTTGCGTTTTGGATTCAGAATGAGTCTGTGGCTTGCTTACTCCACTTCTGCCTTCTCGTGAACAGCAAAATCTAGACAGAAGCCATGACTTCATGAGTATTCTGTGGTTACTCTGGCTTTATAATAAGAAAAGCCGATTGCTATACAACCACAGGGTCCATCTGTTTGTTCACCAAAAGTGCTGTAAATAACAGTTTCTATAGTAGTTTTAATTAACAAAATTTAACAAATTAAGTTTAATTTGTTAAATTAATTTACAAAATTAACAAAATCCAGATTGAATAGACCACGTAAATATCTCATCAGTCTTTTGATAACTTGTTTATAGTCCACAAACTAATCACATAATAAATTCTGTGGGCGTCCTAGAAGCATGTTGACAGAGAGCAGAAAGACCTAGAGCCACACAGCCAGGCCCAGCAAGAAGCAATGTGACCCAGTCTGAACCATGGATGCTCAGGAGGGTAACACTGACCTTCTTCCTCTCAACCCCCCAACTGTACTTTCCTCTTACTTTCTTCTAGTGAATGACCTTGCTTCCTACTTTACCAGATGGCTAAAGCCATCCTAAGATTCCTCATCTACCATTTAGTTTCTATGCCTAGGTCCTATACTCACCCTCATATTTAAAGCATAAATAGTCTGCTTGCCTCTAGTTCACCAATTTCACCACTCCAGTTTTCTATTTCAACCTGATCTACTTTCCTAAATCCCAGTTTCCATCATGGTCTCCTCTGCTCAAGACTTTCAAAGAATCCACATATGCATCAGCATAGCCTTCTAAAATTTGACCCTGGCTATTTACAACATAAATGTTCTCAACCTAGATCATTCCTTTGTAAACTCTATACTCTACAAAGATCGTCATCTCTTCTTACTCCAAGACTTCTAGAAAACAGAAACAGAGGCAAAGATTACAGGATGTTTTATTTATGGAGGTACAATCCCAGGACAAGAGTGAAGGAAAAGGAAAGTGAGACAGGGGAAGATGGCAAGCAGTATGCAATGAGCATAACAATGGCCTCTACTCAACAGTGAGCCAGAAGAATCTCAGCCAGTCACCTGGCAGGTCACCTGCTCATCTACCCAGGATGTCTCCAGACAAGCTGCTTAGAGAAACCATGCCTTAGATGAGTCATTTAGAGGAGGAAAGAGAAAGAGTACTTATCTCCCCAAATTCTTTCTAGCTCCACTTTTCTTTGGCCAAAGTGAACTCTTTCACAGTTCTAGGTTGCTTCTTCTGGCCCCTTTGGGAACTGCTCAGGAAGCCAGAGCCCCCGCTTAACAGTGTGGTATTTCCTACAGGTCTCAAAGTGGTTGAGGAGCCAGCGACTGCAGGCATGGAACTGGCCAGTCTCAGCTGGTAGAACTTCATGGACCACAGATTGTCAGGTGCAGCAGAAGGAGTGGAAGCAGGACAGATGGATGGAAGAAGCAAAGTCCCACAAACAGATGAGCCCAACAGACTTTGCAAAGGTCTATACGTTCACTGGCTGTCTCCGTATCTAGCCAAAGCAAGCCCTCCATAAAGTCTACCCACTGATAGTTCAGTTCCCTGGATTCCTCGTTTGGGCGCTTGCTTACATACTGTTAGGTTGTGAAGGTTATTTATAGGGGTGTGTGTGTGTGTGTGTGTGTTCTCCATGATTACATTTTAAGCTCATTAATGGTATGTACCAGCCTGTATCTCCATGTATCCCCATCTCAGCTGGCATGTGAGTGTATAAATGATATTCCATCAATAGTTGTATAATGAGTGTATATTCTCTAGAACAGCCTGGAGAATAGCAAATCTGGGGTCACTTTAGCCCACATGAACACAAGAACAACCTTTTTCCTTTTGGCTTCACAGCAATAGAGCTTAGCTTTGGAAGAAACCCTAACAACTGCCTAAATCATTCCCCCATTACCCACCATTTGCTTAAATCATTTTCTGCACAGTGAAAATTTTTAATGATACAGGTTCAAAAACAACTTAGAAGAAATTGGCTCTATTTAAAATTTTTTAAAAGGAAAATGAACTCTTTTCCTATCTAACAGGAAATTAGCTCAAAATTAGATCTTGTATTCATCATTCAAATATTTTTCTTTTTTGTGAACAAACAACAACTCAAATTCAAAACCATGGTGAAATGGTTAATGCCATAGGTCTGGAGTCAGTGTCCCTGGTCCAAATCTCAGCTGTGACACTTACTTGAGTTACTTAACTTCTCTGCTCCAGTTTCCTCATAAATAATATGAATAATAACACCTAGTACCCCAAAGGATTTTTATGAACATTAAATGGGTAGGCATCTGTAATGCCTGCAAAACAGTGCCTGCAACATGGAAAGCCATATTTAAGTGTTTTCTTAATAAATCAATAAGGTTAGGGACCTTGAAAGAAAGGAACAAGCAAAATTATATACTAGAGATACAAGGAATTTTAGATACTAGCTCTTCTAACTTTGTTTTCATACCTTCCTTAATAGCTCTAACTTCAGCATTATTACTAATTCTCTCCCCTGCAATACCATGGCACTTGATTTGTATATAAATCACCCTGTTCTAGTTGATTGAGTATAAATGCTTTAAGTCAGAGACTATAGCAGTAAGTAGCACATTGCTGGTGATGTATAAATGTAGAGGTTTTAGTAAATAAATGAGGGGGAAAGGTGTTTTTAGTAAATAAATAGGAGGAGGGAGAAAACACACTTTCAAGTTAAAGGTGACTAATAGATCACATCTAACCTACAACCCAAGAAAACCATTTATTTAGTTGATTGAGAAATATGTGAGTCCCACCCAACATGCTGTATTTTCTTTCCCCATTCTTCTGCAAGTCACCATGGCAAGCGGGGCTTATCATTCTGGCCTCATCTTGCCTGTTCTATTTGCCCTGTTACCTCTGCTCTTCGTTCTCTGTCCCTCGGATATCTAACTGGGTCCTCACCATCTGTTCTACTTCCTGGCTTTAAGACTGCTCCAAGGAGAGGAAATAACGTCCCAGGGCAAATGCCAAATGAAACACACCCCAGCTTCCATAGCAACTGACTTCTGCTTCTCCCTCACCCAGAGACCCAAGGTTTCACTAAATGAGTGATAATACACTTTGGGTCATGTGCTTGCGACATTACTATTTTCTGAAGTTCCTCCACCAGCATGCCTTTCCACCACAACCCGTTGCTCAGTTAACCATTTATGGACCCCAACATAAAGTTATAAATGTAAAATGAGGGTGTTTCAGTGTGCCACTTTTTTAAAAAAGAGGATGTTTCAGTGTGCCTCTTTTATCATTTATTCAATTCAATTTGGATTGGCTTAGCACTTGTAGCCACTGGAACAGCCCAGAAAAAAAGGTCACAGGTCCACGTTTCACACGGAGGCATTTTATTTCAAGACCCTTCCAGGTTTACCTTGGGACTTAAATTCTATCAGATTCTGTATCTTCACCTAGTGATGAATTTCAACATTCCGTAGTATAAGGATTTGTACAGGGCACTGGGATGAAGGGAACCACCCGCACGTGACATTCGCCACATCAAAGGAGGCTAACAAGGAGGTACATTCCAAAGAAGAGTTTTGAATGAGGTCTCTGGAATATGGTCAGGAGTTAGTGGAAGAAAATAAAGACTAACTTTCCCCCGAAAAAGCACACATCTTGTTGGCGAGCATTGTGAGGGAGGTGAATTTTTCATCTCTTGTCACTGAACCCTAAGCTCACAAGACTTCCTTCTGAAGAACCTGTGATAATTTAGTCTCAGCTCATAGAGCTCTTTTAAAAATACGAAGAATAAAATTTTAGAATAGAAAGAGACCTTAAGATGGCATCGTTTAATTTCCTTACTTAGCAAGGATTGGCCCAGAGAAGTGAAATGTATTAGTCATAAAACTCACTGAAATCAGAATTAGATTTTGAATCCAGACCTCCTAACTATACTGATACTGGGCTCTAGTGCTATGATATCTAGTAATTAAAGTAACCTGAGAATTACAACATTATATAAACTATCCACTCAAGTCAGTGCTAAATAGCAGGAATGTTTTGTTATTTTGTTTTAAATTACTCTCTGCTTAACTCTAGTGTGTTCAATTCTTCTGGCAATCAGATGTACCCCGAGCCGGCAGTGTGTCTGAGTTAACAAGAACGCTGCACATTTCCCTGCTCTGTCCCGTTAATATGCGGCTCTGACTTTTCCTTACCCTGCCCCCTGAGCACTGCTTTGCCGTCGCCAGACTCATCCCTCTCGTCTGTGACGCACAGCCAGAAAAAAATGGCACGGGAGAGGCAACCCCAATGATGGAAAGGAGGTTTCTCCATAGCTGGAGAAGGGAAGCACCGCAAAAGAAGAGAATGAGAAAAGACAGAGAAGAGGAAGACACGTGGCTCTGGTGCGGTGTCCTCTTCCAGGACTCAGAACTTGAGTAGTTTCTAAACTACTTTTTGCTTGGCGGACCATTAATCACAGCATCACTCTGAGGCAGACCCATGTGGGTAATTATGAGAAAACCAGTGTAGGTTAAGCTTTAAACTTTTTCTATCTCTATTCCATTTTTGTTATACTTGTCTTTGCTTTTTGAGAAAATGTCCCTTTTTATTAATACATGAAACTTCTAGCTCTTACAAGTTCTAACTTGCAGAAATCATTCTAACAATATATAGTCTTCAAAATATTCAGGCCCACTGATCCAATAATCCCACTTTAAAGATTTCCTGGAAATTAAATACTACTAATTATATGAAAAGCTTGAATTCATTCAGAGGTTTATATCAGATTTATAAAAGTATAAAAGCTGGAAACCAGTTAAATGCCCAAAAGAATAAAAATTTGCAACAACCATTTAAAAATCATACAGTGTAATAAATGTATATGCAAAATGTGTAATAGCCCTGGAAAAGCTTAAAATACAGTGTTTAGTAAAAGGAGGGGATTCAGAACTCAGACAAGAGATTCAGTAATCTTGATATAGAGCCTAATATCTGTATTTTACATAGGTGCTACAAGGCAATTCTCATGTATAACGAGTCCATGAATGCCATATACATACATATATCTGTATGTGTATATATATATGGCATTATGTGGTTATATAAATGCAAATGAACGTGCTAAGTCCTTTCCCATAGAATTCTGTTTGTTTGGAGCAGTAATATACTCAGCCACCGTGATGATCCCATTCCTTCTGTGCGGATACTCTCCCAGTCTCCCTCACTACAAGTGGTCATATGACTCTATTCTGGCCAGTAGGGCCTAAAAGGAATTCTTCCTGGGGCTTTTGAAAGGTTTTGTTTTCTGATAAAAGAGACACATTCAAGGAGAGTTTGGTGATGCATCTTTATCTTTTCTGCCTGAGATGATGTTTGGAGCTATAGCAGCCCCTCTGAAACCATGATGTGAATATACAAGGACTAAAAGCTAGTTGTTCAAGCATGGATGAATTAGGGTAAATAAGAACTCCCCAAGCCAGAAAAGCAGGAAAACCCCTGTTTTATGTAGTAAATCATGAAATCTGATCACTCTCAATAGGTTGTTCAAAATGGTCTTTCATCAGATAGGAACATATATCCACAAGAGATGTCCCAGGTATCCTTTGTAGATTTTACTCATAAAGAATGTATGGGCATACACAATCAGCATGACCCAGTGCAATAGATGAAGTACCTATGCTTGTTCTTAAAGTCCCAAGAAAGCCTTGTGATCACTCTGACTGCAGGAGCACAGCTTGCAGGTGAGGTGGAATGTCTACAGTTCTAAACTGGGCTGTGTAAGAATCCCCAACGTGCATATTGAAACAGCACAACTCTGCAAGATAACAAAGCCCTCATCATGATTTTGATTCTGTTCTTTAACTTTGAAACTCTGAAACTACTGTTATGCAGATGGAAAGTTGGTTCTCAGAAGTCTCAAAAACATATCTGCCTTGTCATCTGAAGTGAGGCAAGGCAATAAATATTTTAAGGACATGTATTTAGGCTATTCAGATCTCCTGGGACACAGCCTGCTTCTCTTCTTAGCCTCTGTTTACCCCAATATGGATTTAATACCTTTCAGCATATGAATATAATGGGAATCCTAGTTTGGAAAATATTAACACTTGTTTATCTTTTGCCTTTTCACAAATGTGACCTCCTGTCTATGAATACATGACATTCGTCTCACTACAACATGGTGGGGTGATGTGGGAGGAGATAAGGAACACTGATGGTATGTCTTCTCCTAGAGACTATAGATACTGATGAATTCTGGGTTGAGTATAGGCTAAATATATGTTAAGTATATCCACTAGGAGTACAAATCATAGCTCTGAACCTTCACTGAGACAATTTACAAAATTCCCAAGTCCTACCCATCATCAGAGATTCTGATTCATGGAAGCCAGATGGTAGCCAGGAGTCTGTATCTTTATAATCCTTCATGAGCGATTCTGGTAGGAAGTCAGGTTTGAGGACCACTGCCCTAAGGGCACATAGCAACCATATTGCTCTGTGATCTGGAGCTACCATAAAACCCTGTGAGTGTCTTCTATAAGGCTTTTGAGGACAGGGGTCTTCTAAGGAATGGAGGCAACTCAGTGGACTAGCCTAGAAGCTGTGAAGGGAATGCTTTGGGTCACAAAGTATGAGCTTCCACCAAAAACTCTCCTCTTTCAGAAGAAATAAGAAAAAAGTTTATTCCTATCTCACCACCTCTGAAGCATCAGAGGGACACAGAAAGAAGGAAGAAGAAAGAAAAGGAGGTGGCAGAGCAAGACGGAGAGAGAGAGAAAAAGAATGACTATTCCCACCATTTCTATTCACCATTGAACTAAATATCTGATATAAGGAAATAAAAGATACAGATATCAAAAGAAAAAAACATAATAATGAGAATATAAGAGAGTAAATATAATAATTAGGATATAAGTATGCTTTCATTTTCAACTATCAGAGTGGCAAAAATTAAATGAATTGATAATACCTAATTTTGATGAGAACGTGCGGGAACTGATACCCTGTTATACTGTGGTGGGGGCATGATTTACTTCAGCTTGTTTATGGAGAAATTTAGCATTATTTTTCAAGATACAACATGTGTATATCCTTCAAAACAGGATTTCCACTTTTAGGTATTTCCTAAAGAGATACTCACAGACAGGCAGGGAGTGTGCAACACAGCATCATTTGCACTGCTGAAAATTAGAAATAAAGCAGATGTCCATCAATAAAGGATAACGTAAACTATGGGGCAGCCATTCTGTAGAAGACCAAGAAGGAGTGACCAAGAATGCAGCAAATTCCTGTGTACTGTTCATGGGACATTAAGTCGCTTTCATGTATTTCTCGAAGCAGGTAAACTGATACAACTTCCATACAGGGAAATTAGGTAATATCTGTCAAGATGATGAATGCATACACTTGACCCTGAAATGCCACTTCCAGTCATTTACTCTATAAATGTTCTCTTTTATGTATGAAACACTGCATATACAAGTTATGTATTGCCATGATTTTTACCTAGGGAAATAGTGAAAAACTAAATCAGTAGGTGACAGGTTAAATTATGTGAAATTCATATATTGCAATACTGTCCATAACCACATTGCTATAGAACTGTACTATACAGAAGTGTATACATAGTGATATAGAACTGTACTATTCTGTTGTAACCATTAAAAGAAAAAGAGTGAATAATATGGCATATCAACTATACTCCAATAAATAAATAAATAATAAAAGACAAACGGGACTTTTTATCTGCAAATCTGGAATAATATCCAAGAAAAATTATTTTTCTTCAAAGTAAGGTAAAAATAAATATGTATAATATGCCAAAATTTGTTTTTAAAAACAGGCAGATAAAGACTTGTATGAGCAGAGAACCCTTTTGGTAGCTACACGGGAAACTGGTAACGCTGGTTACCTCCAGGGGAAACTGCATGATTGAGACACAAAGGTAGGTGAAAAACTTTCTACATTTTTTAAAAATCCTTTGAATTTTTTGGTATATATTACTTATTCAAAAATAAAAATGTTTTAAATAAAATGAAACAAGTTGCAGAACACATGAAATGTGAGCTTTATTAATTTTTTTAACTATATTCCATTATTTGTTTCTGTATATATCCATGTACATGTGTGCACAGAGAAGGTTCCAACAGTATTCGCATGGGGGAATGGAAAAGGAGAAAGAGGAGTTTAATCTTTTTACCCTTTATGGTTTGATATTATATAAGTCTTTATGAAGAAAACATACACACACATATATATACTCATGTATTCTTGTACAAGAAGTAAAAAGTAAAAAATCCTCTTTCAAAAGAGTGGATGCAAATAACAAATTCTGATTTCTCATTCCTGTTTTCCTAATTAATCTTAAGGAAATCATTTAACCTCCCAGGGCCTCAATTCCCTCATCTATAAAGTGAGAGGGTGAGAATAGGCAATACCTAAGGTCATTCCTGCTTTATAGTCCAAGAATTGAATCTATGAATTCACAACCCAGTAAAATGGTGAATGAATTGTTAGCAAGTCACTGAGATATTAAACAAGGGTACAACACACTACTACTTTAAGGGTAAGTATATTTTAAGAGAAAACTCTTGAAAAATCCCTTAGGCTCAAAAGAATCAAATTCTAATGGTCAGCTTTCAGGTGTAAGGAATGGTTTCCTTCAGAAACCCTTTCTAAAGTCCCTCTAATCACTTTTTGGTCATAAAGCTAGTCTTTGCTACACCCCAAGATACTATCATGTGACCACATAAAATGAGGTACAAAACCTTCACAACTCTGAACATATCAAATGGTCGTAACAGCTTTCCGGAATGTCACACAATACCTGTCTCCTTTCTTAGCTTCTTCCTCTAGCTTTCAACTTAATTTTTACTTTTCTATGTTGACCAAAGCTGCTATGAATTTTTCTCACTGAAATCAGGAAATATACACAAATTCAGATCTTTCAGCTATGGATTTTTAAACTCTGCCCTATATGAAAACTAGTTTAGCTCATTCTGTAGGTGTATTTTTATCCAAATATGGTAAGAATGTGAACAAAACATGATTTGAAAAGCAATCTGAGATATTTCTCTTTAAAAAAATAAAATAAAAAACTGTATGTATAGAAAGTAGTTCATGGGTCAGAAAAGAATATAAAAAATCACATTAAATGCGACTTAGAAGTCTTTCTGACTCACAGTCTCAACACATCTTTTTTCTGGCACCACCATAAATCCCAAGTCACAAAAATACAATGAAACCTTTACCCTAAAGACTGTGCGAGATGCTCGTTTAGGTTCCAGTTCTGTGGGAGCTAACTCTCCTAGCTAATAATGCCAAAATCTGTCTAGAAGGATTGTAGAAGAGTACTAGTTCCAATGTTCAAAGTCCTACGTTCAAGTCTTGCGTCTCACTCACTAGCCATGTGACCTTGGGCCTCTGTTTTTACATGAGTTTTATCCTCCAGGGGTTAAGCTCATGTTTCTCTGCATTGCTTACAGGGTCTCACGTAGCGATAGGCACTTTGCAGGAATTCAGCAAATATTCATTGATCAGTCCAACTCCACGTGCCTCACATGTTCTCATGGCTAGGACTTCCATGGGGGAGATTTAAAGGATTCAGATGAATTCTAGTTTATATTCCAGTTCTGTTTCAACCATGGCACAGGAGAGGAGTCAAGAGTTCAGTCCCCGGAGTTAGACACTCCCGAGTTCAAATCCTGGCTCACCATTTTCCAGCTCTCTGACTTCAGGAAAATTACTATTACTTATCTCTCTGAGCTTGTTTCTTCACCTACAAAAATACTGGTACCTATTTTATCTGGTTATTATGAGAATTAAGTAACAGTGCTTGTAACAAACATGAAGTATAGCACTAGGAAATGCTCAAAAAATGTTAATAATATTGTTACTGCCCTTGGACAAACTTTTACTGTCATACACATTTTTTCTAGCTATAGGCTAGCAGTGCTAACCCTTAGCCTCCTCAGTGGGTATATTACTTAAATAGTATCTAAGCCAAGTCCTAAGTTTTTGTGGAGAGCTGTTCAGTAGGAAACCTAAGTCCCAACTTGGACCTATCTGTCTGTTTTCTTCTGGAAGCATTTGCAATACAATTTTTGTAATGCTAAATTTCTTAAGTAGTACCTGAGTAGAAGTATGAAATGAAAGCTTGGCGTTAAGTTCTTTTGTTCCAATTGCTGTTTTTCTTCAAATCCCAATTTAGATGTCACCTCCTCCGTGAAGCCTACCACCCCTATCTCCTTGCCTCCCATGTTCCGTGCTCTGACGTTCCTCCCTCTATTTTCTCTGCTCAGTACCTTAGGTATATTTCTATTGCAGCAACTATCATTCTGTGTGTGTTATATTTATGTTTGTTTCCTCTTCTGGACTGTAAATGCCTCAAGGTCAGCCTCTGGGTCCTACTCATCTCTTATCCCCCAAATACCACCACAATGCTTAGGACATACTCAAAAAGAGTTTGTGGACTGGACTAGAGATAAAATGAATTGAATTAGAAGGTTCTACCTGGAATTTTTGAAAACTTTTCCCAAAAAAGGCTAGAAAATAGCCTAGAGAGAAAGCTGAAGACAGGAAATACATGGACCATATCAGGGTGTTGATACAAACCTAAGAGAGCAAAGCAGAAGGCTCTGAATTCATTAGTCAATCCATGCTCATATGTACGACCACATAGTTACTTATGAGATGTCAAAGCAAGTTGGAAAGAATCCTCGAGCAGGACTTTAGAGACCTGGATTTAGTCCCAGCTCTGCCATGAACTGCCTATGTCACTTCCTGTCTCTAAGTCTGGTGGACATAGTGATTCACAAGATCCCTTCAAACTCTCTTCCCGCACAGGCATAACATCTGGATCCACCTCATTCTACACCTAGAAAAACTGAGACAAATTTACAATCAACTAATTCCAAAAACGTACAGCAACTGGCTACCATAGTTAACGACAGAACACAGATGGGAAGACTCCCTTTCTGGAACCCAGCCCAGAGGCACCCACACCTCATGGCACAGAGGAATTATAGAGTCAAAGCTCTTCTGTCCTCTGCCAAGAACAGGAAGTTCCCGCAGCTGTGGGAGCCATCTGAGTGTGCAGTGCTGGCAGTCAATACAACCACAGCTCCTGAGTCCCAAGTAGACACGCAGGGATGTCTTAATCCAAGTCCCTGCCAGGCTCCTGGGGACAAAAATTGCTCAAGCTCCACCTGTGGACACAGGAGTCTTGTAAAAGTCATCCTGTCTGCTGTAGCCACTGGGGCACCATCTAGGTCTGACAACTAGGCCCAGTACCAAGTCCAGAGTCCAGAACTTGACCCGCTTTTTGGTTCAGACACCACATCCAAATATATTGCTTTGAAATCTTGAAAAAGTATAGTCTAAAAGGATGGATTGTATGACACATTTTAGACTAAGAAATGCATTCAGCCTCTCAGAAGACAAGGTAAGAATCATGAATCATTATTTAGTTTAACATTAAACTTGTGTAATGTGAGAAGTTTCATTGAACTCCATAGTTTGAGTTTGAAGAGAGAGTCTGGGAGCCTTCTGTGCAGCATATACATACAATTTTTTATTGAGATATAATTCATGCATCATAAAAATTTGCCCTTTTAGAGTATAGGTACAAAGCAGTGGTTTTTAACATATTCAGAGGGTGGTACAACTATCACTACTATCTAATTTCAGCATTTTCATCACCCAAAAAATAAACCCTACATCTACTAGTACTCTCCCCTCAGCCCCTGGCAACACCTGTTTCATATATCTACTTTTATATCAGTATTTCATATTCTATTTTCTGCCTGTAAGTTTTTCTATTCTGGACATTTCATATAAATGGAATCATAGGATATGTGGCCTTTTGTGTCTACCTTCCTCTGTGCCACTTTCTGCAACCCTAGACCACAGAATCTAATAAGGAGAAACCTACCTCCATGACATCACCTTTCTTTTCAAAATATTCCTAAACATACCATATAATATACTTAGAATATATAACTCGTGAACCAAGATTCCAATCTAGCCTATCTCCAGCCCACAGAGAGTCACTACTCAAACCTTCCAGGTGGATTAAGATCTAGCCTAAGTTTAAAGATCTTCCCTAAGACTGAGCATATCATAGGAAAATCAAGGCCATCAGAGGCCCATGAATCCAAACTTGGCACAGGCCCTCACTAACTCGAGGGTGACCCTGAGTTATCTACTTAACCTGTTTTCATTTTCCTCATCTGCAAAAGGAGCATGGCAACAATATCTTCTTTGTGAGGTTGCTACGAGGATTAGAAAACAATATATGAAGTACTTAATGCCTGGCATAAGGAAGGATCTCAAATAATTATTACTTCTACTATTATTTTTCTCCTCTTAGGTGCTTTTATTTATCACCCATGACAAGTGTTCTGAAAACTGAATGAAAAATTATATTGGTCACAGTCCTCACCTTCAAGGAAATGACATACTATGGGAAATGTATGTCTTTTTTTAAATCTCAGATTGTATGTCCCTATTGTACTTTAATCCTACCACTGAGTATTTATGAGAAATGGCATGAGGAGCATTCTGTGTTATTTATGCACATTTCATCCCACTGGACTGGGAACTTGTGTCAGCTCACCTCTTCCAATAAACATGTCAAGATGAAATTAGTCTTGCAGGAGAATTCCTGGGAGAAATGCCAGTGAAGAATTAAGAGGGGAATCAGCCAGCATAAGAAGAGAGAGTCTTCAGACCACGATGCAGGTCGGACACCTGGCAAAGAAAAGGAGACAAGAAAAAGGACTCCGTCATAGGAGGGTCAGACTGAAATGCAGCTCTGAAAAAGTCCAGGCGAGACCCAAGAGATCACTCTAAGGGGATTCAAGATGGCAGCGTGAGAGGTGACATGGAGAACTCCTCCCAAAACCACAATTAGTACAAAAATATAGTTAATTATACAACTAACCCTAAAACAGCAACAAGAAAGTAGGCTGAACAAGATTGCATACAGACCTCACGAACTGAGCAGACCTCACGAAACAGGGTAACATAGGAAAGCCTTAATCAGGCGGGACCCAATCCCTTCCCCCACCCCAGCTCACTGGTGGGAGGAAAAGAAATGGAGCAGGGAGGGGCTGGAAGCTTGAGACTGCTGAGCGCCTAGCCCCGGACATCTGCTTTATGAATGGAAGCCTATATTGCGTGATGCTCTGGATGTTGGGGAGCTCGGACAGGCAGAGTGCTTGGGAGACTGACATTCCGGACGTTTGTGGATGAGGGGATCCGCATCCAGCCGCTCTGTGTCAGAGGAGTGGCAGGCAGTCTGAAAGGCTTCCTAGTGGCAAGAGGGCTGCTGAAGGGGCAGGGTTTGGGTGGAGCTTGCTGCACGGGAGAAGAGAGAACTGTACAAGGTTGTCTGTGCACACTCTTCCCAGTGGGTTGGGAACTTTGAGGAACTACAGGTGCTCCATACCTCTGGCTGCCTACTAGCTCCAAGGCCCCCCACTGTGATATACAGCCTGCTGCACCTTCCTCCTAGCCTGCCAGCACCGGTTCCCAAACTGGCACTCGTTGTGCTGGCGTCAGGCCAGCCAGAGGGAGGCCCCGCCTACATCAGCTAGAGACGCAAAGTACAGAGGCTTACATGTGTGTGTTTGGCCCACTGGCTCTGACACTGGAGACAGGCACCGCAGGCGGGAATCAGGAACCAGATCTTTCCTCCCACCAGGCACCAGCTCTGCTCCCTTACAACTCCCAACCTCACTCTAGGGGCTGAGCAGCTCCAGAGACGGGAGTTTCTGCGCACTAATGGGCACCACACACAAATATGAAACATCAAAAGAACATGGTTCAAACCAAAATCTCACAAACCCCAGAAAAAGGGCCAAATGGAACTGAACTCACCGATCTTCCTGAAAGAGAGTTCAAAATAAAAATTATAAACATGCTTATGGAGGTACAGAAAAATATTCAAGAGCTCAGGAACGAATTTAAGTCGGAGATTCAATCATTAAGAAATTCCATATCTGAAATGAAACATACAATGGAGGGATTTAAAAGCAGATTAGATGTATTAGAAGAGACGGTAAATGGAATAGAAATTAGAGAAGAGGAATACAAAGAAGCTGAGGCACAGAGAGAAAAAAGGATCTCTAAGAATGAAAGAATATTAAGAGAACTATGTGACCAATCCAAACACAAATGACCACAATAATTCAACACCACAAAATCTGTGAGATGCAGCAAAGGCAGTACTAAGAGGAAAGTATACTGCAATACAGGCCTACCTCAGGAGAGAAGAAAAATTCCATATGAGCAGTCTAAACTCACAATTAACAAAACTAGAAAAAGAAGAACAATTGAGGCCCAAAGTCAGTAGAAGGAGGGACATAATAAAGATTAGAGCAGAAATAAATAAAATCAAGAAGAATAAAACAATAGAAAGAATCAATGAAAGCAGGAGGTGTTCCTCAAGAAAATAAACAAAATAGACAAACCCTAGCCAGACTTATCAAGAAAAAAAGAGAGTCTACTCACATAAATAGAATCAGAAATGAGAAAGAACAAATCACGATGGACACCACAGAAATAAAAAGAATTATTAGAGAATACTATGGAAAAATATCTGCTAACAAACTGGATAACCTAGAAAAAATGGACAACTTTCTACAAAAATACAACCTTCCAAGGCTCACCCAGAATGAAGCAGAGACTCTCAACAGACCAATTACCAGCAGTGAAATTGAACTGGTAATCAAAAACCTACCTAAGAACAAAACTCCTGGACCAGACAGCTTCACTGCTGAATTTTGTCAAACATTTAGTGAAGACCTAATACCCATCCTCCTTAAAGTTATCCAAGGAGTGGAAGAAGAGGGAATACTTCCAAACTTATTCTATGAGGCCAGCATCACTCTCATACCAAAACCCAGCAAAGACACCACAAAAAAAGAAAACTACAGACTGATATCCCTGATGAACATAGATGCAAAAATACTCAACAAAATATTAGCGAACCGAATTCAAAAATACATCAAAAGCATCATCCATCATGATCAAGTAGGATTCATCCCAGGGATGCAAGGATAGTTCAGCATTCAAAAATCCATCAACATCATCCACCACATCAACAAAAAGAAGGACAAAAACCACATGATCATCTCCATAGATGCTGAAAAAGCATTTGACAAAATTCAACATCCATTCATGATAAAAAAACTCTCAACAAAATGGGTATAGATGGCAAGTACTTCAACATAATAAAGGCCATATATGACAAACCCATAGTCAACATTATACTTAACAGCAAGAAGCTGAAAGCTTTTCCTTTATGATCAGTAACAAAACAAGGATGCCCACACTCCCCACTTCTATTCAACATAGTGCTGGAGGTCCTAGCCACAGCAATCAGACAACACAAAGAAATAAAAGGCATCCTGATTGGCAAGGAAGAAAAACTGTCCCTGTTTGCAGATGACATGATATTGTACATAAAAAACCCTAAAGAATCTACTCCAAAACTACTAGATTTAATATCTGAATTCAGCAAAGTTGTGGGATACACAGAAATCTGTGGCATTCCTATACACTAACAATGACCTAGCAGAGAGAGAAATCAGGAAAACAATTCCATTCAAAGTTGCATCAAAAAGAATAAAATACCTAGGAATAAACCTAACCAAGGAAGTGAAAGACCTATACTCTGAAAACTACAAGACACTCATGAGAGAAATTAAAGAAGATACCTATAAATGGAAACACATCCCGTGCTCATGGATAGGAAGAATTAATATTGTCAAAATGGCCATCCTGCCTAAAGCAATCTACAGATTCAATGCAATTCCTATCAAAATACCAACAGCATTTTCTCAACAAACTAGAGAAAATCATTCTAAAATTCATATGGAACCACAAAAGACCCCGAATAGCCAAAGCAATCCTGAGAAGGAAGAATAAAGCTGGGGGGATTATGCTCCCCAACTTCAAGCTTTACTACGAAGCCACAGTACTCAAGACAATTTGGTACTGGCACAAGAACAGACCCATAGAGTAATGGAACAGACTAGAGAGCCCTGATATAAACCCCACCATATATGGTCAATTAATATATGATAAAGGAGCCATGGACATACAATGGGGAAATGACAGCCTCTTCAACAGCTGGTGTTGGCAAAACTGGACAGTTACATGCAAGAGAATGAAACTGGATTGTTGTTTAACCCCATACACAAAAGTAAACTCGAAATGGATCAAGGACCTGAATGTAAGTCATGAAACCATAAAACTCTTAGAAGACAACATAGGCAAAAATCTCCTGAATATAAGCATGAATGACTTCTTCCTGAACGCATCTCCTTGAGCAAGGGAAACAAAAGCAAAACTCATGGGCCTACATCAAACTAAAAAGTTTCTGTACAGCAAAGGACACCATCAACAGCACAAAAAGGCATCCTACAGTATGGGAGAATATATTTGTAAATGACATATCCGACAAGGGGTTAACATGCAAAATATATAAAGAACTTACATGCCTCTACACCCAAAAAGCAAATAACCCGATTAAAAAATGGGCAGAGGATATGAAGAGACATTTCTTTAAAGAAGAAATTCAGATGGCCAACAGGCACATGAAAAGATGCTCTTCACTAATCATCAGGGAAATGCAAATTAAAACCACAATGAGATATCACCTCACACCAGTAAGGATGGCCAGCATCCAAAAGACTAAGAACAACAAATGCTGGCGAGGATGCAGAGAAAGGGGAACCCTCTTACACTGCTGGTGGGAATGTAAGCTAGTTCAACCATTGTGGAAAGCAATATGGAGGTTCCTCAAAAAACTCAAAATAGAAATACCATTTGACTCGGGAATCCCACTCCTTGGAATTTACACAAAGAATTCAACTTCTCAGATTCAAAAAGACAATATGCACCCCTATGTTTATTGCAGCACTTTTTACAATAGCCAAGATATGGAAGCACCCTAAGTGTCCATCAGTAGATGAATGGATAAAGAAGAAGTGGTACATATACACAATGGAATACTATTCAGCCATAAGAAAGAAACAAATCCTGCCATTTGCAACAACATGGATGGAGCTGGAGGATATTATGCTCAGTGAAATAAGCCAGGCGGAGAAAGACAAGTGCCAAATGATTTCCCTCATTTGTGGGGTATCACAACGAAGCAAAACTGAAGGAACAAAATAGTATCAGACTCACAGACTCCAAGAAATAATTGGTGGTTACCAAAGGGGAGGGGTGTGGGAGGGTGGATCGGAAGTGTGGGAGAAGGAGATTGTGGGGTATTATGTTTAGTACACATGGTGTGGGGAATCACGGGGAAAACAGTGTAGCACAGAGAAGGCAAACAGTGAATCTGTGGCATCTTACTACACTGATGGACAGTGTCTGAATCGGGGTATGGGTGGGGACTCGATAATATGGGTAAATGTAGTAACCACATTGTTTTTTCATGTGAAACCTTCATAAGAGTGTATATCAATAATACCTTAATAGAAAAAAAAAGGCTAGGGTAAGGCAAGAGGAAGAGAAGTCACAAATCTGGTGTGAAGTGAGATCTCCAAGCTAATGATCCTAAATACAGGAAGGCAAAGAGAGAAGCAAGGTTCTTACTGGGTTCATTTCTCACTTTCACAAAGAGCAGCAATTTACTTCAACTTAAAGGTTATTAATTGAGCACCTACTATGTACAGTATGAAAGATGCAATGTTTCCAGAACATTCACATGTCCAACAAGCATTTCTGAGCACCTCCTACATGCCAGGTATGGGCTAGTCTTTGGGGAAACAGAAAATCATTCCCAATTACTGCCCTCAATCCTGCCAAAGAGTCAGAACCACAGGACAATTAAAATATAACCTGATATACTGTGGATGGTGCAATGAAAGACGCAAGTCTAAGTGCTATGAGAACAAGCTAAGTAGGACAACCATATAACTCAACACCCAAACCAGGATACTTAGAGTGTGAAAGGGGGCACTGCTGAGAATCACACTGGTACAACAGGCATAAACTGTGATAGTTCCAGTAAAAAGGTCTTCTTTGAATTAAAGTAGACTTGGCAAACCAGATGAATGTCACCCTAGCCATAGGGAATAAAAGTGCAAAGAAAAGAATTAGGAGGAGAATGGGGTGGGGGGAGCTACTGGAATGAAGAGGCTAAACTGTTAAAGAAGAAAAGTACACAAGAGATGGGTAAGGCAGCATTAGAAGAAGAAATAGCTCAAAGGTGCTATCAGAACTCTGAAGCTTGAAGGATCTTGAAAATA
The DNA here is from genome assembly GCA_029783875.1 of Phataginus tricuspis. NCBI lineage: Eukaryota > Metazoa > Chordata > Mammalia > Pholidota > Manidae > Phataginus > Phataginus tricuspis. The sequence goes on along the minus strand of JAQQAC010008350.1, from coordinate 66,281,886 downwards.
ATCCCCTTAATTTTACTCTGCAGAAATTAAGGAGTGGTTAGGAGAAAACCAACGTGTTAAGCACCCACAGTGTACTACGCACTATGCCAAGAATTTAAAAAGCACAATCTTATTTATTCCTACTAAAAGATAGGTATAAATATCCTCAGCTTACAGACACTGAGGCTCAGTGAGATTTAGTGACAGAGATGAGAATTGAGCCACTCCTTGTGAACTCCAAAGTCTGTACCTATCAAATTACTTGCACAAGCAAAATTAGCACCCAGAACTTCTAACCTGTAGGTCAGTGCTACTTTTACTACACTTTTTTAGGGAATGTGAGTTTTTATTGTGTTTGGATAGTGTTCCCCCAAAACTCATGCCCACTTGGAACCTCAGAATGTGACCTTATTTGATCATAGAGTCTTTGCAAATGTAATTAAGGTAAGATGAGGTCATACTGGATTTAGGTGGGTCCTAACCAATGACTGGTGTCCTTGAGAGAAGAGGGAAATTTAAGCATAGAGAACACAAAGAGGAGAATGCCATGTGAAGACACAGAGAAGTACACCATATAACACAGAAACAGAGGTTGGAGTGATATGTCTACAAGGTAAAGAATGCCAAAGATTTCTGGAAACCACAAGAAGCTTTTAAGATGTAAGAAAAGATTTCTCCCTAGAGCCTTTAGAGGAAGCAGGACCCTAAAGATACCTTGATTTCAGACTTCTGGCCTGCAGATCTGTGAGACAATAAGTTTGTTTTGCCACCAAGTTTGTGCTACATTTGATACAGCAGACCCAATAAACTAATACAGAGCTAGAGAAAGAAACAGTAGGAGACAGAGCTGGAAAGATGGAGGTGGAAAAAAGATTATAGGAACGTCAGTGGCAAAGAACCAGAGATTAAAAAATTCTAAAGGAAACATAACTGGAGCAAAGGAGGTGATGTCACCAAAAACCAAAAAAAACAAAATTAACTTCTTTGGTTCCGTGATGTTACCTCTCTTGATCTCCAACCTCACCATTCTCAGCATTACTCCCTCCTGCTCCTAGGGTCTCTATAAGATCATGGGTCTGCTCTGCGCAAGTGAAAAGAAGAGTAATGACAGTTAAGAAATAATAGACATGAGCTGCTGATAGGATGGAAACCCATACCACTGTGAATGTCACATATGAATGATGGATCACAGCTTCAGCTAGTAAAGTTGATTTTGATATGTTGAGGATGGATATGGTAACCTCTAATCACCAAAATATTAGGAGGGTATGCAACAGAGCATAGAACAAGAAGGAAAATAGAAGATAAAATTTAAACCCTAATTTATCAACAATAACATTAAATGGAAGTGAATTAAAATCCAATTAAAAACAAATGATCATATCATTAAAGAAAAAAAATAAAACACTGTACCGCTTACTAGAGACATGTCTAAAATGAAAGAGTACAGAAAAGCTGTAAGTAAAAAGAAAAGAGACATGTCATGCAAACATAGAAAACTATCTTTGGTTGGGTTCCCTCTGAAACAGTCCTAAAACAAATACTTAAGAACATGTAGTTTATTTGGGAAGTGATCCCAGGAAGTTTCAGTAGAAGAATTGGAAAGGATGAAAGGTGTTAAAAGAAAGGAAACAAATACTGGGTGCATTAATGATCAAATTACCACTGGAGGCACCTGGGACTCAATCACACTGAAGACCTCCGGGAGATGAAGTAGAATACCTCTCAGAGTTGTCCTTCCTCATAGGCAATGAACACCTTGCACATTAGGAATTTATCTTCCAGTTCCCATCTGTCACTAGAGAAGAGCTGCTACTGGGGCATCAGCTCCCCAGAACTTCTGGCCTGCTTCCATGCACATGGGCCGAGCTTACCAGTGTAAGCATCAGGGGGAGGACCATAAGCGATTGCAGCAGGACCTCAACAGTGTGCACAGAAGTGGTGAGAGCCAAGGAAATATGAGCAGGACATTAACAGGATCTGATACATAGTGAAAATAAACTTTAAGGAAAAAAAGCAGTTCTAGACATAAAGAAGGACACTTTATAAAGATAAAAATTTCAATTCACGAATGATATACAAATTTATATACTCCTAATAACACAGCATCAAAACACATAAGGTAACAAACTGACAAAATTAAAAGGGAAAGTAGACAAATCCACAATCTTAACAGATTTCAAATACAGAAAATAATCTCTAACCACAGTTCAAGTAAGCTAGAATTAATACCTAACAGACGGCTAAAAATGCCACATGCTTGGAAATTTAAAGTATACTTTTAAATAACCTCTATATTGATGAAAAATATTACAATGGAATTAGAAAATATTTTTAACTAATCATAATGAAAATATGTCACAATCAAAACTAACAGATATATTTAAAGCTATACTTGAAGGGAAATGTATAGCCTTAAATGCATATTAGAAGAAATGAAAGTGTAAAAGCCAATGACCATCTCATGAAAGTAAAAAGCAGCAAATTAAAGTCAAGGAAAGTAAAACAAAGGAAATAATAATAGAAACAATAGGATAAGAGCAAAAACAGGTAACAAAAATTTTTTAAAGAATCAGTAGAGTAAGAAACTGGTTTTGTGAAATAATTAGTAAGTTTTGAAGCCCCCGTAATACCAATCAAGAAATAAAAAGAGAATACATAATCAAAATTAGGGGACAAAAAGGGTGTATCATTACAGATCATGTTGTTATGAAGACTATCATTAGACAGTATTATGAACTACCTCATAAATTTTTTTAATTTATATGAATAGAAAAATTTCTAGGAAATTACACTTAGCAAAACTGACCAAAAAATCTAGAAAATCTGAATAGTCCTAAAATTATTAAAAGAATTGTGTAATTATTGATATTCTATGATATTGGCAAAAAGATTAAATAGAACAATGGAAGAGAATACCAAGTCTAAAAGCAGACGCAGACATTTGTAAACACTCCATTTGTGATAAAAATGCCCTGCAGAGCAGTTAGGAAATGATATTCTCTTTAAATAACACTTGGACAATGAATATCTATATGGAAAAACCTGAAATATAACCCCTGCTTCACAACATGTAGAAAAACCAATTCCTGGTAGATTGCAGACCTAAATGTGAAAGGCAAAATAAAGTTTCTAGAAGATGTCTTTATGACGTTGGGAACTAGGAAAGAGTCCTTAAATTGGACACAAAAAGCAGTAACTAAAAGGAAAAAAAAATTAAACTGACAACTTTGACATCAAGAATTTCTGTTCCATGATAAATGTTAAGGGAATGAAAAGACAAGCCACAGAGTGAGAGATAATATTTGCAACCCACTACCACAGAGGAATCATATTCAGAATATTACATAAAGACTCTTATGCAATCAACATTACCATCACCAGAATTAAGACAAATAGATAACATCTGTTTCTTGCACTAAGTACAAAAAAACACTTCTGTGGTATTCCTGCCAAAAAATATATAACCTGAGTTGAATCATGAAGAGACAAAATTGAAAAAATCCCAAATCAAGGGCAATTCTACAAGACAAATGAGCTATACTTAAAAAAAAAAAAAGTCAAGGTCATAAAAGACAAAGGAAAACTGACAAGCAAGTCCAGATCAGAGATAAAAAAGACATGACAACTAAATGCAACATGTTATTCCGAATTGGATCCTAAACCAGAAAATAACAATTTTATCTTCTTTTACTGTAAATGACATTAGTAAGACAATTTGAGAAATATGAGTAAGGTTTTGTTGTTTTTGTAATAGTACTGGATTAATGATTATATAAATGGCTACATATAAAACTCACTGATAATAATTACACAATGTTATTGGAGATAATGTCCTTATTTTTAGAAAATACACTCTGAAACATTTAGTAGTGAAAAGACATATGTCTGCAACTCACTCTCAATTGGTTCAGAAAAATAATAGCATGCATGTGTAGGTGTATAGGTATGTACAGATCCACCTTGATCAAATGTAACATGGGCTATATGTTATGGAAACACAGGTACAAACTAAATCAATTGCAACCTCAGAGATGTACTGACACCTTCTAAAGAAAAATATTCTCATGGACCCCAAAAGATATGTCCAAAATCTAGTTTAAGAAATACAACCTAAGAAACCAAAGTCTCTATACTTAGGAAAATAATTTCTTACCAAAATGAAATTTCTTTTTACCAGAATATATTCACAGACTCCATTTAAGAAACAGCAAACTAGACAATCACTTGAAATTCCTTTATTTCAGTAGCAATAAAAACATGTTCTTAGCACTATGTGTACTAACTTAGAATCGGCATGTGAGAGGCATTATCCCCACTTTAAAATAATGAAAAAAATGGTTTCTTCCATTCTATTGAAAGTTTTAAATAGAAAAGGTATTTGCTTATTTCATACACTCAACAATGCTCTAGGGAATTGGGAGTCTATAGTAAAAAAACAATGAAATCATTCTTGAACTGAAAGAACATATAATCTAAGAAGAATTAAGAACAATATCCAAAAAAAGAATCAAGTATTTAGATAAAGGCTAAAGTATGTTATAGAATATGACTGCAGGACCACTTCAGATTTTTCCAAATTCTAAGGCACTTACAAAGTGACTGCACGTGATAGGTGAGAAGTTTCCCAACCCCAGGTACAAAGGTTTCCTACTGTTCTTTAATCTAAGAAGGCAACATGGAAATCCAACAATTTAACCCCTTTTAAATCCCTACAATTTAAAGACAGACAGACTCAGAGTCTGAGACACAGCTGGGTGCCTTAGTCTTAAGCAACCACCCACATCACCTTAATCTCGCTGTATAGAGTATTCTTGGTTCAAGGACCTTCTGTTTCATTGCATTGAATATATCATGCTACTCCCTTCTGGACTGTAAGGTTTTTGCTGGAGGAGGCAAGCTTCGTGTAAGGAGCTATTTGCAGAAATCCCAAACTGTAAGCAAAATTCCTTTTGATGATCAACATGCAGAGCTACAAGGCTCCAGGGTTGAGAAGAAGCAATTAGAATCAACAAAAGCAAGAAGCAGTGGGGAGTCCAGGGCTAGAAGCAGATTATGAAAGGAGTGAAATGAGAGTACAGAGCCATGTAAATGTTAGCTGACCTTAGTTCACGTGCAAAATCAGTTGACATCAAACTGAACCATACTGGGCAAATAAGATTTAACAAAGTATCAGACAGTTTTTAAAAAGTCGGGTAACTGATTTAAGATGGTGATTTGACTAAGGTCTTGTCCTCGGTCACCCTGGGCCCTTCTGCAATGCCCTCTTACCAGCACGTCTGTCAGGTAGCTCTTCTGAGGAGCCCAGTGAAAACTGATTAATTCCATCCTAATCAGAACTCATAACACTTTACTAGAAACACTAATATTGCCCTTTTTCTACCCTATTTTATAATTATGTATTTCTTTTCCTGATGGCAGGAGCCAGGCCTTTTTTTTTCCCATAATGCCTTATGTGTGATAGGAATCCAAAATATTAATTGAATGGCTTCAATTTTCCTGTCATGGACCACTACGTGGAAAGGTCTCTAACCATTCTAAAAAAGAGGAAGGATTGCGAGAATCCAAATTTCTCTTAAATTATATTTTTAATGAATTTGCTTTCCTACTTATAATGTACTTAGGCTTAGTATCAAAAAGCTTGATTTCCCAAAGGACACAGCTATCAGAAAGAGAGAGATATACAAGAATGCTAATTGAGTTACAAGAACAAACTCCCCCACTGGAGATAAGGAAAGCAGGAGGACCCAGAAGTTCTCACTATGGAGGACCAGAGCAGCCCTCACTACTGCCATGGATACCCACAGTTTTTGCCACCAAGGACGTCCACAGACTTTGCTGACACTGACCTCAGCTATTGGAGGTGACTGAAGTTCACACTGATATGGCTCTCTCCCTCCATCTAGAACCCCCTCATCCCACCCAGCAGGTGCCCTGGCACCCACCCATAGGTGAAGGTCTTCTCCACCAAAGCTAGCCCATAAAGTCGAAAATAGGTGACTGCTTTTTCAAATGAGCAGACATCAATGCAGGTGTTTACTAACCAAAGGGGAGGAATCCATTCACAATGGGTACATATATCAAAGCATCATAATGTATACTTTAAATATCTTACAGTTTTGTCAATTACACTTCAACAAAGCTGAAAATAAAAACAAAGGAAAGATTAAAGTTTTTCCCAAACAAAAACTGAGAGTGTTCATCACCACTAGATCACCCATAAAATACATATTTAAGGGAGTTCTTCAAATTGAAATGAAATGTGATGAACAGCAACATGAAAGCTTAATCTTACTGATAAATGTAAAGATAAAGACAAATGCAAAATAATGTAATGGTGGTGTATAAATTTCTTTTAACCTAATATATATATACAAATATAAAAGTTAAAAGATAAAATTAACAAATGGATGCACCACGTAAAAAGCAAACTCTGACAATAAGAACACAAAGTAAATGGGGAAGGAGAGTAAAAGTGTAGAGTTTTGCATGTGATTAAAGTTAAGTTGTTATCAACTTATAAAAGATGGCTATAACTACAAGATATTTTAAGTATGGCTTGACCTAGCCACAAATAAGAAAACCTGTAATAGATACACAAAAGATAAAGAGAAAAGAATCAAAATAATCCCTGCAAAAAAACATCAAACAGCAAAGGAAGACTGAGAGAAAACGGTTGCAAAACACATAAATAACAACTAGCAAAAGGAAAATAGTGACTCCTCATCTATCAATAATTACTTTAAATGTAAATGGATGAGACTCCCCATTCAAAAAGCAGAGTGCCTGAATGGATTAAAAAACAAGATCTAGTGATATGCTAGCTACAAGAGGCTCACTTTAGACTTAAAGATGCACATACTCTGAAAGTGAAGATAGCCTATGCAAATGGTAAACAAAAGATAGAAAGGTGGCTATATTTATATCAGAGAAATGCACATTAAGTCAAAAACTGTCTCTAGAGACAAAAGTTATTATATGCTAACAGAGTCAATTCAACAGGAAGATACAACACTTGCAAACATCTATGCATACAACATCACAGCATCTAAATATATAGCAAATATTGGCAGGTCTGAAAGTAGAAATTGATAGCAATGCAATACAAGCTTTCCAATAAAATACTAGCAAACCGAATTCAACAGCATATAAAAGGATCAAAAACCATGGCTAAGTGAGATTTACTCCTGGGAAGCAAAGATGGTTCAACATATGCAAATCAATCAACAGACGATTGATTGGTAATGATACACCACATTAATAAAATGAAAGAAAAAAACATATGATCATCTCAATAGACACAGAAAAAGCATTTGACAAAATTCAATACTAATTCATGCTTAAAATTCTCAACCAAATTGTTATAAAAGGCACTTAACAAAATAAAACATTAAGGCCCACAACTAACATCATAATAATTAAAGAAATACTGAAAGCTTTCTCTATAAGATCTAGTATAAGGCAAGATGCTCACACTTGACACTTCTTTTCAACATAGAACTCAAAGTCACATGCCAAGCAATTAGACAAGAAAAAGAAATAAAGCCATCCAAATCAGAAAGGAAGAAGTAAAAGTATCTCTATTTGCAAATGACATGATTATATATGTAGAAAACTCTAGGAGCTCAACAAAAGTGGTTAGAACTAATAAATTAATTCCATACAGTTGTAGGATACAAATCAACACACAAAAATCAGTCACATTCCTATATGCAAACAACAAACAATGCAAAAAGGAAACTGAGAAAACAATCACAATATCAACAAAAGAACAAAATACTCAAGAGTCTGTACCTTCTGCTCAATATTTTTTATATATCTATAACTGCTCCCTACAACAATAAAGTCTGTTAACTAAAAAGAGAAAGTAAAAAAGAGGCGAAAACTTAACACACCCAAAATTATAAAATGTTGAAGAAATTTTAAAAGACACAGATAAGTGAAAAGATATCGTGTGCACATGGATCAGAAAAAGTAATATTGTTTAAATGTCCATATTACCCAGTGATCTATAAATTCAATGCAATCCCTATCAAAAACCAATGAAATTATTTACAGAAATAGAAAAACAATCCTAAAATTCATATGGAACCACAAAAAACCCTAAATAGCCAAAGCCATCTTGAGCAAGAAGAACAAGCTGGAAGCGTCACACTTCCTGATTTTCTAAATATATTTCTAAAGCTATGGTATATGATACTAACATAAAAATACATATATTAGCCAATGGAATGGAATAGAGAAGCCAGAAATAAATCCATTTATCTCTAGTCAACAGATCGTCAACAAGTGTGTTGAGAATACACAATGGGGAAAGGATAGTCTCTTCAATAAATGGTATTGGGAAGACTGAATACCCACATGCAAAAGAAGGAAATTGGACCCTTATCTCACTCCACATACAAAAAATCAACTTAAAGTGGATTAAAGACCTATTTGAAAAACACATAGGGATGAAGCTTCTTGACTTTGGCCTGGGCAATGATATTTTGGATATAACACAAAAAGCACAGGCAACAGAAGTGAAAAAGACATGTGGGATTGCATCAGACTGAAAGCTTCTGCACAGCAAATGCAATCATCAACAAAATTGAAATATAACCTACGGAATGAGAAAAAATATTCATATATTCAAACCACATATCTGATAAGGGATCAATATCCAAAATATATAAGGAATTCAAACAACTCAGGAGAAAACAAAAACAGATTTTAAAAAATGGGCAAAGGACCTCAATAGACATTTCTCAAAGAAGACATACAAATGGACAAGAGGTACATGAAAAACTGTTCGATATCACTAATCAGAGAAATGCAAATCAAAACCACAATATTTTCATTTAGTTTTGATGAGAAAAGGTAAGAGTTTTTACCCTTGTTACATTGACCATTATCAAAAGACAAAGACAACATATGTTGGTGAGGATGTGGAGAAAAGGGAACCCTTGTACACTATCGATGGGAATGTAAATTGGTACAGCTGTTATGAAAAACAGTATGGAGGTTTCTCAAAAATTTCAAAGAGATATCTGCTCTCCCGTTTCACTGCAGCACTATTCACAACAGCCAAGACATGGAAAAACAACCTACATGTCACTGATGGATGAATGGATAAAACGAAAGTGGTGTATGTATACACGATGCAATATCTCTTCAACCTTAAAAGAAATCCTGATATTTACAACAACATGGATGAACCTGGAGAACATTAAGTTAAATAAGCCAGACACAGAATGACAAATACTGTATGACCTCACATATACGTGGAATCTAAAATGGTAACATTCATAGAAGTAGAGTGTAAAATGGTGATTGCTGGGGGCTCAAAAGGAAGGGGTAAATGGGAAGATGTCAGTCAAAGGGCACAAAGTGTCAGTTACGCAAGGTGAACAAGTTCTGCGCGGAAGATCTAACGCACAGAAATGTGAACATAGTTAACAATACTGTATTGTATACTTGCAATGTGCTAAGAAGGTAGATCTTAAGTATTCTCACCAGAAAAAGAAAGAGAGAGAAGGAAGAGAAGGGCAGGGGGAAAAGAGAGAAGGAAGAAAATGGTAACTATATGAGGTGATGAATATATTAATTAGCTTGATTGTGGCACTCATTTCACAATGTATATATATCAAAACATCAAATCATACACCTTAAATATACACAATTTTTATTTGTTAATTATACCTCAATAAAGATGGTAGAATCATGCTGCTGTTGTGTAGGATTATACACGGAAAAGCGCTTAGCGGAATTTTCCATATATTCATATATTCAAGTAATCAGTAAGTGCCAAATAGTAATAGTATATTTGAAGATATTGTAAATTTGAAGAACTGTGTTCAACCTTCAATGGAATATATTCTATGGAAGAGATCCAAGAAAACCATCTTTTGAAAGCTTAGGTTATAAAATATCCCAAAACCACATGATATTGTGAGACAATGGTCAGCTCTAATTGTACAGTGCAGCATGTTCTTGTGTCATGGTTTCAAAAATTTTAGCTCACAACTCCCTAAAGATTCTTGAAAAATTATGTACCTCTTCACATATTTAAACTTTACTTTTTTATTATAGTTTTTTTAATTTTATTTATTATTAGGAAAGAGAAATGTATGCATTTCATGAAATAAATGAGGTCTAATTAATTGGAAAAAACATGTCGTACGACTTGATAAAATGTGTTTTAACTCTATTATTGAATAAAATGTAGCGGATCTATAAACACATCCCAGAAACAGCTGTTGCCTCTATAAGAATTCGTTTCCTGGCTCTACAAGACTGGGATGGAAATTTAGTATGATACATTTGACTAGTGCTTCATACTTTTCAAAGAAAGCTCCATAGTCTTAGAAGCCCATCTCCTGATGAGCTTTATCTCTGAACTATCATTTGGTGGGAAAACCACTACTTTTGAGTCTTGATGGTCTTTATAAAGACATCAAAAAAAGATGGCTGAAAGTAAGCTGTCCTGAAGTTGACACCCATTGCTCAAGATTTCCCCATATATTTTGACTTTGTATTTAACTCAGCCCATCACTGAGATCCCTCTTCTTTCAGGGTATCTCTTTCAATTCTTGAGAAAATGGAAGGATGATGATTTCCCACATGGTCAATGAAAAGAAAACAATACCAATGCATTTATAGCATGTTTCAAAAGAACAGAGAAAAAAAGAAGAGAGAAAAAGAAATATTTTTGAAGTGCTATAACTGTTCCATAAGATCACTGGTTCTTGGGTTGTAGAGGAAATATTGACAGAATCTGAAACTTAATTGATTCTTATCAAAAGATCATGCAGATAACTTAAAAACTGTTAGGCAACATTCACACCCACCAGTTCTCCTAAACCAATATCCCGGAAAGAGCTGAAATTTACCTTTGTATTATCAGTGAAGGAAAGGTCACAGAATTCTTGAGCTAGAACTAGCAGTTTGAAATTATCTAATTCACTACTTCATTTTCAGAAGCCAATAATAGGAGAAAATATGAGGTGTTTTTTAACATGTCTTTTAAAACCCATTACAATTGTGTTATCATTGTAAATAAATGAAAACAAGTGATATATAAGGCAGAACATAAATGGAAATAAAAGAAAAATCTCTTCTTATGCACTCTTCCTGCCGAGGTAGAAATTAAGGCTATTTTTCCACAGCCACATTGCAAAGTGCTAGTATAACAGAAACTCCTTGTTATAAAAATAGTAGTCACAGTATTTATCATAAAAGGTAATTGTGATGTGTCCAGTTAGATGAAAATAGTGCATTCTAGGGAGACTGTGAGTAGTTTAACTCGTGTAGAACCCAAGTCAATGAAACCAATAAGTCTCCCCCCATATTGTTCAGCTACTTAGGTACTGTTCCAGTCTGCTCCTCTCAACTTGACAGGTCTCTTCAAGAATGTGTATTAGAGTTAAGAAATTACCCAGGAAGCAAATACATACAGATCATCCAAAAGAAACCCCTTCACCATGGTTGGAAATTCACCACAAATGAATGGGCTTTGAGGTCATCAAGCAGGAGCCTTCAACTGATACACACAAAGCTTAGAATCAGAGAAGTTAAATAATTTTCCTAAGGTAAATGAGAGCAGAACCTGTAATAAAACTTCTGATTATTCTGAGGGTCATGTACCTCAACTGTAAAATAAATATAATTTATTTACATATTACCTGGTCTACTCACTTCATTGCATGGCTGTGAAGTTTAAAATGAAGTAATATAGATGAATGCACTATTTTAAAGTTATCTAAACATTGCAATGAAATGTAAGGTAGTATTATTTGAGAAGTATCATGGTATTTTGTAAAGAGATGCTCAATTTAAATCCTAGTTTAACAATGTATAGGATGACTTGAGCAAGTCCCTTCACATCTCTGAGCCTGAACTTCTTTATCTTCAAACAAGAGAAAACTATAAACTACTCTGCCAACCTTATATAGCTGCAAGTGAGACAGATAATACATGGTAAAGGTCATAGGAAATTGTAAAGAGGTATGGCAGTGAAACCCAAATATAACTAATGCTCGATGCAGCTCAGTTTATGCACTCTTACAAAGAAACAGCAGTCCAGCAAAAAATATACAAGTACACATGAACACACATATATGCAAATGTACACACAACTTGTTAGTATCTGCTTCCTGTTTTTTTTATTCTATTTTAGCAATTCTAATGAATGAGAAATGCTATCTCACTGGGATTTTGATTTGCATTTCCCTAATAACAAATGATGTTGAGTATCTTTTCATCTGCTAATTGCCCAGTTGTATGTCATTTGAAGAAATGTCTATTCAATCCCTTTCCTTGCTTTTAATTGCATCTTCTTTTGTTAGTTGTAAACATACTTTTTATGTACTGAACACACCTCCATATCAGAAATATGATTTGCAAATATGTTCTCAGTTCCATTGGTTTGCTTCTTACTTTCTTGATGGTATCATTTGAAGTGCAAAAATTTTTAATTTTGATGAAGTCCCATATATCTGTTTTTTTCTTCTATATCTTGTGCTATTAGTGTCTTTTTTAATTTTGCATTTACTAAAATACACACACACATGACACATTACAGAGAGGCTTAAAACTAATCTAGAACCAAAGACTACCTGCTCTAAACCTGCCTGAGTCACACTGAATCTCAGCTGGACAGAGCAGATGATCAGAAGTCTGCTACTGTGTGCATTCATCTATTTCTGTGCTCTCCCACCAGCCTACCTCTTCACTCAAACCATACTCCACCGTTAGTTTTTGCCAAAGTTCCTTTTGGAAGATTCCAACATTATCACAACTGAAGTAAAAGGATAAAGGTTACATTTCTGCCAAGATATGTTGGGAAGTCAGTATGCTGTCAATCATCAGATGTCTTTCCGGTACACCTCCAACTAAAAAGTTCAGAAGGGCCAGTATAGAAAGTATAGACCCAGAAGGGGCAGAACTGGGTAGAATCATGACTATTCTTGTATGGGCACCAAAATTGCAAGAAGAAATGACAGCTGAAAGCCTGAGAGAAAAGTCAGAAAAACATAAAAAGTCAATACAAGAACTCAAAAATACACAGTGGTCTATGCTTATTTCGCAAAAGAGCAGATTATTCTCCACACCTCAGAGTGGGTATAACTAGCCAGGACTTGTTTTCGAAACTAGCTGCAGGTTAGCACCATATGCACCTAAAAGGAGATTATGGTCATCTTAGAATTCTGACCACACCAAAATGGAGCCAAACTAAACCAGGAAGTTTTTGACCCAATTCCCTAATTACAGAAAAAAGTACTTGTTTGGTCCAGGCCAGTCAAATTACCACCTTTGCTCCAAACACATACAGCATAAGCATGACTCCTGCAGTAAGGAAAACTGAAAATATGAAAACATCTTCTGATAATGTCACTACTATCATAGTGGGAAGGAAGAAGATAGCGGTAGTCTGTCAGGTTACCTAATCTCTGGGCAAATCCACAGTCTTTACAGTTAATACATATTTTTTAGTGACTCTGTCCCATTAAGAATTTTGCCAACATACACACACACACAAACACACATACAATAATTCCCATTAGGTCAGTTAAATTACCACTGCAATTATGAGATATTCTTTTTTTATAAATTCATATCTATGTTTAGTTCTTTCTCTATAAACACAGTGAATTCTCCCACAGCACAAAATAACCCCAAACTATGGTGTTTTTCTGGATTGCAAAGTTATGCCATATTTAACTTTTTCAAGTTACAAACTGCATTTTCAACTGGGAGCATGGATGAGTGGTTAAAAACAGGAAGTCAGATGAGTAAACTTGAAACCAGTGAAAACACAGAAGATAACGAGGGAAATTCAGAAAAAAACTGAAATTGTCCACAGATGTGACAGTGACGGAGTGTTTCCTAAGTTTTCCCACATGAACCTGACTGGGTTATCCTGTCAGTGCGAAGCATGACTGCGATATCCTGTCCAGCAAGCAGCAAGTGAACAGAAGGCAATCGTGGGCTGTGCTCACAGGGTAATTTTAAGTGTTTTCCTTAGTACTGTGGAGATTTAATTAAGTTTTGTGAACTTCGTTCAAGAAATCCTGGGAAAATTGTCTGAGACCGTGATGCTAGCAGAAGTCCTTAAAAACCAGTCATGCAAATTTGAAGAATGAGCACCAGAATTCAGTGAAAAGCACAACCAAAAGGACTAAACAGAAAATACCTCATGTTTCCCTCAAAGGCAAGTTGAGAACCCCCTCAGGAAGAGAAGCCTACATACTAGCAGAAACTAGAGGACAACGGGAAGACAAGTATAAGAGCACTGTGTCCAGTAATAACTCATTTTTATGGCTTCAAAGGCATAAGCAACTCTTGGGGAGAATGAAGTTAGTCAGACTTTTTTTACCTTGAGTTTGAATTAAAATATTAATATTAATAATTTGGCCACTTCCTTAGCCTTTGCTTGCTATATTTATGATGGTATATTCGATGGTAAAATGACAGGTAAATAAATTTTCCCTGCGTTATCAGCATGTATTCAAATCTAAGACACACGCGTCCATAGGAGGGGCGACAATCATGGTCTGAACCATCACAAACCCTGAATGCCCAAGCAATTTCTGCAAAATTCACCAAAAGCACACTTCCTCTGAGACTTCTCCTGATTTTCAAAATGTGTTCAATAGAACAACATTCTATAGTATGCTTAAAAATGTGTTTTAAATTCCTGATGAAATGAAACTTTTTCAACCATGTAGACATAAGCTGTCTTAACTAGAAGAAAGTCCTGGCCGGGGATAAACTACTACTTCTCATCGTATAAAGAACATTTTTAAATCATACTCATTTGGCAGCTCAGAGACCTTCTTGCAATACATCATATTCTCACTTATGATTTAAGGTTGTGAGACAAAGGGCTTCTGGAAAAGTAAGATATGCCTATTATCTTAGCCAAGGCAAGCCTACTTGTTTCAATGTTGCTGAGTGAACCTGGCAATCCTAGGCATTCTGAGGTGCTACCTTACTATCGCATCTCACCCTAGAGAAGTTCTGTCATCCTAGAAGACTGAGAAGCTCTATCAAAACTGCAGTCCAAAAACAGCAGGCTTTTACTGAGCCATTACCTACTCAGCACGTACAGTCCCAAAACATTAGTCCCCTCTTCGTATTTAGGCTGCTTTATCGCTCCCTGCGCCAAAGTAACAAGTGACCTTATCCAGTGAAAAGAGGGCTACCAGGATCCCATCAGCCTGCCTGATACATGCCAGGATTTGGGGTGCTCCTGTGATGGCTTAGAACTGGCGTTCAGTACACTGTCACTTCCTCTCTTCACCACAGCTCATTCTATCCAAGGCGTTTCCTCTATCTTTCAAATATAGGGCAGTTTGCCAGCATATCTTCTGTCTTGGAATATTAATCATTATACTATGTCAAGAATTAGAATGAGATTAGAATGGAGACTGCTTTCAAAAACCCCCTCATTCTGTCAGCATAATCCTGGTTATTGCAACTTTTCTTGAGACTCATACTGCCTTGCATTTCCTACTTTTCTGACCCAATCAGAAAACAATTACCTCATTCCCCAAATGGACTGCCTTTCTTTTATTTCTCCTTTTCTTCTCATAAACAGTGGTTCTGTTATCATAAGACATTCACTTTCACAAATGGGTCTGTTTATCAAAGTTTTACTAATTTTAATTAAGTGCAAAGATATTAAGGGCCTGCTAGACCAGCTACTCCAAAAAAATAGATATATTAATTAGACACAGTCTCGAAAAAGCCATGTTCTCAGGGAGGGAGGAGTGGTAACTGTACACAAGTGAATAGACAACCACCAAAAAGGAAAAAATGAGGAGAAGCGCAAAGCCTTTGCAGGGTCAAAGCTGAGAGAAGTTGCAAGGGTTTAGGTGACCAGGGAAGCATCACGGTAGAAACAGAGTCAGCAGAGAGCGACTGTTTAGCTACCATTTCAGATCCAGGAGGAAAGGCAACAGATGGAAAAAGAAAGGATGTGTTAAAGGAACAGAGTGGTATCACTTGGCCAAAACACAGGCCATGTGTAGGAAAAATACATAAGTCTCTGCAAATAACTGGGACTCTATGTTTTCATTTTCTTGGAAATAATGAAGCGGCAAAGGTTTCTGAGCAGGGGAGTGGCCTAGTCAGAGCGTGCCTCAGGAGGGGAACGCAGCCAGCAGTGCGCAGGGGCGTCCAGAGGCTTAGGGCAAGAGCCAGGGCTGTGTGGGAGCCGCGTCAATTGTCCAGACAAGCAGCAGTGAGGCTTGAATCGAGGAGGGAACAGCAAAAGGAAAAAGGAGACGAGGCAACTGTGATGAACATGTCGCCACTGCGAGAAGTCCCTTAATGAGCACTATTCCACTCAAAGAGAAAGGATGGGTATGAGACATAAGCAGGGTCAGGAAAAGAATGGGATTACTATTTATTGAAGAGTTAAGTATAAAATGCTCAGCTTTCATCCAATCCTCTCAGTTAGCCACGTAGGGGATGTTATTTTCCCCATTTTACAAATAAGGAAACCAAGATCCATGAGCTTATGTAATTTGCTCAAAGCCAAAAGGGCAGGAAGTAGCAAAACCTTGTTCTGAACCCAGATTTATCTGATTCCCAAACGGATGCTCTTCCCACCCTGTGTACCACAAACCTATAGAATCTTCAGTATTCAACAGTTTATTAGACATGCAGCATGAGTAAGAATAAAAAGTACTTGTGAATTTTGAAAGGTGACATTGAAACAAGTGTCATTAATAAAAACGAAATAAAAATAATCAGAGTTTGAAGACTGGTGAGTATAAATTAATATAAAGCTTCACTTTAGATATGCAGTATTTGAAATCCTAGGTGATTAAGTAAGAAAATCCTAGCAACAGTTGGAAATCACGGTTTGGGAATCATCAGGAGAGCACTTTTGAGATGAAGGGGAAAGAGATGGAAGGAATTCTTGTGTAAAGCAGTGTGATGCATGAGGAGTTACCTGAAGCAAAGAATGTGGAAAAGAGAATGTCTTTTTTATGGAGCAGAAAGAGGAACCAGAAGCAGCTAGTGAAGGAGGTGGAAGAGAAGTTCTCAGAAAGACAAAAGAACCAGCAGACTACAGTATCACAGAGATCATCGGAGGAAAAGGTTTCAAGAAGTGCAATTTCCACAGAGAAGACAAGGAGAATGAGAACTGGCAAAATGTATTAGTTTTGTTGGCTGTGGAATACCTGGTGACCTTCAGAACGTGGCTTTGTAGAGGGCCAGAGGTGGAAGCCATATTACAAGGGGAAGAGCACACATAGGCAAGAAGTGAAAGCAGAATTTATACTCTGAGAAGTTTGGTGGTGAACAAAAGAGAGATAAGAAATAGCCTGCTGAGTAACAGAGTCAGAGGAGGGTTATTTTAGGATAGGGAGGGCCCCGAGCCTATTCATGGGCAAAGGAGGAAATACTAAAGATGGGAGAAAGATAGGACCTAAAGGATGGAGCAAAACCAGGAGGAGGTGAACAGTAACAGAATCAAGAACAGTGTTCTTGGCAAAAAGAACAAGCTACTTTCTTATGAGGTAGAAAAAGGGACAAGAGGTTACCCTTCAGGAGATACTGAGAGAGTTCACATGGACTGGCCTCACTCTCAATAAAACATAGAGCAAAGAGCTAAATAAGACAAAGAAAAAGCAGCTCTCCCCAAAAGGTTTGGAGTTCATATTCTAAAAGGAAGAAAAAATGTTTACATAGGTCAGAAAATGGAGATTCAGTTTGGGAAAGTTACCAACCTTCAATGATTTCTCCAGCTATTCTCCATAGGATTCATTCCATTTTTTCCCAGAATCTAAAACTGTTATTCTCTAAGAAGTATATAGTTCTTCCTTGGACTATGTGGTTATAAACTGGACAATGAAGATAGTCCTTTCAGTTGTCAGAAATGAAGAAACTCTATATTCTCACCTGTGTTCTTTTTGGACCCGTTTCAACATATTTACTTCAGTAAAGTTTGCAAAGGAAGTATTGATCTCAATGTTTACTTTCAATAGCTATCAATTATATGGTGATTTTAAATGGCCTACAAGTAAAAAATGCCATCCCTTAGCAAAATGTTATACTTCACATGGATTAGCAACAGAAACTTTAAAATAAATCCAATGACTAGCGATCCCCTCCGAGCCCTTTCTTTGCCAAGAAGTCACATTCATCGATCTGGTCCCCCACGGTGGGCTCAGGATGACTGTGAATGATGCTATTTAACCTTCATAATATCCTTAGAGTATACTATTATAATCATTCCCAGTGTGCAAATAACTGAGGGTTAAGTAAAGTCACTTCTTCAAGGTCTCAGAGATAGTAGTGGTAGAACCAGCCTCAGCCCTGGACTGACTTAAAAGCTTGTGCATATAAAGACTCAATTGTACCACCTCACAATTCAGCTGCATATGCCATATACAGTTTTTTCTTCTTTAATTTCTTTGGTCGTCTAAGAACTTTCCTTTCTGCTTCCACCTCCCCACAAGAGTATAAATTCCTTGAAATCAAACACCAAGTATAACGTCCTTGGAAAAGAGTCTGGAACGTTGTAACATTTTCAAAAAACATGGAAGTAAACTTAAATAAATTCAAATCAACTTTAAAGTATTTAATCTCCATTTTTAACCCACCTGCTTTTTTTCTACTACACTTACTACACTCACCCCGCCTCCTCCCACATTAGTTTCAAAAGAATACCCAGGTTTGGGAATATGAATGTTATGGTGAAAAGAGCACCGTAAACAGCTTCTAGAAACAGGATTATGTTTAAGTCAAGTGTGTAAATCCACTGAAGATGAATAAAATCTTCTCATCAGCAATTACCCAGGAAGATTTGAGTTGAGGATTTCACTCCTTAGAGCTGATATTCATTTAACAACCATTCATTGAGCATCTTCTATTTGCTCCACCAAGAGCCTGCTCTACACAAGTTCTCAGACAAGTTGGAGAGACAGACCGGTGTCCTGTGATTACAGAACAGACTGGTATGCCAGAACAGAGGTGAGGAGGATGGCCAAACAACAGTTTGACTTTTTTCATCATTAATTGTATGTATTTCAGCCTAACTTCCCAATATGGGCTCATTTCCTTTTTGCATCAACTTGAAGCCTCAGATGAAACCACCCAGTGCATTTCATTTCAAAATGAAACTCATGACACAGCTAAGCAGTGAGTCATTCTCAGAGGCCATGAAATACCAATCCCAGTGCTTTAAAGACTGACTGGGCTTTTCCAGCATTAAGCTGTATCGTATATTTTTTGAGCTGAACTTTTTTGGCACCCGTTTTAATTTAGATGACAGTTATCAATATAGCTAACCTTTGTGTTATAATGATAAAACCTACAACTCACGTCGCTCTAAAAACTGAGTTTGGAACAAAGAAACAGAGTGGGGAAACTATTTTCCTTACTGGCCTAGATAGGAAATTAGAGATTTGAACACAGGTTTTCCACAATGACTATCCTCAGCCTCAAGTGTATTATTATTTTTACTTTATTGTGTGTCCTACAAATTTCTGTAAGTTAACAAAAGGCTGTATCTTTTCACCTTGGAAAGTCATTCAATGCAAAAAAAAACAGAGTTAGGAAATCTTACAGTGAAGAGTGACCCAGGCAATAACACATTTCTGTATTTATGAGGGTAGCCTGAATGTAGCTTCCTCACCATGGGTGATGTCATAGCTGTTTGTCTGTTTCCCACTCTCCTCTTATACACACACACACCCCTCAGTGATTTCTCAGGGTTAGTACACAGCTCATTGTGAACCAACCACCCAAGAAGGTCCACTAGACCTCACTGGCTTCCCCTTTATACACCCATACAAATCCATATAACACAAAAGGAAAGGGAGACTGAAAGTATATCTCAGTGATGCAGAAACAAATTCACCTTTAACTTTTGCTAATTTTCAAAAAGTATTCTTGTGTATCCCAGCGCCCATCAAATCTTACATGAGCTCTTGTCTCATCTCCACACTCCTACTCTTCATCCTAGGGTCACAACCTCAGAGTTGTGCACATACATTCCCACTCCATACCTCCAAGCTAAGACCACGTGAAGAATGCAAGAACAACTGAGTCAGAGATTTAAAAACCTTCACAGAGACCAATCCCAGGGCTGTGGATCACATGCAAACCACGTGACAGCTTCCGATGCCACTGACATGTAACAAGACAAGAAGTTTCATTAATGCAGTGCTCACTGGAAACTCCTAATGAATCACCAACTACATGACAAGCAAGGAAATTAACAGCCCATAGCTAACCTCCTTCTGGTAATGAAGAGGTGACAATAAACTAGAAAGAGGCGCTTGGATTTCACAACTCCTGATAGTTTGGTTTTGGTCAAAATCAAGGTCCTTCCTAAATACTTATCAGCCACAAAGATGGATAAGAAACAGAAACACTTCCATTGTGACACATCTTCCTCTGTCAACCCTACCAATTTTAGTGCACATCCAGATCAAATCCTGGTCAGTCTCTCTCTCTCTTTACACTGAAGTTACATCTTACTCCAAGGGTAGATGGATCAGCCCAAAAGGTGAATACCTCATGTAACTCAGATTACTGCTGAAAACCCCTTGAATCCACCATAGAGTTCAATGAGTTAGTGCACATCCAGTTCAGTGTCTTCTATAGGTGATCTTACCAGTTTTCCTCTAATGTTTCTCTAGGGCTTTTGATTCATTTTTAAATTTCCATATTGAGCATGTCAATAAATCCTTCACCACCCACTTACCCAGTCCTCTAAAAATCTGTTTCACATCTTTATTGTTGGTCAGGGAAACCCTTAAAATTATTCATACAATCTTTCCCTGTAATTCCACCAAAGACATTGACTATTTTGGGTTTGATGGAATCGTATGCCTTACTAGAATGGACAAATAACCATGGTACTCATCCCAACCTTTACCCCATCTTTCTGTCTCTCCACCTCCATACTGATCCTGCACCCCCTTCTCTCCCTCTCCCCTTCCTTTTCCTTTTATTTCCACAGCGTTCAGTTCAGATAAACCAATTACTCATATCATGAAAATCCTCTGTACTGAGGGAATTTTCTCAAGAAACTTTTATAAACCGATTTGCCTGACTTTCCCTCACCATAACTATTACTTTTTATTGCCCTCATTCATTCATTCTGCAGATATTCATTATGCACCAACTACATATCAGACAGCATTCTAGACACTGTGGATACATCAGCATCCACAACAGTGAAGGTCCCTGCTCTCAAGGAACTCACTTTCCAGTGAATGACATATCTGACAAGGGGTTAACATCCAAAATATATAAAGAACTTACACGCCTCAACACCCAAAAAGCAAATAACCCGATTAAAAAATGGGCAGAGGATATGAAGAGACATTTCTCCAAAGAAGAAATTCAGATGGCCAACAGGCACATGAAAAGATGCTCCACATCACTAGTCATCAGAGAAATGCAAATTAAAACCACAATGAGATATCACCTCACACCAGTAAGGATGGCCGCCATCCAAAACACAAACAACAACAAATATTGGCGAGAATGTGGAGAAAGGGGAACCCTCCTACACTGCTGGTAGGGATGTAAATTAGTACAACCATTGTGGAAAGCAGTATGGAGGTTCCTCAAAAAACTCAAAATAGAAATACCATTTGACCCAAGAATTCCACTCCTAGGAATTTACCCTAAGAATACAGGATCCCAGATTCAAAAACACAAATGCACCCCTATGTTTATTGCAGCATTATTTACAATAGCTAAGAAATGGAAGCAACCTAAGTGTCCATCAGTAGATGAATGGATAAAGAAGATGTGGTACATATACACAGTGGAATATTATTCAGCCATAAGAAGAAAACAAATCCTACCATTTGCAACAACATGGATGGATCTGGAGGATATTATGCTCAGTGAAATAAGCCAGGCAGAGAAAGACAAGTGCTAAATGATTTCACTCATTTGTGGAGTATAACAATGAAGCAAAACTGAAGGAACAAAACAGCAGCAGACTCACAGACTCCAGGAAGGGGCTAACAGTTACCAAAGGGAGAGGGATGGGTGGGTGGGTGGGGTGGGAGGGAGAAGGGAACTAAGGGGCAATTATGATAGCACACATAATGGTGGGGGGCTCACGGGGAAGGCAGTGTAGAACAGAGAAGACAAGTAGTGACTCTATAGCATCTTACTACACTGATGGACAGTGACTGCAATGGAGTGTGGGGGGGACTTAATAATATGGGTGAATGTAGTAACCACAGTGTTTTCATGTGAAACCTTCATAAGAGTGTGTATCAATGATGCCTTAATAAAAAAAATTTACCTTCTTCAGCTTGAAAGGTCTTCAGAAAAACTGTGAGTAACCTCCTAATTTTAAAAAAATCTGGATTTTTTTACCATGCCACAAAAATCCTTCCCTTTACATTCTCCTTGTGAGGCAGATGAGGAAGTACTCTCCTTCTCTTGAGGAAAAACAACTTTGGTAAGTGGTTATGTTTTTACAACAAAGGATCTGTCACTTCAGATTTGTAGAAACGATTTCAATATTTTGTTCTAATTTCTTTGTTAAACGCCAATCTAGACAGAATTTTTAGTGCCATGAGAAATCTGTGAATGATACAGATAGTTTTGAATCCATAATAATTAATCTTTTAACTTTATCTTAAGCTTATTTAGAAGCAAACATTAAGCTTTTAAACTAAGTGAAAGGAAAGGTCACTTGATATAGTACAAAATATAAAATACAATGCAAATTATCATCACTAAACTCTCCATTTCTCATATATATATATATGTATGTGTCTGTGTATATATAGATATACATATCTATATGAACAAGTTTGCCTGGGATACTTTTATGTAAACCTTCTAGCAAGCCAAATACCGCCTCGCCCTCAATCCCCTCACACCCCTATTATAATCCCGGAGTGCTGTTCAACTGACTGAGTCTACTATTGCCTGCTGGGTAGCACCAAGAAAAGTAGGCTTGACTCCATCCAAGATGGGCCCGTTGAAGATCTCAGAGAAAACAAATAACGTAATTTTTCAACATTTATTTAGTCAAACATTGGTTCTACACCAGCTATACAGCCGGCACTGTGCTACGCAATGGAGGTACCAGCACAGTAAAAACACAACCTGTGCCCTTACAGACCCACGTGACTGCCACATGGACAGCAGCAGGTAGGAAGCCACGTCTGAGGGCAAAAAGGCAGTAACAGCCTTTTGTAATAGCCTAAGAAGGTAGTGAAGCTAAAGGAGACCCAAGGCACCTGTCAGAGATAGAACTGGACTCTTGTCAGCCATTTAACTGTCACATTTTCTTTTCTTATCAACTCTCAGTTAATTCCCTCCAAATAGTTTTGAGTTCATAAGAATTAATTTTTTCTATGCCATGGTAAAATTTTTCCTATAGGTGTTACAACACTTCAGAACTCTGTAAGCATTCCAAGTTCAGAGAGCTATACCAGAGTACCTAGTATATTTGCCTATAAATAAGTAGAATAAATATTGCCAATGACATAAATCAAGGATTTGAGTACCTAGGTGTCAGGATACAAAACACATCCACAAAAGTTATGAAAATGAAAAATGGAGTTCTGTTTTCTAACCCAATGAGGATAAAAGTACAAAAGTCCTTATTAAATAGACACCATTCATCACACTGAATAAAGCACTACAAAACTTTCCAGTATGTCAACAGAAAAAGAAAAGGTTAAAGTTTTGGCACAGCCTGAAATCTGGCAGGCATGATGTTTAGCCAGCCTCTGAGGCTAACTTCTTCCTAGGATTGCCTCAAAAGAAAATGCAGACTGCCTCAGAGTTTTCAGCGTTTGAAAACAAATAGTCCATGTCAAGGGGAAGAAGCCTTGAAGTGCTACTTTGTCAGCTCTTAGAAGCCAATGAATAGAACAGGATTAGGCTAGAGACACCAAGCCCCCAGATTACTCTCTGATACGTATAACCGCTAAAAGAAGGAATCTGATTGTGATGCATGAGCCCATCGGTGGGGAGCAATCTTTCTCCACGTGTATGTCCCAAAGGGAAAGTCTAGACACATTTCATCTTTTAAAATGGTTGATCCTGCTCAGTCTGACAGCCGGTTTACAAAGCTCCTAAACCAAGCTCAGGTCAAGGCGAAGGCAGTGATTTGGTTTATCCAACCAAATAATCCTGATTTCCTGGTCTTTGCTGATAAGTGACGCTGCATGTATAGAGAAATGGTAATAGACGGTGAAAACTGAGCCCTCAACCCAGTTTGTATACATTATTGTTTGTCTATCCGCATAACAAACCACCCTGAAATACAATGAGTGGCATGAAACTATGAAAATGATATCATGTCCCTCCATTCTCATGGTCAGGAATTTTAACAAAACACAGAGGATGGCTTATGTCTGCTCACTGATGTCTAGGGCCTCAGCTTTGATGACTCCAAAGGCTGTGAGGTGACTCACAAGGTACGGCTGGAAGAGCAGGGACAGGACAATCTACTTTCAATACGTTTCTTGAATCACATGTCTGGCATTCGGCCTGGGTGGGAGAAGGACAAGCTCCGCTGGGGCTGGCGACCAGAGTGCCTCCATGTGGCCTCTCCAGCTTGGTGGCCTTGGGGTAACCCGAAGTCATGCACGATGGTTCCGGGCTCGAAGGACAAGTGATCGGTAAGCAAGGAGGAAGTTGCATGGCCTTTTATGGCAGAGCCTCAGAGGTCACGTCAAGGTACTTCCAGTGCTCTATCGGTCAAAGCAGTCACAAACCCACCCAGATTCCGGTGGAGGAAACACAGACCCCCCCCCCCATAGGAGGAGTGCCAAAAAAATTGCTGCCATGTTGTTAAACTGCTTCGGTTATTTTCCATATAAGATGCCAACATCAACAGACAGGCAGATCGTGTTCTTTAGGAGCACAGGGAAGTGGGGGCTGGGGAAGGGCCTCATTAGGTGCATGTGAGATGAAATGAGAGGACACGTCTGACAAGAGTAATCTTCTCACTGGAGCATGTCAAGATCTAACCCCATGTAGTTTTGATATGTGGAACAGTGCTTAACATGCATTCTTCAAGGCCTTCCTAAGGGCTTTGTGGCCCCTTTGACTAACGGTGCTTCAGATGTGAATTCAGATCACAACACTATCAACACCACGGGGCTACCATGATTCTTTTCTGCAGTCTTTACTTATCAGGGCAGATAAATAACCACTACATTACCACAGCTGAACAGTTATCACTGTATGAATGTGTGGAGGCAACTTTACCCTGGCCTGGATACCTTTCCTGATTCTTCTGGGGGTTTGCGGGAGTGAGGAGGGCATTAGCCCCCAGAGCCATCCTCCAGATGTTCAACGTCACTCCCAGTGGCATTAGGGAGCGGCAAGCAAGAAGGGGATGAGCAGTTTGGAAGGCCAGGCATGGATCAAGAAAGTACCACCACAAATTATATAATTATGCAGCTATATTAATATCAAAAGAAATAAACAGGGCATAAAGCTTTACTAGAGTTAGAGTGTCACTTCATAATGGCAAAATGTACTTTTCATATGAAAGAAATAATTTTAAATGTTTATGCAACTTTTGACACAGCCTCCAAATATTTAAGCAAAAATTAGCAGAACTAGATAAACCCAATACCATATGAGAGTTTAACAAATCTCTCTGTATTTTATAGATCAAGAATACAAATGTTTTGCAAGAATATAGAAGATATTTAATTACATAATTATATAATTAATAAGCATAATCAAGATTTAAGATATATAGAGAGAGAGAACAATGCATTTTCAAAGCAGAATACACTTTCTTTTCAAGCACACTTGAAACACAAAGACTGACCCACATGGATCCTTAAAGCAAGCTTCAAAAAATACCAAAATATTCATTTCATTCAAACATAGTCTCTGACCACACCAGAATGTTGGTGAACTTGATACCACTAACAGAAAGATAACTAGAAAACGCCAAAATGTTTGAAAATCAATAAATTGAATAGCTCATGGGTCAAAGAAGAAATTAAATTCGAAGTAGAAAAAATTTGGAAATGAATAATAATACAAGTAGAACAAATGGAACTTGGGGGAAATACAGCTAAAGCAGAAATTAGAGGGAAATTAGTGACTAACAGCCTATATTAGAAAAATAAGAATGCCTGAAAATTAAAGTGATAAGTGTCAAACTTAAGAGGCTAAAAAGAAAAACAAAACAAAACAAAAAACAAAACAAAACACAAAAAACAAAAACAAAAACAAAACAAAAAAAGGGAGAAAACAAATTAATTAAGCCAAAAATACATAGGAAGTAAGGAAATAATAAGTTGACAAGTCAAATAAAATAGAAACAATTAACAAAGCCAAAAGTTGTTTAATTAAAAAACGAATGCATTTTACCAACCACTGATAAGATGGATTAAGAAAATAACAGCAAAGCACAGATAATATCAGAAATTTTTAAAAGGAAGAGAGCAGAGAAACTGAATAGAGATTTTTCCAAAGGAAATAGGCAAATGGCCAACAGGTACGTGGAAAGATGCTCAACATCACCAGTCATCAGGGAAAATACAAACCAAAACCACAATGTTAGATATCGCCTCACACCTGTACTGGCTCACAACCTGACCCTGAACACATAAGACATGGAGAGACCTGAGAAAGAGGCAGGTCACTCCAGACCCATAGGTGGCAGTTTTAATAAGCAGGGGAACTTACAAGACTTAGGTGGGTGGCAGCAAGACAAACAGATCTCCGAACCCACCCGCCAGAATCTTAAAAGTTTATGGAGGCGTCACAGATACTGTGCCCAGGGTCTCAACAGCACATTATTCTCATGGCTGTGTCTTTGAACATGGCTCCCACAGTGGGATGGTGGGCAAAACTGTACTCCACGGATTGGGCCGGGAGCAGCCTCCGATTGCCCGGGGCCAGCTCTTGCCTTAACTGGCAGTCACGCCCTGTCCATGACCTCCTCCGACCCTGTTAGAATGGCTGTGATCAAGAAGATTAGCGATGACAACTGTGGGCGTGAAGAAAAAGGAACTCTTGTGCGCTGTTGGTAGGCATGGAAATTGGCTCAACCACTGTTGAAACAGTATTTAAATTTCAAAATAAAAATACCACTACCAAAAATCCTACTTCTAGGTATATATCCAAAGGAAATGAAGACAGAATATCTAAGAGGTATCTGCACTCTCATGTTTATTGAAGCATTATTCACAATAGCCAAGATATGGGAACATCCTAAGTGTCAACAAATGGAAGGATAAAGTTGTGTAGATATAGGGATAGATACAATACACACATCCACATATATACAACAGAATATTATTCAGCCATAAAAAAGAAAGAAATCCTGCTATTTTAGATAACATGGATGGACCTTGAAGGTATTATGCCACATGATATAAGCCAAAGACATATATATATGGTGTCATTTGTATGTGGAATCTTAAAAAGCTGAGCTCATAGAAACAGAGTTGAATGGTGGTTACAGAGGCTGGGGTTGGGGGAATTGGGGAGATTCTATTAAAGGGAACAAACTTAAAAGTAGAAGACAAATAAGTTCTGAAGATCTAAAGCACAGCATAATGATAGTTAACAATACCGTAGTATATACTTTAAAATTGCTAAGAGACTAGACCTTAAATGTTCTCACTACAAAAAGGAAATGGTAAGTATATGACATGATGGAGGTGTTGGCTAAAGCTACAGTGGTGGCCATATTGCAACATACAAATGTTTCAAATCAACACATTATATACCATACTTCCACAATGTTATATGTTACATCTCAATTTTTTTAATGTAAAAAGGAAAACTTGTGAAATAGAAATTTTTTAGAAGTATATCACTTATAAAAACGGATCAAAAAGTAGGAAACTTAAAAGTTTTAGAACCATTAAAGATAACTAAATCAGCAGTTCAATGACTTATGTTGGCTTCTGTGACATATTTTCCTTCCTAAGTTAAAAGAATATTTGGCTAGAATAAAATGCATGTAAATTGATTTTTAAATTAAATTTAATTGTAACTTAACACAAACTATTCCAGAGGATAGAAAAAAGAAAAAAAAATGCTCCCGATTCTTTTTATGACCTTTGCATAACATTGACTTCAAAAACTAACAAAAAAAAATAGAGGAAAAGGAAAGTTATAAGCCAGCCTCAACCACGAACACAGATGTTAAGAACCAAACAAAAGATCAAGTGATCGAGTCACTCCCAGGCTCTCTAGGTTCTCTGATGTCTTGGAATGTTGTTTCTTGGCCTGCCTGGTGGGTACATTGGGTTTTTTTAAACATTATCCTTTAAACTGAGCAAATACATAGATGTTTAAATATACTTTGTACATTCTTCTGTTTATAAGATATATTTCATTATAAAAACAAACCAAATAGTCCCCAGCAGCACCTGCCACACTCATTCTCTCCCATTAAATTCATCCTCTGTTCATCTGAGCCTCTCAAAATTCCATACCTGGTGCTCCACAAAGTGTGGCCCCCACACCCAAAGAATCAGCAGCAGCAGGAGTGCCTGGGAACCTGTTAAAAATGAAGACTCTGGGCCCCACAGCAGACCTACTGAATTAGGATCTCTGCAGGTGGGACTCCAGAGTCTGTGTCTCAACAAGCTGTCCAGCTTATTCAGAGGCTCAGACAAGTTTAAGCACAGCTCTCCATAACAGTGACAGGCAATAGAGGGCTTACAAGCAAGAAGTGGGACTTAAGCCCAAGGGAACCTGAGCCAGAGGCAACTTGGTGTCCAAAATCACACCCACTGCCATACCTGTAGTGCACAGGGTACCATGGTGGATTTTCTTCCGTTGAGGGGCCAGCCTCAGCTTACTGAGTCTCATTTCAAAGTAAGAATAATGATCATTTTTCAATGACTCACACCCGAACACCTGTGTCAATTATAGGGCCATCATTTTTAAATGATATTACAAGTTTCATTCTCCGCACTGTAAACCACACAGAGTAAACTTGCTGCTTTAGCTCTTAGTAAAGG
This sequence comes from Phataginus tricuspis, assembly GCA_029783875.1. NCBI lineage: Eukaryota > Metazoa > Chordata > Mammalia > Pholidota > Manidae > Phataginus > Phataginus tricuspis. Next base: position 66,252,964 of record JAQQAC010008350.1, on the reverse strand, counting down.
GGCAGCGTGTGCGTTCTGGATTATCCTGAATTACCCTAAGAACAAGGACTCCCCTTAATTCGTAAGCCAATAATCATTCCTTTGGGGGACTATCCAAAAGCTCTCCTCCTTCCTGCCCCCCGGCTTTTGCCTTCTTCACTGTTTTCCAGAACTTTCCATATACAGAAGAAACAATAAGTCACTTTCAAGTAAGTTCCTCAGGATACCTGAAAATTATTCACTAGGAATAAATACCAGAAAAACTGACCAAAAAAAGACATATTTAATTATGGGTTAAAATGCTTATTTTTTGTAGATGAATAAAGTAAATCTTAAGACCAGCTGTCAGTGATAGAATCAGAATAAAATTTACTTTTATTTTTATTAAAGATATACTTTCACATAATTTGAAGAGACATATAGTTATTTTATAAGGGCTATTATAAAATGTAGTAACACTCTCCCAGAGGCAACATCTTCACTCTTCAGAAGAGTCTTTTGGAATTCATCACTATATCACTAAATAATATACATACTGTGATTTTCTGGATTTTTCAGTTTAAGTCATTATTTATTGATTCTCTACCAGGGAAGATGAGGCTTAAGTTACCACATTTAACCTATCCCTCTTCCCTTACCACAAATATTCATTTTTCCAGTAACCATCACCAGCTCCTCATTCACTCAATAGAGTTGTACTGAAATTTTGGTTTGATCAACATTCATCATTTACATTATTGTGACTGTAAATGCCATTCAGAATTGACACATGTAGCCTATGATGAATCCTTTGCTTTCCTGTACAAGCTCTTGTTGATGGGAGTTGGGAGGTGGAGAGATGGGGAACAGTTAACAATGGCTGTTTTTATTTGCTCATATGCATGGTTTTCTATTTATTTACTACCAATTCAATCCCAAACTCTCTGCTAGATGTCTAAAACTGCCATCAATATACTGTGAAACATAGTGTCAGTCTATTAATTCATCTTCTTGAGAAAATCTCTCTGGAGCCTGATTTGCTTCATTCTGGACATTAATGCCTAGCTATTGTCTTAGGATCCCCCTTCATTCATTCTGAAGTGTCCTTTTCATTCTCTTATTAAGTCCCGTTTCTTACTTCCCATACCGTTCTTCTTCTCAGTTTACTCCCTCATTTTGAAGGATCATATCCAGCAGCAGATCTCTAAGAAAGAGTTCATGGCAGTTAAAATTTAAATTTTTTTATTCTATCCTCACATTTGCTTATGAATTTGGCTGAGTGTAGAATTCTAGGTTAGGAATCATTTTTCCTCAAAAATTTAGAGGCACTAGTCCATTATATTCTAACCTCTGTGACTGCTATTGAAAAACTCATACATGTTCTGATTTCTCATCTTTTGTATATGACCTTTTTGTTTTTGGAAGTTTGTAGAATGTATTTATTTACCCAATATTATGAAATTATAGAATGATATGGCTTGGAGTGAGTCTATTTGTAATCTATTCTGCTAAGCAATCTATGGATCCTTTCAATCTGGAAACTTTAGCCTTTAGCTCCAGAAAAGTTTATTTGGATAATGATTTCTTCTTTTCTATTTTCCATTTTTTTCTTTCTCTCCTTTTGGAACTCCAGTTATAAAGGTATTAGACCTCATGATCTGGTTCTCTATTATATCTGGTATTTACTATATTTTCTATTTTCCATCTTTTTTCCTTTTTGCTCAACTTTCTTGAGGATTTCCCCAATCTTCTGTTTTGTTGAGCTTTCATTTCTGTTTTTATATGTTTAATGTCTAAGGGTTCCCAATTTTCCTTTTATAAAGCAACCTGTTATTTCATAAATGCAATATTATTTTGTATCTCTCTGAGAACACTGATGATATTTTTGAATAGTATTTCCCCTGAAAAAAGTTATTTTCTTCTAGGTTGTTTTTTTCTATGTGTTTGTTTTGGCCTCTATGTCTCATAGTGAAATCTTACGTCTGCTACCTAGGGACCTCGCTTGCCTACTCATATTTTTAGGGGTACTAAGAGAGCTGATGGAAGCTCTAAGCTTGGCTGAGTCTGGCTGCTATGGGTTTCACCATAACTACTGATCGAGCTAGGCCACTCCCTTATGGATCCTCCTCCCCAAATGTCAGTATCGTTGCATTTTTCTTCTTGGTCTAGAAGATGAAAGACATTCCCATCTCCTGTCTAGAAGATACACATCTGCCTATCAACATTTTGATAGCTGAATATACAAGGGACTTAGAGTTTGGGGTGGTGTGGGTCTTGGTATTCAGAATATAAATTTGCTTAATCCCTATGTTTTCAGTGTCCTTCTCCCACCTTCAACTTGTCTGACAAATCCTAGCACAGGGATCCTCTGCTCTACATTTTCTACTGAGCAGTTTTCCTCAGCCTTCCTCCAGGGTGGGTTGGGGTGGAAAACAATTGGGGGTCTTTGGATTCAGGGAGGGCATCTAACTTTTTAAACAGACTTTAAATTGAAAATGTCCTTTTTAGCACTGTCTTCTTTCTCCCACGATTAACTCTTGTGCCAATTCCTAACTCTTTTACGGATTCTGTGGTATAAATCAGATTACTTTTCAGCTTCCTACTTCTGGGGAAGTCAGCATTCTCGAGTATCCCAAGTTGTGTCAATATCTCCTCTCTCATTTCTTTATCCCTTTAGATTTATATCTTTCTCCCAAAAAAATCCATTTATTGTCATTTTGTGAGGTGTTTGGAGAACAAAAAGTGAACATGTATTCTTGATCCACCATCTTCACCCAAAAGTCACAATAATAAAATACATCAAAACTCTCCATGAAGCAAAAGATAGAATTTCAATGATTACCTAGGGAATTTAATCAACATTTTAAAAACCAGAGAAAAGACAAAAGAATTAACTAATACAACCACTTTGAAAAACTGTTTGGCTGGCAGTATCTATAAGAACTGAACATATCCAAAACCAGACATATTCCACTTTTAGGACATATCCAATAGAAATATGTGCAGTCACCAAAAATCATGTACAAAAATGTCCATGTCAGCACTATTCATATTAGCCAAAAACTGGAATCAACCCTAATGTCCAACAACAGTGAAATGTATGACAAATTGTGATATATTCAGGATTATGCACCATATACACAATGGAATACTATAAAATGAGAATTAGAAAATTACTGCTATATTTAAGAACACAAATGAGTAAAAGCAAGCATACACTAAAGAATATATATTATAAAACTCTACTCTGTCAAATTCAAAACTATTCTATGGTGATAGAAGTCATAACAGCATCTACCTCCGAAGGAGAGGATAATAACTGGGAGAGGGCATGAGGGAGGTTTCTGGGACCTGGTAATTAATTCCCTGATCTGAGAGGTGGTTCTGTGAGTGTGCTCCCCCTGTACAAATTAATCGATTGCACACTTATGATTTGGCCATTTTTCTATGTTATACTTCAGTTTAAAAGGTTCCTTCAAAAAAATTTACCAAAGGAAGAAAAAGGAAGGGAGGGAGGGACGAAGCCACTTAAGTAGATTCACTTAGTACTGAACTCTCTGATTTAAGCAGTTTCTTAGGTTCAAATGCGAACTTTTCCACTTATTAGACAGCAACTTTGGTTAAAGCATTACTTAAATTCCTCTATATTAAGATGCACTTATTCTTTCATGCAGCAAAAACACATTGAGTACATACTCTTATAGGTCACTGCAATGGGCAAAACACACAGAAATCCTTACCCTCGTAGAGCCAATATCCCGATGGAGAAGGGAAAGAGAAATACCTGTTCTACCTACCTCACAGATTTTCTATGAATCTTGAGAAAGATCATGGTGAGAACCTGCTAATCAAAATATGGTTTGTGGACCAGTAATATTAAGACCACCTGCAAATTTGTTAGAAAGGCAAATTCAGGCCCACCCGAAACCTACTGAATCAGTATTCTCCTTTAACAAGATCCCCAGGTAACTTAGATGCACATACCAGTTCATGAAGCACTGCGATAGTGTTTTGTGAATCATAAAATGCTGTCAAATGTAGGTTATTATTATTATTAGTCATGCTTACCAGGAAATTGCTACAACGCTTTTGTAGATACATTCTTATCCCAGCAAATGAGAGATAGGAGGCAGAGAAAGCACATGTTTACTGCTTTGTTTACAGGAAGTGTTGTTTTGGAGTATTTTCTTTCCATTTGTTCTCTAAGTCAGACTCAATTCCCAAATCAATAGACCCCCCCCCTGCCCTTGCCTCAAAAGCCCCGCTGAAGAAAATGCTATGGATGGACTTTATTGCTGGGTTTTTCAACTGGCTTAACATTTCCTGGTCATTAAACTGGGAGCCCAGGAAGAGTACTTTGATAAAGTAATAAAATGCTGAACAATACAGGCTTTAGTTTTACAGAGCTTTCCTGGCATGTCGGTACAGCCCAGCTTCTTTGTGTGCCTCTCATCTCTTAGCTGGGACAGCTGGTGAAACTTTTTCCTGCAGGCTTTTTGGTAGATCTCAAATCAGACTTGTTCCAACAGTGCTTTTGTGGAAGTGAGAGCCCAGGAAGCAGCTGACTGTCTGATAGGAGAGGATGTTCTTACAGGAGTAGCGACTAATCAGACCTGCAGCAACTGTCTTCTTAAAGAAAAAAATTCTATGTTGAGTTATTCCTACATTAGTGTTACTCAAAATTTAATGTGCATACACACCCCCAGAAATCATATTAAAACTCAAATAGGATTCACTAGGTCTGGGGTGGAGCCAGAATTTCTTCATTTCTAATATGCTCCCAGTTGGTTCTCATGCTACCCATTCCTGCCCTACAGGAACGCAAGAGGAACCAAACAGCAGTTTTGAACTAGGTTCCTCCAGCAAACGCAACAGGGTCTGCTGATAAAAACCAATGCCCAGAAGACAAAAGGAAGTTGACTTGCTGGTTCTTTAGAAATTTAGAAATTAAAAGATAACATATTAAAACTACAAATACATATTCAGATATAATGACTTACATAAAAACTGGAAAGAAGTCCATTAAAATGTTAAGATCTGCTATTTTCTTTTTTCTTGTTTGTTTTCTAAACTTTCTAAAACAAACCATTTAATTATATACTATGAAAAAACTATAAATATTCGTTTTTAAATAAATTTGTATTTTTATGAATTATCCTAGCCTCATGCTAAACTCTCTGAATACTCGATAAAAAGTTCTTGAGTTTTCTATAAGTATTACAGAGTATTACATATATTCAGGGTCTCTCTGCTTCTTTTCTCCATCTTTCCACCCTAGGCTCAGCTCTGAGGGCTGTGAAAGGTCAAGTTGTATTGGACTCCAAATGTATCCAACATTACATTTCCTAAGGTGGAGAACTGCTATTTTGGTTTTCCACCATAATGGTGAAAATGTGCGTAGCTTCATTAATAGTAAATAACTGCTACTCTCTAAGAGCCTTGAATGATGATAAAGTCTTCATTAGAAAACTGGACTTCCCAGAAGCCCTTCATGAGTGCCAACTTTGATAAATTCATGATTATCTTAAAACAACTAAAAGACAAAAAGTGGTTCATTTTCAAACTCCTGGGACAAAAAGTTAGTTAAATAGAGATCATTGCTGATGATTTGGTCCTACAAGCAAGTAGAAAAGAGCCACAGGGCCCTCTGATCAGAGCCTGTCCTCTTGACCTTGTGGCCTTACATTACCTCCCATAATGCTTAGCATTTTTGAGCCCTTATTATGCACCAGGGGTGGTATTAATACATGAGATGGATTATCTCGTTTAATACTCACAACAAACTATTTTCCCTATTTTATAGATGAGGAAACACCGTTAGAGAACTGGATATAACCTGCCTCCGAATATACCCTAAGTGAAAAACAAGACAGAAAGTGACTGACTCCAGGCAGGATGTGTCTCGGTGACACTTCATAGAAATCAATGAGCCTAGCAAGACTACAGTAAGCACTAAATCATACCAGGTTTGTTTTCTGACTTCCTAGCCTCAAAATTAATCTCCAGTTTGTTCGGTAACTGTTTTTATTATGCTCATCCACGTACTGATTTGTAGCCACTAATTAACTGTGGCTTGTCCACGGGGAGCTTCAGAGAAAGCTCCACTTTGTTGTTTTCCTAAACTGACTTTCTATGTGGATTCTTATCAGTTTTGTATTTTAAAATAAAAGCTGATATGGCACAGGACTGGAGCTATTTTTTACCACCACCAGCATCATCATCATTCAACATGTTATCTGGTTTTCAATCTTATTTTACCTTAATTATTCTCATCTGTGTTGCCATTAAAGTATTAAATTCCTTTGGGGACGGGCCACATCTTTTTATATGAAAACAGTAATGCTTTAGAATAAGACTGCAGGGAAAAAAAAACTGTTAGCAATGATTGCTTCTGGGTTGATGGCATTAAGAGTTTTTTTTTTTCTTTTCTGTACTTTCAAAATTTCCCACAAAGTGCTTATAATTGGCAAAAACTATTATTTCAAATCTTGTTCACTTTATCTAGGATGGTATGCATTAACTTCTATAAAACATTTCACCAGCAATGAAAAATATCTAAAAGTGATACCAGAACTCAATAGAAGTATAACTCTTCATTAAATCCAAGGCAAGACCTGTGTGGGGTGGAGGCCTAATAAGAAAGGAGAAGAGTCGGAAGTAAAACATTTTAGTGAGCTCATCATTGCTCCCCCGAATCCAAGTGTCCCAGGTTCACAAGCCTACAAAGTTCTTTGCACAGGTTCACAGAAAAAAAACCTCCCTGTGTCCCCATGACAGGGGGCAGGCTCCATAGTAAAAACATGACTTGCCACCTCCCTCAATGGATGGAATCATTCATAGTCCCCGAAATATTTTTCGAGGCAGTGTGATGCTTCTGAAATTTTGTCTGATGCTTTTAAGCACAGACTCTGATATAAAGAGTGCTGAAGTTAGTTCTGGAAAGGTCTTTTTCCCTCCATGTCAGAGGAAAAACTTGGGAGCTAAAAAGATAGGTTTTTTAACAGAGGTTTATTTCTCTGACACTGTTGATATTTTGAAACAAGTAGAAAACCATTGCAGTAGGTTTCCTGATGCTCTGTTTATTGTTGTGCCTCCTGATGCCATCACTTATGAGCGGGTGACATCGCAGTGCGTTGTTTGAGTTGTATTCATCTCCCAAGCCCTGCTCAGATGGTTGAGAGAAAGACAGAAAATGTGGGAATCTCTTCCTGTGCATGAGTCAGAGAAGAAATTGTTACCCTCTTCACAGTCCACTGAGGGAATACGTACGGTGTGCTGGAAGCAGCAGGGGACATCTCCAGCTGTCCTTGTCAGAGCGACCCTGAAATGAAGATCAGAATGGCTGCCTCAAGAGACTGAGCTAGACCACAAAGTAGAAATTACAGGCAACAGATACGGGGGAGACAGGGCTGGGGCACACTTTGAGATGAGGTTCTCTATGAAACAGTAAAATCTGTGATGCCTCGGGGGGTGGGATGGAGGAACAATTTGACAGCTTTTCCTTAATCCCTTCTGGAAATTCAGGTTTCCCTCTGGACCAGAATCCTAATGTGGCTCAGTGAATCCTTGAAGGACGACCATTAAAAACCTGATGTCATGATTTGTAGACTGGTTGACTGGGTTTCAAATCTCATTTCTGATAGCAATTTGAAGTAGTTACTTACATCTCTCAGCCTTAGCTTCCTAACTTGTGAAATAAATAATGGTACCTAGCTCACAGAAATTCTATAAGGACTAAATAAGGAAATATTTATAAAGAACTATGTATAAAAAGCACACAGAAAGCAAAAATGATAACTATTACTAATTGTGTGTATGTGCATAAAATTGTGTGTGGTGTAGATACATATACATTATACATATATGTTTGAGATACCTTATATATCCTTTGTATAGCTCATGGCAAAGAAAAATGAAGAGCATTCTGGTTTTAGTTTTGGATTTATTGAAGGTACTTAATAGCATGTGAAGTGTTTTATGTATCAGATCCCAACAATGAGTCTAAACCACAGTAAACCATGATAAAGTTATTCTGTCTTCCTGGTTAATGGATTTCCAAACTCAGTGAGAGAGTCTGTTTAGGTACAAGGGCTAGTTACCATTTGTCAAAGAAAAATTACACAGAACAGTTTACAGGCCAGGAAGAAGAGGTTATCTAAGACTATTGCAGTAGGGGTCAACTCTATTGCAACAGAGAAGAGAGACTGAACTCGGCTTCCTCAGAAACAAAAGGCAGGAGGGTTTTTAAGTGCTGGGGTGAGCTAGTGGAAAAGTACTAGAAGATGTTAGGGGGAGGTCAGGCCATGTGATTAGGCCATCTGTGTTTGTTAATTGACACCAAGTTAGGCTCCTACCCTCCTACAAAGACTGGGAGACCTGGGTACTACCTTTCTTGATGATTAAACTTCAAAGGATGACTACCAGGTCCTTGAAAAAGATGGTCCTGGATTGTAAAACTTGTGAGAGGCTAAGAAAAGGTAGGACCGAACTGCACCTCTATTAGCCCTGCTCTCAGGGCAAGGCCCTCAACAAAATGTTGAGGTACACACAGGCCCTCCAGCCTTTCCTCCGTTCCCCGGCCCCCTTGCTGTTTCAGACACTCTGTACCCCCAGAATCTCTCTTTTTGTTCCTCCCAAAAGTCTTGCTCCTCAATCTTATACTAACAGGTAAAAAACTGGCTAAGAGCTTACAGGAAGCCAGAATGTTTGTGCGCTAACTAAATCCCAGACTAAGTGGAACTCCTAGTTCTGACCAACCGTGGGTTAGAATTTTAGAGGCCCTTCCCCCTTAATGCCGAAGCTGCCCCCTCCCCTCAAATACCTGTCACACTGACACACAGGGCAAGACAGCGCCACGGGGACCCAGCCCGCCGAGGACAAGGCCTGGACAGCTCTAGAGGGTCCCAGTACCAGACCAGTCAGTGGGCGCCTGGACACGGGGGAGGGGGAGGATTCTGGAGGTGCTTGAGGAGGGATATCAAAAGACTATGCTTAACCAGAGCGGGGTAATGAAAACCAGTGTCCCTCCCTGCTACTTTTGCCTTAGATGTTCTCAAGCTGAAAAAAGATGGGACCCAAAAAAGGACCCTGCTGTTCATTTTTATCCCTCAAGCTTTTGCTTCTGGTCTCAGGCTTTGACAAGGAAATTTACCAGTGTCAAATGGCTTGGATTTACCTTGCCAGATGTGAGAGGAAATTTACGTACTCCAGGACACCACCTCAACTGCTTCTATACCTACTCCCTCCAAAAATGCCAGTTTTAATGCATGTCCCCAGGGCACAGGTTAAATGAGTTAATATATATAAGGCAGAGTGTCCAGTATATAATAACTACTATATACATATTGGCTATTACATTATCATTAATTATCATTATGCCATAGCCCTGAATGTAAGAGATCTTTGGCAAAGCCAGAGTAGAGACGTGCCCCAACTGTAGCTGCTAGATCAGCATCATAAAACAGAGGAACTCAGTAAATTTCCATAAAGGAAAACATAATCATAGCAGATAGCAGGATGGATGGCATTTTTTTTGAAGGACAGACTTCCCCAAGGATGCTGGCCCTGCTACCTTGTATCCGTCAAACCCAGAAGGCAACTGAATCTATTTTCATTTGGGGTGACATCTACCCAGTACTGTAGTTACATGTAGGGTCTGGATGTGGAGGGTTCCTAACTCCAGTGCTATTTCTCAAGACATGTCATGTGAGGGGTTCATCAGTAAAGCAAATATAAAGAAAACCTCAATGATACTTGAGGGGTGGTTTCTCTTGACTCCTATCAGCATCCTTGAAAGTGACCAGCTAGATTTGTTACATAACCCAATAAACCAGCAATAGCAGTTCTGCTTCCTGGGGAAAGCCAACTTCTAAAAATTGCCACTCAAGTGTCGCTATAGGGTGATTCAGTGCTAAACTGACCCAGCAGGGTAGGGTGGGTTTTTTTTGTTTTGTTTTGTCTTTTTTCTCTTAAAAGGGAATTGTGCAGTAAAGATAGTTTGTGTTTATGCCTGACCTAAATCTTTCAGTTTCTCTCCCAGAAGTGAAACAGATGTTCAGTGTAAGGTTGGGGAGGGAACGGGGGAGATGAAGGAAATAAAATCATGATTCAAGTTATTCTTTAAAACATCAGCCAGATGCTTATTCTCTCATGTAAGTACTTAGAACTTCAACACTGAAGAGTCTCATCTTCATTCGCACATTAATTCTTTATGCCCTGCCTGCTTCATCTTTACTTTAAAGGCACAAATGAAATAAAAGCAGAGGTAATAACTATACAGTCCATCTTCTCAACAGATGGAGCTGGGACAACTAGATATCCACAAGGAAAAGGATAAATGTAGACCTTAGTTCACAGCATATGCAGAAATGAACTCAACATGAATCATTGACCTAACATCTCTTACTACAGGTAAGAACTAAAGCTACACAACTTTTTGAAGAAAACAGAAGAAAATCTTTATGACTTGGGTTAGGCAAAGATTTCTTAGATATGATATCAAAAGCACTATCCAGTCAAAAGAAAAAATTGATAAATTGGACATCTTTGCAGCTTAAAAGTTTTGCACTTCAAAAGACACCATTAAGAAAACAGAAAGATAAGCCACAAATGGAGAGAACATATTTGAAAATCATATATCTGATAAAAGACTTATATCCAGAATATATAAAGAATTCTTACAATTCAATGATAAGACAACCCAATTTTAAAACAGGCAAAAGATTTGAATAAATATTTCAAAAGAAGGTACATGAATAGCTAATAGCACATGAAAAGATATTTAACCTCATTTGTCACTAGGGAAATCCAAACTAAAGTTTCAATGAGATACCACTTCAAATCCACTAAAATGGCTATAAGCCAAAAGGCAGACAATAGAAAATATTAGTGAGAATATATAGACAAACTAGAACCTTCATATATATTGTTGGTGGAAATCCAAATGATACCACTACTTTGGAAAAGCTTCTGAAAAAGTTAAACATAAGCTAACCATAAGACTCACCAATTCTTCTCTTAAGTATCTACTGAAGAGAAGTGAAAACATATCCACACAAAGACTAGTTTGTAACTATTCATAGCAGCATTATTCATAACAGCCAAAACCTGAAAACAGTCCATCAACTGGTGAATGGATAAACAAAATGTGCTAGAGCTGTACAATATTATTGGCATATTATTTGGCAATAAAAAGGAATGAAATACTGATACATGGTACAACATGGATGAACCTTGAAAACATTATGCTCAGTGAAAGAAGCCAGTCACAAAGGCCATATGTTATATGATGCTATTTTTATGAAATGTCCAAAATAGGCAAATCTGTAGAGTCAAAAATAAATTAGGGTTGCCTGGGGCTGGGGGAAGGGATCTTTTGGGGATGATGGAAATATTCTAAACTGGTTTGTGATTATAGTTGCACAACTCTATAAACGTACTAAAATCATTGAATTAAATGACCGATTTTTATCACACCTCAGTGCAGCTGTTAAAAAAGAACACACAGACCAAGTAAAGAGCAAGGTAGGCTAATATTGGTATGAAAATATAATAGATTAAAAAGATGATTGAGTTTAAAAGTGATCTTCCTGACAGCCAAGCAAAAAGCAAAAAAATTCTTAGGGCTACATAACTTTATTCTTGTTTAGAAAAAAACAGAAAGAAACCAAACTACTTTAGGAATAGCCTTTTTTTCCTGGCTCTGAAAATAATCCACTATGTACAGCTTTATATATATGCTATAACAGCACCGTGCTTACTGCAGTTTTACCAAAAAGAAAATCAGGTGTTTCATACATGCTACTTCTTATAGAGGGCCTCAATAAAAGTTAAAGAAATACTGTTAGATGTTGTTAGGTCTTGAGTTTGGGCACAGAATTTTCCTGTGTGGAGTCAGAACAATATACTGCAGAACCAAAATTGCTCCAAGAAGCTAAAGGAATGAATGCTTAGCATCCCTCTTTGGCTATTCTTCTCACATACCATTTCTCTCATCAGGGATTTCCCAGGTTGCTGCAAGACACTCCAAAACTGAGTTTACTCGTGGGTCCATAATTTTCCTACATATTCTCTGTGGTAAATTGAAAGGAGATTGTCATGCTTAGACTCCAGACATGAAGACAGTGAGGAAGCCAGACTCTCATTTTTACTCTTGCTCGCAGCATGGCCTTAACAGAGTGAGCTAAGGACGTTTATAGGTAAATAAGACTTTTCTCGAACAAGCAGCTTTGTGTCTGTCCCCAAGTCACTAACAAGCACAGCAAAGTCCTAATTTCGGTACCCACCTCACTTAATAGATATCCCTGGCCTGAAAGATTTTAGGGGAAAAGATGGAAAAATCTGCGCCTGCCACTGGGAACTTTCCTGTGCCTCCCACGGAACTATTAACTTGTAGCAGAACTGAATGTCCACAGCACGATGGGTCGTACTGCTCCCAAACACACACTACCAGCGTCTTCCCAGTGGGTTTCAGCCCCGGGCAAGTTCACTACAGATTTAATGAGACCAAAGAATGACAAAGGGATGTTATTGGGGTGAAAGGGTTTATACCCAACTTTATTCCCACGGTGGCAGGTCAATCACGAGAACCCCGTCCACTCAGAGCAAGTCTGCATGCAGCAAGCCAGTCTCTACCTCTGGGCCTCTCCGCCCCCGCAGCCGTCGCAGCCTCTGTCCTCAGCGCTGCCGCCACTCCAGCCTCTGCTTTTCTGCAGCCCTACAGCCGTGCTACTCTGTCGCCCAGAGCACTGGGCGGAGCTCTGTATATAGAGTCAATAACAACGTATTGCCCACACGTGTGCAGTGAGCTAGCTGACCAGGGTCAGGTGAGAATCCTGGCCACGGGAACCTTCCCTTTATACACAACCACCCTAGCACCCCTGAAAGACAACTCTGTTCACCTGCTCAATAAGCTGTGTAGCTCAGCTTCACAGGAACATATTCTAAAAACAGCATCCTTGGCACTGAGCTTTTCCTCCTTCAGAAACCAACCATTCAGTGCAGGACCATGTCATCAGCACAAGAATAATGCATACCTTCCTGTTTGCTATGACAAAAGATGTAGCATCTGGTTTATCGAAAAAAGGTGACCCAAATTATCTTAAATTAAAATTAAAGAACTAGGTAGAGCCACATTTAATGATACCTAAAACTGGAATTTATCTCAGTGAGTTCACTGTGTTTCACAACATGGACTGTGGCAGAGTCACTGGAGAAAAATAAAAACCCGTGGACCCCACCATGTCACTCTAGCTACATGCCAGAAAATGTTAAAATGTTCTTAGTCTCAACAACAAAAAATAATCAACCCTATTAAATAATGGACCCAGGACTTGCATAGCCATTTCTCCAAAGAAGATATACACATGGCAAATACATTTTTTAAATCCTCAACATCACTAGTCATTAGGGAAATGCAAATCAAAACCACAATGAGACACCGCCTCATACCCATTAATTAGGCTACTATCAGAAAAAACAGAAAATAATAAATGTTTGTGTGGATATGGAGAAGTTGAAACCCTTGTGTACAGCATAGTGACTGTAGTTAACAATTCGCACTGTGTATTTGAAAGTTGCTGAGAGAGTAGATCTTAAAAGTTCCCTTTCCAGGGGAAACGCATATACATATATCAAATCATTATGTTGTCCACCTGAAATTAATACAACGTTCTATGTCAATTATCTCTCAGGAAAACTGGAAGAATATAAAAAACTCCCTGTATCCCCTTCTAAGACTCTGTCACTCCCCAGCCAGAACTCTTAAAATTTCAGTCCTCATTTGCCCCCATTTCCTTATCTCCTTAGCCAACCGCAATCTCACTGCAACTGATCTCACCAAAGTCACCAACAACCCTCCTGGTGTCCAATCTAAGAGGGACTTTAAATTTGCCATATTATGAGACTGTTCTACAGAACCAAGCCCTGTGGACCAGCCAAACCCCTCGAGGAAGGGTCCCCCTCCTGCCCCTCCCTGGACCCTGTTCTCTCCTGGTTTGCCTCCTACCTCAGACTGAGCCCCCTTCCAACTCCAAAGGTTATGGTCAGTTCCTCTCACAGAGGTGGGAACGGGCATGGGGGTGTCCACATCACCTCTTAGCTCTAGTCCCAGAATGTAGCACAGTGTTGCTATTGAGTAAACCTCTAGAAATACTTGTTGATAGACTGGCACAAATAATGCAGTTTTCCACCCTGGCTACTTATTAAACTAATGGGGAACTTTTACAGGGGCATCACTACCCCAGCTGGTAGTATTTCGGCTCCTCAGTGAGCATTAGTGCTCAGCAGTAACCTTGTCACCCCATGCTGGGACTGTAAGGACAGGAAATGTGCGAACTGCATAGCTATCATTTTAGAACTGAACCCTTTTGTTAGATTTTAGGTCGAGCTTTAGAATTGAGACAGATGAAATTGTAAAGGTCTTCTTAAAAGTTTACAATACGGAGTTGTTTACAATCACAATCAATTCTCCAATGATCATGCCAGATCTGCAGTCCCAGGAGATTTCTCCAACCCTTGCTCACCATTTCTGTCTGAGGAAGGGACCCATAAAGTTGAGCCCAAGGGATCAATAAGTCACAGATTTTGTTGAATGAACAAGTGGCCCAGATGGCTGCCAACATGGTAGTTTTCTTCCTCTCCCTTCTGAGTCTGCCAGGAGCCTTGGGATTGTCTTGCCCCACCCTTTCCTAGTTCCCAAGTACCAACAGGCCCAGACCCTTCCAGAAGCTCTGGCCTTCCCTCTCCCTTCTCCCTTGAAGGTGCAGTCTCGGGTATGCCCAGCTCACTGAAGAAACTCTGCCTGTTACTGCATATGAGGGAGGTGTTTCTCACAGGGATTGCGTGACCAGAGAGGCATATTCACACAGAAGCAGTTTTATTTGTTTCATGTGTTTAATTATTTGACTGTGGTTGTGGTTTTTGGGGGTTTAGGGTGAGGAGATGGGGAAGGAGTTGATCAAAAGAGGGCTAGAAGTGTAGAAAGCAAAAAACACCCCATAAGCCGTGAGACCCAACCACACAAAGAAACAATTCCATTCATCTGGCGCAACTTTTCTTCCAATATTTTGCTGCATACATCTACCCACCCACTTATGCTAAAGAGGGAGGAAGAGAGGTCACAAAGAGAAGTATTGTTTCAAAACTGCAGCTTGAACGATGACCAACCTGTTATTTTAACATAATTTGTGCCATCATCTTAGTAGCCAAGAGACTAAGTTGTAAAGGTCTGAACAGTGAATATGGAAGATTCTGGGAATCTCATGTTGTTGGGATATTCAAGTAAATATCATTATTTGATATTTACTCTAAACCAGATCCTTCTCAACAAAGCTAGCGTCTCACCAGGGCGGGGGAAAAAATCTGCCAAAGCTCAATTCATAGAAACTCAGACTTAAGGCAAAACTCAAGATTGTGTATGGTGCTCCATAGTGGGAATGCCTTAAGAACCAAGAATTTATGCTACTCTTGGTAAAGATCAGGTTCTACGTATGTTATAAATTGGAGGAGTTGGCTAAGTGGAAGGAAAAAAGGGGCAAAGGGGGGACAGAACAACTATTTGCAAAGGGCAGCGAATTCAATCAAAGAGTGATCACTGCAAACATATGGCACTGGTCCTCGTGCTTACCAGAGGCCAAGGTGGCTGTGCTTGTGGTTTTAGCCTTATTTGTCCCCCTTCTCTACCATGAGCAAAGGGTAAAAGTTGTTCCATGTGGGAGACTGGAACTATGAGTCGTGGGTGACCATCATGGGAAGCAGATTTCAGTTCTGTCAGAAAGGCTGCCTAAAAAATTAGTGAGAACCTCATGCTCTAGATATTCACAGGCAGGTTAATTGCCACTTGGAGTTGTAAGGGAGAATCAAGGTAGAGCCACTGGGTCTTTAAGACACCTTCTGGATCCGGGAGTCAAGAATGGCAGCAACATAGATTAGAAATTGTCTTCCTACTTCCAGTAATCAACAAATCTACTTCCTCATTCTGATATGACCTTTGAAAGTAAAGTAAGTTCATTGGATTTTAAGGATCTATTAAATACTCATCACCATGATAGGTTTTCTGAATAAGAAAATGTATTGTGCAGGACAACTAGACAGAGAGAAAGCTAAAGAATGGCATCTGCTAAATAGGAAAAAAAATGGAAAGTCAGAAAATTCCAGAACCCCCTGAAAAATCTTCCTCCCTCCCTAACAATGGCCATGGGGCCTCCTTTGTAAAGAACCAAACTGCTCCATTGTTCTGCCTGGGTACTCCCTTGCTTGACTCATTTCACCCAAGGGTAGGGAAGGAAAAATTAGAGTGAGGTGTTTTCTGGGTTTCAGCCACACTTTAAAACTTACCCAGTTCATACCCTGTGTGAGCTTTATAGCCAGCTGCCTCTCCGTGATGATTAATGGAGCTCTACTGAAACCTCCTGTTCTCTGCTCCTCCTCCCACCTGGGGCGAGAGCCAATGATTATCAGACTAGAGCTGAGAGGCAGTAGTGAAGCAGGATTATATGCAATGAAAGATGACAGAGCAATGAAGACCTGACGCCTTGCTCTCAATGGGATCCTAGAGATAAACTCTCCTGGACCTGGAAAGCAGTATAACTCAAACACCCTTATCAGATCCCATGTGTTTTTGCTGGGCAGACAGGAACTTCAAATTTCACACTCCCCAAACTTGCTGTGGACCCACCCTCCGCAGAGCCTTTAGGTCTTTTCTAAATTACAATCTGATCCTGGTTCTTCCTCTACTGAGTTATTTCGGGAGACACCTCTGTCCCATAAAACACCTCCTTTAAAAAGAATCCAAGGCCCTCCAGGATCCAGCCCTTACCTCTTTCTTCAATCTCATTTCCCACCATTTCAGGACTCAAAACTCTTGCAAATAAGTCAACAGAAAATTTTGTTTTCTATGTCTGCCTTTTAGGTATCTCTCTCTTTCCAATGTTCGACCAGCTGATGAAACCATACTATCTAAAGCTGTGGTCAGTCCTGGGGTTTTCCTGAGTTAGAACAAAGAGGGCCAAGTCCTCTGGGACAGCACATGAAGGAATCTTGAGGAACTGGCAGGTCCTTGCTATTTTGAGACTTCCATATGCAAACCAGTCACCTGGGTCACTCCAGATCTCACTTTGTGGAGAATTAGCAAAGCAACACCTCTTGCCAAGACGTGGTGGCTGGCCTTCTTTTGCCGAGAAGGGAGCTGTTGGAGGAGGACATAAGGCGGTGTTTTTCCTTAATGTCATTGACGGGGTAGAGACCACCTTCTTCTCAGAAGGTTTCAGGTAACAAAGGCCCACACACTGTGGAAGACACTTATAGAGCATGGGTCCGTGAGAGCCTAACACTAATATTACCCCCCTTCCTCTCAGGCTTTCTCCCCACTTCTCTCCATCACCATTTCCACCAAGTTTAGGTTTCCACGGTCCCTGGATGTGGCTTAAAATTTACCAGAAAATAATCAAGTTAGTTTGAATTTTTTGTTTCTTCAAATCTTCCCATTAAAGCCACATCTGGTTTGGTTTTGTTTTTTTTGATACATTGAAGAAAATATATCTTTATCTAGCAGATCATATTGATCTTTATATGCTCACTCTTTGCATAGGGTATTGTTGTTGATCTATAAATCATTCTTGAATAAATGAATAAACAAATGAATTGCCAGGGGTGGAGAAGAAGAATATAGGTCTGTTATTATTGTTCCCATTTAACAGGAAAAGAAAGTGGGCTGGCTTCTGGTCCTATAAAACTGAAGGCACTGAAGCAAAAAGCTTAGACTAATGCAATACTTTTAAAAACTAGAAGGCAACACAGAATCCTAGGCAAGATCAGAGAGATTAATTAGGAGGATATGGAACTGTCACTAAATAGATCCCTAAAGATGAGAAGGAATTCAGCAGGAATGAGAGAGCCACAAGGACACTTTTCTGGCCTAAAAGGGTAATAAATACAAATTAATGAGAATAAAGAGGGAAGTGTATCCCATAGGGGACACATAAGCAAAGACACAGAGGTGGTAAGCCTTGACGGAAGTTCATATATGTATGTATATGTATATGTAGTTCATCTAACCAGAGCTAATGGAAGTTTCCTGGGAAGTAAGTCTTAAAATTAGATGGCGCTAAATCAGGAAGGGCCTTGACCTTTTGACTGGGCAAGGGGGAGGTGTTGGGATCAACAAACGTTTTCTTTATACAAGAGATTAGAGCAATAAGAAATGGGAACCCTTCAGGCAGGATTGCTCATATCTCAGCTTTACCACAATTTAGGTTACTCAGCCTGGTCATCTACTTCACCTGGCCTCAAATGACTTTCAGCTCTTTCTAAATATCAACTACACTCTAAGGAGCAAAACATAATACACTTGAAGGTATTAAAAACAAAAGGTTCCAAAATAGTGAAATCCAAAAAACTTGAAAATAGCAATAATGGGCTGCATCTGGTTTCCAGACAACCCCTTCTCCACCCTTCTTGAGAGCACACTTACGCTCTGCTTTATAAACTCCTGTCTTTGAAAACTGAAAAAAAAAAAAAAGGCAATAATGTAGAAATATGCCCTCATTTTGAAGGGGGCAGGATGCATTTGGATATATAAACTCAGGAGTGTTTATCAAAGTCATATTACTTTAGAGTCAATAATGGGGACTGAGATAAGAGAATATACATCAGAGAGAAATAAGAGAAAAAAGAGTAGAAAAACAGTACATTGAGGCTGGAGCTTTCATAGCTCTCCATTGGCAGCCACGGCCTCTTACTCTGCAGATAAGTGTCTGTAATTCAGTCACCAACCAAAACCAAAGTAATGGCTTAACTTGAAAATTAATCATGGAACCTGATAAGGCCTTTCCCTCATTACCTCCCCAGGCCAATCCTATTAATATAAAGAATGAGTTTCAATTAGAACAAACACTATGGAAAAGTAGTCAACATTTTACAGTGTACCAAATTCACTGTTATTATTATTCACATCTGGGCTTCCTCTGTGACCAAAAGAAAATTAGTTGCCCTTCAGGAACATTGTCAAATTTAATTTATGTGGCTCAAGGTACAGTTCCATAAGGTTCAGCCAAAGTGTTCAGTGTTCTTTCTTTAGAATCAAGTAAAATCAGTTGCTTAAAACTACACCTCATACTTTAAATAGCACTTTATTCCATAAAGTCTCACAACCACAACAGGGAACTGGCAGAACAGTCTTTGCTTTTTTTCAACAATTTTTTTCCACTAGTTGCTCAGCAAGATTTGTAATAGTCTTCAGGGAATCTCACTAGCAAGACTTAGGCCCATGTGGATTGTAGACTCAGAATTATTCAAATCATGTTTTGTTTTAGTAACCCAAATGTTCTCTTTTTTGTATTAAATAATATATTCCTTCTCCTTTTTTTGATACTCAGCAGTTTCTTAACTATGCAGACAATTTCCCTTTTCTGACCATCCTTACATAGATATACATCAACAATACAAGAGACTTCAAAATGTACTGGTCTAATTAAAACAATGCCTAGAATCAAGATTTTTTAAATGCAAATAATAGGGCTCACTGGTCAATACAAGATTTTTCTCTGTGATGGTAGACGATGCTGTATATACAGTGGATAAAGTGGAGGATTAGTAAAAAATAAGATGAGCCGTATCCTGACCTGATGGTGTTTGTCTTGCCATCTCTCCTTACCTCCATTTCTTCATTTTTATCACGGAGATAGCCACAGGGTCATTAGGAGGAGTAAACCAAGCCATGCCTGTGACATCAGTTTATAAAACAAAAAGGTTTATGTAAGTGTTATGTTATTGCTAGAGGTTACCAACTCTGGGTACCAGTCCAATTAAAACACACATAGGGCAGGAGGCTGGGGGCTGGAGAGAGCAAGGCAGGCACTGGCCACCTTGTGGAGAGGATTGGGGCCCGTGGGGAAGAAAGTTAGACTTAGGAAAAGAGTTCTAAGAAGACAATAATCTTGGCCAACTACAGCGTGGTGTGAAGGAAACAAAGCAAGGAAAACATACTTACTAAAACTTAATTTGCAGAGATCACAAAGATTCGCGTCTGCGTGTTTTAAAGGGACTCACCCTTTTGGAGTGTTTGTCAAAGATGCAAGCGTTGTCACCAGAGCTTGGCCTTCGTGGGACAATGTCAAATAAGATATTTGCCCATCCATGCTTTTGCCAAAGTACAGAGAGGTAGGATTCTGTCTCTGAAGAGAGATGCCACCGGTTGTTTGCTTTTAACAGGCTCACCTTTTCCTCCTCCTCCAAACTGAATTTGTTTTTCCTTCTCGGAGCCCCCTGTTAAATCTAGTCGCATGCCTGTCCTACTTAAGAGTGCAATTAGTAATGGAGAGTAATTTTAGTGCCATCCTAAAAATGGTATTTACCCAAATAAATGTATATAATTTATTGTCTCTCTTGTATGCCAGATATTTTACAAATGTATTACATTCAGCCCGTGCAAGTTGCAGGTAATGATGTTTTACAGGGGAGAACGCAACGACTTGACAGACTGAAAGCAGTACTCAAAGTCAAACAAGCAGGCACTCGCACTCTGCTGCGAACACTCCCGTGCTGGGGCCGGAGGCCGACCAGAGAGACTGTGCAGGACTTCACGTTCTACCCAAGTGATTTCTTGGCCACACACCTGAGCAAAACTTCCTGGGCTTGGTGATAGCAGATGTTGGGGTATATTGCACTCTAGAGAGACAACAGGCCGTCAGATGTCCTCACCCACCCCCTTTACAGTTGAACTTCAGGGACTTACTAGAGAAAAGTAGCCCTGGATTATCCTAGTCTGGCAAGACAAAGCCAGACAAGCACTTGAAAGAGTCGGATGGAGGTAATTCCAGGCGGCTGAACCCAGTACCACGAGGGCACCTTCTTCCTTGCATTCCGTAAGTTCCTGATTTTTTGCACCCTTTTCTAGTTTTCCAAACCTAAATATAATTATGTCTCATTATTTTAAGAAAATAATAACAATTTCTACCAATTCTTTCAGACCCAGCAATGAGGATATAATAGATACATAAGAGCTCTTGTCAATTTCATGAAATCTTTTCTGCCAAAAACGAACCTCAGCAATCCCCAGTCCTGGTAACAAGTAACACTCATATTACTGAGACCTGATGAAGCAGTTCTGCCATCTGACACAAGATCTGTGTGTGCTGCATCCACCCTCAGAATCTCCCAAGATCAAAATAGCGCCTGGGAAATGATTGCTTAAAATGTTTCTCTGAACATTTCATGCCTTCCAGGCACATTGTCCTGTTTACCTCCAACAACCCAAGAAGAGAGAGAGTTTTTGTTCTTCGTCCATCAGAGTCATTCCAGAGAGATTGTTAAAAAATACACCTTTCCAGGCTCCACCCCAACACTACTGAACCAGAATCTCCAAAGGTAGAAACCAGGGACATCTGTTTTAATAAGCTGCCTCATTGAACCTAGTGAAAATGCAAATGTGAGAAACATCATTGTAGCCTAAATTAGTAATATGAAAATTTGAAACCATGGTGTTTTCTTTAAAACTTGGATCCTTCCTAGAATATATAATTAAGAAATGACAGTTTCCTTTCCAGAGAGCTCCAAGCTTATACTTGCAGGCATTCAACTGGGAGGAGGCATATGCCCACCTGGACCTTAATCCTGGTCACAGGGCAATGAAGATGTACACTATTTCCTCCCTTCTGCCACCCGTCTTCACTCCTGGCCAAAAGCTGGCTGGTCACACATGTGGTTACTATATCGGAAAGAATCATATCCTATGTCAGCGTTTGTTTCTTTACAATGAAATGACATGGTTAGTTAGACAATATTTTTAGAGGATTTAATGTCTTCACTTTCACAAGAAATGACTAAATCTCCACTTCTGTGCAAATGATGTTGAACCCAAACACTCTGGGACTAAGATTCCTGGAGTGGAAGTCCAAAAGTTAATATGATGCTGAACACAATAGGTAAAGAGCTAACAGTGACCTATAGTCAGTCCAGACCTGATCACACAGTGAGACAGCTTTGGTTTTAGTCTGAGCTCTAATGGAGAGGAAGTGCAAAGCCACTCAGCTGCTAATGGGAAATTCACATTCACTTTTGACATCCCTTGTTTTCCCCTTTTTTACTTCCATAGTTTGCAAATTGAGTTTCTGTACGTAAGCAGACAGCCATGGGTAAGCCCATTTGAAATAATACCAAATAACCAGATCATATAGATGCACAGTGACTGATAGAAGGTTGGAGAGAACTTCAAGTGGCCACACAAAATGGGATCATCAGCTTCTCATGAAAATGGGAGAGCACTTCATCAAAAATTTCCAAAACATCAAAAAATTGATGAATTTAAAACAGACTTATGAGAATTATTTAAATGTTCAGGTAATAATACAGTGAAAAGCAGAGAGGGCAAATAGTAACTCTGTGGTATCTTACTACCCTGATGGACAGTGACTTCAATGGGGTATGGGAGGGGGGACTTGATAATATGGGTGAATGTAGTAACCACATTGTTTTTCATGTGAAACCTTCATAAGAATGTATATCAATAATACCTTAATAAAAAAATAATAATACAGTGAAAAGCTTATTCATTGATGCATTCAGCAAGTATTTATTGAACACCTACTTCACAGTAAGCACTGTGCTAGGAAATGAGGATTCAGAAATGAATAAGACAGACTTGACCTCAAAGGGCTTTGTTTCTAGTAAGCGGGAGACAAATATGCAAGCATGTCTGTGCAATAAGGAATTACAGGTATTATGGAAGGTGGGTGGGCAGGTAACTGTGGGGATAAAAGAAGTAGTCAATGGTTTGGGGGAAGAAGGCAGGAGATAGACTGTGTTGAATCTTCAATAATGAGTAGGTATTCACTGAGCAGATAAAGTGAAGAAAGTTTTTCTGGGCAGCATGTGAACAAAAGCATAAAGACATAAAGCATATGGCAAATTTGGAAAATGTCAACTAATTTGGGACAACTGGAACATGATAGAGTGCAAGGAACAAGACCCAGTAAGGATGTTCTGAAGAAGTTGGGGACCTCATGAAGAGCTAAGAATGATATATTAAGGTGCTGAAGCTCAAAAGGGTACTAATGAAGGGCCTTAGGTCTTAGAGTCTTAGAAAGTTCACCCTGGGTGAAACGTAGAGATTAAATATAAGGAAAGAAGTACTAGAGGTATGGAAATCAGTAATGGAAGCTATCACAATGCTCTGGACAAGATCATAAAGCCTGAATTACAGCAGAGGTAGTGAACTTTCACTTCCAGATGTGTTGAAACAACTGGTATTAGACTAGCCCTTCTGTCATAAACAACAAAATTGGAAATAATATATACAGCAATTGTTTTTAGGCCTTGCACAACGGTAAACACAACACTGTGACCCCTGAAAGAGGAGAAATTCATACGGTGAGCCTATGATTTCCCTGGATGTCTACCTGGGCACAGTTATCCAACCACGACAGCAAGCTAGAGTGCAGGCAGAGCAGAGGGGTCTTTCTGAGCAGAGTTCAGGAAAGCTGAAGCTGTCAGAATCCACAGGGCAAGGCACCAGAAAATAAAAGGAGTATGTTGGGGGTGAAAGGAAGGGAGATTCCCAGAAGTTGTGCAGAATTTTCCCTATGAATCCTTGGCTCAAGGCTAAGTTGCACATGCCCATGGCAAGACTACCTGAGGCCTGTTGTAACTATAGAGAGCAGTTACCACAAAGGCAAGAGCAGAATAGCAATAGTAGGTAACAAGCAGGGCTGGTATACATTGAAGCTCTGATCAAGCCAGAGAGGCAAGATCTTATCAAGCTAGCATACCAGGCATCTATCTGAGATATCAGGAAAGATTGGAACCATGCTCTAGGGTAAGTTCCACTCCAGGCCCACCCAACAAAGCCTAACCTTTAAAAGATCTTCAGTGAAAATTGAATTTGGAGATTGAGACCTGCCAAGATAAAGGAGCTTGGGAAACTGAACTTTTCAAAGATGTACCCTAGCAAAGCATAAAGATGAGCCCCAGAAGTACAAAGTAGTCAACCACTAAATGAGCTGCCTAATAAAAGAAAAGGTAACACCTCTCAAAAGAAAATAACAAAAATCCAGTCTACACAATGCATCACCAACAAGGTCCAGTATATAACAAAAAAATTACTAGACATGCAACTAGAGCAAATAGTTCTAAAATTCATATGGAACCACAAAAGACTCCAAATAGCCAAAGCTATCCTGAGAAGGAAGAATAAAGCAGGAGGAATTACCCTCCCTGACTTCAAGCTCTACTACAAAGCTACAGTAATCAAGACAATTTGGTACTGGCACAAGAACAGACCATAGACCAGTGGAACAGAATACAGAGCCCAGACATAAACCCAAGCATATATGGTCAATTAATATATGATAAAGGAGCCATGGATATACAGTGGGGAAATGGCAGCCTCTTAACAGCTGGTGTTGGCAAAATTGGACAGCTACATGTAAGAGAATGAAACTGGATTACTGTCTAGCCACATACACAAAAGTAAACTCAAAATGTATCAAAGAATGTAAGTCATGAAACCATAAAACTCTTAGAAAAAAATATAGGCAAAAATCTCTGGGACATAAACATGAGCAACTTCTTCATGAATATATCTCCCAAGCAAGGGAAACAAAACAAAAATGAACAAATGGGACTATATCAAACTAAAAAGCTTCTGTACAGCAAAGTATACCATCAGTAGAACAAAAAGACATCCTGCAGTATGGGAGAATATATTCATAAATGACATATCTGATAAGGGGTTGACATCCAAATTATATAAAGAGCTCATGCACCTCAACAAACAAAAAGCAAATAAGCCAATTAAAAAATGGGCTTCTGGGAAGATGGCAGCGTGAGCAGGGTGGCGAAAATCTCCTCCCCAAACCATATATATTTGTGAAAATACAACGAATGCAACTATTCCTAAAAAAGACACCAGAAGATACAGTACAACAGCCAGGCTACAGCTACACCTGCGAGAACTCAGTGCCTAATGAAGCGGGTAATATACAAAGCCGCAACCCGGCGGGACCCAAGCACTCCCCCACTCCAGCGCACCAGCGGGAGGAAAAGATTCAGAGTGGGGAGGGAGTGGAAGCACAGGCCTGACAAATAACCAGCCCTGGTGATCTGCACCGGAAGCACTGACACACATCACGTGGTGTGTCGGAGATCAGAGAAACAGAAGGGCAGGATCCGAGATGGAGACTGCAAGCGGGTCCCTCAGCGGGCTCCCCGGGACAAAAGAAAAGCAGGCGCTTTTTGTTTTGATTTGTTTTTTTTTTGTTTTGTTTTGTTTTTTTGTTTTTTTAAAGTCTTAAAGAGACAAGGGCCCAACAGCAGAACAAAATTGTCCCAGAGCACTCAGCCCAGCAGCCTGGGAGTCTTGGGGAATTTCAGACCGCCTGGCCAGTGGCAGGGCAAAGCAGCCACGCCAAGGCTTCCCACAGAGATCAGCAGCCTGCTATTCGTTCTCCCCTCCCACCCCGGCCAGTGCCGCAAAGGGTCTGGTATCTGCCACTGCTGTGGAACAGCAGAAGAGTGGCGCCGCCCACAGCAACCTCACAGAATCTACTCACGGTTGGCACACAGCTAAGCGGAAATGACCCCAAAGCCCACATCAAGGGCTGGAAAGCACCAAGAGGACCAGAAGGCACCCAGGGAGACTTCAAACCCCTGCAGTGCTATAGGCTAGGCTGAGGGCAACCCCACACACAGGCAGTTCCGGGAATTATCCCAGAGACTGCCTCCCAGTGTGCGAGAAACCAGTTCAGGCCCCAGAGAAGGGCAAGGAGAACAACAAGCAGGAAGAGACTTTGTTCTCCCAGCTGACACACGTGGCACCTACCAGCTACCACTTCTATCACCATGAAAAGACAGAGGAATTTGGTACAAAGATTACCCAGACAACCCCAGAGAGAGGGCCTGATGGAATAGACTTACATAATCTTCCTGAGAAAGAATTCAGAATAAAAGTCATAACCATGCTGATGGATATACAGAGAAATATGCAAGAGCTAAGGGAAGAAGTGAGGAAAGACAATGCAGAAATGAGACAAGTGATTGACAGGCTTAAGAGCAGAATGGACGAGGTACAAGAGACTATTAATGGAATAGAAATCAGAGAACAGGAATACAGAGAAGCTGAGGGAGAGAGAGATCAAAGGATCTCTAAGAATGAAAGAATATTAAGAGAACTCTATGACAAATCCATACGGAACAATGTTTGCATTATAGGAGTACCAGAGGAAGAAGAGAGAGAAAAGGGGATAGAAAGTGTCTTTGAAGAAATAATTGCTGAAAACTTCCCCAAGCTGGGGAAGGAAATAGTCTCTCAGTCCACGGAAGCTCACAGATCTCCCAACACAAGGGACCCAAGGAAGACAACACCAAGACACATAATAATTAAAATGGCAACGATCAAAGATAAGCACAGAGTATTAAAGGCAGCTAGGGAGAGAAAAAATATCACCTAAAAAGGAAAATTCATCAGACTATCATCAGACTTATCAACAGAAACCTTACAGGCCAGAAGAGAATGGCATTATATATTTAACGTAATGAAACAGAAGGGCCTCGAACCAAGAATATTGTATCCAGCACGATTATCATTTAAATTTGAGGGAGGGATTAAACAATTCTCAGACAAGTGAAAGCTGAGGGAATTTGCCTCCCACAAACAACCTCTACAGGATATCTTAAAAGGGACTTTTCTAGAGGGAAGCACTCCTAAGGTTAAAAAGATGTCACCAGAGAAAAAATCATAGCAAAGAAAGCAGACCATCCAAATACTAACTAAAGGCAAAAAGTAAAATCAACTAGCCACAAAAACAGTCAAAGGAAATGTAAAAGAGTACAGAATAAAACACCTAGTATATAAAGAATGGAGGAGAAAGAAGAAGAGAGAGAAATAAAGAATCATCAGACCATGTTTATAATAGCTTAACAAGAGAGTTAAGTTAGACTGTTAGATAGTAAAGAAGCTACCCTTGAACCTTTGGTAACCACGAATCTAAAGCCAGCAATGGCAATAGGTATATATCTATCAATAATCACCCTAAATGAAAATGGACTAAATGCACCAATCAAAAGACACAGAGTAATAGAATGGATAAAAAAGCAAGACCCATCCGTATGCTGTTTACAAGAGACTCACCTCAAACCCAAAGATATACACAGACTAAAGGTGAAGGGATGGAAAAAGATATTTCATGCAAACAACAAAGAGAAAAAAGCAGATGTTGCAGTACTTGTATCAGACAAAATAGGCTTCAAAATGAAGAAAGTAGCTAGAGATAAAGAAGGACATTATATAATGATAAAGGGGTGAGTCCAACAAGAGGATATAACCATTATAAATATATATGCACCCAACACAGGAGCATCAGCATATGTGAAACAAATACTAACAGAATTAAAGGAGGAAATAGAAAGCAATGCATTCATTTTAGGAGACTTCAACACACTACTCACTCCAAAGGACAGATCAACCAGACAGAAAATAAGTAAAGACACAGAGGCACTGAACAACACATTAGAACAGATGAACCTAACAGACATCTACAGAACTCTATACCCAAAAGCAGCAGGATACACATTCTTCTCAAGTGCACATGGAAAATTTTCCAGAATAGACCACATACTAGGCCACAAAAAGGACCTCAGTAAATTCAAAAAGACTGAAATTCTACCAACCAACTTCCCAGATCACAAAGGTATAAAACTAGAAATAAATTGTACAAAGAAAACAAAAAGGCTCACAAATACATGGAGGCTTAATAACATGCTCCTAAATAATCAATGGGTTAATGACCAAATTAAAACAGAGATCAAACAATATATGGAGACAAATGACATCAACAACACAAAGCCGCAACTTCTGTGGGATGCAGCAAGGCAGTTCTAAAAGGAAAGTATATTGCAATCCAGGCCTATTTAAAGAAGAAAGAACAATCCGAAATGAATAGTCTTAAGACATAATTATTGAAATTGGAAAAAGAAGAACAAATGAGGCCCAACGTCACCAGAAGGAGGGACATAATAAAGATTAGAGAAGAAATAAATGAAATTGAGAAGAATAAAACAATAGAAAAAATCAATGAAAGCAAGAGCTGGTTTTTAAAAAAAAAATAAACAAAATAGATAAACCCCTAGCCAGACTTATTAAGAGAAAAAGAGAATCTACACACATAAACAGAATCAGAAATGAGAAAGGAAAAATAACAACGGACCCCACAGAAATACAAAGAATTATAAGAGAATACTATGAGAATCTATATGCTAACAAGCTGGATAACCTAGAAGAAATGGACAACTTTCTAGAAAAATACAACCTTCCAAGGCTCACCCAGGAAGAAACAGAAAATCTGAATAGACCAATTATCAGCAAAGAAATTGAATAGGTAATCAAAAAACTACCTAAGAACAAAATGCCTGTACCAGATGGTTTCACTGCTGAATTTTATCAAACCTTTAGTGAAGACCTAGTACCCATCCCCCTTAAAGTTTTCCAAAAAGTAGAAGAGGAAGGAATACTCCCAAACTCATTCTATGAGACCAACATCACTCTAATACCAAAACCAGGCAAAGACACCACAAAAAAAGAAAATTACAGACCAATATTCCTGATGAACATAGATGCAAAAATACTCAACAAAATATTAGAAAACTGAATTCAAAAACACATCAAAAAGATCATACACCATGATCAAGTGGGATTCATCCCAGGGATGCAAGGTACAACATTCGAAAATCCATCAACATTATCCACCACATCAACAAAAAGGACAAAAACCACCTGATCATCTCCATAGATGCTGAAAAAGCATTCGACAAAATTCAACATCCATTTCTGATAAAAACTCTCAACAAAATGGGTATAGAGGGCAAGTACCTCAACATACTATAGGCCATAAATGACAAACCCACAGCCAACATTATACTTAACAGCGAGAACCTGAAAGCTTTTCATTTAAGGTCGGGAACCAGATAAGGATGCCCACTCTCCCCACTTTTATTCAACATAGTTCTTGAGGTCCTAGCCACAGCAATCAGACAACACAAAGAAATAAAAGGCATCCATATTGGCAAGGAAGAAGTCAAACTGTCCCTGTTTGCAGATGACATGATAGTGCACATAAAAAACCCTTAAGAATACACTCCAAAACTACTAGATCTAATATCTGAATTCAGCAAAGTTAAAATACCTAGCAATATTGTGGAAAGCAGTATGGAGGTTCCTCAAAAAACTCAAAATAGAAATACCATATGACCCAGGAATCCCACTCCTAGGAATTTACCCTAAGAATGCAGCAGCCCAGTTTGAGAAAGACAGATGCACCCCTATGTTTATTGCAGCACTATTTACAATAGCCAAGAAATGGAAGCAACCTAAGTGCCCATCAGTAGATGAATGGATTAAGAAGATGTGGTACATATACACAATGGAATATTACGCAGCCATAAGAAAAAAACAAATCCTACCATTTGCAACAACATGGATGGAGCTGGAGGGTATTATGCTCAGTGAAATAAGCCAGGCCGAAAAAGACAAGTACCAAATGATCTAACTCATATGTGGAGTATAAGAACAAAGGAAAAAAAAAAAAAACTGAAGGAACAAAACAGCAGCAGACTCACAGAACCCAAGAATGGACTAACAGTTACCAAAGGGAAAGGGACTGGGGAGATGGTGGGAAGGGAGGGATAAGAGGGTAAAAGGGGCATTACGATTGGCAGGCATAGGGTGGGGGGGCACGGGGGGGACTGTACAGCTCAGAGAAGACAAGTAGTGATTCTCATCTCACTACACTGATGGACAGTGACTGTAATAGGGTTGGTGGGGGGGACCTGATGAAGGGGGTAGTTTAATCATCACAATATTGCTCATGTAATTGTAGGTTAATGATACTAAAATAAAATAAATTGTAAAAAAAGAAAGTGTTCTCTGAAAGAAAAATATGATTAGGTGAGTCCTGATCTCTCTGTCAAAGCTAGTTTCTATAACACAGGACCCAACGTGCCTGGCACAGAGCAGGTGTCTATCACTTTGCTACCTTGAAGTCTCCTTTGTTCTCCCCATTAGGTATAAATTCTCCCTTTCGAATCTGTTTATTTCCTTCCCTTTTTATGGTATTCACTAAAGTGCATGCCATACCAGATGGCATTTGCAATGCCAACTACTCTTAAGATTTCATCTACATGAAATTATATTTGATGTACAGAAATGGAACTATAGTAGATTCTTAACCTATGAGTCATAGATTCTGGTGGCTGTGAAGCCCCTGATATTGTATACAGCATTTGTGGACATATGCATAGGTGCATCTTTCCAAGGAAAGAATTCATAGCTTTCTCCAGATTCTCAGCACACTTTGTAAGAACCAGAATATAATCGGTCCTGACAGAGATGTTGATGTGCTTGTTCTTTCATGTCAAAATGGCATATTAGGAAAAGAAAGAACCCCATTTACTGCTGTTCCCATGTTTCTCTCACAGGATGAACCTGGTCATCTCCAAACTGTTTTCCCTATGCTCACTGCCCCCACAAAATACAGAATGAAAAATAAAATCATAAAGACTTAGTTTTTTTTCACACATAAAACTTCTAAATGACCAACAATCTATTAAACGTCCATTAAATTTTCAGAGCTTAATAAACCTCCATGAATGTGGCAGAGTTTTTTGATGCTATACCTTATACACCTTCAGGAAACATATTCTCAAAAATATCCAAATTAAAATATTAACTAATTTAAAGGTATTTAGATTAGAAATTAATAGTACCTTTCCAACCTAGGCAACTATAAATAAGGAACTAGGAAAAGAAAACACACACCCTTAAAATAAACAGTGTTATTGAATTAATGTTTATTTAAAACAATGCTTGAGTTTTCCCATGAGGATGAATGGATTGGTTCACATCACAGCCATATTTACAGACACCAAATAACTATAATTAACATTTGTCCACAAGACATACTGGGTCAAACAATGTGATCGGTCCAAAGTTTATCTTTTTTAAAAGGACTTAAGCTGCAAAGATGATTAGTCAGTCAGTTGCTTGTGAGATTTCTCATTATTAAAAAAGTTTTTAATGAATCAAATTTATTACAATGAATTAGTGTGCAATCAAAGCCAAATACATTCCTTGGGGTATGCCAAAGGTAAGCACAAAATAATATTAATAGAATTAAGGGTACTAAAAAATAAAGCATTTTTTTCTGAATGGTAATATAAAAACATCATTTTGCATTATCATTATTTGATAATAGAAAACCATACAGACACATTTCAATATTGACTTTTTGATGTTCCTATAAAGATAAAACAAAATTTCAACAGAGCAAGTAACTTATAAATTCTAGAAAATGAGCCATAAGAGGTATCTCTTTATGAGTATACCATTCCCTACAAATCTCAACACATGAGAAAAAGCGTATTCACAATTCAAACAGCTCTGTCGGCCACTAGGGGACCAACTCTCCACTTGCTTTATCTACAGACACAGTACTTGGGTGACACAGCTCCTCCGAATGTGTATGACTTTTTTAAATAGTGACAATACACTTATTCTTTTCTGCTTTATTGATTTACACATTTTGAATGTGGCCATTTTAATGAACAAATATGTACAAATATTTTAAAAGACAAAAATAATTATATACAGTTTGCAAAAATCTAATTTTAACCTTGGTACCTTTCATCTAGTCCAATGACTAGAACTTTCCTATGCCAATATTAACTATTAGGTAACACACCAGGTCAACAAAGCCTCAACACTGTATCCAGATTTATTTTTTTCCCTTTCAAACGCTTTAATTTTCCTCAAAAAAAAAAAATGCTTATAATTTACCTGCTTTTACACTGGCAATAGCTATATGAGCAATGTTTTATATGCCACAAATCAAAGCTTTTTCCTACCCGAAGGCTACTGTTAATTGAAGTCAATTTTACCATTCGGATTACATTTAGATGTCTAGATCCCAGATACCTGGTTATGAAATATTAAAATCTGCCAAGAGGAATTAGGTATTTTTCTTCTTTTCTTTTAATATAACCCACTATATAATAGTGAACTAAATATGTTTGTTTCATAGAAACAACTTACATTTGCCAGTACAGGGCAAATGGTCTATGTACAGATACATTAGGACTGCCTAACTGACAGTGAGTGTTGATGACCAGGCTCCAAGTCAGTGGAGCTAATATGGTGGAGCTCTCTGCTGAACGGACTTGCCCTTCAGGATACGTCGGATCTGGAATAGAAATAAACAGAATTTGTAAGGTTTATTTCTTATGGCCATAGTACCCTATTTCCTTCAGAGTTCCTCTCTTATAAAGTCTACATCACTTCTGTTAACTTGTAAATAAGTATATGAAGAAACATGCAACAATTAAGATTTTAAGGCGACTTAAAAAACAAATGCCTTTTATAGCTTATTACAGATCTCCTACAATGACCTTTGAGGGCAAGAAAGCAAAGCATCTCTGAAGTTTAAAATCTCCTGAATTATTTGAAGTTTACAATTTCCAAAGCTTAAATAAGATCTATACTCCTTTCCTAATTTTTACTCCTGCTGTTCGTGAGTACATTTAATATAAGGCAGAATTATGGTGTATTATAGTATCTCACCTATCTTGAAGTCAGGTTCAATTACCAAGAACCCAGAACCCACTTTAAACACACACAAGTAAATCCTTAATAGCCTTCAATTCAACAGAGCTGTCATGATAACAAAGAATTAAATCTTCTGCATATAACTTTACGCATCACAGGAAAGCCCTCATTCAGAGCCCAGTGATTGCCTTTATATCTTAGTCTGGCAAATTTTATCATCTGTTTCTCAGCCCACAGAAGACTAAATGCAGTAAACTAGAAGATTAGGGTAGGGGATGCAACTGATAGCTGTTAGGAGGAGACACAAAGATCATAGTCTAATAGTAGAAGCAAAGGAAAAGACCCACCCCCAAACACAGACACAGGAATACAAAAGCAGAAAGAAGAGTAACTGAGAACATTTAGTGAAGAGGCAAAGGGCTCTCCATACCCAATAATCCCTGAAAACATTGCTATGTGACAGCACGCTGCAAACAGTGAGATGGAAGCAAACACTGGGTTTAGGACTCTGTCATTTACTACTTGATCACAGTTCCTATTTCTGGAACGTCTGAATCTGCATTTCCTCAGCTGAACTGTTATACTGCAGTTTTCATAACTATTAAGTGGTATAATAACAACGAAAACTCTTTACAAATTACCAAGACATTTATTTTAAGTTATAAAGAGCTCTACAAATACAGATTGCTGGCACATTGTGGTCTTATTGAGGGCTATGAATCAAACAAAAGGCTACATTGCATTTCATATGCTTTATTTTGTGATTATCAAAGTATATAATGATCTATATATATAGCATTCACTCTCATTTCCCCCAGGGAAAGATTTCCATTAAAAATATCTTAAGTTATTTAAAAAAATCAAGTCTTGTTATCAAGAAAAGTTCAGTCACATAAAACTATTCAATCCCCAAAAATAATATATAAATATATGATGGTAAAGCATAATTTCGCTTTAAGTATAAAACATTTCTAGGTTCTAAACTACATAAAATAACCTTTTTCCCATTTCTTACTGACTTGCTTAATATCCACAATATTTAAAAGGTCATCACTCACAAAACTAAAATTCTCTTTCTTTGGTGTCTACAGGATCCCTGGTACCTTCCTGTTTCATCAGCTTCCAAACCTCAAACCATCCTGACTCACTCTAAACCCAAGTTTGTGCCATGGAAGAAAAGACAAGACTACCTGCCCTCTGACTATTTTGGGTCCATGGATAAATCCTCAAATTTCTTTTCTTCCTTTGGAAACAAAGCAATTGACTCCCAAGTGCTACAGTGACCCCTGGGCTACACAGACGCTGACACAACCCTCCTGAAGAGCACCAGCTGGCCTCCGCCCCGTATAATCTCCTCTCCCTGTGTGTGTCAGACTCAGGCCTGAAAGGATTCCCTCGCCCCATCGCCCTCACCTGCTCTCCTACAGGGCCATCAGGAACCAAGTGTACTGGCTGCTCGTTCTCCAAGTTCCGAGTACTTGGGTCTGCTCCCTTCCTCATCAACAGGCGGACCGCGTCCAACTGTGTCACCCGATACTGCAGGCTGGCAGCAACATGGAGGGCAGTGTTTCCATTGTAAGCCTGAAGACAAAGCGACGAAATGACACCCATCAGGAAGGGGGACTTTCATGAAAGCAGCTCAAAAGCTTGAAGAAGGTGTAAAGGTCATTCCAACTCTAGTGTTGTTACTGAAGCTTTCGAAAGGTACCTTTGCATTCACAAAAGACAGGCAACTGGGCAGCTCCAAAAAGAGGCGAATGAGTTCCAAGTTTGCTTCTTCAGCTGCCAAATGCAGCGCTGTGCGGCCACTTTTACGATCCTTATCAAAGGCAAAAGGGGAAGAAAATGAACATCCAGACACCACACCTTGGATATGCTTTCCACCCAGTTTCTCAAATGTCTTCCTCACCTTTGGAAACTCACTGAATGCTCCCTTCTCCACAAAGCCTTCCTCAATCCCAAGCTAGATGAAATCTCTCACTCCTCCTGAATTCCCTATTAATTTGCCTACATGCCTCTTTTCACAGTCTACCCTTGTACACAGGGTGGCCATAAAATGTAGAAACATAGATACTATCTGTCATGTATCATAATACAATAAACCATTTATTATGTATTCACCTGTGTTTCCAGACTTGGCGGCCACCCTGTAGATTTGGAATTAGCTGCATCTCTCACCTCTTCTATTAGACAGTAAGTTCCCAAGTATCTGTACGGTTCCCAAGGACCCATACAGCATATGACTTAGGCTTTTCCCCAAGAGTCCCTAACTCAGTGCCTTGTGCATAAATATACTCAGTATATAAACCTCAAATTTCATTCTAAAAAGAATAAAATATTTTCCAGTTTAAAAATCAGAAGATTAAGTCCAGATCCTACAGTGATGAGGCAATCCTTACCAAAAGCACTACATTACCCATGTATGAAAATAGAAGCCAGAATGACAATATCAATTTCAAGCATTTCTTTCCCCTTCAAACAAAGACTAATTTATTTCACAGCTAAATGATCTTTTGGGTAATAATCCACAGATTAAAAGCAAATCAAGAAAGCAGATGACTATAATCTATGCTTCTTAACTATCAATACATTGCTATATTCTCTGTTAATTTTAAAAAAGAGAAAAAAAGTTTTAATCTATACTTGGGAAAAGGTCTTTTGCTATAACTACTTTTCTCCACTATCCCATCTCCAAACTCTTCTGTGAATTTACCTTAGCTTCCACTGCTGCTCCCATTTGAATGAGACACTTAATGGTGTCAACCAGACTCTTATTCCTCAGTAAAAGCTCCTGAACTTCAGGTGAATGATGCTGCTGATTTCTCTGGAGTTCGTGCACCACAGCATTATGGGCCACAACCGCACAGTGTAAAGGAGTCAAGCCTAGAAAAAAGTATAATAAAGCAGTGGTCAAGCATGCCATCAAGTCTTTCAGTTATTCTATAATTACAACCTTGAGGATGGCCTCTAAGGTGACTTCCAAATGGGTTCCATGAGAACTAGTAAGGCAATCTGAATATTCTCTCCATTGGGTCTTAGAGCTAATTTTATAGTATTCAGCATTAATTACCACCCTTCCTTCTTGGAATGAAACCTAATACCCTCATTAAGGGATCCCACTCTGTAAACGGTTCTTTGGCCAATAAAGTTTCAGTTGCTTACCATCATAGTTAGTTGCCTCAAGATCCAAAAATTGATTGCTCCTCACCGCTCCCTTCTGAATTGCCTAGAAAATTTAAACACAGACAGGTTAGCAAAAGACAAGTTATGCAAATATTTATTAGTATTCCAAGAAATGAATAAGTCAACTCAAAATAAATCATTCCAACAGGCAACCTACATACACCTTCTAATATCCAAGCCCCAGCTCTCTGGCCCTGTGCCGATGGAGGCCGGTTGCCTCTTACCTGAAGCACCTGCGAGTGGCCCTTCTCAGCACAGACATGCAGGGGAGTCCTACCCCAGCAGTCGGTGGTGTTCACCTGGGCCCCGAGGTTCACCAGATCTTGCACAATGAGGTGCTGATTCGCAGCTACTGCCACCTGAAAGGCACTCTGTGGACATTCAGAAGAAAAAAATATTTTTTAAAACATGTAACACTATCATAACAATGAATATGAATGTAAACTAAGCCTGAAGGAAAAACTCACATAGAGAAACAAAGTATTAATAAGCACTAAGATACTGTAACATAAGGAAACTAAAATAAGCTTAGGGTGTGGCTTTATTACACCCACTTAGTCTTTGGTCAAATAGCTACAAGTTAATGTTAATAACTTCAAGGCTGATGGTGGCAAAGAGTCAACAACTCAAAGTTAATATTAACTAAACTCTCTGGGTCAGGAGCGCTGAAATTATCTACACATAAATATTCAGACTGGTCATCCTTCTCTTCACCATGACAGCTCTGCCATTTCACTGTCAAGCTCCTCACCTGTCCGTTGTGCTCTTTAATGTCCAGCAGGTGAAGTGCATTCATCTTTCTTGCAAGGACATAGGAAAGTGCTCTTCGCCCTTGGGCAACAGCAATGTGCAGGAACCTGGGAAACAAGGAAAGGAAGAGAGGGGAATGACTTTCAACAGTCATTAAGTTCATCTTTCAAAGAAAAAAATTCCCCCTTCCCCCTATCTATCTCAATAATTTGGTATTCTCAAATGAAACACTACAGGGCAAAATTTGTCTTTTCTACTAGGTTAATAATGTGAGTTGTAACAGGATGATTAAAGAAGAATACCAAGAACCATGCTGACTTCTTTAAATCTACTCTTTTTAGTGTTCATAAAAGCCCCATGTTGGTTCATTTTACATGTGAAGAAACTGAGGCTTGGAGAGGTGAAATACCTTGCCAAAGGCCACAGAGATGTAAGGACAGATTAGTATTCACTGGACAAATCGATCAATTGATCATGACCAACTAATCATAATGTTTTTGCTCTACAGACAGTTGATGCTGGTCTTTCAAAACCAGTTATTCAAAGAAAGCACATATATTTTTATTAATTTAGAACAGATAATTTGTTCGGCCAGGAAAAAAATTAAAAAAGGAAAACTCTTTTTGAAATATTAGCTATCACAGAACAGCAGTTTCTACCTATAGTGGCCCATCTGATGAGCCAACCCTTGCTAAGGTCTAACTTGGAATGCCTTAGGAAAATTCTGTGCCACTACATCCATTAAGTACGGCTCACTAAAGGAGGTTCGTGACATAAAGGGATACTCACGTGTCACCATCTGCATCCTTTGAAAGAAACTGGTCTTGGGAGATATTTGCCAATTTGCTTTCTTCCTGCTCTACTTGCCACTGGAAAAATGACTTCCCTAACTGTGTGCTGCTCAGTGTATTTTCCATGATGTTCTGGAATGGCAGTGAAGTGCTTAAAGGGGCAGAGCCTGCATCGTGCCCCGCCGTGGCCTCACAGGCGCTGTGTGGCATTATGCTGAAGTTTTGCAGCTGGGCATCATTTTGTTGCTGCACACTGGGGGAAGTCTGAATGGGAACAGCAATATTCTCAGATTCCCCCGGACTACTCAGAAGGGATGCAAAACTTTGGCCTGGGCAGAACTGTGGTTCTTGACCATCAAAGAGGTTCTGTTCATAGCTGGGGGACTGGGAAATTCTGGAATAAGGATTGTATTCCAGAGCCGAGTTGTGGATATAGTGCTGTAGCGGTGGCGGCTGCTGATGCATATTCTGGTTCTGTGGAGAATACTGGTACATGGACGCCTGATTCACCATGTGTGGGGAGCTGCTGGCTTGGAATGACTGGTATTTCTGAGGTGGAGAGAAGACCTGCCCTCCATGGAAGTCCTGACACTGCTCTTGGGGGGAGCTCTGAAGGACCCCCACAGGGTTCATCCAGCTAACTTGGACAGTGTTCAGGGAAACTGGGCTGCGCTCATTCTTAATGTTGATAATGTTCTGAAGCAGATCGGCACTGCTGTCCTGTTTGGATTCATTGTGATGAACATCTTCCATGCTCTCCACGGGTGTTGGTGTTTGAGGTGGTGTCTAGACAGGAAGAAAAAGTAAGTGGCACATTCCCTTCCAAAATTATTCCAGGAATAACTTCCAAAGGGCAGTCAGAGAAAACAGTGAGATACTTACCAAAAATTGGGTATGTAGTAAAGCTGACCTTTTGCAAGCTGGGCCATCAGACAACAAATCAGGCACTTTCCTTTTCCCACTATATGATACTGTCTTCTTCAAGTCTATACCCAAAAAGGAATATGGAGTTTGTGATCACTTTATTTTACAAGTTTTACCCATAATCACACTATATATTTTACTCTGAAGCCCCCTTAATATTATTAATAAAAGTAACTCATACCTGTGTATTGCTCTCTGTTCACACCTTGTGTCTGTAAGGAAGAAAGTTTCCAATTTAGTGTATATTAAATAATTCCCTTTTTAATACACATTAATAAACGGATTCATCTCTACCACTCTTTTACAGCTCACCACAACCTTTGGTAGAGTTTTTATTTTTATCTTAATTTTCATTCTATCTTACAACTTCCCCCATTTTCACTTTCACCTTAGTTCAACTCAAGATGAAATTACTAAAATCATTTGAGTTTTCCCTTTCTAATCAAAATGTTCCATTTCAATTGAACCCCATTTATTTCCTTGCCAAGTGGCCTTCATTTTATTCATTCATTGAAGAACAGAGCAGACAGCAAGACAAATGTGCCTTCTCTCCTGTGTGCTTCGTGGTCTACAAATGACTCGCCAGACCTAGGCCAGAAGAGAATACTAACCCAGATAGACTTAACCTCCTGCCCCCCACCCCCATCCCCCATCCCAAACAAAAAGCAGGTGGCACCTTAAAATCATCCACAGCTTGGCCAGAGGCCTTCTGTTTATGACTTCGGATGTGCAGCAGGAGCTCCTTCACCGAGTTCTTCACACGAACGCCTTGAAAGGGTCCTCTCTGCTGCCTTCCAATCCCCATATGCAGCTCAACTGCTCAAAAGAACATGGAACACATCCCAATGAAATCCCTTTGCAGACACAAATCTTAATAATCTAAAAGCACAGATGTCTAATGTATAAAGATCCCAACCAACAGCCTGAAAATGAAAAGCCTTTCCAACGTGCTCCGATCAGTGGAGTTGGGTGTCAGTCCCCAGCCCTATGTGGGTTCTGTGCTGCCTGACATGTCTCCCCACCAGGCAACCAATGGAAAGCTCAGAAAAATGGGGTTTCGGGGCTCTCTGGAGCCAACAGATGAACCCACATGAAGACTTCTCAACCTTATCCACCCACGAAACAGGATCATAGATAGGGTGCTAACTCTCACAACCTATAATTATTTTGACTTTTGAAAAACCTTGGCTAACAAGGAACAAGTGAATTTTTTTTTCAAACCAAAGGATTTATGTCCATATGGAAATTTAAAAATCTATTAATTCCACTAACCTAAGAAGGCACAAAAACTTCCTCCACAGATCTCCACGTGCCAAATCCTAACAACTCCTTAGACTTGTTTCCTATTATTTCTCTCAGTTCAGCTATGCCAAGAAAACTGCTTAAATTCACTGAGCTTAATTAAACACCCTTCCACATACACACACGGGATTTCCCCTCACTGTTTTTGGAATTGCTCACATAAGCCTTCTAAGTAAAAAGGAAATAATCTCATTTCATATTAAACTTTAAAATACACTTTAAAATGAGTCTATGAGTGTAGCACTTCACTTATTACCACTACTATGTCACAACCTTTTGAGATGAGCTGAACACAAGGTAAACATGCAAAAGTCAGGAAATGAATAATTCAGCCACTCTGTTGTTAAGAGTGGAAAAAAGAAAGAAGATGGGATAAGAAATGATGAATAAATTGAACACATATTTATGTAATATGAGACCTACAACCCAACGATGGGGCAAATTCAACAACCAGTTGGTTTTATGGTTAAGTTAAGGGATATCATGCCAGAATCTAACACAGCATTTCTCTGGAATGACAGCAGTTAACAATTCAACGTCACAGGGAGAAAAATTCAGTTTCAGAAATCCCCTATGGCTATGTGGTAAAGCAAGTAACCAGCAAAATAGTTTCGGCCAGATGAAGGCCAAATGTGGGAGAATAGGTTCTAAATACCACACACAGACACACAAACACACAATCTTGGCATTCACTACACACTTAATACCTTATACAACCTAGTGACTTAAATGATTTTTAAAAATGAAAATGAAAAATCACTTTTTTAAAATAAAGGCAAACCAAAACAGGAGTAGCGAGCAGTACAAACACCTGAGAGTATTCTTTAAAATCATCCTTTAAATTCAAATTTCAACAAACGAAATTACCTACGCGTTCTTTCGTCTATCCACAGTGCCATCATGTTTTCCCCCAAAATATGCAACTGGCTCATAAAAAAAAACTAATCAATACACAACCAAGAAAGGAAACATGCCTTTCTTTGCTAGATACCGCTTAAGCATTCTAAAGCACACAGAAAGAAAATAAGACCACAGAAACTCTCAAACATCACATATTAAAGGCATAAATTGAGTTGGCTTTCAGTTCGGTTGATAGTACCGGTTTCTTTAACATAAAGTCTTTTTACTTAAGCTTCCACAAATATTTAGGAATGAATAAATCATGGCCTTAAACGCCGCGATCACACCCTTATCGCGAGCGACAACCTTTCGGCCACAAGAAAAGGTTACACCTACATCAGATCCAAAACCGCGCCACAATATGTGACTTACGGCTTAATAATGTTTTTTTAAAAAGAAGAAAGAGAGAAGATCCAATGTAGTTTAACACTCTGCCCCCCACGCTCCCCCCACCAAAAGTCAGAGCTCGGCCGTGAGAGGCGTCTCAAGCTGGACGGCGCCCGGATTTCACAGACGGTCGAGGGGCATCGAGTTACAGCAAACGCCCAGCACAGGGCAAGGCATCCAGGCGTCGCCTAATAAATAATGGCCCTGTGATTATGCCCTGCCGCTCAGGAAGGACTGAGGTCCCCGAACGCCAAGGCGAGGGGCTCGGCCTCTGGGCCGCCCGCACTCTCCCCTCCCAGCGAGAGGCCCTTCCCTCCCCGCCGCGCGCAGAAGGGGCGCCGGGGCGCCGGGCCGCCCTCGTCCGGCGGGTACCTTGCAGCCGCTCGGCGCGGGCGCCGCCTCTCGGCCGGGACTCGACCGCCCCGCAGGAGGACACGGAGGAGGCGGAGGAGAAGTCGGAGGAGTCGGAGCCGGGCGAGCCGGGGGCCGAGGGCCCCGACGACGAGCCGCCGGCGTCGCAGGCGCCCGGGGCCGCGGCCGGCGGCGACGCGCCGTAGTAGTAGGCCAGGTCGAGCGGGCTGGCCATGAGGCCGCAGTCGCCGGCCGCGTCCAGCAGCCCCTCTCCGCCGCGGCTGTCGTCCAGCAGCTTGTCCACGATCATGCTCCCGCGCTCGGCGCTCCGGGCCCCACACGCCTGCGTCCCGGCTGTGCTGTGCTGCGGCTCGGCGGGCTCGGGATCCAGGCGGCGGGAGGACTCGCGGCTACGGGCGCGACCCGGCGCTGCGCGGATATTTATTCGGGGCCAAGGGCGGGGAGAAGGCCCCGCCGCCCCGCCGGCCTCCC
Source organism: Phataginus tricuspis (assembly GCA_029783875.1). NCBI lineage: Eukaryota > Metazoa > Chordata > Mammalia > Pholidota > Manidae > Phataginus > Phataginus tricuspis. The sequence continues at coordinate 66,211,342 of JAQQAC010008350.1, read as the reverse complement.
CCGCGCCCGGCGGGCCATTGGCGGCGTCGGGGCCGCCTCCCGGCCCCTCCTCCGGATGCGTCCCGTTGCCAGTAAAATGTACAGGATGAGGCAATGTGCCCTCCGCCCTCGCCCCGCCCGCCCGGCTCCGCCCCGTCCGCCGGTTGTTTTCTCACCCTTCACCTGGAAACCCCGACCGAGCCGGGCGCCAGCCTCCCCGACCCCCGCCCCGGCCGCCCGCCGAGAGATGCCGGGAGGCGCTGCCCTCGGCGCGCTCCCCGCCGGGCCGGGCGCGGGGAAGAGGGCGCGCGGCGTGGGGCCCGGGCCTGCTGAGGGAGGTGGGGGGCGGGAAGGCTGCGGCGGGAACAGGTCGGCCTGGTTCCCGGGGAGTGGGGAGCCCCGTGCCCCTCCGCCCGCCCCGGCGTCTCTGGGTGGTTCGTTAGGGCCTGTCTCCTCCAGCACCTCAGAGCAGCCCCTTTCCGCTCAATTTAGTAAGCGTTTGTCAGCATTCCTTTTGGCAGAGTCCTAAACCGAAAGAGGTGTTGAAACCATTTTTCTGTCCTCAAATTATGATCGGGGCAACAAAATTTTTTGGCGCAGCCCAGGAATAAAAAGCAGTGCCCTACACCCCTGTATCCTTCAACTGGAACAAAGCCATCTTAGCAAAATGATAAACGTACATACATGTATATGTGTACTTGTATATGTGTAATTTTTAATTCTGCATTTCTTTACATTGTATCTGAGAAATAGGAATTTGCTCTTGCCTATCTTAAGTACTTTCTTCAGGGAATTACACAAGTTTTTATTGAAGCCCTATTGCTTCTAAAACCACAGCTATGGGTTTGCAAGAGAAAAAGATGAATGATTATGTCCATCCTTCAAAGTACATTATAATCTTGTAGGAATGATAAGGTAAGTACACACATGCTATATTAAAAGAAACCGATTATGATTAAATATCATGAAGGTTACAAAGTTCAGTGACTGTCTTTAAAAAGAAAGGCAAAAAGTCTGGTGCAGGAAAAGAGTATGTCATAAGGAAAATCTTTGCAAAGGAGATAACATTTTGATAGGCCCTAAAGGATGGGTGGGATTTGGACCCACAACATTTACAGGACTAGGGAACAGCAGGAGCAAAGAAATAAGAAGAGTCATATAAAAGCTTATAAACCATGCCTTTTAGGATAGTCACAGGGAAGATAACATTAAACGGAAAAGGTAGTTTGGTGCCTTTGAGTGGAGCACCTCCAGTGTAAGGCTGATATGTCAGATCTTATTTAATAAACACTGGGTGAACATAAAAGAATTGGGCAAAGGCAAAATTAATCTGGAAGCAATTTAGAAAGGGTGAGACTGAGGGGCCCAAAGGCCCTTAAGAACCACTGCAACAGTCCATGAAGAACGGACCTGGCCCTGAGGGCAGAGGCAGTGCGAAAGAGGAAGGTAAATGCAAAGAAAGCGGAGCCAGGCAATATTGCTAGGGCAGAATCCACAGTTCTGGCCCGGTGGAGATGAGGAGCAATGACAGGGTCCCCACTCAGGCTATGGTTTGGGGCCACATGCACAGGTGGACAGGAATGCCTGCTTCAGATCACAAGGAAATCAGCAGAAGCAGACTGTTAGGGTTCTGGGAGGGAAAGGGAAAGAGGAGACAAGAGCAGAAGTTGTTACACAGTATTCATAGGTAGTATACAACCCTGGTGGAAGTTCCAAAGTCGGTGTTTACTGGTTTCTCACAAGTGTTGTATTGCCCATGAAACTTCTTACTGCCTTTTTCTCCTCCAGTCTCTGGACTTTGGTAACTTTTTTAAAAAAATAAAAAGAATATTATCTGATTAAAGATGGCGGTGTGAGAGGTGAGACACAGGCTTCCTACTAAAACCACATATAATATGAAAATATAACTAATACAACTAATCCTGAAAGAGCAACAGGAAAGAGGACTGCGCCAAACTACATACACCTGGAGAAAAGAATAAACCAGGGTAACGTACCAAAGCCGTGGCCTGGCAGGACCCAAGCCTTTCCCCCACCCCAGCGCTCGGGGGGGAAGAAGAGAAACAGAGCTAGGAGGGAGTGGAGGCCTGGGACTGCTGAATACCTAACTCCAGAGATCTGATCCAGGAGCACAAACCTACATTTCATGGTGGTGTCATGGTACTTTCATGAGTAGGGGGTTGGAAAGCTAAGACAGGCAGAATACCTGGAGAGACTGAGATTCCAGCTGCTTGTGGAAAGTAGGGATCCATATCCAGCTGCTCTGGGACAAAACAAAGGTGGGCAGTCTGCGAGACTTTATTGCTTAAGAGAAAGGACAGGTAGACAAAATTGTCCAGGTGCACTCTGCCCAGCAGGTTGGGAACTTTCACAATCTTCAGGAGCTCCAGCTCCCTGGCTGGCTACACAGCTCCAAGGACCCCCTCCGTGATAAGCGGCCTACTGCACCTTTCTCCAAGCCTGCCCCACCTAGCTTGCAAACCGGCAAACCCTACCCTGGCATTAGGCCAGCCAGAGGGAGGCCCCATCTACAGCACCTACAAACACAAAGCATAGAGGCTTATACCTGTGTGCTCGGCCCACAGGTTGTGGCAGTGGAGACAGGCACAGCAGCCAGGAAGCAGGAAACAGCTCTTTCCTCCCCCCAGGCACCAATACCACTCCCCTACGACCCCCAACATTGCTTCAGAGGATGAGCAGCTCCAGAGAGCAGAGCTTCTGGCACTAGAGGGCACCATATACAAATGTGAAACACCAAAGGAACCTGGTTCAAAGTAAAATTATGAATATGAATACACACCCTGAGAAAGATTCAAGTGAAATTGACCTCATGAATCTGCCTGAAAGGGATTTCAAAATAAAAATCATTAACATGCTCATGGAGGTACAGAAAAATATTCAAGAACTCAGGGAGGAATTCGGGTCGGAGATCCAACCACTACGGAACACAGTGTCAGAAATGAAACATACAATGGAAAGTTTTAAAAGCAGATTAGATATGGTGGAGACAATAAATGAAATAGAAATTAGAGAAGAGGAATACAAAGAAGCTGAGGCACAGAGAGAAAAAAGGATCTCTAAGAATGAAAGAATATTGAGAGAATTGTGTGACCAATCAAAACAGAAAAATATTTGCATTATAGGGGTACCAGAAGAAGAAGAGAGAGAAAAAGGGATAGAAAGTGTCTTTGAGGAGGTAATTGCTGAAAACTTCCCCAATCTGGGGGAGGAGATAGTCTCTCAGGCCATGGAGGTGCACAGATCTACCAACACAAGGGACCCAAGGAAGACAACACCAAGATATATAGTAATTAAAATGGCAAAGATCAAGGATAAGGACAGACTAAAAGCAACTAGAGAGAGAAATAAGATCACATACAAAAGAAAGTCCATCAGGCTATTATCAGACTTCTCAGCAGAAACCTTACAGGCCAGAAGGGAGTGGCATGATGTATTTAATGCAATGAAGCAGAAGGCCAAGAAAACTTTATCTAGCAAGACTATCATTTACATTTGAAGGAGGGATTAAACAATTTCCATATAAGCAAAAGCTGAGAGAATTTACCTCCCACAAACTGTCTCTACAGTATATTTTGGAGGAACTGCTATAGATGGAAGTGTTCCTAAGGTTTAATAGCTGTCACCAGAGGTAATAAAACCACTTAAGAAAGTAGAACAGTTAATTACTAAGCAAATACAAAACTAAATCAACTATCCCCAAAGTCAATCAAGGGATGGACAAAGAGTAGGGAATATGATACCTAATATATAAAGAATGGAGGAAGAAGAAAAAGGAGGAGAAAAAAAGAACGTTTAGACTGTGTTTGTAATAGCATACTAAGTGAGTTAAGTTAGACTCTTAGATGGTAAGTAAGTTAACCTTGAACCTTTGGTAACCACAAATCTAAAGCCTGCAATGCCAATAAGTGCATACCTATTGATAATCACCCTAAATGTAAATGGTCTGAATGCACCAATTAAAAGACATAGAGTCACTGAATGGATAAAAAAACAAGACCCATCTATATGCTGCCTACAAGAGACTCACTTTAAACCCAAAGACATACACAGACTAAAAGTGAAGGGATGGAAAAAGATACTTCATGCAACTAATAGGGAGAAAAAAGCCAGAGTTGCAGTACTTGTATCAGACAAAATAAACTTCAAAACAAAGAAAGTCACAAGAGACAAAGAAGGACATTACATAATGATAAAAGGGTCAATCCAACAAGAAGATATCACCATTATAAATATCTATGCACCCAACGCAGGAGCACCTACATACGTGAAACAAATACTAACAGAATTAAAAGGGGAAATAGAATGCAATGCATTCATTCTAGGAGACTTCAACATTCCACTCACTCCAAAGGACAGACGAACCAGACAGAAAATAAGAAAGGAGACAGAAGCACTGAACAACACAGAACAGATGGACCTAACAGACATCTACAGAACTCTCCACCCAAAAGCAGCAGAATACACATTCTTCTCAAGTGCACATGGAACATTTGCAAGAATAGATAATATCCCAGGCCACAAAAAGAGCCTCAGTAAAATCAAAAAGACTGATATTGTACCAACCAGTTTCTCAGAGCACAAAGGTATGAAACTAAAAATAAATTATGCAAAGAAAATTAAAAATCCCACAAACACATGGAGGCTTCCCAACATGCTCCTAAATAACCAATGCATCAATGACCAAATAAAAACAGAGATCAAGCAACATATGGAGACAGATGACAACAATTATTCAACACCACAAATTCTGTGGGATGCAGCGAAGGCCTCGTTAAGAGGAAAGTATATTGCAATACAGGCCTACCTCAGGAAAGAAGAACAATCGAACAGTCTAAACTCACAGTTAATGAAACTAGAAAAAGAAGAACAAATGAGGCCCAAAGTCAGTAGAAGGAGGGACATAATAAAGATCAGAGCAGAAATAAAAAAAAATTGAGAAGAATAAGACAATAGAATGAATCAATGAAAGCAAGAGCTGGTTCTTTGAGAAAATAAACAAAATAAATAAACCCCTAGCCAGACTTACCAAGAAAAAAAGAGCATCTACACAAACAGAATCAGAAATGAAAAAGGAAAAATCACTATGGACACCACAGAAATACAAATAATTATTAGAGAATACTATGAAAAATTGTATGCAAACAAACTGGATAACCTAGAAGAAATGGGCAACTTTCTAGAAAAATACAACCTCCTAAGGCTGACCCAGAAAGAAAGAAAATCTGAACAGACCAATTACCAGCAACGAAATTGAATTGGTAATCAAAAAACTACCTAAGAACAAAACTCCTGAACCAGATGGCTTGACTGCTGAATTTTATCAAACATTTAGTGAAGACCTAATACCCATCCTCCTTAAAGTTTTCCAAGAGTAAAAGAAGAGGGAATACTTCCAAACTCATTCTATGAGGCCAGCATCACCAAACCCAGGCAAAGACACCACAAAAAAAGAAAATTACAGACCAATATCCCTGATGAACATAGATGCAAAAATACTCAACAAAATATTAGCAAACCAAATTAAAAAATACATCAAAAATATCATCCATCATGATCAAGTAGGATTTATTCCAGGGATGCAAGGATGGTACAACATTTGAAAATCCATCAATATCATCCACCACATCAACAAAAAGAAGGACAAAAAGCACATGATCATCTCCATAGATCTGAAAAAGCATTTGACAAAATTCAACAACCATTCATGATAAAAATTCTCAACAAAATGGGTATAGAGGGTAAATACGTCAACACAAAAAAGACCATATATGACAAACCCACAGCCAAGATTATACTTAACAGTGAGAAGTTGAAAGCTTTTCCTTTAAGATTGGAACAAGACAAGGATGCTCACACTCCCCACTTCTATTCAACATAGTGCTGGAGGTCCTAGCCACAGCAATCAGACAACACAAAGAAATAAAAGGCATCCCGATTGGCAAGGAAGAAGTTAAACTGTCCCTGTTTGCAGATGACATGATATTGTACATAAAAAACCCTAAAGAATCCACTCCAAAACTACTAGATCTAATATCTGAAATCAGCAAAGTTGTAGGATACAAAATTAATATGCAGAAATCTGTGGCATTCCTATATTCTAACAATGAACTAGCAGAAAGAGAAATCAGGAAAACAATTCCATTCACAACTGCATCAAAACGAATAAAATACCTCAGAATAAACCTAGCCAAGGAAGTGAAAGACCTATACTCTGAAAACTATAAGACACTCATGAAAGAAATTAAAGAAGATACCAATAAATGAAAACACATCCCATGCTGATGGATAGGAAGAATTAATATTGTCAAAATGGCCATCCTGCCTAAAGCAATCTACAGATTCAGTGCAATTCCTATCAAAATACCAAGAGCATTCTTCAATGAACTAGAGAAAATCATTCTAAAATTCATATGGAACCACAAAAGACCCCGAATAGCCAAAGTAATCCTGAGAAGAAAGAATAAAGCTGGGGGATTACACTCCCCAACTTCAAGCTTTATTACAAAGCCACAGTAATCAACACAATTTGGTCCTCGCACAAGAACAGACCCATAGGCCAATGGAACAGACTAGAGAGCCCTGATATAAACCCAACCATATATGGTCAATTTATATATGATAAAGGAGCCATGGACATACAATGGGGAAATGACAGCCTCTTCAACAACTGGTGTTGGCAAAACTGGACAGCTACATGCAAGAGAATGAAACTGGATTATTGTTTAACCCCATACACAAACTAACTCGAAATGGATCAAAGACCTGAATGTACATCATGAAACCATAAAATTCTTAGAAGACAACATAGGTAAAAATCTCCTGAATATAAGCATGAGCAACTTCTTCCTGAACGCATCTCCTTGAGCCAGGGAAAAAAAAGCAAAAATGAATCCATGGGACTTCATCAAACTAAACATTTTCTGTGTGGCGAAGGACACCATCAACAGAACAAGAAGGCATCCTACTGCATGGGAGAATATGTTTGTAAATGACATATCCGACAAGTGGTTAACACCCAAAATATATAAAGAACTCACACACCTCAACACCCAAAAAGCAAATAACCCGATTAAAAAATGGGCAGAGGATATGAAGAGACAGTTCTCCAAAGAAGAAATTCAGATGGCCAACAAACACATGGAAAGATGCTCTACATCACTAATCATGCAATTAAATGCAAATTAAAACCACAATGAGATATTACCTCACACCAGTAAGGATGGCCAGCACTGAAAAGACTAAGAACAACAAATGCTGGTGAGGATGCAGAGAAAGGCGAACCCTCCTACACTGCTGGTGGGAATGTAAGCTAGTTCAACCATTGTGGAAAGCAATATGGAGGTTCCTCAAAAAACTAAAAATAGAAATATCATTTGATCCAGGAATCCCACTCCTTTGAATTTACACAAAGAATACACTTCTCAGATTCAAAACAACATATGCACCCCTATGTTTATCACAGCAGTATTTACAATAGCCAAGATATGGAAGCAACCTAGTGTCCATCAGTACATGAATGGATAAAGACGATGTGGTACATATACACAACAGAATACTATTCAGCCATAAGAAAGAAACAAATCCTACCATTTGCAACAACATGGGTGGTGCTGGAGGATATTATGCTCAGTGAAATAAGCAGAGAAAGGTGCCAAATGATTTCCTTCATTTGTGGAGTATAACAACGCCGCAAAATTGAAGGAACAAAATAGCACAGACTCACAGACTCCAAGAAGGGACTAGTGGTTACCAAAGGGGAGGGGTGTGGGAAGGTGGGTGGGGAGGGAGGGAGAAGGGGATTGAGGGGTATTATGTTTAGCACAGGTGGTGTGGGGGGTCATGGGGAAAACAGTGTAGCACAGAGAAGGCAAATAGTGAATCTGTGGTATCTTACTACCCTGATGGACAGTTACTGCATTGGGGTATGGGTGGGGACTTGATAATATGGGTAAAAGTAGTAACCACCTTGTTTTTTCATGTGAAACCTTCATAAGAGTGTATATCAATAATACCTTAATTAAAATTTTAATAAATAAATAAAGTGAATAGAGAAGATGGGAAAAATAAAATAAAATAAAAGTCATTATCTTTAAATAAATAAATAAATAAATAAAAAGGAAACAACTCCACGGTGATATATCTGCAAAAAATACAAGGCTCCTGTAATTTCAATTCCTCAGAAACCAAAGTCACTTAAAAGATGTTCCAAATGAGATGTTGGGCTTTCTCAATAAAATCTATTTGGATTTCTTCTTTTCCTCCCCACTAACATATGTATAATAAAGCCTTTAAGTGGCCATTCAAACAAATTCATTGACTAATTTCTTTTTACAAAATTAATTCTTCCCCTAAAATTATTTCCGGTTTCACTTAGTATATAAAAATTCAAACCTCAAAAGCATAGTCTCTGAAGAACTTAATATAAATAAATATGGTCAAGGAAACACTTTCAAAATAAACATTCTAAGTTTTCTGCACCATGTCAAAGCAGTTGTACTGTATGAGAAGAGCACAACCCACAATGCCCACAAGCCAAGATTGTTACCATCACTACAAAAATACAATTTAAATATACTTTGATTCATTTAAATGTTGAAATACAAGCTTCATTTGGTTTATGAGGTTGAATGATATGACACTGCCAGTGTCCTAATCAAACATGATTGAACATTCGCTCTGTGGGAGACAGCCGCCATGTATGAGGCCTCTGGAAAAGCCCACTGAGGCCAACAGCCAGCTCCCCTGGCCAGTGTGAGAGAGCCACTTTGAAAGATGGTCCTCCAGCTCCATGTCAGGCCTTCAGATGACTGCAGCACTAACCAACATCTTGAGTGTAGGCCTATCAGCAACCTGGAGCTAGAACCCCCACGAAGCCATTCCCAGATTCCTGACCACAGTACCTGTTTTTGAAAAATTAGGCCTTGAGAATTTGCCCAAGGTCACACTGCTCCCCACAGGTGAAGAGATCAAAATCCTCCTTTATCTGACTCTGGAGCCTACTCTTTTGCTTTAAAAAGGGAGATGCGAAGATTCATTTCCTCAAGGCGCAGTTGCACCATCTACATATAAAGATACAGAAAAAGATGAAAATGACCTACTGAAGATTCCCTGACTCATGGAAGGAAAAAATCTATTTCAAAGCAATTGGAAGAAACTGTGAATAAGAAGTAAAAATATGTTATCTTTCCCTTGGCTCTATACTAGTTCATAATTTACCATGTTGTATCTTATACAATAGATCATTTCCGAATGTACTATGGTGCCAGTTAAGTTCTACCAACATTTTGAGACCAAATATTCAAAGTTTTTTAACAGGTACTGAATTTTTTTGAAGTGTTGTTGATAGACAATCTTTTATTGGTTTCAAATGTACAACACCATCGTTCAACAGTTACCCATATTATTAAATCTTCACCACCTGAATGTGGTTATTATCAACTAGAAAGATGTTACAGAATTAATGACTATATTCTCCATGCTGTAAGAAAGGTACTGAATTTTTTAATGTAGATATAATGAATTTTTGAAAAGCCAAAATTTATTTGGTATAACTTTTCAAACTTGAGATGAAAAAGCCAGTGAAGTCTCTTACAGGTTAAATTATTTTACTGTATTGGCTGAGGAAGTGAACATCACAGGTGAAAGACCATTAAAGCCTGGTAGAGTTTATTTTTCCGAATGCCTTCTAGATGAAAGTCAGCAAAAGAAATCACGGTATTGCCCTTTATAGGGTATGGTATTGCCCTAATACCGTATGATCATGTACAAGCAATTTATCAAATGATACAGTAATTTGTCAAAGATTTAACTGGAAACATGGAAACTGACTGAACTTTTGCCTTAGAAATGGACAGCTCTGATTGGACTTGCTGTTTTGGTTATTGTTCATCAGGTACCAGCACCAGCTAATCAAAGACCTTTTGTATAAATGCTTGACAACAAACATAAGAGGTGCTGAAACATTCAAAGTATACAATAATTCTTTGAATCTCATCATTTATCCTGGCACAATTATGTTGACATTTGCAATGATGGTACAAAAGTGGTGGTGGGTAAAACTGCTGATGCCTCACGACAAATCAAGACAGTGGCATAAAATAAACTAGTAGTCATTCTATTCTTTAACACCAACCACTTGCAAAAAAAAAGCCTTTCACTTAAGAAAGTCCTAGATGAAACAGTAACAATTAGTACTTTTATTAAATCTTATTAGTATTGCCCTTGAAATACCATATTTTTAGTATTCTATGATGATTGTCTGGAAAAGCACTTGATCTGTTAGGTGAATGATATGACATTGCCATTTGTTCTAGCTGAATGCTGTTTGAGTTGTGAGCTGAACTCATCACTATTTTTCATGGAACACGAATTTTATTTGACTGACAAACTATGGTTATTCTGAAGTGGATATTTGTCAATTTTTTTTTTTTAATGAACAAAGTAAGCCTGTTGTGTCAAGGAACAACTGATGGTATTTGTTGCCAATGGTAAAATTCAAGCCTTCAAATGAAAATGAGGATTTAGGATACTTCTGTCTGACACGCTGAGCTTGATAGCTTCCCAATATATGAAGACATTTTTATGTGGTCATTGGTGATATGTTATTAATAAATCAAAATTATTTTTGATATTATATAATGAAATGTGGCATTATTTGGAAAATTTTTATAACTCAGTATTTTCCAAATGAACAATGCAAAACATTACACAATCACATATGGATAAAAGATCCATTCTAGGTGTAAGAGACCAATGGATATTAATGTATCAGAGTACAGAAAGTTCAGTGACGCGGTATCAGATTCCACACTGCATTTATACTTTAAGGAACTATAATTTATTTGGTATAACATTAAAGAATATCCACAATTATCTGAAAATATTATTAAGACATTTCTTCCTTTTCTACTACAAGTTTGTATGAAGCCAGATTTTCTTCATATACTTCAACCAAAACAACATATCACAACAAATTAAATGCAGAAATGGATATGAGAATCTGTCTTTCATAAATCCAGACATTAAGAGATTTGCAAAAACGTGAAACAATACTGCTCTTCTCACTAAGTTATTTTTTCTGGTTTAGAAAATAGTTTTAAATTAATAAACAAAGATTTAAAAATTTTTATTGATAGAATGTAGGCAATATCATATCATTCAAACTAATAGTTCCAGGTTGAACTAGTAATTGTTGAACACCTGGCTCTGGAACCTCCTCCCCTTTCCATCTCTATTTAAAACTGGTCAAGACAGGGCTTCATCTCTCACCTGAGCCAAATAATTGCCCATCTAGCCTTGCCCATCTAAAATCCACCCTCCAGACCACACCAGCATTCCATATCAACAACTAAATCTAAGAACTCCTCTATTTAAGGACCCTTCGATGACTCCCTATCATCTTTAGCATCTAGTTCAATCTTAGAAGAGCAGGTATCCCAGCACTGCTTTCCTCACAAGCTCATCTTCCTCCTTATCTGTAGTCATACCAAACTGAATAGTTTCCCACAGCTCTGAGTCTTCATGTCTGCTCTTCTCTCTGTGCAGAATGCTGTCCCCTTCCTCACCTGACCAACTCATGCTCATCTTCCCAAGACACACGTTAACATCCAACACCCCTGCAGCCTCCCCTGACCCTCCCTCCTTCCCACCCTCACTGCCATCCCCAGTCTGGCTTACCAGCCCCTCTTCAGTGTCCCCACACTGACTTCCATCATAGCTCTTAAGTTGTGTTGAAATGATCTGTTTATGAGTCTGTCTCCTCTACTCCATCATAAACTCCAAGGACATGTATCCCTTGTAAGTAACCAACCACCTTTTACTTAGTATATATTCAAATGATGGAAACAAATGTAAATGCTTCCAAAATTATTTTATGTGTAATACCACACAGACATCAAAATAGATCTTTTGGCCTCCTGAGTTAGAATCCCTTCATTCCCAGTACCGGATTACTATAAAACTATTTTCATATATCTTGAAAATATAAAAAAACCAAAAGTCTTTGGCCCAGAATTCTTTGGTTCACATCAATTTTGTAAAGAATGTAAAATGGTTTCAGGAGCTTTCAGAATAGGTATCATGTTATGTAATATATTGATTTGCTGGATGCTTTCATTGAAAAATTACGATTTGTTATTATCTCCATAGCAATGTTAAAATATTTTTTAACACCTCAAGAAACATTTAAACTCCTGAGTATTGTAATAGAGTATTTTTAATGCAGAATTAGATCTTATATTTTAAATTTTGTTTATTTTTCAATATGGTAGTGCTTTCTAAATAGCAGGTACTTTTCTAGACATAGACACAGCAGTGCATCAAACACAAATCCCCGTTCTTTATGGAACTTCATCCAGAATGTATGAACATTCTGGTCATTCACTCAGTTACTGCTACTATTACCGAGATACATATACTCAGTTCTACTGGGACTCATATACTTCCCAGTAGAACACGTACAACATCTGGCCTCTCGAGCTATGGCACAAACAGCTGTGGTTAGTAAATCCATAAATCGCCTCCTTATAAATGCCATAACACATTATTTTATGTGTTTTAACCTGGAAAGACCAAAAAGTTTGGAAATAATCTTGTTTGCAGCGCATTATTAACATCTGCTATCAGAGCACAGTATGTCCATTTATTTCTGCTTAGGAAATTTCTCAAAGCAGATAAATAAATATACCAGCCTAGTAACCTAATCATGATACAGACGAATTAGCATAAAGTTTACATACCTCCAAACACCCTCCCGAGTGCTGGCAGAATAATTTGAAACACTTCTAAATTCTATATGTACACTGTGTACAACTTTGCATATTATGGACTGATTGTGTCCAGGCAAAATTAATCCTGGGTTGTCCCTGGAGACATCTCTGGAGTTTTCTCCCACCTGTTGGTATATATAAAAGACGTCTTGTACCGCTTTGTCCCACAAATATTTTCTAAGTCCCTATGCTTTGCCACATAAGTTGTCTACTGTGTAAAGTAAGTTCACTGCCTTCCGGTAGGTACACAAGGCCTGTGCTCAGACGGATGGGCAGAAGAGGCTCCTTGTATAAACAGGTACACACAGCTAATCATCCCAGTCAGATGCCCTGGTGGCAGAAGCTGAATCACAGTAGCACTAAATTACCCTGAAACACCTTCTGGCCCAGCAACAGACAGAAAGCCAAGTGTGTAAGTTGGAAAACAAAACAAATTTGTCTTCTCCTTTAACACTTCATTTCTGCAGAAATGAAACTTTTTCCCTATTGGATTTGTGAAAATATTCACATACTAAAAATGCATATATGAGCCATGCAAAATCCTATGATATGATGGAGTAATATCCAGTGTTGATCTAAAGCACTACCTGGAGTACCACACTCTCTAATAAATCACAGTCAAAACTCACACAAAACATCCACATGAAACCAGCGCACTTTCCTAAAGTTCACCCTTTAGTTGTTGTTAGCTCATGAGGGTGTTTCCTGTTTGCTATATAATGATGAGCTTTATCTGTAATAGACACACTATAAATGATGTAGGTGAGCTTTGCCTAAAAGTGCAGAGCATTACAAGTTCTGTGGTTGCAGCTGCTTTTTCTGCCTTGTTGACAATCAAAGATTTCATTTTCACCCATCTAAATGAAACCACCATCATAAATACTGAATGTGGGTAATGTGGGTGGTTCACGGGGTAGGCAGTGCAGCACAGAGAAGACAAGTAGTGACTACAGCATCTTACTACACTGATGGACAGTGACTGTAATGGAGTGTGGGGAGGACTTGATAATATGGGTAATTGTCGTAAGCACAATGTTGCTCATGTGAAACCTTCATAAGATTGCATATCAATGATACTTTAATAAATAAATAAATAAATACTGAATGTGGGAATATTGTCAATTCATGTCTGCTTAAACAGATACTAAAATCTGAACTGCCTTAAACAGAATGATGAAGAAAGAAAAGTATGTTCACCTCCCAGCACCCCTTTTCCTCCTAACTTTCCTCTCCATCTTTTTGTCTTTCTTTTCCCCCCACACAAGTCTGCAGAGTCCAGCTAGTGAAACATAGTACAAAATTATTATTCCCTATATCCCTCCATAAAATACTTCCATCCTCTGAGAAGTTACCTCAGCTTTCAGGAAGAAAACTCTGATAAACTGATTCACATTGTAATAGAAATTTATGATAACTTTGTTTCCTTTCATGGGACTATTTACTTTTTTTTTCTTTAATGTTAAGGCAATTAATCCCAAAGGATAGTTGAGGGGATCTGATGTAATTAAGTAAGGAAAATGACAGAAAGGCCTTTCACTCTTCCTTTGTATCAGACATTGGCCTACATGCATCTGCAGAGGCATGAAGGTAAGAAACTTCCAAGTATTATTCTACTTTCTTTTAGATATTAAGTCTTCTCTTTTCCCAGAAGGAAAGGTTAAATTTGAAAGGTACGTTGATTTGAGCTTAATGCCTTATTAATATAGAAATGTAATACCATACTTGTAAATGCTCAGTACATAGTTGCTTAATAAACATGTTAATTTATATGACTTCTTTTCCAAAACTTTCATATTCATAATCTTCTCTTCCTTTCCCTTTTTAACACAGATAACACATGCTTGTCAAATTTGATTAGGGATAAGAATGTAATTTCATGCCTTATATGAAGGCATGGATGCTTTATATACCATATTTTATCAAGAATTTTACTTCTCTAACTTTTAATTCAGAATTTAAAAACCTGAGGATTGAAGGCTTTGGGGGTAGGGGGCGTTTTCACATAAGTCTACAGGAATTTATTTTGAATTTCTATAAACGAGAATAACATGTGACAGATAGAAAAACTAATAACAAAAATGTTTAAGAGCTGAGAAGGATAAATTAGCCTAGATCATGTGCAGAGCGGGCACCATTACTCAAAAAATAATTTAAAAATTATAGTCCCACAATATTATAATAGTTTGATATGTTGATAAGATTAATAATAACTAGTACTATTGAATGTCCACAATGTCCTGAACACTATGTAGGGTATGTTATATATACCTTATCTCTAATGTAATTAATACCTGAGGAAATGGTCAAAGATTAAACTGAAATATGTAGTTATGAAATCTTGCCAACCATAACCCACATTAGCAGACAAAATACAACAAACATGTATACTATGAATAAAATTTTGTGATTGAAGGAATAATTTAATGTTGGAATTAATTAATGAGAAAATCTTAATCCTCAGCTGCTAAAAGACCATGCAAATTTTATATAATACTGATGACAATTATTCAAATAATCACCTCACTAGATACAGAGAAAAGGAGAAAAGGGAACCTTCATGCATTGTTGGTGGGAATGTATGGAGTTTTCTAAAAGTTAAAAACAGGAATACCACAAAACTACTAGAACTAATATCTGAATTCAGCAAAGTTGCAGGATACAAAATTAATACACAGAAATCTGTTGCATTCCTATACACTAATGATGAACTAGCAGAAAGAGAAATCAGGAAAACAATTCCATTCACAATTGCATCAAAAAGAATAAAATACCCAGGAATAAACCTAACCAAGGAAGTGAAAGACCTATACCCTGAAAACTACAAGACCCTCTTGAGAGAAATTAAACAGAACACTAATAATGGAAATTCATCCATGCTCTTGGGTAGGAAGAATTAATATTGTCAAAATGGCCATCCTGCCTAAAGCAATCTATAGATTCAATGCAATCCCTATCAAAAAACCGACAGCATTCTTCAACGAACTGGAACAAATAGTTCTAAAATTCATATGGAACCACAAAAGACCCTGAATAGCCAAAGCAATCCTGAGAAGGAAGAATAAAGCTGGGGGGATCTCACTTCCCAACTTCAAGCTCTACCAGAAAGCCACAGTAATCAAGACAATTTGGTACTGGCACAAGAACAGACCCATAGACCAGTGGAACAGAATAGAGAGTCCAGATATTAACCCAAGCATATATGGTCAATTAATATATGATAAAGGAGCCATGGATATACAATGGGGAAATGACAGCCTCTTCAACAACTGGTGTTGGCAAAACTGGACAGCTACATTTAAGAGAATGAAACTGGATTACTGTCTAACCCCATACACAAAAGTAAACTCAAAATGGATCAAAGACCTGAATGTAAGTCATGAAACCATAAATCTCTTAGAAGAAAACATAGGCAAAACTCTCTTGAATATAAACCTGAACAACTTCATGATCATATCTCCCTGGGCAAGGGAAACAAAAGCAAAAATGAACAAGTGGCACTATATCGAACTAAAAAGCTTCTGTACAGCAAAGGACACCATCAGTAGAACAAAAAGGCATCCTACAGTATGGGAGAGTATATTCGTAAATGACATATCCGATAAGGGGTTGACATCCAAAATATATGAAGAACTCATGCACCTCAACAAACAAAAAGCAAATAATTCAATTAAAAAATGGGCAGAGGACATAAGAAGAAAACAAATCCTACCATTTGCAACAACATGGATGAGGCTAGAGGGTATTATGCTCAGTGAAATAAGCCAGGTGGAGACAGACAAGTATCAGATGATTTCACTCATCTGTGGAGTCTAAGAACAAAGAAAAAACTGAAGGAAGAAAAGAGCAGCAGACTCACAGAACCCAAGAATGGACTAACAGTTACCAAAGGGAAAGGAACTGGGGAGGATGGGTGGGAAGGGAGGGAAAAGGGGGAAAAAGGGACATTATGATTAGCACACATAATGTGGGAGGGGCGGGCACGGGGAAGGCAGTACAACACAGAGAAGACAAACAGTGATTCTGTAGCATCTTACTACCCTGATGGACAGTGACTGTAATGGGGTATGTGGTGGGGACTTGATAATGGGGGAGTCTAGTAACCATAATGTTGCTCATGTAATTGTACATTAATGATACCAAAATAAAACATAAAAAATAAAAAAATGGGCAGAGGATCAGAACAGAGACTTCTCCAAAGAAGAAATTCAGATGGCCAACAGGTACATGAAAAGATATGCCACATCGCTGGTCATCAGAGAAATGCAAATTAAGACCACAAAGAGATATCACCTCACACCAGTGAGGATGGCCAACATCCAAAACACAAACAACAACAAATGTTGGTGAGGATGTGGAGAAAAGGGAACCCTCCTACACTGCTGCTGGGAATGTGAACTAGTTCAACCATTGTGGAAAGCAGTATGGAGGTTCCTCAAAAGACTCAAAATAGAAATACCATTTGACCCAGGAATCCCACTCCTAGGAATTTACCCTAAGAATGGTGCAGCCCAGTTTCAAAAAGACAGATGCACCCCTATGTTTATCACAGCACTATTTACAATAGTCAAGAAATGGAAGCAACCTAAGTGTCCATCAGTAGATGAATGGATAAAAAAGATGTGGTACATATACACAATGGAATATTATTCAGCCGTAAGAAGAAAAGGAATCCTACCATTTGCAATAACCTGGATGGAGCTAGAGGGTATTATGCTCAGTGAAATAAGCCAAGTGGAGAAAGACAAGTATCAAATGATTTCACTCATCTGTGGAGTATAACAACAAAGCAAAACTGAAGGAACAAAATAGCAGCAGACTCACAGAACGCAAGAATGGACTAACAGTTACCAAAGGGAAAGGGACTGTGGAGGATAGGTGAGAAGGGAGGGGTAAGGGGAAAAAGGGGTATTACGATTAGCAAACATAATGTGGGACGGGGGTGGGGGCGCACAGGGAAGGCAGTATAGCACAGAGAAGACAAGTACTATGCTGATGGACAGTGAGTATAATGGCATATGTGCTCGGGACTTGATAATGGGGGGAATCTAGTAATCACAATGTTGCTCATGTAACTGTATATTAATGATACCAAAATAAAATGGGAATACCATATAGTCCTGCAATCCCACTTCTGGGTATTTTATTTACCCAAGGAAAACAAAAACCCTAATTCAGAAAGGCATATTCACCCTTATGTTTATTGTGGCATTATTTACAATAGCCAAGATATGGAAGAAACCTAAGCATCCATTAATAGATAAATGGATAAAGATGTGATATATATATATAATGGAGTATTACTCAGCCATAAAAAAGAATGAAATTGTGCCATTTGCAACAATATGGATGGACTTAGAGGGTATTATGATAAGCAAAAAATGTCAGATAAAGACAAATACCATATGATTTCACTTACATCTGGAATCTAAAAAACAAAACAAATGAACAAGCAAACTAACAAAAAACACATTAACAGACTCATAAATACAGAGAATGAACTGGTAGTTGCCAAAGGGGAGGCAAGTGGAGGGATGGGAGAAATTGATGAAGGAGATTAAGAGGTACAAACTCCCAGTTATAAAATAAATAAGGAGATGAAAAGTACAGCATAGGGTGGAGTGTAACAACGAAGCAAAACTGAAGGAACAAAATAGCAGCAGACTCAGAGACTCTAAGAAGGAACTAGTGGTTACCAAAGGGGAGGGGTGTGGGTGGGCGGGTGGGGAGGGTGGGAGAAGTGGATTGAGGGGTATTATGTTTAGTACACATGGTGTAGGGGGATCATGGGGAAAACAGTGCAGCACAGAGAAGGCAAATAGTGAATCTGTGGCATCTTATTACACTGATGGACAGTGACTGAATTGGGGTATGAGTGGGGACTTGATAATACGGGAAATGTGGTAACCACATTGTTTCTTCATGTGAAACGTTCATAAGAGTGTATATCAATAATACTTTAATAAAAAAAAAGTACAGCATAGGGAATACAGTCAAGATGGTAACTACACTTACTGTAGTGAATATTTCATAATCTATATGAATGTTGAATCACTGTGTTGTACACCTAAAATATATTTTATGTCAACTGTAAATCAATAAAAATTAAAAAAAAAAAAAGCAATCACCTCACCTTCCCCCCAAATTGCTTTTGCTTACATTTGCAGGATATTAGACCAGGAGTTAGTAACTCCAGCCTGCAGGCCAAATGTGGCCTACTGCACAGCCTGTCACCTAAGAATGGTTTTTACATTTTTAAGTAATTACATTTTAAATGGTTATATACATGGCTACATAATATATTCCATCTTGTTTCTTAGCCCACAAAACCTGAAATATTTATTATTTGGCTCATTACAGAAAATGTTTGCGAACACCTGCTTTAAGCAAAAGTGTGTAGTGTCATAGCTTTCAAGTCTGCAAATTCAGCTCTAGCACTTAACAGCTATGGGACCCTGGGCAAGTTCCTTGACCTTAGAGTCTCAAGTTATTCACATATAAAGTAGACTACTATCTAAATCAAACCACTAAGACCACATGAGAATGTACAATTTATGTAAAGTATTTGACACATCCTAGGCACTTCATAAATATTAGTGCCTTTCCATTCCCATAATTATTATGACCATTGAGTAAATCCCCACACTACTTGTGTGTGTGGCTGGGAGATGAACAATTCCGAAAGATGCACGAAATTGACCGTGAGGTCCATTAAACAGATTTTCCTCCTTCCATTTTTCTCTATTTCCAACAAGCATGCTGACATTTCATCTCCTAACCACGTTCTGGATTTCACAGACTTGCCTTGTGGCCCTGCAGTGTCCTCTTCCCACCAGCCTACATCAACCTGCACAGCTTAAAAGTTCCGCAAGATTCTGGCAAACAGGGCCTGGGGACCAAAAGACAATCCTGCAGCATAGAGTAAAGGACAGGCAGAAACCAAAGTCACCTTTTGGTTTCATGTGTTCTGTTTACTTTAACTCTCAGAATCTTTGAGGATCGATTCTCAACCTTTTCTTCCCCCAGCGTACACCTGAGAGGTATGACACCCTCCCACCAGTAAGGTGCTCTGTGGCCACCAAGATCTTCAAAATGGGGTTGTGTGGCCCTTGAAAACACTTACCCAGTGATTCGGATAAATCCTTAAGGAGGAATTCTCCATCTTCTGGAGAACTATTGCTTTAAATTACTTTATCCAATAATTCTAGTGCCATTTATACACTCAGACTACCTGGAGAGGCTAGATTTAATAAGAGTCTTCACCTATATGAAATACAAATGAATTCAGATCTACTTTTGATTATGATTCCTTAGAAAAAGAAGGAAGGTGGACTTGGTTTAAATGCCTATCATACCTATAGTTTTATTTTACAAGACACCATATGATAAGGAGCAGTCCTCCTAGAGAAAATTATAGAGCAAGGTGATAGACTCGTATTTGATGGACTGTTGGCACCCACAAAGGGATGGAAATCTTTAAATATGGGTACAGTGCATAAAAGGAAAAGAGACCCAGCATAAACCAAGGACTCCACAAATAACCTTCTATGACAATAAAAAAAATAAAATAATAGATGCAAACACGTTATCTGACAAGAGTAACCAGATTGCTGAAAGGCCTGGAACTTAAAGAAAATGACACCTACTTTCTCATACAGAAATGCTGTTGCAGAAAAGAGCCTCCACGATCTTGATTTGGGGAAAGCAAAATTTAAGGGAAAACACAAATAGAAATAAAACTAAGCTAGTAGGTTGTATATATCAAGATTCTCAAATATATGTACTTGTGTGTTCATTTATTTAAAGGTATTTGTTAAAGAACAAAATTTTATTTTAAGATAAAACGGCAATATATCCAGCAATCTATCATCAGTTTAAATTCTACTGATCATAACAATCTGCTCATTATTTATTGAGCAACTACAGTATTTCTGGACCTTCCTCTAGGCATTAGGAATACTATACTAAACAAAGGACAGTCTATGCCTTCCTGAGGCTTACAGTCTTCTGGGAAAGAGAACAATCAAGTAGCTATATAAATATAATACCAGGTGGTGATAATGTGCTATGAAGAAAGCAAAGCGAGGCAAAGGGAAAGAGTCTGAAGTGCTGTTTTAGCCAGAGAGCCCGGGAAAAACCTCCATATTATCTTCCAAACCTATGTGACCGCAAAGTAGTTTGAAAGCCAATAATTCTTATCTCCTGTCTTTTCTGGACTCTGAGCAAGCTTCCCCACTCCACAGGTTCCACTCTGACCGGCATAAGGACTTCAGATTCCTACCTCCAGCTCTGTCCTTTTCTAATTCCGTGTTGCCAAGAGTATAATCAACAGGCCTATAACCAAACTTACCATATTCCCCCTTTGCTCCTCTACCCCCGCCAAAAGACTTTCTCCATTTTTCTAGAAACTTCTAGAGCACTTAAAAGATTTGACTTTTTCTGCTCCTTGATTCCACTGTAGAAGAGTCCTTAGTTCCTCCTCTAAAATGCTTCCATCTTCCCCTTGGTCTCATTCTCACCACCATCACATTTCAGAGCAGCTGGAAATTTGTTTGGGAAAGTCATGACATGCATGTTTCCCCTGCCCAACCGCAATTGGACCCTGGCTTCCCATATCAAAATTAAATTCCTATGCCTAGTTTTCATATCCTCTCAAAGCCAGCCACATCAAACCTGTCTGTTATGAACTGAACCGTGTCCCCCCTCCCCCAACAAATCCATATGTTGAAGTCCTAACCCTCAGTACCTCAGGATATGACTGTATTTGGAGATAGGACCTTTAAAAGAGTGATTACGAGGCCATTGGGATGTGCCCTAATCC
Organism: Phataginus tricuspis; assembly: GCA_029783875.1. Taxonomy (NCBI): domain Eukaryota; kingdom Metazoa; phylum Chordata; class Mammalia; order Pholidota; family Manidae; genus Phataginus; species Phataginus tricuspis. The sequence continues at coordinate 66,189,757 of JAQQAC010008350.1, read as the reverse complement.
AATCCGATTGGTGTCCTTATTAGAAAAGGAAAAGATACCAAGCGATACACACAGAGAAGAGGCCATACGTAGCCATGGCAAGAAAGGCTTCAGGAGAAACTTACCCTGTTGGCACTTTGATCTTGCACTTCCAACCTCCAGAAAATAGATTTCTGTTGTTGAAGCCACACCGTCTGTGGTGCCATGCTGTAGCAGCCCTTGCAATCTAACGCACTAGCCCATCATACTTCCATTTACTACTCAACATGCAGTCCGTACGAATGATCCTGGACAACAGCGCACTAACTCTTGTCCCCAACATTTATCTAAGCTCGAATTCTTGCCTGTAACACTCTTCACTCCTCGCTTAAAAACATAGGGTTTTGAAGTGAGGCAAACCTGGGGTCAAATCCCAGTGCATTCACTTAATAACCATGTACTTTTAATTCTCTAGGATTTTGTTTTCTCATCCATAAAATGAGTATATTAACTGCATTCAGTCAGTATGTAAGTATACAGTACGCCAAGCACAGGTCCTGCACAGTATACATTTAACGATGGCATGTGTAATTATTACCCATTTTTCAAAGCTCCAGTTAATACTCGATTGTTAAGCACCCTGGCCTCTTTGGACCACCAGCCCAACTGGAAGAGAAGGGAGAATGTAGAAGAGAAGAATCATGTAGTCAAGTTTGGAGCCCTGCCCTGCCGGATCTTGATGCTGCCTGAGAACCCTGGGGTTCATGTGATGAGCCTCTGGGAGGCATTCCGGGTTTCTGGGCTTGGGAAAAGCACAACCAAAGCCATGCTTCAGGAAGGACGGTGCAGCAGCTCTGTGCAGGGGACCTGGACAGACACTCAGCAACAGTCAAATGACAGGTCATGAAGGACTCAACTAAAGGAGTGCCTATGGAAATAGAAAGTGGTGAACCGTTCAGAGAAATATTTCAGATATACAATCTATAGGACTGGCAACAGAATAGACTGAACACAGACAGACAGAAGAGAGTCAGCAGTACTCCAAGGCCTTGAGATTGATAGATGGTAACGCCATGACCATGGAATACAGAAGCCGTGAAAGAGAATAGGGAGGTGTCGAGTTTGATTTTAACCTCTGCACTCTTTTCCCTGTGCTACTCTACCTCTGCATCTCACCCCTTATCTGCAGTCTGATTAGGACAAGTCCCTGTGACGTCCTCTTCCAGGAGAAATTTCACAGGAGGTACTTCAAAATTAATTCACTCCAAGACACAAAAAGTAATCTTCCCCAAAGGCTATTAGCATTTTAAGAGAGGCGCCCCAGAAAATGAACCATGAAATTGGGATAGTTGACAAACATAAGTGAGGTATGCAGTGGAGAACATGTTCTTCAACATTATGAACAGCAAACGCTTTGTCTAGCTGCAGTCTGGTACCATCCCTAGGTTTTGAGATTAGGTAGTGTTTAAGAACCCCTTCTTCATCTGAATGCTGGATATTGTTCAGCACCACAGATAAAAAACAAAACTGTTTCCATTGGCCGTTTAGAAGATATGAAACATCAGTACAGACCAGCAGAGCTGAGAAGGCCCATGACACATCAGCGTCTGCCACCCTTCAGACAGCCCCAGTTCATCTCTCATGACACTACAGATGACCGGGGTTTTGCCCAGGGATTGCTTTCCATTTCCTCCAACTCTTGTCTTCCACCCCTATTTACATCCACCTCCTTTACCCTTGATGGTGATATGAAATAGAAAGTTCTTATAGTCTCACAGGTTAGAAAATAATTTGATAATTGTTTCACTTTTTTTTTCATTTTGAGTTATTCTGTATTGTTTTATTCCCCCTTTACCCCACCCATTTCTGGGGTCAACCAAAACTCATGGACTGACCATGTCTTCCACTAAAGAGGTGAGAGGAGGTGGAAAAAAGGTGAAAATCTGAACTCACACAATTCCTAAGGCGTTCTCGGCTCAGTTCATCTTCATTCATATCTATGGAGCACCTTTGTAGCTGACTCTTTTAAATCTCCCACAAGCCTCTCTGGCAAATGGCTGACATTTTCCAAAGGATCTGACCCATATGGAATCTAAGGGCATTACCTCAACAATTTTCATAAGAGTTATTTCCAGCCATGTACTTGTTTGTGAATGTGTACACTGTACTATGTAGACACACAAGGTGAGTGTATAGGGAAGGTTGATTTGTTTTAGTAATCATGGTGGCAAATCATTCAGCAGATTATTTACCCTTTATTTTGCATCACTGTCACATATTCAATGGTATACATATTTTCTCACTGCACTCTACGAAACACAGCCCAAAAAAGAGCTTTTAAAAAATCATCATGGTATAGCTGCTGTAGAAAATGGTATGGCAGTTCCTGAAAATATTAATCATAGAATTACCATATGATCTAGCAATTCCACTTCTGGGTATAGACACGAAAGAACCAAAAGCAGGGGCTAAAACAGATACTTATACACCCATGTTCATGACAGCCAAAAGGTGGAAGCAACCCAAATGTCCATTGAGGGAAGAACAAATATACAAAATGTGGCATATACATACAATGGAATACTATTCAGCCTTATGGAAGAAAGAATTTCTGACACAGGCTACAACATGGATGAATTTTGAGGACTATATGCTAATTTATCCAAGTGAACAAAGCCAGTCACAAAAGGACAAATGCCGCATGGTTCCATTTATATGTAGTACCTAGAGTCACAAATTCATAGACAGAAAGTTGAATGGTGTTTGCCAAGGGATGGGAAAGAGGAATGGGAAGTCATTGTCCAATGGATATGGAATTCCACCCATCAATTCCACCATATAGCTTGACTCTAGGTACTTTCCTGTGGTCTCCTTAAAATATGAAGGATTATGTGGTTATCAAAACTTCAGTTAAATCTGAAAAGGCAGTAGGTGGTAGCCAGGTGTGAACTAGGGAAGTGATGGATCCTGACAGCTCCCCATTGTACCTCTGCTAATATGCCAGCGACTGGTAGCAAGGGCTCTGGCTATGGAGACAAATCCTCCCAGATGCAAATCCATGCCCTGCCACTTACTATCTGGGGGACCCTCAACTAATTGCTCAGTTCCTCTGAGCCTCAATTTTCTCACTTAAACAAGAAGGCTAATTATGTCTACCTCAGATATTATTATGAGGGTTAAATAAGATCTTGCTGGTCAAGTCCCAAAACAAGTGTTTAATAAACATTAATTCCCTATCCACTAACTCCTCCAAGAAGCAGTAAAATACTTTCATCCACTAAGTTTGGAAGGAAAGTGTTTTACCTCACAGAGTCCCAGATTAAGGGAACAGGAAGTGCTTTAAACAGAAACCACATACGCTAGCTTTCATGAGCGTCTTCACCAAAACTGTACAGGGCATGATGCTCTCTGAGCCTGTTAAAGATTACATAACCCTGAAACTCTCAGTCAGCAGAGAGCTGAATTCCCCTCTGAGATGTATTCATGTGTCCTCTCAATGGAAAATAGTGGAAATTCAAATTGGTTCAAAAGATGCTTCAAAACAACCAAAAAATCATAGTTCACAAGAAATTGAAGTAAAATTTATAGAGACATTGAGGCAACTTCAAAAATGAATTTAAGAGATCCAAGAATCTTAGAAATCTACTGCCATTCACTACATTCTACTGCCCATTTTGACTGCCTCAGCCAAGGCCAAGGTAATATCTGGATCTTTTTTAGTTAAGAATATCTGCCTTTCTCACCCTCAGGAGTTCAGCATCAGGCCAAGAAAGCCAAAAGGTGAAGTTCAGCCTCCTGGTCTTTCTGTTAACCTAGAAGGAAAAAAAATCAAGAGGCCAGGGGGCCACCAGATCAGTATCAGCAATGAGCCATAGGGAAACGGTTTCTCCAGGATCAGCTCACTGAGGGTCTCAGAACAATTAGAAAATCTTGCCCTTGGTTAGTACTCTCCATGGCTCTTTAACTTCTGAGATGGTTTCTTTTGCTTTCTGAGGGTGGGACATCTCTCAGGACAAAGCAGACTGAGAAAGCTTTGCCTCCATTTCCTCAGTGAGGAACCATCTGTGCCTGATAACTAAATCATGCTGACCATGGTCATCACCTCCATTCTGGAGAGGACGCAGCCAAGTGTTTAAATGTGCAGTGCACTGATTTCTTAGGCGAACTCATCCCAGACTGAGTCTTCTTTCGCCCCAGGGCTTCTTGACTATCCCCTACCCAACTGTGTCTTTAGCCTAAGCAAAATCGTGTTATAATGGAGAGGGGTGGTGGATTATATACTCTATTCTGGAGCCAAATAAAAAGGCTTCAGAGTATCTGTATGTTTAGAGGATCAGTGTGGCTGCTTTCCTCTTCTAGCAGGGATTATTGAGGAAGATGATAAGCGTGCAGATTTTTCTCTACTTTTATTGTCTAAGAACCTACTTTCTAAGAGTGGCAAAAAAAAATTCCTCCTGACCAGATAATGTATTTCTTTAGATGCCAAACTTAGAATGGGGGAATACATACTACCATGGGCTTAAAATTTTCATACTAAATGTCATCGTCTTTGGACACCCCTACCCCATGATAGCCAATTCACTAATCCCCATTTAGAGAGTCTCTAATCCATCCTACCTAGAAATGTACTTTTGTTCACACAAATCCCTACAAATACTTTATACAGATTGTTTTAAGTCTGGGGGTCTAACCCAGTCATCAAATTTCAGGGCTTCCCCCGTTCATGAAATGGTCTTGCTATATACTTGTCTTTAATTTTACGGAGGTAGTGTAAGAATTAATGAGGGCATGGTATACAACATTTTTATCTCCTCAGATAAGTATTTCCATAAAGATACAGTTTTATGCCTACCTTGGTGAGAGAGTATATCTCTAGACCCACCCTCACACCTCCTGGGAGATTTCTGCCTTGGGGTATCAGCTCTATATCCCTGACTAAAGATAAATTGTTACATTAGACTTATGATATATTTATCACCCATCCTATCCACCTCCTCCATCAGCATCTTAGTCCTTCCCAGGCCTTCAAGGCAAACAGACATGATTCACAGCCATTACCAAACTATAAAAACATCCTGATTTTCTTTGCCAAAAATCTGCCCCCCAATATTCTGCCCAAAACAAATATGATCACCCATATCAGAAAGTGACTCCAAGTTATGAATCCGAATATGGAAAAAGAAACAAGAAAAAGAAAAGCTTAGCACTTAAAATACTTTTTCATACTAAATATCAAATAATAAAAATATACCTTTGGGTTTGAAGAGTCAAGTCATACAGATACATAAAGGCGAATCAGTTGTTTCCAGCTGTAATCAGCGATAATAACCCAAGTACGTGAGAGCATGAGAAAGATGATCAGTTTCCTTTTGAGGTTACATGATAAGCAGCAGCAGTTAAGCAGCCTTTTTCTCTTGACGACTCGGTGGCGTCTGACCTCGTGGCAAGAGGATGCCAGCCCCTCTCCCCGGCGCCCTTTATAGCATTTGCTTTCTGTTCACCACTCTAGAGGGAGGGGGACGGGGGAAGCTAAGGACCTGTTTTCTAAAATCCAGAATACGGCCAAACTCTTGTTCGAAAGGGGTTGCGTGGGCACAGAGGAGGGGCAGAGGAGGCGGGGAAGGGGCAGCAAGGACTAGGTTTGTGGATTTTTTCTGCACACTGGAAATTCCCAAGCCAAAAAGGTACAGACCCGAGTCCCGGACATTCCCCTCAAGGGCCGGCTCCAAGACCTGGACTGGAACCGCGCAGAGGAATCAGAAGCAGTCTATAAATAGAACATTTTTCTTAGGGATGCCTTTTTTTAAATGTCTCAGTGCATGCACTGCCAGCCATTAGCGATGTTTCCTCATTTCACCTTCTCATTTAGCTTTTTCTGTATGGTGTCTAGACAATAGGGCCGTGGGGGGTGGGTGGGGTGAATGCTTTCTACAACACAGCTTTTTTTTTTTTTTTTTTTACTTTTCTTGAAAAGTGTTTTATTCACCTTTATTTTTGAAAGACATTTTTACAGAATTTTGGGTTGACAAGATTATATAATTCATCTAGTACTTAAAAAACTTTACTCCACTTTCTTATATTTTACATAGTTTCTGAAAAGAATTCTGCTGAAATTCTTATCTTTGTTGCTATATCATTTATCTTTTTTTCCCCGTCTTTCAGATTTTCATCTACCTTTCACTTGGGAAAATTTAAGTATGATGTGCCTAGAGAGCTTTTTAAAGATTTTTCCTAATTGGGAATCTCTGAGCTTCTTTGTAGAAGAAGAAGAAAAGAGAGTATGGAGAGATAATGAAGAAATATTTGAAGAAATAATGGCCAGAACTTTCCCAAATTAGCAAAATATAATAAATTATTGCTTACAACACAGCTTTTTAAACATGGTAATCTAAAAGTAGTATCAGTGTGATGTGCCTCCATTGACAAATAAAAGGACAAGAAACATGCCACTTAAAACAGTGGTCCTATAACATGAAGGTCATGTTATTTTCATGGTTGGGGGTGGGGGTAAAGTGGGGTGAGTTCAAACAGAGAATGAACCCATTGCACAACCCAGAAAGGATTTCTCCTGTGACATTTGGTTTCACTGTGGCTTCTTTTCCTTTTGGGACACTTACTGCTGTAATCTTTGTACTGCTTGCTTTTTGCCCCCCGCCCCAGGCAATGTTACAATCCAGTTTTATAATTAAATGTCTGGTCCTCCAGTAGGAATGGGCATCCAGAGCTAAACACCAGAAGGTTCTTAAAAACTTTAATAAAACAACAAAGAAGGTCCTTCTTAAAAGAAGCCTGATTCCTCTTATTAGGGAAGAATACTAAAAAGCAAAATAGAGTATTTTTTTTTAAGTCACACTTTTCAAAAAAATTAAAATGTAAATGCACTTTCAAGAGACAAGTTAGCCTGCAATTGGTGATGTGCATTTTGTGCCCTTCTACCTTCTGCATCCTGTAAACTTCTGCCCTCAGCAGCCCTCATTTTTCACACACACCCCCAACCCCACTCTCCCAGGATTCCTAGGTGCTCCTAGCACTCAGCAACTGTGGTCTTACTTTCAAAGGGTAAAAGAGCACTTTTGAGATTTTATTTATTTATTGCACATCGAGAAGTCGGGCATTCAAAGTGCAGGGAGCCTGCAAAGTAGACATAAATCCTGGGGAGAATAATGTTTAACAAGAGAATGAATACACTTAAAGTGAAATTTTTAGCATAAGTAACTAGCTATTGTTAAAAACCTGAAATTACTCAGGCCCACAAAGACAATGCTGAGCAGCATTTTGAGGGAGGCAGGAGGGTAGTGTTTCTCTGAACCTCTCTCAGTCATTGCTGTTCCCTTCATAGGGCCCAGAAAGACGCAGCTCTGGCACGTATGCAAAGGCTTCTCATATATATTCTTGTCAAGCACCCCCATGTATCAATCTGCAAATTTGTACCTGAAACCAGTTAGTGTCAGTTAACTGGTATTTAATACACTGATGGTTGTTCAGGATGGTAAAAAGGATTATACTGAAACACCAAAGGTCTGTTTTATATTTGTTAAAAAATGTTACTCCTAATAGGATAACTTCAATAAAATATAATCTGCATAGACAAGCCTTATTATGGATTCTCCCTTTCACAAGTAACATCATATTAATCATTTGAGTTCTAGAATGAGGAGATCTACTAAGTGATATTAATGCTGGCATTCCAAAATAAAAATCCATACCTTAACCCAATGAAATTGTGTATAAGCCACTGTTTTAATATCTTATTATAAACCTAAATGTCCAACCATAATGGCCAACTTATGTAAATAATAATACCATTAGCTGAACTGCTAGGCAGAATTTTATAACTAAGTTATGAAGACTATTTAATATAGAAAAATATTTGTATGTTAAAGTTAAAAACACAGGTACAAATTACATATTCTCTGTGATTATGGCTATGTAGTTAAAAAATAAAACCTGCAAGAAAATACACCAAATATGTTCATTGCATTCAGGTGATAGGATTATGGATTCTAACCATACATTTTCTTCTTCTAGATTTTAGTTTTTAAAAATTATGATGCCCTCCATATTGATAATGGAATGTAAAACAAACCATATTATTTTGCCAGCACTCTAATATTCACAACTATGTGGTACTGGCCTAAAATAAACTTTTCAGAAGAAATTAAAATATTGTATCTAATTGTTCTGAGAAAGATTTAGGTAATATTCCAAACTCCACATTTAGTCATTTTTTTTTAAACTTCCACACCAAAGCATAGAAAGACAAATTGGAAGAGAGACAAAAGTGAATGAGTATAGTTTAAGAAGTTAATGTCATCAAATCTTTAGGCTCTTACATAACTAAATGAAAAACTAACATAAACTGGATGAGCTCACAAGAAATCATTTGCACAAACAAGTGGCATCACTGCAAAGCCCCGGAGAGGCAGTGGACACTGAAATTCTCCTGGAAAGATGATGAGTCAGCCTCCTCTACCAATCCTTGAGAAAATGCTCAACATTTCTCTCATGAAAACAAAAACCCTCTTTACCAAAGTCCAACAAGTTGTAGTCGAAAAGAGTTATGGACTCTCACATACCTTGGTTCAAACCCAAACTTGAGTTCCTCACCCACAGAATGTAGCTAATATCACCTACTCTTATTAGACCATGATCAGAATTAAATGTTATGGGTTAAACCCCTGAGATAATAGCAATATTATTTCCTTAGTTCTATCTTCTCGCTTCCCTTAGTCAGTGTTTCTCAAAGTGTAAAACACCACCATTGCATCAGAATCACTGGGCACTTGTCACAAAGGTTGGTTCCACAATTCCCAGAGGCATGGCCCTTAATTCTGCATTTCTATTAAATAGTCCAAGCAACCCTTAGACACTCTAAAGCTTATAGGCCATTAAAACTAAGCTATCTTAATATATTTAACTATGTGGCCCTCTTTAGACCCAGAAAATAATTAAGAATCTTCTTTTTCTTTATATATATGTATGCTTACTGCATATATATAAAATAAACTTGAAGGTGCCTCTGTAGGCTGGGAAAGGAAGAACTAAGACTCTCTGCTTTTATTTAAAAACCAAAATTCTCTGACCCATTCTCCTAAAAGGACATTTTTTTTTTCTCCATGATTTAAACATCTGTCTTCATCTCTAAAGTATCCCCAATTTTGTCACATGTCCATTTAGGAGTAACTAAAACTAATTAGATGGTCATTTATTGTGGCTCAAAAAGAAAAGAGTATTTATTTAATGGCCCCAAGTTAACTTAAACTCATTTAAAATTAACAAGATAAAAACAGTCAATTCAAATTGACAATTCAATTATTTTAAGATAGCTAGTAGGAATAGCAGCTTTTACTTCCAAGCATTAAGTACCTTAAATACCTTATGCCCAAACCAAGAAATACCTATCATAGATTTCAGTATCTAACTTTAATTTCTAATTAGATGTTAACTTGTAATTTTGGTATACAATTCAAAATAACAACCAAAAATGAAACATTTATAGAAATGATTTCCGCAACTTTATGATAAACAATAGCATTCTTTAAAGTCAATTCTTAAAACACTCAAAGTTCAGAACACAAAAATAAATTTTCTACTTAGAGATTTCCCCCTTCCAGTTTCAAAAGTGGCTATTTTAGAATAAGTTGTCATCATGTAAAATTTAGCTGAATCAAATAAGTAATCACCCAATGCAAATACTAATTCAATGCACAGATTTCTTTATATATACTGCCTTCATATTTTCCTTTTGCTTCTTTTACAGATTAAAACAGGACATTGTATTTATTCTCACTAGAAAATTCTGACCAAGGACACTAGCCTTTTCAGGTAATTCAGAAGTTTCAAGAGAAACTCCTGAGACACAGCAGTCTTCACGGTGTTACAGGAGTCCCTGACTAGAAGCCTCTTTAGTCCACCTCACTGAAGATGGGCCAACTGTGCCATTCATGCAGATGTGCTCAATTTCCTTTACCAGATAAGCTGCGAAAACACTCCACTCCCAACCAAACTTGTCCCTTCCATTTAGGTCAGAACTTTTTTGACACAGTAATATCCCCTCCCAGAAGAAGCTAGTTCAAACATACTCATTAGCATCTTTGATTACAAGGGCAATACAGTGAGTAGATGCTGCTAATAAGGATCCTCCCACAGCTATGTCAAGATTGGAAAAAATACTATAGGTAGATACAAACGTAACCTGAATTTTCTAAGCTTCTTATAAGTCATAATAGAAAGTCCTGCACTTTTGGAAATTGCATACATATCAATGGCACCCAATAAACCTTCTGTAGTGCAGGTGATGGAGAAGGTCACTGAATGTGACTCCCTCAGTCGTCCTCTCCAGGGCCGGCTAGGTCTCCAAGGGGCACACAAAAGACAAGAACATGTCCAGCTGGTTCTTCACAATAACTTCATCTGGATGTAACTTGTGGGGTAGATGATGGGCCAGGGTCATCTCCCAGGCATCCACAAGATAGACGCCAATACCTGAGAACATCTTCCGAAGGACTGTGTCCAGCTGAAAGCTGTACCAGTCACTGTTGAAAAGGCTCACCTCAGGCCCCAGCTCCTGCACATTGGCTGTCCGGATAACGACCACAGTTTTCGGACTTCGGTCCAGAAGCTGGACCACTGCCCGCCGGATGTTTCTGAGACGCCGGATGTACACTTCCAAGGGGAAGGTGCTGAAGTGAGACCAGATGGCTATGGCAACCACTGTGTTCTTCCCTCCCACAATGCCATTCAGCTCGTTGGCCACATAACGAAGCTCACTGCTAAAGACGGTCGTGAAGCGGATGGGTGGACCGTGGCAGCGGTATTTGAGCAGGATATTGTGTTTCAGGTCCACTGCAAGGAAGGGACCCACATTCTTGGGACTACCCAAATTAAACTCGACTAAATCTGAAACCAAGAAAACTCAAACTCATAAAAATGTTCAAAGCAAATTCATGTACTTTAATTATTCTTTACTTAGTGGCTTCAAAGAACAGTTTTAAAAATAAAAGTACAACAAAAAGGCACAATACAAATATAAAGGCACTATCTGACTGTACCTTGGCTTGAAATGGACCTTTATTCTAACAAATTGATGATTTAAATCACTCCACAAACATGTTATTATAAGTAATACCATCAGCGATAGACTCTACACCTATGCTATACCTCAAAAGCAAAATAACCATCTGTTAGGCCAAGAAATCTTCCTGTTTGCACTGACTGCTGATTCTCTAAAAATCAACTTGGCATTTACACATTATAATTCTAACAGATAAATATTATTTCTTCCAGGACACAAGCTAGAACTTCTGCTTTTTCACAAACATGTAATAGTAAACAAGTATCTCTTCTCACAGAAAGCAAAATGGAGCACTCAGTTTCTTTTGACTTTCAGTTTCACCCTAAGAATGGAAAATCATGTTAAGTCCTAGGGGACTCCTCTGTCATAAGAATAACAAAGCAGCACAGTTCGAATTCCCTTTTGTTTCCCTTTATCTGAGTGTGTTTCAAAATCCAGCTGCTAAAGATCTTCTGAAGGTCCCAGTGACTGTTCTCTCTTGTTACTCCTAAAAAACACTGTACAAAATTTATCACTTAACATATGTCCCATGAGGAAAGGAGGATTATCTCATATCCCTCAGTATTTCTGTAAGTGCCTTACAGAGAAATTGGCAACCCAATTCATGTAACATTTCCTAAGCACCTACCTATTCAGTGCCAGTCATCAATGCTCAGATGGGTAAGTCAGTCCTTGCACTAAAGGAGTTTACAGTCAATTCTAAAGATTTAACATCAAACTAACTACAGCTGTCCTATATTCTTCTTAAGGGTTAAAGTAAACGTTTCACTTTTTTCTCCATGCAGTCCTCTCCTCTTCTAGGTTACCTAATTCATAACGTCTTAGCATGTGGCCCAATGTAAAATGAATAGAAGCTCAAGGCACCATTCTTTTAAGATCAAGCACCAACACAAGAGTGAAAACTTGTCTGCAAAGGGTATAGCAGATAACAGCAAAATACTCAATGCAATCATTGTCGTGAAAGGAAACACGGAGCTATGTCATTAGGACCTGAGAACCAAGCAACTACAGACTCCTGGAGGGCCCAGGCTGGTCTGCATCAAGTTGTGCCCAGCATCATGCCATACAAAGTATTTCCTTTCTCCTGATTTTTAATTTATCCTTTATCAACTAAACTCAGCTATGTCTGTTTCAATAAGAATAAGTAAAACAAAAACTGGAACTAAGTAAAAGAAAAAAGGAAAACATCACAAACAACTTATAATAAGTCATGGGAAGTTGCTTTATGAAAAGCATCAGCACTCCAAGTCATAAGCATGGTTTTTAGTGCTGTTGCCCAGAATACATCCCTCCTCACATGATCGATCCATAGCCCTTCCAGGAAGAGGAAAAGGCCCACTGTAAGTAAGGAATGGTCCTCCAGTGAGTGGGGTTTTATTCTGAGGCTGGAGAGCAGCCCCAGAGCCCAGCAATGAAACCAGAAAGCTAAGCATGCTGGGACCTACCAAGATTCCCAGTAGGAGCCAGCTCCATCTCAGAATCACACCAAAGGAATGTCCAGTGGAGGCCACAGGGATGGCTTTGCTGCAAGGATGTATTAAAATGGACCCCACCAAGTTTGGCTGCTTCCTTCCAGTTAAATCTATTATAAACTTGGAGCTAAGTCAAACAAAACTAGGAAAGAGACAACTAGAGGTGTCCACCTCTATTTTACAGCCCAGAAGAGAAAAACACCTGTGAAGTGATATTGTCCAGCTGCCTCATCTCACACTTGGAGAAACGAAGTTCTGAGAAGTAAATGACTTGTCTAGGGTCTCATAGCTCATCAGTGGTATGAACTTCAACAAGAACCTGGTATTTCTGTCAATACATCACAACCCCACCATTGATCAGAAACTATCACACATCTCTCCAGGGCTAGGATACCTCTTTAGTCCTACAGAGAAATAACTGCTTCCTCACCTGATGCCCACAGAGAAATAACTGCTCCTCACCTGATGCATTTCTGCATCAGGTGGTGGAGTGAGTCTGCTATTTCAAAGCTGATTTCATGCATGTGGGAAAGAATTATGAAACAAAAAGCAAAGTACCAACCTGGAACAAATGCAGTAAGGTATTCAAACCATTGCCTGATTGTTGAGTCACCAAATAAATACACCATTTTTCTTTGTAAGCATTCTGTAATGTTATCAGGGTCATTAAACTGGCGTATCTTAAACTTTCTGGGCCTCCACTGATCTTTGTAATAGTACCCAGAAGGAAAAATTTCTGAGCCTTGAGATAGTCCTAAGTTGACAGCTTCTGAAACAGAAAAGCAAAAAATAAAGACATATTGAAATTCTCCTCCAACAAACCATACATGAAAAATGTTCTAAGAAATATGATCATGGCCCTACATTTGTTAGCCTGCTGGCATATGGGTAACATTTCCTGCTGTCACATCTCAAAAGAAATCCCAGGCTTTCCCCTTGCTACGAAAGGTTCTCTTTTGCATAAAAATAGGAAGATCTGAAATGTGTGTGAGGGTGTTGGTGGGCAGAAGGGGAAAAGGGGACTTTGAACATTCCCTCTGATTATGCATGTTTTTATCAAAGCCAAAAATAAAGGCAGGCAAAAACCCAAGGAAATATGCAGATATGATCGTTGTCCAGCTTTGTCCTAGAATAGAAGAGTTTCTCATCCAAATGTCTGTGAGGAAAGTAACAACTTAAATTCATATTTACATGTGCATAGTAATACTGGCCCACAGTTTCTCAGCCCATTAAAAGGAAAATTTTAACCCACAGGTCTTACAATCAAATATTAATTCAGAAAACAGCCACCACTTAATACAGAGAACAAAACAATGATGTACAGTCTAAGAATTATTCCCAATACAAAAGGTTCAGAAGGTCTTTATGCACAATGAACAATATTAAAAATGCATCAGCAGTGTGTACTCATGGTTGTAGCCTAGCTACACATGATAACACAAGCACCAGGACAACTTTCAGAGGGAAAATCAATATCCTTCCACGCTAACACTTCCCTTGGGAAATGCCACTGTGGAAACACTTTGCATGCTTCAAAACAGAGATATGCTAACATTTCTTGCAAATTTACTATGCATCAGACACTGTTCTGAACAACTAAACATATTACATTTTATTTGTAATAAGGCAGGTCCTATTATTATTCCTACCATTTTGAACAGCAGAACAAGTTGACCTACACTCCACAGCTAATAAGTAGCAAAGCCAGGACCAGATCCAAGCAGGTGAACCCCGTAGCTCATGCTTTTCACCACTGCACTACATCACCTCTCAAAAACAGATGTTTGTAGATGTCAGCCATTTTCTTTTTTTGCTTTCTTCCCGAAGGTGTACACTTACTTATTTCTAACATTTATTCAAGTCCACAATCTTCAAAAAGCATTGCACTTTATACCACTTCCTTACATACCCAAAGGTTCAAACCCTGATCATAATCCAGTAACTCTATAGTCTCACCTGTTAAACCACAATTCAAAATCCAAATGCTTATATGACTCAGAAATTAAAACTTGAGTCCATTTGTGACTATTTTCAGCTTATTTGACTTCTTGATATTATCCATATTACTCAGTATTATTTTGGTTTTATTCCCTTTGAAGAAGATGGCCACATTTGACAGTGCATATTTTTTGTTGTTGTTGGAAAGACTAAAGTCTCTAAGGAAGAGACTTCAGAACTTTAATTTTAGAAATTAGATTTTTTTTATTAAGGTATCACTGATATACAATCTTATGAAGGTTTCACATGAGCAACATTGTGGTTACTACATTTACCCATATTATCAACCCCCCCACACACACCTCATTGCAGTCACTGTCCATCAGCCATAGTGAGATGCTATAGAGTCACTACTTGACAGTGCATATTTAATCTTTTCTTAGGCATCTGTTAATTCTTTATAGTTTCAGGGCCTAAACTGAAAGGCAAAAGCCATTTTTAAAAGCTGTATTTGGCAAATGTGATTATCAAAGGAAAAATAAGGACTAAGGTAAATATTTGGCTTATTCAAAAACAATTTATCTTTGTGACAATCTGGATGAACCTAGAGGGGGTCATGCTAAGCGAACTAAGTCAGAAAGAGAAAGACGAATACCGTACGATTTCACTTACATGTAGAATCGAAAAACAAAGAAACAGACCCATAAATACTGACAACAGACTGTTGGTTACCACAGGGAATGGGATGAGGGGATGAGTGTATAGGTGAAGGGGATAAAGAGGTACAAACTTCAAATTATAAAATAAATTAGTCACAGGAATGGAAATACAACATAGAGAAGATAACTAATAATACTGTAATAGCCTGGTATGGTAACAGAGGGGAACTATGCTTACCACAGAGAACATTTATTAATGTATATAATCACTGGGTCACTATGTTGTACATCTGAAACCAATATGATATTATACATCAACTATATTCCAATTTTAAAAAATTGTCTAAATGCGTCACCAGGTGTGGCATTACCATGAGACCACACGTTGCCCCAAACTCCTCCGCTGCGTCAGCATGCCGAGGCTGCACAGGCAGGAGCTCCAGAGCAGACCCCCATGGCCCAAGGAAAACATACTAGGAAGGGAATGACAAGTGACTTTAAAGTTACATTTTTACCACTGTTAATTCATAGACTCGGCTACTGTGTGTCAAATACATGTTATAAATAAAAGGGTACATGACACAGGAAACAATTCCCATTTCCATTCAAATGTTAATGATATTAACTCCCAGAGTTAAGTCTAACAGAGCAAATCAACCACTGAACCTGACACCGCTCACACACGGAGCGCCAGATGACAGGACGCACTGTGAAGTGAGATCATGGGCCTACATTGCCCTCTTACGGTCAGCTGCAACAAAAACATTTCCTATTTTATTACGATCTTAAGTACTTTGATCTTAAAAAGTCAGCATTTCCTGAATGCTGAAACTCAGAATGCATTTTCACATATGGTAATTGAGATATGAAAGCCTCTTATACCAATAATACAATCCCTGATGTACTATACGTGCAGAATAAAAATAATTTAAAAATGATTTCTTACTCAGTTTTATAGTTATCATGAATGCTGATGATGAAGGAAGGAGTTTACTCAGAGGTGGCAGTTAAAGGCAGAAAAGATCTTTATGCAAAATCAGAAGGGATAGATTTGATTATTTGCAAGTAAGGTCCCTACTTCTCTAAAAGGTCTTGGCTTCTCATTAAAGCCCAAGGCTTACATTTTCCTCCAAAGGGTGTCATCCCATGTCATTCAGTAGCCATAATGAGAGCTATATGGGCCACAAGTGGGACAAAATGAGAGAGAAAACAGCAGATAAATAAATTTCCCAAAACTGTCTAGAAAAAGCTTGGGAAGAGGGCTACAATGTGAATTAAGGATGGGAGGTGTGTGTGGCGTGTGTATATATGCACACATGTCCGTTAATTTTATGGCATGGAATTATTTGTAGGATTAAGAACAGTAAAAGGCAGGCCAAAGGGGAGTGCAAGGTTCATGAGAGGAAAAATAAGACCAGACAGAGAAGAAACAGAGTCAGTTCCTTATATCAGGAAACACAATGAGCACAGGAGTGGCTGAGCACCATCTCAGGGAGCTAAGGCATGAGGACAGCGTGTGTTAAGCTGCTCAGGCGCACCATGTCAAGGGCTGGGCACACGAGAAGGTCCTGGCTACACAGTAATTATATGGCTTGAGTCTGAGTTTACCTTTGAAGTCCCCCTAGAAAACTCTGGGAACTTATTTTTTTTAGCATTTTAGTCCCCTAAAAGCTCAGTCACAGAGTGACTTGCTGAGGTTTCTCAGGCAAAGCTGCATGGACAGGTAGTAGTAGAGGCAGTATGGTTTACAAAGACATGTATCATTAATGTGGGAATGGGTGTCCTTCCCCCAAATGATTCAGTGAGCTGGATTTTATATGTAGGATATGAGCCCTTTGGTTTTATATGTTAACCAAATAAAATGTATTCTGTATCAAAGTATTTTTTCCGACAACTAGAAAACAGTTGTGTTTAAACAGCTATGTCCCACTTGTTGTGATAGCATCTCTCCTTTTCTATTTTTTAGAATTCAACATCAGATAGAGGTCTCACCCATAAAGGCACTAGTTTAGTTTTCACTGTACAACAGTATTTATCATTCACCCTATCATTTGGATGCACTGAGATAGTAGAGGGTTGATAAATTCCACTACTGCAGACAAACCAAAACATCAACATCTCAGCCACACCTCCCAAGAATGCTAAGGGACAGTAGAATGGCACTGGACAGAGTCAGAGGACCTGGTTTATGTCTGACTCCACCTCTCCAATATGAAACCAAACACTTACACTCTCATCTTATTCCATGTCTCCTCAAAGTCTATTCCAGCCATCAAGCACAGAACAGGTGTGAAAATGAAGACTGAATAAATGAGTCTCTAAACCTTGGTTTCATTCTCTATAAACAAGTAAATTTAGTTATTTTGAAGGGTGACTGTGAAAAGTCAATAATGTAATAGTGTAAAAGCACATTTTTAATGGTAAAGGGCTACACTAGAATGCTGGAAATCTTCCGTATGTTATAAGTGTTCTGTATCTTCACCTGGGTGGTTACTTTATTAATTTTCTATTGTTTTTCTATTTGCTTTCTATTGCTGTGTAACAAATCACCACAAATTTAGTGGCTTAAAAACAAGGGAACTTTATCATCCCACAGTTCTGTAAGACCAGAGTCCAGGGCACGATGTACTGGGTTCTTTGCTCAGGGTGTCAGCAGGGCTGTATTCATTTCTAAAGATGGAGAAGAATCTGCTTCCAAGCTCATTCAAGTTATTGTCCAAATACAGTTTGTGGTTATAAGACAGACTTTCTTATTTCCCTTATGGTTATCAGCCAGGGAATGCCCTTCAGCTCCTACAAGCCACCTACATTCCTTGCCATGTGGCCTCCTACATCGTTAAAGCCAGCAAAGAAGAGTCTCCTTCATATAGAATCTTTCTCACTTTGAATCTCTTTCTTCTGGAAGAATCTGGTCCCTGTTAAGGGCTTACCCAATTAGACCAGGATAAGCTCTTTTTTTTACAGTCAACTTTGTCATATAACATAATCAAATCATGGGAGGGATAACCCATCACATTTACAGGCCCTCCTACACTCAAGGGCGAGGGGGTTACCTAAGGGCATGGATCACTGGGAGTCATGTTAGAATTCAGTGTACAATTACAAAGATACATACAAGTGTAAAACTACACTGTACTTACTAAGATCTGTATGCTCTTTTGTGTATAAGATGTATCTCAATAGATAAAAATATATAGTAAAGAGCTGCAAAGATGCTAGTGTTTATTCTATTGCTATTATACCTAGTCTTAACCTAAATTCTCAATAATCTCTAAAATAAATGTAATCTCTAATTTAGTTGTTAATGAGGTTAGAGGCTAGAAGCCATCAAGGTCCCTCAGCCAATAGGCTATAATAGTCTGGGGACCACAGTACAGGTATTAATGAAAAGTCAGCAGTAATTCTGCCACTAGCAAAGCCTGTCAGAAACCAGACACTTGTACTTGATAAGGTAGTCTAGTCTAATTAAAAGTTGTGTTTCTTTGCTTTTGACTGGCATTGTATCCATGCATGGGGGTAGCACTGGCAATCTCATTTACAAGCCAGCACCTAAATTCTAGATAAGACAGTGATTAGAAAAATGAGACACTGTCACAGCAATCATTGTGTATTATGTGCTAATTCATCTGACTCTAAATATGCATCTTAGAATAATGTTACCTTGTAGGAAAATCAATTAACCAATACATAAAAAAACAAAATTTCATAGGGGTAAAACCTTCAAAATATGGGAATTCATAAGTAAAGTAATAAAAGTGGAAAGACTATAATCCAAGGCTGGGCAAAGAAAGTACAAGATGAGCTTGTAATATTTTGTGATGCCAGAAAGTAAGGAAGTGCTCAAAAAAAAAAAAAGGATGAGAGCATGCCTAAGGGCACAGGAGTTAAAGTGAAAAAGTCCCCAGTTGCCAAAACTGGAGCAATTTAAACAACAAAATAAATAATGATTGAATTGGATAATAACCCAAAGAATTAAATAAGCAATTGAGTCTATATTGATGCAATTAAATAAATGGAAAAGAACAGACAACTCTTCTTTACAGAAAAATGCCAATTACTTCATTGTCTTAAGAATGAGAGATACAGAAAGTGACCATTAGAGCACCAGAGAACTAACTGCTGTAGGCCAGGCCTACTGAAGATGCTCAAGTCCGTGGGGGAAAGAGGGAGCAGGAGCAGAAGGCTTACAAGGTCTCTGTCCAGCTTCTTGTAGCTGCTGTAACAAGATACTACATATTTAGTGGCTTAAAACAACCCAAAATTATTCTCTTATGGTTCTGGAGGCCAGAAGCCTAAAATCAGTGTCACTTGACTAAAACCAAGGTGTCGTCAGGGTCATATTCTCTCTGGAGGATCTAGGGAAGAATCTGTTTCCTTGCCTTTACAAGAGCTGTATTCTTTGGCTCACAGCCTCTTTCTCCTTTTTTAAACCCAGAAGCATGGCACCTTCAAATCTCTCTTGGCTTCCATCCTCACACTGCCTTCTGTCTTCTCTATGAAATCTCTCTCTGCCTCCCTCTTAAAAGGACACTTGTGATTGCATTTAGGGCTCACTCAGATAATCAGGATAATCTCTCTTCATCTCAGGACCCTTAACTTAATCACATATGCAAAGTTTCGTCTGCCACACAATGGAACATTCACAAATTTGAGGGATTAGAGTCTGGATATCTTTGAGGGCCATTATTCAGCCTACCACAGTCTTAAAGTTAACTCCCCAGAATACTGAGAACTACAAAGGTAAAAATAACAAGTTTACAGCAGAGAATCCCAGCAGACACCACTTTAATCAAGTGATCAATGTTAACATCATTAGTATATTCTGACATCATATACACCCCTTAAAAGGACACATCATTTCTGTGCTATTTTTCCAAAAATGCATAAACTCATTCAAATCACAAGAAAACACTGGACAAACCCAAATTTGAGACATTCTTAAAAATATCTGACCAGTGCTCTTCAAAAGTGCCAAGGTCATGAGAGATAATGAAAGACTGAAGAATTGTCACAGAGGGAAGACAAAGGAAACATGGGACTAAATGCAATGTAGGACCCTGCATCGATTCTGGAAGAAAGAGGACATCAGTGGGAAGACTAATGAACTCCATATAAACTCTATAATTTAGCTAATAAATTATACTGATGTTAAAGTCTTAGTGTTGATAGGTGTTCTGTGGTTATGTAAGACGTTAGCATAAGGGGAAGCTGGGCGAAAGCTATACAGGAACTATTTCTGCAACTCTTACTTAATAAGTCTAAAGTTATCTGAAAACAAAACAAAACTAAATGCTAAAAAGAGGAAGAAAGGACCAAAAGGAGGAAGGGAAGATGGAGAAGGAGGAAGGAAGGAGATTAACCTTTTGTTTAGGCTCGTTGAGTTCCCCCTGCTGGTCATGAGAGTGAACTTCAGTTTAAAGCAATTGCCCTTTCTCTTTTCTTTCCAGTTATGTACCTGCTCTGAGACAGTTTCCTCAAAGCCAAGCTATTCTGCTCCTACTGATTCATGGTTCCTTTCTTCCTCTAAAAATTCATCAAAAGCCTCACCAGTTACTGAATCTGTCCTCTCTCTAAACAGAATCGAGCCAAACAATCACAAACACACAACCACTTCCTGGCTGAACTCCAAGATCTGTCAGGTGCAGGCAAACCACCTGAAGCTCCTCCCACCGGCCAACCCACTGGACACCTAGCAACATCACAACTGCCAAAGGTATAGGGAAGAAGGATAGATGTAGTCCCGAGGTGTGGGGTGTGAGAGGGCAAGGGGTGTGCTGCTAATGAGGGTATCGTGTCTGCCAACATCTCAGCCATTGGGTTGAGGTCCAGGCAGATAGAAGCTAAATATATCTGTTAATCATGTATCATATATGAATCCCCTAAAACTAGTAATTCACTTGGTTCAAGTAAACTACATACAGATTTTCATTTGGAAAAGACTGGGCTTTCTTGTGGCACATAGTAGTGGAGACTAGAGATACAGACAGGCAGTGTCCTGGCTGCACCTGGGCCACAGAGAGATTTTATTTAGCCCAAACAATATTTTCTAAGTTCTCAATTGGATGCCAATGTTTTGAAATATAGAGGTATCGAATTTAAAAATTAAGACTTCTGATTTTTTTCATGAAAAAAATGTATAGAGATCTGGTTGCATGGGGTCTGCATTTCTGCATGGCAATAAAGCAGCAGGCACCGAGGACAGGCCCTCCCTGTCCTTTGTTTCTCTCCCCACTCACACAAGGCACACATGGCTAATACCAAGCCTGCTGGCTTCGTCTGTAGTATATGCCAAGTTTCTGTGGCATGAGTGTTTATGGAATCAACTGTGTGCGATATTATATGTAACCTTTCAATAGCTAAAAGGACTTTGCCAGATATTGGCATAAGCATCCTCAATAATGTTTTTCTTTTCTAAGAGTCACAAAAGCTAATTACATCTACCCTGCAAAAACATAATGTATACACTTACTCTGCTGAATTTCATTCTTTTACTTTTAATAATATCCTATACCAATGGATCAGAACCACATACATTTGTTAAAACAAGGATTGCTGGGCCCTACCCTCCAGTTTCTGGTTCGGTAGTCTGAGATGGGATCCAAGAGTGCTTAACCCTGAGAGTGCAAATTCCAAAATGACAAATTCTGGTTTGAATTTGAATTTGAATTTCTAACCACATGTGGTTATTAAGCATGTGTAACTGAAGAATTCAATTTTTTATTGTAATTAATTTTAAAATAGCCGCATATGGCTAGTAGCTACATTAACGGACAGCACAGCACTGAAGGCCCTCGAGGAGCCAAGCAGAGGGGATTGCGAGAAAAAGACAACTTTTATATGAACATAAACAGCAGAACCCAAGATTATGTACATGACGTCTGATTTATTTTAATCAAAAAGCTCTTTCAATATTTTCAACTGTACCCAGAAGTAACCATGGCAATTAAAGGGGAAAAAAAGTTTTTGAAATACAGATCCTCAACCCACTTAACAAGAAAAACAAATCATCAAGCCCACTCCTTTTTTACCTTTTGTTCTCCCAGGAATCACAGTCACCCAATCAGGTCCATTCGAGTTGATTGGCATTTTGATATTGACACCACTTTAAGAGGAATAAAGAGAATATAAGCTTAGAATCGGGAACATTTATTTTCCAATGTATCTTTATTTGAAAATAAAAAGCAGATATGATTTCACAGAACCTTATTAAGATGAAATATTCTTATAAATTTAATCAACACAATTAATTAATAAACTAGGTCTCTTATAGCAAGCAGGTTATATGGATAAGGACACTGAATAAGAATTAATTATGCTCTTAATTTTTCACTGCTTAGCCCTGAGAGTGCAAGTTCCAAAATGACAGATTCTGGTTTGAATTACTTATTCCCCTTGGACTCAGAGAATGGCTCAGAAATGCTGAGAGTGTCAATTCTGTCACTACCTAGTTTTCAGGCTGCAAGTCTATGCAGCACTAAATCTCACATCAAGATTCCTTAGGCCTTGCCCAAAACAGAGATGAGTCCTACTGGGGACACGTGTCTGCAGACGTGCTCAGGCAGTACTTTGTTCATCATTACAATGTCTCTGAGTGTCTGTTCCCCCTTACTAAACATGTATTCCTTGAAAACACAGACTGTGTCTCATTCACAGTTTTGCCTTCAGCACTTATCACAGGCCCTGGACTAGAGCCTGGGCTCAGAAAATATTCGGTGGAGAGCTATGTGGAAAAGTGGGGGAGAGTAGCATCCAGGAAACTCAGTGTAACTATTCCAGAAAGTGGGTCTCAATAATTAGGCCTCTTGCACTTAGACCAAAAACAAAGAAAAAGATAAAATGCTAACTCCCCAAACTCGCTTTGGGAACTTGCAGTCATGATATTTTGTTTCATCAAAAATCAATCCAAAAGAGATTTATTCTCAAGTTCCTACTATGTGCCAGGCATTGTCCTAGGCAGTCTTCTCAAGATGAGTAAATACATTGAGTAGTGCTCCATCTGCTGGCCTTCTTTAGGGTGGCATGTGTCCATGAAATGTGTACATGACCAAAAGCTGACCCCACAAGTGAAAAATCAAGAGGGTTTTAGTGTAGAAACTCCTACAGACCACATACCTTACGGTAGGAACTTTTTCCTCACTAAATACTGAGTGGACATTAAACATAAAATTTTTGAAGGTACCCAGGTGAACTCAACAAAAATACCTTTCTACCAGGGAATGTTTAAAAAGCATGTATTTCATTAAAAATTACACAATATTTTACATTCTTTCAAATAATTATACTTCTTGACCCTGAAAGCTTTTCTAACTCCTTTTCCTTAGGAATGCTATTTTACTTCAGAACTATATGGAATGTTTAAGAAGACAGAAATTTTTAATTCATACTGATTCTATACATTGTTCTGTGTGTTATTCCATATATTGATCATTATGCTGAAAACGTTTTACATTTATGTTCAAAAGCAGGAATCTGTACACAGTAATGCAAGAGCTTCAACAGCTGTTAACTTAAAATACAGTTTTTGCTCTGGTATTCCTGGCATCTGTGTTTATCATTAAATCAATCCAGCAGTGTTGTCATATTTAGTCTTTCTACTAACAGTAAATGTTTATATGACTTTAACAACTCATAACATGTCACTTAAATTCTTTTAGTTTATTAGACATGAAGCTAAACACTGGCCTAACTACAAGACCTCCAGCAGCCCTGTTCGTGGATGACTTTTTGATCTACTCTGTGAAAAAGTGATCTTGCTTACACTGCCATAGATTTGAGGGCAAAAAGCCAAAACCTCCAGGGTAGAAGGTCTCTAATTTGAACTGGAATAAGCACTAAGCTTCACTTGAAAAAAATGATTCACAAAATATAAATCTGTATTTTCTTATTCACTATCTCTCCTGACTGAATGGGGCCAACTTCAGAGAGATATAAGCACATAATCAAAACAAGAAAGTCTCCTAAATGGGACAAGGACAGTAGAAAGGGACTCTTAAATTACCACCTAGAAAAAGGCACACGTACCTCTGAAAGAAAGCATTCTCTGCAGCAGTTAGAAGGCCCGTCAGATATCCACCTTTGAAATGGTTAATTCTGCTGCTGCAAGGGAGTTTCTTTGGTTTGAAGCAGAACCAGGGTTCTCCAGTGTAGAGATCTGTAAAGTTACATAGGGGCAGACTCCCAGAAAGACACACGTTGCACTCAGTGGTTTCAGAAATTCTTCCTGAACGGAAGAGACTCTTGAAATAGACCCTGTCTGGTTTCTCTTCCTGTAGGTGCTGAAGAACTCTGATCCCTTCACTGGGGTGGACCAGAGATATGGACACTTTAACTTTGCCTGGCCAGAGCAAAGTAAAGAAGACCCTGTAAAAGCCATTCTGGTAGTCTACCACTCTGCCCACTGCCCCTGCCTGCAGCGTAGGGGAGTGAATTCTGGCCTGCAGGTAATCTCCACCATACTTCTTGGGCTTTCTCTGAAAATCCTGTACATGAACCAGCACCTCTAACTGGCTTCCCACGTTGAAGAAGGCTGCAGAGTTCAAGATGATGAAGTAGCTGGAATAAGGGTCAGTGCTCTTCAGAAAAGGGACTGGGCCCACATCAGGCACCTGCCACTGGAAGGCAGCCAGCAGTGAGTCCTCTTCTATGCGTTCCTGGCTGGACAGAGTCTGCTGATCATAGCCACAGTAAGGATTCCTGCTAATTCCTGTCACCTGGGAGGAAACAAACTGTCCACTACTGTCCATGAATGTGGCTGAAACAGTCTCACGGTCCAAGTACTGAAAGATACAAACAAGAGAAACCACAGCTACAATAAAACTCCTTATATTTAACCAAGTATGTATCTGCTTCAGGGATGATACTGTTTCAAACCCCAAAGCTCACTAGTTTTATGGGGCTATCTTATTGTAACAGTGAAATCAAGATCAGGAATAAAGTCTGGCCGTGTGTAACTTTACACACTTTTGTGACTTTTATCTCCAGGAGCTTGATCAAGTTCACACAGCAAATGTTGATGAAAAATCCCTCACCAGAAAGAGAAAGGAAAAAAGGAATCATTTTGAAATAGACTAGAGCAGTCTGTTCTTTTTAACAAGGCCTGCCCTCAAGGGAAACTATTTTATCAGAGCCTACCCTATTGCGATTTTATCAGAATCTAACCAAACTGGGGTAAAGGACATATCCAACCCCAGCCCATTCTAGCCCTTCTGTCCAATTTCCAGGGTGTGGGAGGACTAAGAAGCACTTTTGAAATTCACACCCCACAAGCACAAGTTAACTAAAGGACTGAGACTCAATCCTGGGACTAAAAAACGCTTCACCTCCTCCACACCCTACCAGCACACCACTAGAAGCCTATTTATAAGAATTCCTTT
The DNA here is from genome assembly GCA_029783875.1 of Phataginus tricuspis. Lineage (NCBI taxonomy): Eukaryota > Metazoa > Chordata > Mammalia > Pholidota > Manidae > Phataginus > Phataginus tricuspis. The sequence continues at coordinate 66,164,283 of JAQQAC010008350.1, read as the reverse complement.
TACCCAGTACATCATGTCCAGCATTGAACAAAAACATAAACCTTACTAAAAGGCAAAAAACAGTCTGAAAGAACAGATGAAGCATCAGAACCAGACTCAGATATGGCAGAGATGTTTGAATAATCAGACCAGGAATTTAAAACAACTATTATTAATATGTTATGGGCTCTAAGGGAGAAAGCAGGCAATATGTAAAAACAGATGTGGAATGTAAGAAGAGAGATGGAAATTCCAAGGAAGAATCAAAAAGAAATGCCAAAGAGAGCAAGGAGGATTTTTAGGACAGGGAAAACACTCTGTATATTATAATCATAGACAGATGTCATTCTACATTTATCCATACCCACAGAATGTAAAACACCAACAGTTAACCTTAAGGTAAACCATGGACCTTGGGTGATTATTATGTGTCAATGTAAGCTCATTTTTGGTAAAAAAAAAAAAAAAAGTGTCATTTCTTTGAGTAATAATAATGGGGGAGACTATGCATATGAGAAATCTCTGTAATCTTTCTGTGATGTAAGCCCTGACAGATGATTTTTCTTTTTTTGTAATGTAAGTGCCTGACTTCAACTTTGATTGCCAAGATATCCATTTCAAAGAGGCATCCACTTTAAAAATGCTCTCAAAAAAAAAAAAAAAAAAAACCACTTTGAGCCACACCACTACATAGAGAGCCAGCCTGCATCCCCAACCACCCCTGCCCCAGGATCCTTTGCTTTAAAGATCTTGGTTGATTTAGATAACTGACCAAGAGCAAGAAAGGAAAAACGGCATACCACTATGGAAAATCAACTGGCAAAGGAAGGCAGAAACAGAGAGAAAAAACAAAAAAAATAAAAAACAACCAGAAAGCAATTTATAAGATGATATTAGTAAATCCTTGCATATCAATAAATACTCTAAATTTGAGTAGACTGAATTCATGTAGCAAAAGGCACAGAGTGGCTGGATGGATAAAAAAACAAGAGCCAACTAAATGTGGCCTACAAGAGACTTTAGATTTAAGGACACAAGTAGATGAAAGAATGGAAAAAGATATTCCATGCATGCAGAAATCAAGGGAAGAGTGGTATAGCTATAGCCATACCAAACAAAACAGACTTTAGGCCAAAAAAAGTACCAAGAGACAAAGAAAACCATTGTATAATAATAAAGGGGTAAATTTATCAAGAAGATATAACAGTCTTAAATCTGTATCTACCCAATGTCGGAACACCTAAATATACTAAGCAAATACTAACAAAACTGAAGGGGAAAATAGACAATATAATGGTAGGGGACTTCAATACACTACTTTCAGCAATGGATAGATGAAACAGAAAATCAACAAAAAAACACTGGACTTGAACCACACATTAGATCAAATGGACCTAACAGACATTTATAAAGCAAACCCTATCAAAAGTCCAATAGCATTTTTCACAGAAATAGAAAAAATAATCCCAAAACTTGTATGGAACCATGAAAGATCCCAGTAGCCAAAGCAATCCTGAGAAAGAACAAAGCTGAAGGCATCACACTGCCTGATGCAAAGTGCAGTACAAAGCCCTAGTAATCAAAACAGTGTGGTATTGGCATAAGAACAGACCCATTGACCAATGGAATAGAATCAAGACCCCAGAAATAATCCATTCATATGGCCAACTAATATTTGACAAGGGAGCCACAAATACTCAGTAGAGAAAGCTTAGTCTCTTCAACAAAAGGCGCTAGGAAAACTGGTTACATGCAGGCAAATAAACCATGACCCCTATCTCATACTATTCACAAAAATAAACTCAAAAGGGATCAAAGACAAACATGAGATCTGCTGTCATAAAATGTTAGAAAAAGAAGCTCCTTGACACTGGTCTTGGCAATGATTTTTAGATATGACACTAAAAACATAAGCAACAAAAGCAAAAATCAACAAATGGGATAACATCAAACTAAAAGCTTTTGCATAGCAAAAGAAACCATCAACAGAATGAAAGGACAACCTTCAGAACGGGAGACCATATTTGCAAACCACATTTCAGATAAGGAGTTAATATCCAAAATGTATAGATAACTCATACAACTCAGTAACAGAAAAAGAATCTGATTTTAAAATGGGAAAAGGAACTAAATAGACACTTTTCCAAAGAAGACATCTAAATGGCCAACAAGAACATGAAAAGATGCTCAACATCACTAATCATCAAGGAAATGAAAATCCTTGTTTTTGAGCTATCACCTAACACCTGTTAGAATGGCTATCTTCAAGAAGATAAAAGAACACAAGTGGTGAGGATGTGGGGAAGGAAACCCTATACACACTGTTGGTGGGAATGTAAATTAATTCAGTCACTAGAGAAAACAGTATGGAGATTCCTCAAAAAAATGGAAAATACACCTATAATTTGATATGGCAATCCCACTTCTGGGTATATGGCCAAAGGAAATGAAAAAGGTATCAGAAAGATATCTGCACATTCATGTTCACTGCAGCACTATTCACAGTAGCCTAGATATGGAAGCAACTTAAGTGTCTGCTGATGGATGAACAGATAAAAAGAATGTGATATATATATATATATATATACACACAGTGGAGTAATATTCAGCCATAAGAAAGAAGGAAATCCTGCCATTTGTGACAATATAGATGGACCTTGAGAGCATTATGCTAAGTGAGATGAGTCATACAAAGACAAATAGTGTATGGTATTACTTATATGTGGAATCTAAAAAATTGAACATAAAAAAAAAGAGTAAAATAGTGGTTACCAGGGGCTAAGGGGTAGAGGGACTGGGAAGATGTTTAAGCACACAAACTTGCAACTAGTAGATAAATAAGTCCTGGAGATCTAAAGCACAGTATACTGATTATAGCCAACAATACTGTACGATAAACCTCGAAGTTGCTAAGAGACAAGATCTTAATTGTTCTCCCACAAAAAAGAAAATAATTATATGACGTGATAGAGATGTTAGCTAACACCATGGTGGTAATCATATTGCAACATATAAATCTATCAAATCACCATGTTGTACACCTTAAACTTAAACACTGTATGTCAATTATATCTCAATTTTTTAAGAAAATTTCCCTTACTTGCCGATTACTTTTTAGGAAATATTACAGCCTCCCTCTCCTCTTTCGCTGTTGTGAGGATGTAACAAACCATTAAGAACCAAACCATGCACTACATAGTCTCAACACAGCCCCTCTCCTTCCCACCCTTTTACTCTCTTTCTCATGCATGCTCACTCCTGTTCCTTGGGTAGCCACACCAACTGTTGAAGACCAGCTGATTGACCTATGCAGCCTAATCCAAGAACCACCAGACACTTCATGCTAAGCCACCTGATTTTACTCACAAATGAAAAAAAGAATGCAAAAAAAGGTCAATTGTTTAATTTCCCTAAATGACAACTGTATTCTAGGACAGCGACAAAGGCGACTTCAGGGTCTGCCATCTTTGTAGATTCAGAGCCAAGAAGAAACACCAATGGTCACTCCTGGAGCCATTTTAAGCTGTGGACTAAAGTGAGCATTATGGTTTCCTGTCCTACATCTGCTTCACTCCTTGCTGAAAAACAGCACTGCTGTTTGCTGACTTCTAAAGTTCATGGGTGGACCTGACAGGATCAACCTGACTGATGATCCCAAGTAACTGATTCAGAAGTGGGCATGTGACGCAGCTCTGGGTTATGAAAAACCAGAAGCATCTCCTGGAGGTTTCTGATGGATGCATGCAGCCAAATCCAGACACCACCAGTGCTCTGGTAATAGCTACCTGAATTTTACTTGCAATGAAGAAATGTAAGTAATCTCTCAAGAGGGTTTTGAGGTAATGGTCTCTTAAGCCAGATGTGTACAAGGAAGCAACCACCTGTTGCTATAGCAGCATCCTACAATCCAACCGTGAGCAAAAACCTCATAGATAAAAGCTAACACAAAGGGGGGGCAAAGCTGAGAGACCTACAGGGAAATAGAGCCTGAACTATGTCTGAAAGAGCCAAATGAACTATGCCCAACCTACCTTTTGACTTCTAAATGAATAATATTCCTGAATATTAAAGCCAGCTTGAGTGAAAAAAAAATGCCAGTCTCAAAAGAGTCCATTTATATAATACTCCTGAAATACAAGACTTCAGCGATAAGGAAAGATTACTGGCTGCCAGGGGCTAGGAATAAGGTATGGCTATAAAGGGAGTTTTCTTTGTAGCCATAAAGTAGTTCTGTGTCCTGATTGTGTTGGTGGTTACGTGAATCTATACAATAACCACCCCTCAAAATAAACACATGTAAACTGGTGAATTCCTGTGTGTGTGTGTGTGTGTGTGTGTGTGTGTGTGTGTTATACACATACATATGTATATATATATATTAAAGCCAGCTTGAATCAGGTTTACTTTTGGCCAAAAGCCTTAATACACTGGTATTTTTTTTGTAATATAATCAGATAAAGCATATATATTTAAAATACTAATGAATAAGGAAAAAATAAACAAAGAAATACAGGCCATGCTCCATGAGAAGTTACCAGAGAAATAATAGAAAACTATTTTCCTTGCAACCTTTTGCTGGATATTGCTACATACAGCTCTTCATATGTGGTATTTTCATAACCAGAATGTTGAACATAGTAAGAACAATGCAGGTGAGTGCCACACACACTTATGGTCTTGAAATTTATTGCCCCTCTGCCATCCTGCAGGATCAGCTCCATCTCCCAACCCCCAGGCTGCTCACACAAACCTCCTGGGCTCCCCGCTCCTTCCACCTTCTACCCTTCTACAGGCAAGACCTCCATCAATGTCCCACCTGAAGCAGAAAATGTATCTACTTTGCCAACCATCATGACATTTTTCCTTCTTAGGTCTAAGAAAGGAACATGACCCCTCCTATATAATTAATAATGAAATGATAACAAAAACACAATGTATCATGTCCCTCATTCTACATGAAGGTACATGCTCCATTTGTGCTCTAGATCCCACCCTCTCCTCCTCCCCTTGGTCCAGGAACCCTCCTCTCCAGCTTCTCTATTATCTCTTCCCCTCAAATTCAAGTTCCTCAGACTTCTACTTCCAGCCAAGATAACGAAACAGTGGAATTCACCCTTCTACCTGAAACAACTTTAAAAGGCCAAAGTACATGAAACAATAGTTTTCCAGGGAATGGACATCAGACAGAAAAGGCGATGCCTGAAAGACAGGGAATAAAGGGAGTGATGTTGTAACTGCCCTTTGCTTACAGCCTCAAGAGAGTTGGCAGGATGCAGCACAGGGAGGGGAAACCAGATGGAGCCTGGTGAACAACTTAAGTTGAGGAAATGGAGCTGTGCCTTAAAAGACCAAAATGAATCCACAGGACAGACTATAGGAGGAGAGCTGCACAGAGATCAATCTCAGGACACCTACAGAGGGCTCCGCTCCAGTAGTCAGCGGAATACTGAAGAGCACACATGTATAATGGAACTGCCCAAGGCTGGGGCAAAAACTACCTGGAAAGAGCACAGTGACAAGAACTCCCTCAGGGCTGGGATATTTGGGAGACAAAAACATTCAGATTCTAGCAGAACCCGATAAGCAAAGAAATACAAGTTAGTTGGACCTGTCACCTGAGAGACACCACAAGCCAATAAAATTAAAAGGACAACATCATTTTATATAGAAACTACTCCATACATTTTGTTGACATACTAGATTGCGCAGGAAGTGGCAGAGGTGGGGAGAGGGGAATGCTACTAGTTCAGTATATAACCATCCAAGGCACTCCAATACTTAACAAACAAATGAAAACAGGAACTGATTGGGATTAAAGATGGCGGCGTGAGAGGTGAGACAGAGGCTTCCTCCTAAAACCGCATATAATATGAAAATAAAGCTACTACAACTACTCTTGAAAGAGCAACGGCAAAGAGAACTACAATAAACTGCATACACCTGGAGACAAGAGCAGCCCTCACAGAAAACGGTAATGTACTAAAGCTGTGGTCCTGGGGGATCCAAGCCCTTCCCCCACCCCAGGTCACCGGCAGGAGGAACAGGAACAGGAACAGAGCAGAGAGGGAGTGGAGAACTGGGACTGCTTAGTACCTAACTCTGGAGATCTACTCTGGGAGCCCAAACCTACATTTCATGGTGCTTGCATGATGCTCTTGTAATTAGGAGCTTGGAAAGCTAAGACAGGCGGAGTTCCTGGAGAGACTGATTCCGGCTGCTTGTGAGATCAGGGATCCATACCCAGCTGCTCTGGGACGGGAGAGGGGCAGGCAGTCTGAGAGACTTCCTGGCAGGGAGGACCTTGGAAGGAGGCCTGCTGAGGGGGCAAGGACTGCACGGAGCTTGCTGCTCGGGAGAAAGGGCAGGTGGACAGGATTGTCCGAGTGTACTCTGCCCAGCAGATTGGGGGTTTTCTGATCTTCAGGTGTGCCAGCTCCCTGGCTGCCTGCACGGCTCCAGGAACCCCTTCTGTGACAGGCAGACTAGTGCACCTTTCGCCTGGCCAGCCCCACCGGGCTTGCAAACCTGGAAGCCCTTCCCTGGTGTTGGGCCAAACGGAGGGAGGATCTGTCTACAGCAACTTAAAAGGCAAAGCACAGAGGCTTATACCTGTGTGCTCAGCCCACCGGTTCAGACAGTGGAGACAGGCATAGCAGCCAGGAAACAGGAAACAGCCCTTTCCTCCCCCAAGGCACCAATACCACTCCCCTACAATCCCTGACATTGCTTCAGGGGCTGAGCAGCTCCAGAGAGTAGAGCTTCTGGGCACTAGAGGGCTCCATACACAAATATGAAACGCCAAAGGAACCTGGTCCAGAGTAAAATTATGAACACAACTCCTGAGAAAGATTTAAATGATATGGACCTTCTGACTCTCCCTGAAAGGGAGTTCAAAATAAAAATCATTCACATGCTCATGGAGGTACGGAAAGATATTCAAGAACTCAGGAATGAATTCCGGTCAGAGATCCAATCCTTGACGAACACAATGGACGGTGATAAAAGCAGTTGGATACGGTGGAAGAGACGATAAATGAAATAAAAACTAGAGAAGAGGAATACAAAGAAGCTGAGGTACTGAGCGAAAAAAGGATCTCTAGGAATGAAAGAATATTGAGAGAACTGTGTGACCAATCCAAACGGAACAATATTCGCATTATAGGAGTACCAGAGGAAGAAGAGAGAGAAAAAGGGATAGAAAGTGTCTTTGAAGAAATAATTGCTGAAAACTTTCCCACACTGGGGAAGGAAATAGTCTCGCAGTCCACAGAAGCCCACAGAACTCCCAACACAAGGGACCCAAGGAAGACAACACCAAGACACATAATAATTCAGATGGCAAAGGTCAAAGATAAAGACAGAGTATTAAAGGCAGCTAGAGAGAGAAGAAAGATCACCTACAAAGGAAAACCCATCAGACTATCATCAGACTTCTCAACAGAAACCTTACAGGCCAGAAGAGAATGGCATGACATATTTAATGTAATGAAACAGAAGGGCCTCGAACCAAGAATATTGTATCCAGCACGATTATCATTTAAATATGACGGAGGGATTAAACAATTTCCAGACAAAGGAAAGTTGAAATAGTTTGCTTCTCATAAACCACCACTACAGGATATCTTAAACGGACTGCTCTAGAGGGAAGCACCCCTAAAGCTAAAAAGATGTCACGAGAGAAAATAAAATCATAGCAAAGAAAGCAGACCATCCAAATACTAACTAAAGGCAAAGAATGAAACACCCAATATATAAAGAATGGAGGAGGAAGAATAGGAAGACAGAAATAAAGAAACATCAGACGGCATTCACAATAACTTAACAAGAAAGTTATGTTAGATTCTTAGATTGTAAAGAAGCAACCCTTGAACCTTTGGTAACCACGAATCTAAAGCCAGCAATGGCAATAAGTACATATCTATCAATAATCACCCTAAATGTAAATGGACTGAATGCACCAATCAAAAGACACAGAGTAACAGAGTGGATAAAAAAGCAAGACCCATCTATATGCTGCTTACAAGAGACTCACCTCAAACCCAAAGATATACGCAGACTAAAAGTGAAGGGATGGAAAAAGATATTTCATGCAAACAACAAAGAGAAAAAAGCAGGTGTTGCAGTACTTGTATCAGACAAAATAGACTTCAAAACAAAGAAAGTAGCAAGAGATAAAGAAGGACATTACATAATGATAAAGGGGTCAGTCCAACAAGAAGATATAACCATTATAAACATATATGCACCCAACACAGGAGCGCCAACATATGTGAAACAAATACTAACAGAATTGAAGGAGGAAATAGACAACAATGCATTCATTTTAGGAAACTTCAACACACCACTCACTCCAAAGGATAGATCAACCAGACAGAGAATAAGTAAAGACACAGAGGCACTGAACAACACACTAGAACAGATGGACCTAATAGATATCTACAGAACTATGCACCAAAGAGCAGGATACACATTCTTCTCAAGTGCACATGGAACATTTTCCAGAATAGACCACATACTAGGCCACAAAAGGAACCTCAGTAATTTCAAAAATATTGAAATCCTACCAACCAACTTCTCAGATCACAAAGGTATAAAACTAGAAATAAATTTCACAAAGAAATCAAAAAGGCTCACAAACACATGGAGACTTAACAACATTCTACTAACTAATCAATGGGTTAACGACCAAATCAAAATGGAAATCAAAGACTATATGGAGACTAATGACAACAACAACACAAAGCCACAACTTCTGTGGGACGCAGCAAAGGCAGTTCTAAGAGGAAAGTATATTGCAATCCAGGCCTATTTAAAGAAGGAAGAGCATTCCCAAATGAACAGTCTAAAGATACAATTATTGAAACTGGAAAAAGAAGAACAAAGGAGGCCCAAAGTCTCCAGAAGGAGGGACATAATAAAGATCAGAGAAGAAATAAATAAAATTGAGAAGAATAAAACAATAGAAAAAATCAATGAAACCAAGAGCTGGTTCTTTGAAAAAATAAACAAAATAGATAAACCCCTAGCCAGACTCATTAAGAGAAAAAGAGGATCTACACACATAAACAGAATCAGAAATGAGAAAGGAAAAATAACGACGGACCCCACAGAAATACTAAGAATTATAAGAGAATATTATGAGCATCTGTATGCTAACAAGCTGCAAAACCTAGAAGAAATGGACAACTTCTTAGAAAAATACAACCTTCCAAGACTGACCAAGCAAGAAACAGAAAAACTAAACAGACCAATCACCAGCAACAAAACTGAATCGGTAATCAAAAAACTACCCAAGAACAAAACGCCCGGACCTGATGGATTCACCTCTGAATTCTACCAGACATATAGAGAAGAAATAACACCCATTCTCCTTAAAGTTTTCCAAAAAATAGAAA